>OY770264.1:129024935-130264497 GCA_963669355.1 Chorisops tibialis
TAATCAACTAAAAAGAAGGCCAATAATTGTAAGGGGAGGGTCACGGCGGGTGCAAAGAAAAACACTTAAGAATTAATATCTCAACTATCTCCGAAGCTATGTAATTTGAAACTTGGAATATATATTAAGCTGTACCAGCGAAATACAAGAACATTTTCGCTAGTTTTTAGGGCTCTGGTAAAAGATCAATCAATCAATGAAATTCCTGTTAAGACCCTATAGGAGCATAGGACAGAAACAACTCTCTTCCACAAGCCGCGATCCTGAGCATCGGCCTTTAGCTGTTGCTAGGACTTGTTTATTCCTCTGGCCTCCTGCTCGCTTCCATGTGCTACATGGTCGATCAACCCGACGTCTTCCTTGAGGGTTACAATCCAGAGTCTATTTGGCGATGTTTCGCTCTGGTTTCCTAAAAGTGTGACCGATCCTCTGCCACTTCCGTCTTTGAATCTCAATTCCTATTTTAGTCCGTTCAGTTGTACTCCAAAGCTCGTCGTTGGAGATCACTTCTGGCCAGAATATTCCTAAAATACGTCGGAGGCATTGGTTCACGAAAGTATGGTAAAAGATACAAAATTAAAATTTTGCACGAATCCATCTATTTCATATATGTACATAACGAAAAAATATTAATTTGAACCAAAACTGTTATCCACTGGGTTAACTGGGCCCACACTTGCACTAGGTGTTTCATGTGTATTGAAAAAAACACAGAAACTCAAACATTTTGAAGCTACAAACTTGAAAATTTGTAAAATTCATTTTAAGAACATAACAGAACTATGATTGGGCTTGAAGCCCAATTATATGATACTCCAGATGAGATGAAAATTACTTTAATATGCCGGAAAATATGTCATCTCAAATTCTTTCGAATAGTGAATAGCGACTTTTGGGGAAGTTTGTATTTTTCGTATATGACACCGAAATGGCATGCTAAATATTCTTTGCTGAATTTAAAGTTTTTAGTTTAAATGATTTTGAAACTGCTTATCATCATCCTTATCACTATGCTTTGATTCAATTTCAAAGTCGATAGCTCTCATATACTTGAAGGAAAAATGCTTTTCTTGAATTTATAATACAGATATTTATATGGGTGGGGGTAGAAGGAGTGAAGCGGAGCTGATAATTTTTTTTAACATTTATTGCAATTATGAAAAAACAAATTCTGGCAAATTTTAAGTTTGTACTTTTGCTAGCTTTAATGGAAATCGATAAAATGCATTAAACAAAAATTATGCATTTGTATGGGAAGGGGCAGAAGGAGTGTACGGATCACAACAAATTTTTTTCGCATTAATATTATCTCTATTTGTATACTTTATACAAAATATCAAGGTGATAGCTTTAACAATTTCGAAGAAACATAATTTAATTTAAATTTCGTGAAATTTGTATGGGAGGGGGTAGAAGGAGTGAGGTGAAGATGATAATTGTTTTTAAAATAAATTGCAATTATAGTATAATTAATTCTGACAAAATTTCGTCTTTTCAGCTTTACTAGTTTCAATGAAAATCGAAAATATGTATTTTTCAAAATTGTCCATTTGTATGGGAGGGGGTAGAAGGAGTAAGGGGATTGGGTCAATATTCCGTGATATTAATGACATCTATATCGTAATATTTACTGACCTAAATTTGAAGTCGATAGCTTAAATAGTTTCAAAAATCAATTTCTTATTTCGACATTTCATGAAATTTGTATGGGAGGGGGTGGAAGAAGTGAGGGATGTAGCCCATTCACGAACTTAAAGTTAATTTTTTGCTAAAAATGACACACAAAATTTTTTAGCACTATAGCTCAAAGCTTTCGAGAGTTATGCTGTAGACAGACGCACAGACGGACAGACAGTCACTCGGAATCGAGGTTTTTGAGCGACAACAAATATTTCTGTACCCTTGGCGGCTCTGTGCGAGCGTTATTTCTTAGCGTTACAAACGGTAAGGCAAACACAATATACTCTCAGATTTCATCTAGAGTATAAAAATGCTTAAGAGCTTAAGACATTAAATAGCCAAATACCTCTGAAACTTTTACTCAATTCTATGCAAAATTATTTTTTCGACCATTTTTAAGAAATCAAGTATCAGCAAATCCATGCAAAGTATGATTTCGACTAATTTCAATAAATCAACAAATTAAAAGCTACGAGCTTGAAATTTTGTACGAGCACCTTTCAAAAGAAACTTAATAAAATTGCATCACAAATTTTGATATTCCCTCACCTCATCATTACTTGGTACGATTTTTCGTTGTTCGAGTAGGCATTTCTGTTTTACTGTTTTCGGAGCTATCAATTTGGGAGGTCGTTGAAAGGACGTAGCGCAAAAATCGAATTTACCGGATTCTGAGAGCGCATAAATAGCGCATAATTCCTATGTATCTATTTTTTCAATTATATCATTTTTTAGGGGTGGGGGGGGGGCTAGCTTGCCGCCTACTCAGCCCCCCACCTTAAAATAATTAATTCCTACTAAGCCAAATGAGCGCAAAAATTTTTTCTTTGTGTTTTCGAGAGCACATAAATAGCGCATAATTCTGTAATTTTTTCGTTATTTTTCAATGAAGTGGGGGGGCTAGCTGGGCAGACGTTCATCCATCCCCTCCTATACAAATGTATGTATTTAAGAATATAAAATACACCATGGATTTCATCAAAAAAGTACCACTCCTTCTACCCTCTCCCATACAAATTTCATAAAATTTCAAAATTCAAAGAAATTGATTTATCTCCGAAACCATTTAAGCTATTGAATTGCAAATTAGGTCATATTATAATGATATGAATATCATTAACGTCAAAAAATATTGATCTGATCGCCTTACTCTTTCTACCCTCTCCCAAACAAATACACAATTGTTGAAGTATTTATTCGGTTTGCATTTGCAACTAGCAAAGCTAAAAGAACCAATTTTTGCCACAATTTTGTTACAATCGCAACCAATTTGGGAAAAACTATCAACTTCACCTCACTATTTCCACCCCCCCCCCCCCCTCCACCTCCCACTTTCTCTGCCACCTCCCACACGAATATCATAAAATAATAATAATAATTTGTGATTGTACAAATCACTTTATTACAAAATTGGTACTCCCCTCAACTGGAACTGAGAAAAATAAACTGTCAGCATAATTCATATAGCTTTATCCTAATCCTGGGACCAACACAGGCGGGGAAGGTCGGGATGAGGCACGTGATCTGTTTCTAAATGTTAATGCTAATGAGCCTAAGAGACGTGACCTGAGGTAATACAAATGATTCGTTTAAAAATAGTGTGTAATTATTAGACCCCTTAGACTGGAGACTTAGGTCATAAGGCCACTAAGCACTGCCTTTTGTACGCTTTTAGTATGTTTATAAAAGTTAGCCAGAAATTATAGTAGGTATCCGGCGGTTTGAATATATCATTTTGCTATGTTCGCAGTTCCCATTTGATGAAAGTAAATAATTTCTTTTCTAAAACTACATTCTGTCCCAGACGCACCCAGTCCTGGACGTATGTATAGATGGCGGTTGTTGTTTGAAAAAATCGCTACCAATCTTAGGAAATTTGAAGTTTGACGACGTTACGTTCTTCAGTATTTGTTTGGCAGCCATAAATAGGAAACACTATCAATGAATTTGTAAACATGGAAAAATTTGTTATTGTTATAAGATACAATACTTTCAGGTGAAAGGTTTAGCAAATATCAAAGCGGAGCTAAATTCTACTCTGTGGGAGTCTGCTCCTTCGTTTACAATAGTAAAATATTGGGGTAGTAGAGTTTAAACGAGGCTGTAGGAGCTGCGAAGACGTCTTAATGAGGTGACTACGAAAGAAATTGTAGGAAAATCCACAAACCTACACAGATACAACTGTGCATTGCGTTCACAAATAAACCACTAAAATGAAATGAAATTAAATAAATAAACAAAAAAATCACCATGCAAACTTCGACCTTACGTACGGAAAAAATTAGGGGCCCGCTTGAATTTCACCCCGAAAATCCTGTGTTGGTCCCAGGGATTATTCTTGGCTTTTATGGCCTGCCAGTCAAGACTTACGCTTCGCGACGTGCTTGATCTAGGCTTGGGCAAGGACCAAGACCCCAAAACCTAATTTCATTTCGCCTGTAGCGCCATAGAACGAGTTATTTATTTTAAGGTTGTATTTTCAGCTTCTGTAAAAATAAACTGCCAACAAGTCGGGCGCAACTTTATTATTCTTGGGACAAGTTGCGGATGAGTGGAAAGTCAATATTCAGGTTAGAGTGGTTAGGGAAGGCTAAGTGAAAGGGAATTCTTGGGCAGGGCTGTTATCAATTTAACAATATTTCATTCGTTTCTGCAAGTTTGGGTTTTTATGAGGGGAGGAGGAGGGGTAACAGTAAGGGTGGGTGGATGTTAATAACTTTTTAATTAATTGCTTGAATCACGTCCAATATTCTCTGTATAGAATTTGTTTCATAGACGAAGTTGTATAGAATTTTCATAAAATTCGTCGTATTTTACATTCACGAAACTGAACATTTGTATGGGAGGGGGTAGAGGAGGTAAGGGAATGGTAAAATTTGATATGTAGCTTTATTTCGCTTCTTTTGTAAGGTGCTTGTACAAAATTTCAAGTTCGTACCTTTTAGTTTGTTAATTATTAGTTGATTTAATAAAATTGTTCGAAATCATAGTTTTGTTTGGGAGGGGGTAGAAGGGCAAGCGCGATTTCAAAACTTTTAAAGCAACTTCATTTGAATTATTTTTATAAGTTTTTATGCCAAATTTGAAATTGATAGCTTTTAAGAGTTAGCTGATAACTGATTTCTTAAAAATGCTCGAAAAAATAATTTTGTATGGGAGGGGGTAGAGGAGGTAAGGGAATCGTAAAACTTGTGATGCAATTTTCTTTTTTTTTTATTGTAAGATGCTCGTACAAAACTTCAAGTTCGTAGCTTTTAATTTGTTGGTTATTAGTTGATTTAATGAAATTAGTCGAAATCATACTTTTGTATGGGATGGGGAAGAAGGACAGGTGCGATCTCAAAGCTTTTGACGCAATTTTATTTCAACTATTTTTAAAAATTTTTGTGCAAAATTTGAAATTGATAGCTTTTAATAGTTAGGTGATAATTGATTTGTTATTAATGGTCGAAAAAATAATTTTGTATGGGAGGGGGTAGAAGTTTTAAAGGTTTTCGACCAGTTAATATTTCATATATTTAGGGATTTTTTTTTAAATTTCGCCCATTTCCAAGTTTCTACCTTAAAATTTCACTCAAAAATTTTCAGCTTATGTGTTTTTTTCAATGCACATGAAACACCTTGTGCACGTTAGACCGGGGGGGTCGGTTTATAACAATTATGGATCAAGTTATTATTATTATTCTATGTACATGAAATAGACGTATCGACGTGCAAAATTTAAACTTTGTATCTTTCACCAGAGCCCTAAGAAAATCACTCAAAATTTTCGACATTTTTGCTTATCACCTCCCTCCCCTTACACCCCCCAACTTAAATTTTTTACTAAAATTAATTATTATGTAGTTCTACAATCTGAAAAATTTTCGATTTGATATCTGTACTATTTTTTGAGATATAAGGATTTGTAATTTTGAAAAGTGTGTCATTTTTGAAATGCTCCCCATTTCCCCCCACTAATATTATTTCGTTATGTTATATTTTTTTTGTATTTACCTAGTCTAGCTTAATATACGTTTCAAGTTTCAATTAAATAGCTTAAGAGATAGTTGAGATATTAAATTTTAAGTGTTTTTCTTTGCACTCCTCCTGACCCTCCTCCTTACAATAATGAGCCACTTTTTAAGCTGATTCCGATGGAACTTTATGCCACCTTGACGTTCTCTAAATATGAATTTTTTACGATAAGTAATTTCGAAGATACAATCATTTGAAAAAACAATTCGGCCGACAATTTCTTTTTAGCCCACCCCCCTTTTCGGACGCCAATAGATAAAAAAATTAAATTATTTTTCAAGATGTCCCATAACCTTCTCTATATGTCTACTGATTTTTAACTTCCTATCTGCATTCGTGGTGGAGATATTGGCAAGTGTAGTTTTTGACTTTTTCCCTTTCCCCGCCTCCCCCTTCCACCTTACACCCCCCAAAATCTAGAAAATAGAGCTCACTTACCCAATCAACAATCCACCCAAAAACGAACATTCTATCTTTAGCGGTCTCGGAGATATGAGTCTATATGTACGGCGTACGGCGGAGACGGATTTTTTTTTTGCCTTTTTAGGCTAATTTAGTCATGAAACGCGAAAAAAAAATTTCAGGGTAGCAAATTTTTTTTTTCACAATACTTTATTATTATAATAATAAAGTAAAATTATTAGGAGTACAAATAAGTTTCCGCCGTTTGACAAAAGATGACCCCACTAGAAGGTTATGTTAAAATTGTCAGATGTAAAACGTAATATCATAAGTTTGGATATCTGGTAACAATTAACCTTGAAGTATTAGTGACTCCGTATCAGTATCACATAATTTTGTTGGTGCGAAAATGTCAAGTTTCGTGCCGAATAAGCGTCATTTGCGGGAACTTTTGATTTACTTCTTTAATTTGAAGAAATCTACAGTTGAGGCGCATCGATTGCTTGTAGAAGCATATGGTGAGACTGCTGAAAGAAGTTGTCGTGAGTGGTTTCAAAAGTTTAAAAACTGTGAGTTTGACGTGGAAAACAACGTAGTGGAAGGCCAAAAGTGTACGAATACACGAAATTTAAAGCATTATTGGAGAAAGATTCGTGCCAAACGCAAGACGAACTTGCAATTACATTAGAAGTGACTCAACAAGCAATTTCACATCGTTTAAAATCATTGGAAATGATGCAAAAACAAGGAAATTGGATTACATATTAACTGAATCCGAGAGACGTTGAACGCCGATTTCGCATGTGTGAAATGCTGCTTGTCAGGCATAAAAGAAAGGGTTTTTTGCATCGTACAGTCACTGGTGATGAAAAATGGATGCACAACATACGATAACCCAAGGAAGAGAAGATCATGAAGACCATCTGGCCATGCTTCAACATCGACAGCCAAACCGAATATTCATGGAAAGAAACTCATGCTGTGCATTTGGTGGGATCAGCTTGGTGTCGTGTATTATGAGTTGCTCTATCCGGGCAAAACCATTACTGGAGCTCTCTACCGAACACAATTAATGAGATTGAGCCGAGGACTCAAGAAAAAACGTGCCCATTACTATTCCAGACACGAAAAAATTATTCTCCTACATGATAATGCTCGTCCGCATGTTGCGGCGCCGGTCAAAACCTATTTGGAAACATTAATTGAGAAGTCCTACCCCACCCGCCGAATTCACCAAACATTACCCCTTCCGAATATCACTTGTTCCGGTCGATGGCACATGGCCTGTCTAAGCAGCGCTTTACATCAGATACTAAAAATTGGGTCGATCGTGGATACCCACAAAAGATGCAGAGTTCTTCCGACGTGGTACCCGAATGCTGCTAGAAAGATGGGAAAAAGTAGCTAGTGATAGACAATACTTTGAATAAAAGGTAATGTACCATTCTTTCGCAATACATTTCTAATTATTGAAAGAAAACTGCGGAAACTTATTTGTACTCCTAATATTATACATTTAAAAAAACACACATAAGGACACAAAACACAATTTGAAGTACGAAACGCGCATTAATCTTTAACTTAAAAAATGCTTACTCTCTTTTGTACAAAAAGACGGATTGGAGATTTGATATCTAAACGTAATATAATTTTTTATTTAAAATGTCAATACTTAAAATATAGTTACATAAATATAAAATATAGTTAGGATATGGTTTGAGCACAAAATCGTATCACACCTATCGAATCTGTTCATTATAAAATTTCATTTTTTTTTTCAGGCAACCAATAGGATACATTCTCACATACGCTTCCTCTCAACAATATGACGGACTATTTCGAAGAACACGCTCCTGATCCAGATCCAGATGTTCAAGATCGTCTTAACATCAGACGACTACGGGTCCTGGCTGCCTTAAATGGCCTCGAGGTCGAACTCGATGCTCCGTCTGCATCAAAAGAGGCTATCGCTAAACTTAAGGAGCATATCATCACAAAGGACGAAGAAATTGAATGCGCCATATGTAAAATGCCTGGTGAAGAAGGAGAAATCTATAAGATTCTGCCGTGTAAGCATGAGTTTCACGAGCCATGTGTAATGATTTGGTTGAATAAGGTAAGCATGATTTTCGATAAAAAGGAAACTTTCGTTCTTGCCGCTAAGATTTACATAAATTACAGTAGACTCAGAATATAGTGGCACTCAGATATAGTGACCCATCCGATTCGTTGTTTAACTTTGAGTAGGTTGTGAGTGCTGATGCCGGTATTCGCAATGTGATTCAACAAATATTTCTACCAAATTTCAAGCGTTATCTGCAAATACTTATTTATTTATTTATTTATCATAGCAAGATAGCTTACATAATAATAAATTGCTTAATTTAATTTAATATAACCTAATATAGTTTAGGCTTCCGTGGCGTAGTGGGCAGCGTGCTTGCTTCTCAGTCAATAGGTCGTGGGTTCGATTCCCACTCCAGACGGGATTTTTTTAAGCGCAAATTTTTCAGTTGCTACTGGTGATAAAAAATTATTCGAAATAAAATGGGGAAACGGTGTAAAAGTGAAACAGTTCCACTTCAAGAAGGCCTAGATACTCAGTAGATGGTTTCTGTTCCATAACATCTGCAAATATTTGTCAGTATGCAGCCAGTACAACTGAGCAATATACCAGCTTCTCCACTCGCTACGGTCGTTCTCACTCCCCTTCCCCAACCTTCCCAATCCCATTCCTTCCCTCCATGACTGTGTTTGTGCATTGTACATAAAGGCCGAAATTGCCTATAACACAGGTCATTATGACGACCAATTGAGAAATATCGATGACAATCTTGCGAGCAATAAAACAAGACAAGCCTACAAAGTAGTGAAAAGCCTAAGACGTGGATATCAGCCTAAGACAACCCTCTGTAAAGACAGAAATGGCACTATCATCGCCGAGGATAGTCAGATTAAGGAAAAATGGGCGTCATACTTTAAAGAACCAGTGGGAAAACCCAGGAAACGCTGGTCCGACTCTGTTGACGAAGACTGTTCATCGCTGCTCGGATTTCAAAATTGGAGGACGCGGTCACTGGACCGAGATCGCTGGAGACTTCGGCTACGGGAAGCCAAGGCCCGAAAGGGGCTGTAGCGCTGCGACGACAGGTCATTCTGTAAAAAAAAAAAAAAAATATAGTTAAATTTACCTTAATTAATTAAGCACAATTTAATATAAGAATAATGGGCACTGGTGGAAGGGTCAAACGGGGTGTGGGGATTAAACGGAGCGTAGTCTCAGTTTATATGTCAGCTTACTTATTGGAGATGTATAGTGCGCGCTGAATCTATTAAATACTCTACAGCATCTGTTAATAGGTTCATTTTATCCGTAATCTGTACGATGTGGATATTCCTTAAGTGGTTTTGAATGTCTTGTCAGCCTGACATTGTCATTGAGTCTGAATTTATTTGAGATGTGGTCAACCTTAATATCGCCATTCAAAACATCTAAGGTAAAGAAGGATGTGAGCATAGTTCTTCTAGAACCAAAAGGTAAAAGATTTAATAATTGGAGCCTAACTGTGTAGGGTGGAAGGTTTTCAAAGTCTCTAGTATCATACAAGTCCCTAAGAGCGAAAAGAAGGAATTGCTTCTGGATTGATTCTATTCTGTTGCTGTATAACTGTCCCAAATGGGACATACATATTCCAGAATAGAACGGACAGAAGAACAAAATAAAGATTTGGTGACCCATACATTCTTAAACTCTTTGGTTCTTGAAGCACAGTTTATTGTCCAGTAGTAAGTCGAGGTCCTCAATTTGATCAACACGGTGTAGTTGAGTTCCACTTAGGACATAGTCATGTGGATATGAGGATGATTTACGTGAGAAGCTTATCACGTGGCATTTACTGACATTAAGCTCTAATTTGTTTTGACTGCACCAATGATCTAGCGCAATAAGCTTGGATTGCAGGAAATCGGCATCTGCGGGCGAGGTTATGGCATGATATATTTTTAGATCATCTGCGTACATCAGATGTGAAACATTTTCCAATACTTCTGATAGATCTGAGATGAACGCATTAAATAAGAGAGGTCCCAAGTGACTTCCTCGGGGTACCCCAGAGGACACTAATATCTCCTTGGAAATAAAACCTTGAAACTTAACAAATTGAGTTCTATCATAAACATAATAGGACTACGATTGCGCGTAAAGCGCAATCTAACGTTACTCTAGATGAAATAGATTTTTTTCTGATCCCAAGAAATTTTGTATGGGGAGTGTTAGAAGGGGTGATAGCATTGAACTAATTTTTTCCCCATCATGCTAAAGTAGCTATAAAAAATGTTTTATACAAAATGCTTACTCCAAAAATTGAATAGGAGCTGAGAAAATTAGTGTGTTAGATTTAGTTGAAATGTGCAGTTTGTATGGGAGGTGGTAGAAAGAGTGGGGGGATTTTAGTGATTTTTTCAGAAATAGTTAATAATATCATAAAATTTACATCTCTTAAATTTTACACCAGTAACATTCATACTTTTCAAGAAAATAGATTTTTTGTGAAGTTGTGAAACTGTGTCATATTGTATGGGAGGGGGTAGAAGCAGTAAAGCTAATCAAATATTTTTTTCTGATCTTAGTGATAATGCTAAATAAGTATTTATTACAAAATGTGAACTCGATAAATGTTATATGTTCTGAGAAAATCGGCTTAGAGCATTTCATGAAAAAGTGTAGTTTGTATTGGATGTGTTGGAAAGAGAGGGAGGACGCAAATAATTTTTACGCTGTATATTGGAATTATTATGAAAGTAATATATCCCGAAATTCAGACTAATAGCTTTTATACTTTTCGAGCAAATCCATTTATAGTCGAATTGCGAAATTGTGTCATTTTGTATGGGAGGGGGTAGAAGGGGTGAAGCTAATCGTCTAATTTTTTTAGCCTTACTAACAATTTTAAATAAATATTTAGTGCACAATTTCAGCTCGCTAAATCTTATACGCACTGAGTAAATTGGCTTAGAGTAATTCATGAAAAGTACAGTTTGTATGGGAGGTGGTAGAAGGAGAGGGAGGACACGCATGATTTTCATACGGTAGATTGATATTATCATAAAAGTAATATATTCCAAATTTCAGGCCAATAGCTTTCATACTTTTTGAGCAAATCCGTTTATTGTCAAATTGCGCATTCGTGTCATTTTGTATGGGAGGGGGTAGAACGGGTGGAGCGATTTGGCCCGTTCACGAACTTGACCTTACTTTTTTGTCAAAAACGACGTGGACGAAATTTGAGCTTTCTAGCTCAACGCGTTCTCAAGCTAGAGAGCGAACGGACGGACGGACGGACATCCGGTTTTGAGATTTTTGAGTGATAATATTAATTTCTGTATTCATCATTTTTTTCTCCGAGCCTTATTTCTTGGCGTTACAAACCTTAGAGCAAACTTATAATACTCTCAGATTCCATCTAGAGTATAAAGATAGGATTTAAGCCAGTCAAAAAAGAATCCTGTTACACCAGTTTTTTCTTTAAAATCAGGACATTGTGATCAACTCCGTCGAACGCTTTGCTAAAGTCGGTGTATATTGTGTCGATTTGATGCCCATTTTCAAGTGCGCAGAGCGTATCAGATACAAGAATCATGAGATTCGTTGTGGTCGAGCGACCTTTTCTAAAGCCGTGCTGCTCATCATTAAGAATATGGTTGATCATATTGGTCAATTTATCGCAGATAATTTTTTCGAATAATTTCGGTATAGCTGATAGAATTGCTATACCTCTATAGTTCTCAATTTTTCGTTTGTCTCCATTCTTGTGGATGGGTGTGAGATGCGACGATTTCCAAGCAGAGGGGAAAATTCCCAATGACAGTGACTTGTTGAAGAGAAAATGTAAAGGTGTTAAAAGTTGATGGGCACACTTTGATAAAAATAGGGGAGGAATAAGATCAGGACCTGAACCTTTTTTGATATCAATATTAAAATACGAGGGGAGGTCGAAAATTTCGCGGAATGACATGGAAGGGGGTAAAATTACAGAATCTATTATGTTTCCTATTCAATATATTCTGCCTTAAGGCTAATACATTTATCACATCTCTCACAATCTTTATTAATTCTTCCTAAAGAAATGTTTTATCAAGGCCTTTAAAATAGGCTGAAATTGCTGACTTCACCTCTTCATCGCTGGCAAATTTTCTTCCCCGAAGTTCTTTCTTCAGTTTTGAGAACAAATAGTAATCAGAAGACGCCAGATCTGGACTATAAGGGGAGTGGTTCAATATTCTGTAGCCGCATTTCAGTAGGGCAGGTGGCCATGATTTTTCCGGCGGATTGTGAGACCTTGAAATTCTTGGGGTTGAAGCGCCTTTACGGAGTCACTGCTTTGACTACTGCATTGATTCAGGCTCGTAATGATGAACCCAAGTTTCGTCTCCATTAACAATCAGAATCAAAATTTCAACATCTCTCGCTACAGAGATCCAAGAACTCGCGTGAACACTCGATGCGCTGCTTCTTCTGAACCGCTGAGAGCATTCTCGGTACCCATCTTGCATTGACTTTAGACATGCCAAGATGATGGCGGAGGATATTCAAAATGGTTGTATCTGATACTCCAATCATTTTTGCGATTTGTTGCTTCTTTAAACGAGCGTCTTCGAGAACGAGTTTCTCCACTTTTTCGGCGATTTTTGAGGAAGTGGCCTCAATCGGCCAGCCCGAGTATTTACCACTTTGTCACTTGACTCTCTGCCTTGCCTGAATAAACTATACCATTTATAAATCATAGTTTTTTAGGGCGAGAGTCCCCTAAACAGATGTCATTTATTCTAAAAAGATTTAACTTTATGACAGCACGGAACTCAATTTTGTCCATAGTTATAGCGTTTTCTTTCCGATGTTGATTTGGCGGTAGCTAAAATGTTAGATTCGATTTGACAGAAACCTTATATTTATACCTGTATTGAGTGTTAGAATACTTCCAGGTAAAAATATTATTTTCCAATAAATAGCGCTAGCAGTAAATGCTGATCAACAATTAAGGAGCAGAAACGTCATATAGTAAACATAGGTATCTGTCAACTCCTTATCATTAGATTCGTGAAGTTTTATCGGTGTCGTAAACTTTTTTATACGTGAATATGTCGAAATTTGAGCCAAAATAAGCGTCATTTGCGAGAAATTTTGCTTTTTGACTTCAACTAAAAAAAATTTGCGGCTGAGGCGCGTCGACACATTGTTTGAAAAGCTTGGGAATGATGCAAAAGCAAGAAAATTGGGTGCCACACGACTTGAAGCCAAGAAACATCGAACGGCGTTTTTTCACATGCGAACTGCTGCTCCAACGGCAAAAAAAAGGAAGGGTTTTTCGCATCGCAAAAAAATCGTGGGGAAACCGCAGCCATGCATCAATATCGACGGCCAAGCCCAATATCCATGACTCGAAAATCATGTGTATTTGGTGAAACCAGCTCGGCTTGGTGTATTATGAGCTGCTGCGACCGGGTGGAACCATCACTGGAGATCGCTACCAAAAACAACTATTGCGTTTGAACCGATCATTGAAGGAGAAACGACCGCAATACGAGAAGAGACACAATAATGTGATTTTGCTCCACCACAATGCTCGGTTCTACCTGAAAACACTGAAAAATAACGTCGTTTCCTACCCGCCGTATTCTCCAGACATCTCCCCTTCCGACTACTATCTATTTCGATGGATGACGCATAGCCTGGCTGAGCAGCACTTCCATTCTTACGAAGAAGCCAAAAATTCGATCGATTTGTGGATCGGCTCAATAGAAGAGCAATTTTTTCGACGCGGAATCCGTATGCTGCCAGAAAGATGGGAAAAGAGTTGTGGCTAGCTTGCACAATAAAAGATCGAGTTTTCAATTTGTACTCCCAATATTTATATGTCTTTAGTTTTATATTTCGTTTGCTTCGAAGATAATTTGATTAATAATAATTTTAATCTACACTAAAAAATAACCTATACAACTAATACTCAGGCAATAGTTAGAAAATCGAAATAGTGCCCCTTGGACAAATCTTTGAAGTTACTATATCGCGAATCAACTGTAGTTTTCTTTAGTGCTTCGCTTAAGCGACAACAAATTTTCAATCTTATTCGAATCTAAAAACTTCAAAAATATTTATTTTATTTTACTTATTCTTTATTTCTATAGACAAACTCTTGTCCAATGTGTCGTTTTGAATTGGAAACCGATGATCCTGACTACGAGGAATTACGGCGATATCGAGCGGATGAATCGGAGAGACGAGAACGAGTTGATGATCTTTTAAATTCTATGTTTACTTAAAATCAATTTTTATTTTGTTCTTTTGTGCTTCAATGAAACGACTTATTTTTATGTATTTTAAAGATCTCCACATTTATTGGTTTAGTTTTGAATATCTTTAAATTTTTCTTTTCTTTTTATCTCTATATGGGTGAGTTTTCAATAAAATCATGGTATAATGGAATTGCGGCTTTGCAGTTTTATTTGACATCCAAACTATTTATTGATTTCTTGTGTGTCGCTGACATTTTGTTTATTTCCCTTTTTTAAGTCTTTTACTATTGCGATGAAGCTAAGTTACGAATTAGCTTAATTATAATTAGGACCACTGTGTGGTATAACAATGGTATAACACAGTTAAAGTTCCCAACTATTGCAAGTTGCAAAGGAGGACGAACTAAAAAAAAGCAACAGGACAAGCAAACAAAGTATATTGTTACGGGTTATTTAAATAAAAGAATAGTACGGTCTAGTATTATACACGGTTTATTTCGCCATTCGCGCACAAGAAGTAACAACGATACCAGCACACTGAAGTGCATCGCCTATTGCCGCACATAAAAGGTTCTTCCCCATCATCGTTCTACTTCCTCCTACTGCGACCAACGCCATCTCGCCTTTTTTGATGTAACAATACGTATGTAAGAAGGGAAAGAGAAATTAAACAAAAAATAAAAGTACCAACTAAACTCGTCGTCGAAATGCATCCTCTCCGTCGATGTCGTCTCTCTTTCCCTCCTGCACTCTCGCATCATGTACTACATGTACATGTTCTATCAAAAAAAATAAAATAATAATAATAGATATCATCAACATAACATCGCTCTTTCATTACAATAAGTGTAAAATCTAATTTAACGCAACTCAGAACATAAAATGATTTATAAATATTTATAATTTCTAATTTACGAATAATAATCTCAAATTTATATTTTTCTTACACACTGCAGTTTTCAATTATTTCTTATCGTTTTTTATGTTTGTCTATTATATACAAAATTATACAGGTAACATAGGAAATGAAAATCAACATATTCTTTACAAAATTGAAACATAACACAATCATATCGCTCTTCCATTTCAATTGGGACATAAGCAGCAAAACCTAATTTAACGTAACATAGCACAAAAATAATTTTTTTTACTTACTTTGAATGAAATATATTTTTTATAACATCTAACTTGTGTATTTCAATTTTTATATATTTTTTTTTTTTGCTCTTTGCAGCTTCTAACAGTTTCTTGTCATTTTACTTTATTATTCTAATAATAAAGTATTGTGATCAACACAGGAAAAAAAAAATTTGCTACCCTGAAATTTTTTTTTTTCGCGTTTCATGACTAAATTAGCCTAAAAATGCAAAAAGAAATCCGTCTCGCCGTACGCCGTACATATGGACTCATATCTCCGAGACCGGTAAAGGTAGAATGTTCGTTTTTGGGTGGATTGTTGATTGGGTAAGTGAGCTCTATTTTCTAAATTTTGGGGGTGTTAGGTGGAAGGGGGAGGCGGGGGGAGGCAAAAAATCGAAAACTACACTTGCCAATATCTCCACCACGAATGCAGATAGCAAGTTGAAAATCAGTAGAGATATAGAGAGGGTTGTGGAACAAACTTTAATTATAATTTAATTTTTTTATCCATTGGCGTCCGAAAAACAAATTGTCGGCCGAAATGTTTTTTCAAATGATTATATCTTCGGAATTACTTATCGTAAAAAATTCATATTTTGGGACCATCAAGGTGGCATATAGTTCCATCGGAATCAGCTTAGTGAGTAGCTAATTATTGTAAGGGGAAGGATCAGGGGGGTGCAAAGAAAAACACTTAAAAATTAATATCTCAACTATCTCTTAAGCTATGTAAGTGAAACTTGAAACGTATATTAAACTATACTAGGAAAATACAAGAAAAATAAAACATGTTGAAATAATAGTAGTGGGGGAAATGGGGAGCATTTCAAAAATGGCGCACTTTTCAAAATTACAAATCCTTATATCTCAAAAAAGAGTACAGATATCAAATCAAAAATTTGTCAGATTGTGGAACTACATAGTGGTTAATTTTGGTAAAAATTTTAGGTTGGGAGGTGTAAGGGGAGGGAGGTGATAAGCAAAAATGTCGAAAATTTTGAGTGATTTTTTTAGGGCTCTGGTGAAAGATACAAAGTTTAAATTTTGCATGTGGATACGTCTATTTGATGTACATAGAAAAATAATAATAACTTGATCCATAATTGTTATAAACCGACCCCCGCGGTCTAACGTGCACAAGGTGTTACATGTGCATTAAAAAAAATACATAAACTGAAAATTTTTGAGTGAAATTTTAAGGTAGAAACTTGAAAATTTGGAAAATGCATTTAAAAAAAATTCCTAAATATACGAAATAATAACTGGTCGAAAACCTTTAAAACTTCTACCTCCTCCCATACAAAATTATTTTTTCGACCATTTTCAAGAAATCAATTATCACCTAAATATTTAAAGCTATCAATTTGAAATTTTGCATAAAAACTTACAAAAATAGTTGGAATGAAATTACATTAAAAGTTTTGAAATTACGCTTGCCCTTCTACCCCCTCCTATACAAAACTATGATGACCAATTTCATTAAATCAATTAATAACCAACAAACTAAAAGCTACGAACTTGTAATGTACTTTGTACAAGCACCTTACAAGAGAGACGAAATAAAACTGCATATCAAATTTTACGATTCCCCTACCTTCTCTACCCCCTCCCATACAAATGTTCGGTTTCGTGAATGTAAAATATACCGAATTTTATGAAAATTCTATGCAACTTCGTCTGTGAAACTGACATTCTATACAGAGAATATTGGCTGTGATTCAAGCAATCAATTAAAAAACTATTAACATCCACCCACCCTTACTATCACCTCTCACAACTCCCCTCATTAGAACTCAAGCTTGCATAAATAAACGAACGACTACTGCCCTGCGAAAGAACCCCCTTTCACTTAGCCTTCCCTAACCACTCTAACCAGCATATTGACTTTCCACGCATCTGCAACTTGTCCCAAGAATAATAAAGTTTCGCCTGACTTGTTGGCAGTTTATTTTATACTGTTATAAAACTCTATATAGTTCATTTCTGTAATTGCAGTTATTATTAATTCACTTTTTACCAAATTTATCGAACATCTATTTCTTTCCTTTCTCTTTTCATATCCATTAATGAAAAAATTCTTTCTATAAATGCTGGTGATGCTGGCATGCTAAATATAAATGACATCAATACGAATAAATTGTCAATATAATCAACATTATTAAAAACGAAAGCCCATTTTTCACAAGTAGAAAACGCATGCCACTTATCAGTTTTACAAATAATAGTTGTTACAAGACTGACTTCATCAAATAACTTATCCACATTTATTCTACTTTTCATATTAAGGCATTCGACACAGTCTACAAAGCCGTCAAATATTGGAAGTTTTGCAATATTTGCTGAAAATGATAATTTGGCAATTGTTGCAAACAAACTGTTATTTTCAAAATTGAATCTTTCCTCCAAATATTCTAAACTAAATTTATAAAACTTTATATAACAATTTTCAATGTGTAATTTTTTAAAACTATTGGTTAGTCTGTTTCTAACCTCAAATCCAAAAAAACGTTCATTAATTCTGCTGAGAAGATTATTTTGGAAGTGTGTTAAATGTGTGTGTGTTTGTAGATATCAATACAAGTTTTTTGATTACTTTTCATTTTTTTTACAGTCTCATCAAATATTGGTAGAATATGACCGCAAAATAATAGATAGATTTCATCATCAGGAGGAATAGAATGTTCGGCATTCATATGTAATATATTTTGGATAATTTTTGGTGTATTATCTCCTAAATTTTCAAAATAAGATACTAAAGCCGGCCAGCTTTGCAGTATACGGTTTATGCATGGTAAGAGTGATAACCAACGCGTTACAACATGTCGGATGAGTTCTCTAAACTCTATATCCACGAAGCTGTGGAACTCTATTAAATCCTCTCGTCGATTTGCTGATGTTGAAAAATGTGAATAGAATTTTTTACATCTATATCCAATACATTCATTAAATACTTTAAACAATTATGCATTATGTGTGCATGGCAGTTCGCTTTAATTATATTGCAATTAACAGTTTCAAGTGAGTAAGTAGCGAATGATGCTTCTCAAAATTGACATTAGTATAATCTGCAGAGAAGCCTGGAATTTGTTGGACATTTAATCGCAGACTATTCATAGAAGCTGCTATAGCTTCAAACATTCCACCTGCAGTTTCATCAGCACTTTCATAAAAATCTATAATTTTATTTTGTATTTCTTTCTTTTTAGTGAAATACTGTACACATAAAGGGAACATATTTCTATTATTATGATTGGAGGCTTCACTTTGGACTGTAAAAATACTGAAGGTTCACTTAATGTGTTCAAAATTTCTGTTGCGACAGTACCGAGGCAAGTTCTCTGCTGGACAGCAGAGTCCAGGTGGTGGCGCTGATGTTCGAGGTCTCTCCTCTACCACTACTCTGTGGTTGACAGCTGAAGTTGAAAGAAGAAGAGGACGATAAAAATTACATAAGAACGCGGTTTTCTTTCTGGATCATAAAGTTTTTTCTTAATCTTGTTATTTAAATAATAGTATTAAAATTAGTGAATTTTTCCAAAACAAAGATTGTATTTGAGTTCAGATTTGTTCGTGGTCCGTCGAGCCGGATAGATTGGAAAGCACCTTGGATCCAAGTAATTAATTCAAAGTCATTAATCCAAAGTAAAGTTGGGTTAGGTTTAGCAATAGAAAATTCTGGTTAAAATTAAAATTCTGGTTTTGGGAAAATGGAAGCGTTGCTAAAATTACAAAACGAGGCGAAAGTTAACATTTAAAAATTCATCCGGAATATGAAG
This sequence comes from Chorisops tibialis, assembly GCA_963669355.1. Classification (NCBI taxonomy): domain Eukaryota; kingdom Metazoa; phylum Arthropoda; class Insecta; order Diptera; family Stratiomyidae; genus Chorisops; species Chorisops tibialis. Next base: position 129,044,243 of record OY770264.1, read on the forward strand.
AAGGATGGAAAAGAAAAACTCACTCGTTCTTTACGATGCGGCTAAATCGTTTGAAGGATTATTGGGAAAAAATTCCAAACGAGACACGAGGAAATGGCCATGATAAAGGAGCATGACGAAGAGGATGGATATTTCGTCATCATATCAAATATTTCGTCATCATATTTCGTCAATCATACCTTTGCAGATATTGTAACAGGCTCTAGAGCTGCTGCTGAGGCACCTAGTAGCAACGGGGGACTACTGACGAACTTTAATAATGAATCCGAAAAATTGTTTGGCTTACCTTTGATCTCTTTTATGAATAAGATTAATGCATTTTGGCCCAAACATTTAACAATAACCTCAGATGCGGAAAGAGCTGTAAGCTACTTAAATCTTCTAGCTGATATATCATGCCAAAGCTTTCTACATCTCAAGCTGGGCAGAACTGACGTAGCGGCCATCTTGAATGACTCCAGCGGGTGTGACGTCATGGAATTTTTCATTTCAAAAGACCACCTGTATTATTTTTGACGAACTTGTCGTAAAAACACTTTTTACCGAAAACAACACAAAAGCATAATCACATCAAATTGAGCACGGGAATATTACGCGAGTGCATACTTTTCGTAATAACTAAAATTCTACAGTTTTTTGTGTGAAAATTAAGTGGAGAAATCTGCACAATGTGAGTGACAGATTTTCTTCGGTGTGAGAAGCCGAGATTTAACTTTGATCGCACTTTTTTCAATTAAAAATCTATTGCACTCATATCAACGTGTAATAATTACATGCCTAGCACTATTATTAAAGTACCTTAGAAAGCTGAACTATCTTTAACACTGCATTTAAGAATAAACGCGATTCTTACGAAGCCCGCCGTGTCTGCTCCATACAAAAGCGCGCAAATTTGTATGGAACTGTCATGTTTGTTATGACTCCAACGTGTTGTTGTTGGATTCAATTACTCGGCTTTCTATTATAGAGAGCTTTGATCATGCTCAAAATGATTGATCTCAGTATTTACTCTTCAAATGTCAATTCCACCCATGACAGAAGAATCGCATTGCCAGATGCTCTTAATAGAATGAAATCAATGATCGCTTTGCTCTCTGAAACTCGGTTTGAAGTATCATTAAAAACTTTAGAGTTTTCATGTTTTCTCAATACATATGACACATCTCGCAGCTGCATAACAGTTCTGGCTCAAATTATTATTTTTCGTTATGTATATTAAGGATGTTACTGACTTGACCGTTTTCCATACAAAATGCGGTACCATTTTCTCGGGAACGGCTGGACCGATTTTAATAATTTCTTGTACACTTATTACTTTAAGGAAACTAAAGCTATGCAGCAGAGGAATTTCAAAAATACTCAAAACTAAGTCATTTATAAGCTGTGAAATTTTAAAATTTTTTCATGCTGTTTTAAAAAACAAAAAAATAATATTTATAACCAACTATTTGAAATTTCCTCTGTACTATCGTTAGCTAGTACCGTTACCTATCGACCAAAAACAAAATCATGCTGATTACTGTTATAATTTTCGAGAAAAATGTACCGATGTGGATAAAAATGTGACAATAAAAACTTTTCAGGAGAGCGAGAAAACTAAAAGACTGGTAGTACGATTTACACCGACCTTTCTAACTTTGAATTAATTTTTTGACCACTTTTATTCTTCGGAAAAATCTGCGGTTTGATTTATTTTGTGTTAAATTGGATGAAGAATGATAATCAGCCCAAAATAAATTCGATTTTTTTTTCATGTTCAATTCAGTAACCTTCTTAAAGGAACGCATAAGCCCCATTTTGATCAATTTAATATTTTCAGGAATAGTTTTGGTAGAGGTACTGCAATTTTGGTGCAGAAAAATATAAAACGGTACCAAATACATTTAACGATATTATATTTTCGCCAACATTGATTTGTGTTCCCTATCTTGATGGAACATCTGTACAAAAGAAATTATTGGTTGGATCTGTATATGTGTCTTCAGGATTAGGAAGACCCTTTCAATCAGACCTTGATACTTTTTTTGGGATAGCTAACAATTTTGACGCTTTTATTATCGGCAGCGACTTTAATTCACGACATGACGACTGGGGCGACTCGACTAGAAACGCAAATGGATTGTTGCTCTACAACTGGATCTTAAATAACCCACAGCTAGCTATAAAACTTATAAATTCAAGAAATTCCACCATTCCTCGTTTATCCTCCTTTATAGACTTCTTCCTGATGCCGTCAGGATTGCTCAATACGGCTGACAGTCGTTGCTTCTGCAGAACGGTTCCAGCTCTATCAGATCATTTTGCTCTAGTCTTAGAGTTAAAGCTAACTCTCTCACCTCACTACCTCAGACGTAAAGATCATTCAAGCATACAGACTGGAACCTTTTGCGATCAGACTTGGTGAACGAACTGCAATTTGATATACGAGTAGACCGTAATCTTTCAAATATGGAAATCCATCAATATGTAACGAAACTCAACACATCCATCACTTATACCGTAGAAAAAAAAACTCCAAGATAATTACATTCCAGAATTGCACATATCGTGAGCTATCACGTCTTGCCCTTAAACTCGTGAATATCAGAAAAATTTGGTTAAAAAAACTAAATCAGAACGAATACTGAGTATAAAGATCTCAATGCAAGGCTGTGTTGTCTTAACAAAATTATAAGGGACAAAATTCGTATAGAACTTAACAGACAATTTCGAATTAGGCTTAAGGCGATTAGACCATCCCCTTTCGCGTTCAAAGAAATTGATAGACTATCTGGCAGAAAAGGTTTGAAATTTTGTATATACAGGGACATACTAAGTTACCAGGGAAGGGAGTTGTTCACTGTAGAAGAAAAACTAGAAGCGTGTTCTGATTTCTACGAGAATCTATATAAAGAAAGAATTCCCAATACCCAATACCTTCAACGCGATAGTATCTGGGATGGTGGACAAATTCTATAGCGAAAACTATGAAACTCAGCTGATTGATTTTTCTACTAACTAACGGTGCTGCGGATAAGAGTGCTGCGGACTATTTTATCTCGGTGGAGGAAGTAGAATCACTTAAAATTAATGTTAATCGGAAAAAATCATATGGACCACCTTATGCAAGTGCGCATCTGACGTCGCACCCGAACTAGTGGTAATTTTCAACCATTGCCTCAATAATGGATATTTTCCTCCTAGCTGGAAATTGGTGAAACTGATGCCTATTCCAAAAAACAAGATGTCTAATAATATCTCGGACTTAAAACCTATCTCGATGCTCTCTAACGTAGGTAAAATATTGACGAAAATTATTTTGCAAAAATTAGAATTATTTTGTGATGTACAGTACAGCATGTGCTCTAGATCTGATTGAGGCTAAGGCGGAAGTAGCTCAAGGCGCAATTATAGGCCCGAAACTATTCAACTTCTTTATGCATGACTTTCCAAATCAGAGGCTATTTCGTCTGCAATACAGTATGCAGACGACATAATTATTTTTTCGCACGCCCTCAGACCACATATTTCTCTCAACTCAGTTGCGCTACATCTTCAAAATGCTTCCAAATTTTATTCGAAATGGGTTATTAAAATAAATACCAGCAAATGTGAGTTAATATGCTTTCGCAATGCGAGTGGCCAAGGGCACCGCCTTGCAGTAAAAGAAAGTAAAGGCTTAAAACTAGTACTGAACGAGGACAACATGCCTCTGAAAAATGAAATAAAGTTTTTGGGGGTTACACTACACCACAAATTCAACAATCACGCAAGATACGCTCTCCTTAAAGCTAACATAGCAGCTGGCGTCTTGGGTTCACTACTTAGGACTAAGGAACTTGAGTGTCGGACGAAGTTACTCATTTAAAAAACATTAATTATGCTTTCTCCTGCTGGTTCACAATATCGGCGACGGTCGCAGAAGAGATGCAGATCTTTGAACGGTAAATACTAGGACATTGCCTCTCTAAATACCGCAAGCCGGATAAAACATTTTTCTCAAATAGGTCGCTCTACGAAGGTACTCAAGTTCAGCCCTTAATGCAATATATGATTCAGCTCGCAAAATCTACTATCAAAAGATTGGAGGATCACCCCAATTTTTTACTCAGAGACATATACAGCCGAGGGTGCAACCCACAGGTCGAGGGAACAATGATTGGAGCTGGCTGATATAGCAATCTGATTCTAATGATTATAAATTAAATTTTTATTCGGTTCAATACAAGGAATGTATCGAGGGTAGCTTATAAACCTTCACCTGAAAGCGACCGTTCCTGAAACTCAAATGATCACTTTTACATAAATACAATAAATAATCAACTGTTAGTAACAATACCCAATTTCTTAGAAAAATGTTTAAATGTTTTCATAACCTAAACTCCTGAGCACTGATCGATGGGATGCAATTCATAAATAATGGTCTTGACAAAGGCTTCTATGTTTCGTCAGTATTTGTAGATCTTAAGAAGGCATTTGACATGGTAGACCATAAAATATTGCTTCAAGGTCTAAATGAACTAGGTATAAGAGGAAAAGCTAATGATTTATTAAAAAATTATCTCCTAGGACGTACTTACATAACAAAAAATGTCGGCAAATTCAGTAATCCTAAAACCATTAACATTGGAATTCCGCAGGGTTCAATTCTTGGCCCTACTCTTTATCTACTTTACATCCACAACATACAGTAATAAGGTCTAAGAGCGAAATATATAGTATATGCGGATGACACACTATTGCTCTACGAAGCAAAAAATCAGCCAGAATTGGAACTTCTTATCAACACTGACCTCAAGCTATTTAAGAAATGGCTGTTGGGCAATAGGTTAATCCTAAATACATCGAAAACTAACTTCATGATATTTAAACAATCGAACAAAGATGATATTAATCTAAAACTCAACATAGATGGAATTGAATTATCTAGATCAAAACAAACCAAGTAATTAGGATTAACGATCGATGAGAATCTAACATGGACTCCGCACATTAATAACGTACGCAAGAAAATAGCACCCATCACTGAAGTCCTTTGGCGCAACAATTTTCTACCAACACTAATAAAAGAAATTTTGTATAACTCGTTTATTCTATCCAATGTAACCTATGGAATTGTAATAGTAGTAGTAGTAGTATATTTGTGGAAATATTCGTGTATAAAAGTAGTACAATAAATAAAATATTTTGAATACAATCTTAAAAAATATATAAAATAAAATATAAAATATGGCACAAACTCACATGAGCCAAAGGCTTGTGCGTGAGAGTTCAATTCATTTGTATGAGAAAAACATTATATCTTAAATTAAAAATAATAAAATAAGCTAGAAATTTTAAAGAATTAATTCATAAAGAGACAAAAAAAAATAATATCAAATAATAATTATATTTTCATATTTAAGAGAGATCAAACATAAAGCGAATATTGCAATGTAAAATCTGATTGTGATAACTTATGAAAGCAGATATTATGATAACATATAATTATTAAGATTATTTACAAATTGCGGATTATCGATGATAAATTGTTTAATAATAATTTTATAGTTAAATGAATTTAATTTACATTTAATTGAGATTGCCAAGTTATTATAGGATATAGGTCCTAGTACGGCAGCATGTCTTTTAGTGAGTTCTTTCTTACATTTACTTATATCCAAAACAGATCTTACTTGGCTTCTTGTATTATAAATGGTATTGAATAATAAAAATTTTGATTGGTTTGTGTAAGACAAAAATATACCATTCTCAAAAGGTTTCAATTTAAGACATTGCGTAGTAATAAATATGAGTGGATTGTCTTCCGAATTCTTTTGCATATACCTATAAGTTATATGCCTGTCCCATTTAGGTTTCTTATCTATAGTGATACCAAGATATTTCACTTCATTTACACTTTTTAATACACAATTTCGTGAAAGAATGGAGTAATGCGAAGCATTATTATTGAGAATCTCTCCGAAGCATATATAATTTGTTTTATTTAAATTAATTGCCATTTTATGCTTAGTGAGCCAATCTACAACAGATCTTAAGCCAACGTTTGCCTTTGCAAAAGTTTCGATCCAATTTGTGCCTTTAAATATCAGACAAATGTCATCTGCAAAACATATTAAATGTCCATTTATATTAGCCCCATCTATTCTGCAAAGATCATTTAAATATATAAGAAACAGTATCGGACCTAAAACCGTTCCTTGTGGTATTCCACACTTAACGATTAAAGGTTCACTATACATTTCTCCTATTCTAACTATTTGCGTGCGATCTGAAAGATAAGATCTTAGCAATGAGTAAGCATTCCCAACTATACCTATCAGTTCCAGTTTTTTTAATAGTATGCTGTGATCGACCGTGTCAAACGTCTTCTTGAGATCAAGAAATATTGCCAATACTTTTTCATTATTATCCAGTGCATTGTAGGTATATTTGGTCATATCATAAACAGCATCGGTTGTGCTAGTATTCTTTCTAAAACCATACTGATTCTTTGACAGAATATCATTTTCTTCGAGAAATTTTTCCAAACGGCTCTTGATGCACTTGTCAAACACTTTTGCTAAAGCAGAAAGCAATGATATAGGCCTGAAATTACCTGGATCACTTTTGTCTCTATTTTTATGTAAAGCTATCACTGCAGCACTCTTCAATTTTGAGGGAAAGATTCCTTGTATTATGCACATGTTAAAGGTATGTAATAGAGGCTGAATTATGAAGTTGGAGAGAGTCTTTAAAGTTTGAGAAGTAAGACCATCAATACTAGGTGATTTATTTGGATTTAGATCGCTAATATGTTGCATAAGCTCAGATTGCGTTATGGGATGTAAATGAAATATGGACAGTCTATTACGAGTGTTTGGTTCAAAGCTGGGAGATGTTGTAGGTTGAGATAAGAGTTCTAAGGAAATTTTTTCGCCGATAGGACTGAAATGCTCATTCATTATGTTTGCAATTTTTCGTTTACACGTTACAGTTTGTTTGTTATTGTCATATATTTCATTAATAACTGATCTTTCCGACTTACTGCAGTGAGTGGAAATTTCGTTAATGTTAATATGGACCCAAACACCTATGTATAACATGGAAAGAATATCGAGGATTATGAATAAAAGCATCAAGGCCGTATATAATTTACCACATCTGACACCATCAGCAGATCTATACGTAACCTACAACCAGTTAAACCTGCAGCAAACATTAAACCTAGAGAGATCAAAATTAATATACAATTTAATAAATCAAGGTCTAAAATCTTCAATAGTCATTACGTGCAACGAAGATATTCACAATTACAACACACGGAATGCAACTTCGATAAGAAATCGAAATTGCAGGACGAATCGTTTGAGGAAGGATTCCATCTACGAAGCAATTCGATACTCCTTGCCAATTTATATTACACAGGCGAAGAACATCAAGTGTCTCAAGAAACGGTCAATCCAACCTTTTTCTTATCTATTTATTTTATTCCTATAACTTATCTTAAAATTTTTTTTTTCGCTTTGCATTTATTTTTTCTTCTTATTTCGATTGTATATATTCTTTTTACCTTTATTTATTTTTATTTTTTTAATTATTTTGTTTTAAGTAAGGTTTAGTTTATTTAAGATGAATTAAATTTAAATCATACATTTATATCTAAAATTGTTATTGAATTTATTAAATAATTTATTATTATTATTATTTGACGTAAGGTTTTGATTTAAGGATATTCGAAAAAAGTTTCAGTTTCTAACGGCTTCGACCTTGCTTAGAAAACACAACATTTTCACTTAAATCTTTGTTTTGATAAAAAACAAATAAAATTCAGTGAAAGAAAAATACCTGCCTTGAGCCTACTTCCTTTGAAAGATTGTGTAGCTGTTTGAATTCAGATTCCAGAAATACGCCATAATTATATTTATCATGAGTTTTATTCCAAAGCGACTCCACTCGATTCAAATTCTGTCGATAAGACAGTGCATAGCACAGAGCTACCAAAGAGTTACGCCTGGCAACATTACGCCTTTTCTTTTGTTGTTGCGGAGTCAATCAGCAAGCCGTATGTTATCGACATTTGTAAACATAACCTCCTCATTCAAATTGTTTTCTCCTCTGTGCAGAAGCGTTCGCGATTTCTAGTGAAAAAAAGTGTGTTTTGTGATTTTGGACTAACAAGAAAGTGTGTTCGAAAGCCAGAGTAGGAGATTCGGCTCAGAAATGTTGTCGTCTTCGCAGAAAACCAAGAACTACTTCGAGTACAATTTTCCCGGTCTGTGGAGAAAAGTTCCGAAGTGTTCGGTTTGTTCCAAGGATTTTGCCGTGGCCGGTGGTAAGCAAAAATTTCCGGAATTTTCCGGTCTTGCAGTCCTATCTTTTTCAAGAATATAACTTTCTGTAGTTTTCGCAATATACTTTGTCACAATCTGCATGCTAAATTTTCATCTACAAATGAATCGTAGCCGCCCACAGGAAAACCATAAAATATCCAAAACAGCCCTTCTCAAATAGACTTAGTTTTAATGACCATTAATTTGTTTCGATCCTACGCAACTCAATCTAAGTTAGCCGGGTGAAACTGTCCCAGTTGGAATACGAACACGCGCCGACGATTTTTGATGGAGGAGCAAAAGTTCTTTGTTCTGAAAAAGAAATTCTTATCATACGTATTCCCGAAAGAATACGGCATCCAGGGATTCGAATTTTAAAACCTAAATCGTCCTCCCGTCCCGATTTCCTTTGCCGCACATACAACAACGAACAATACAAACCCGCGATAATATGTAATTCAAAAAGATTATTGAAACTCTAATATGAGGATTTCGATTTCAAAGTTGAACATCAACAGTACATGAATGCATTAATGCATGTAACTTTTGTGAGTCCGTTCTAACTTATGCATGATGTATCATTTCATTCTCGACGGAAGAAGAATGTGATTTGAGCAAAATGGAATGCGATATACCTTATGTAGTAAAACATGTTTAACGGAAACCCGCGTTATTGTTCATTCCTTGTACGTATTTCGGTTTCCCATCCTTCGACTTGGTCGTATCGTACATTGAATGAGTGCGAAACTCGCTTATTTGCAACAGCTTTTTTGTTGTACTGAAATCAAAATTCATATGATGCAAACTTAGCAGCGGCAAAATTTTTTTCTATCGGAAAAATAATTTTAATTCGCTAGGCACGAAACGCTTAGGTTAGGCTCGTGGCGGTGTTGGACACCAATGTACGTAGGCCACCAGTGGTCCCATTGTATGCTTCCGTGTTTTTACTATGTAGACCTACATACCATTCACCCAGCCCGCTCTACCGGTGCAACTAATGAGCTTCATCGATCCAAGGGACCGTAGTTCATTCAGCTTGATAAAGAAGTACGCTCCGAGAATTTTTCTTCCAATTGTTCGGAAATATGGGCAATGACAGAGGAAATCGGTCTCATCCTCCTCACCGCAGCCTCTGCAATTGTCATCGGCTGTAAGGCAAAGTCTTCGAGCGTGTTTCCTAAGAATACAGTGGCCCGTGACTATACCGACTAGTGTCCGTAGGAAGTTTCTGTCGAGACTCAATATTTTTATTGATTTCCCTCTATCAAATCCACCCCATAGCATCATCGTGGTGCTACACTGTACTCTGGTGTTACACTGTACTCGACTCGCTTTGTGGCCATCCGAGATTTTCCCTTCCCCACATTTTTTTAGCGTAGATTGACTTAATGACACATAAGGCAATGCCGACCACAGTACAACCAGTAAAATAACTCAGCCAAATATGCGGCTTGGTTTCGAAGAGAGATGAGGGGTGTCGCGGACTCGGCAAGACACGTAGCGAACGAGTCCGTCAGTACTTTTCTTTCTTTTTTTTCAGAGGTAATGACGTCAAATTTCAGAGGTCTCTCTTGAAAAACATGTTAACCCAGGCAATGTACGGAGTTATTTTATTCAATGTACTGCACTGTGATGCCAAAATTGTCCGTTTACTCAACGGTGGCAGCGGTAGATCCGCCATTTCGTTTCCAGGTATACCTCGATGCCCCGAAACCCAAGCGCAGGTTTTCTCCAATTCTTCCAACATGTTCATGGATTTTGATTTGCAGCGATGAGGGCTTTCAGTGCAGCTTGGCTGTCCGAGTAAAAACTACTTCGCTTACCATTTACCTCCGATTGGATGACCGTGGCATATTCTGGTAGATGTCTGGTGATTTGCAGGTCAAGGCTGTCAGAAAAGGTGTGTTACAAAATGAGCATGCAGAATTTAACGAGGCTCCTCCAGGTCTGGACAGCGCTTTTTGTGGGGAATTCGACCTGGAAGACGCCTCATCCTAAATCAGTGGCTCCCAACCGGTGGTCCGCGAGAGCCTCGAGCTGTAATGTAAAGAACTCTTGGCGACTGGGAACGGCGTAAGAAGCCGTTGGTTATCCTTACCAGAATTCCTTTCACCAACCGATTTTAGCGGTATATTCCTCGACAAAAAGCGCAATTTCTGCCGGCTAGCTAGGAACGTCGGGGTGGGAGGTCCGAGAAATTACTTTGTCGCTCTCGTAACGCTCTAACACATATATATACTATGTACGATAGGGTCACACAACCGACTACCTGTTGAACTTACATTTGTTTTTAGCCCGATCGGACCGGAAAGCCAATCATGCATGGATCACCATGAGAGGACTCATTCTGCGGGGCCCCAGAGCGATTACTGTACTCTGTACGCATTATACGTTATTATTTTAATAATAAAGTATTATGATCGACTTTGAAAAAAAAATTAATTTCTAGCCTGAAATTTTGTTTTTTTCGCGTTCCATGACTAAATTAGCCTAAAAATGTAAAAAAATTCGTACGCCTGTACACTCCCCAACCCTTCAACATAGGAAGTTCATTTTTGGGTGGATTGTAGATGATTGCGGATCTCAGGCGGACACCCATTTTGGCCGGTGTAAGGATTAAGGGAATGGCGGGGGGAGCGCTAAAACCGAAAACTAAGAAATCAAATATCTCAACCATGGTTCCAGTTAGGGCTAGTTAGCTGAAAATCAACATACATATAGAGAGGTTTGTGGTACGATCTTTAAAAATAATTTAATTTTTTTATCCATTGGGTCGGAAAAATGGGGGCTAAAAAATAATTGTCGGTCGATTTTTTTTTAAATGATAATATCTTCGAAATTACTTACCATAAGAAATTCATATTTTGGAAGCATAAGGTGGCATACAGATCCACCAGAATCAGCTTAGATGGAGGCTAATTATTGTAAGGGGGAAGGTCAGGGAGTGTAAAGAAAAACAAAAACACTTAAAAATGAACATCTCGACTATAGCTTAAGCTATGTAATTGAAACTTGGAACATAGGTACATTAAACTATACTAGCGAAAGAGAATGAGAAGAATGTAACATTTGGACATATTAGTAGTGGCGAGCATTTCAAAAATGGTGCACTTTATAAAATTTCAAACCGATATACATTCTGTCAAAAAGTACTGGGAATTGTTCATTTAAAAAGCGCGCGTCACACATATGTCAAATTTTTTTTTGCTGGAATGTTCGCACAACTGTCCTCTATAATGTTGCAGAGTTTGAGCGTGGTCTGTCAATTAGTTTGTTTTTGGCATTCAATTATATCACTCAACCTCAGGTGTGCTCTGCGATTTTTACTATGGATAAAAATATCAGACAAAGAATTAATCTTAAATTTTGTGTTTTGAACGAAATTCCGTGAAAATGTTGCAAAAAGCCTAAGGCGAGTGTGCTTCATCAAAAACACGGGTCTACGAGTGGTATATAAGGCGTTTGCAGAGGGCCGAGTAGTCGTGGAAGATTTGCCCCGATCTGGTTGCCCTTCAACCGATGAAAACGTCGACAAAGTCAAAGAAATGGTGCTGGAAAACGGTCATTTAAATTTGAGGGAGATATCTCATGACCTTAGCGTGTCTCACGAATCAATTCGTAACATTTTACACCATCAATTGGGCATGAGATGCGTGGCTGCTCGACTCGTTCCAAGAGAGTTGAATTTCCTTCAAAAATTCATCGGAAGAAGGTAGTTGAAGACATGCTTGAGCAAGTGAATTCGGACCCGTACTCACCGGATTTAGCCCCCTGTGACTTTTTTCTTTTCCCAAAACTTAAATTGCCACTCCGCGGACGCCGCTTTGAGTCGATAGAGGCCATTAAGGAGAATTCGCTGAAGGCGATCTCTTCAAACGCGTTTAAAAGGTGCTTTGATGACTGGATTAATCGTTGGCATATGTGTATTGCTTCGAATGCAGCCTATTTTGAAGGCGACAAAATAAATTTTGATGATTGAAGAATTATTTTGCGTTTTATTGAACAATTCCCGGTACTTTTTTGAGAGAATGTATATAAAAACTGAGTACAGACATCAAATTGAAATTTCGTCAGATTGTAGAACTACATAGTCTTTAATTTTGGTAAATATTTCACGTTGGGGTGGTGTAAGGGGAGGAAGGTGGTAAGCAAAAATGTCGAAAGTGATTTTTTTAGAGCTCTGGTGAAAGATGCAAAGTTTGAATTTTAATGTGGATACATCTATTTGATATACATTGTGACGATATAACGCAAAAAAATATTGATCTGATCCCCTTGTTCCTTCTACCCCTCCCATACAAAAGCAAAATTTTAAAAAATGCATTTATTGGGTTTTCACTGCAACTAGCAGAGCTAAAAGATCCAATTTTTGTCATTAATTTTATCAGAATTGCAACCTATCTTGGAAAAACTATCAACTACACCTCACTCTTTCCACCCCCTCCCATACAAATTTCACGAAATTTCGGAATACCAATTAAAATATTTTTCTTCATCTATAACTTTGAATTTTGAGAAAAGTACCAACTATTATAAATATCATTGATGTCGAAAAATTTGGTTTTAATTCGAATACTTCATTTACCCCCTTTCATACAAATATGCATAATTTTGGTAAATACATTTAATCGATTTTCATTGAAACTAGAAAAAAGTACAAACTTAAAATTTTGCTGGAATTTGTTCCTTAATAATTGCAATAAATGCTGAAAAAATTATGAACTTCACTTTACTCCTACCACCTCCCGATGCAAAGTTTTGTGTTGGAAATTCAAGAAAAGTATTTCTGCTTCGAACATATGAGACCTATCGACTTTGAAATTGTAAGAAAGAAATGTGATTAGGATGTTGATAAGCAGATTCAAAATAATACAAAATTTCAACTTAATACCTGTGTAGGATTTTGAGATATAACGGTTTGAAATTTTGAATAGTGCAACATTTTTGAAATTCTCCCCATTTCCCCCCACTATTATATACAAACATTATATTTGTCTCATATTCCGCAAGTATAGGTAAAGAACACAATTTCGTTTCAATTACATATCTTAAGAATTAGGCTAGATATTAGTTTTTAAGTGTTTTTTTTCACTCCGCCTGATCGGCCACCTCGCAATAATTGGCCTTCATTTAACTTATTAATGCTGGATCTCTTTGCCACCTTATTGGTCCTAAAATATGAATTTTTTGTGGTAAGTAATTCCGAAGATATAATCATTCAAAAAATCAATTCGGCCTATAATTTGTTTTAGCCCCCCTTTTCGGACCCCAATGTATCAAAAAATTAAATTGTTTTTGTAATTTATCCCAGAAACTCCTTTACATGCGTATCGATTTTCAGTTTTCTAGCGAGAACCATGGTTCAGATATTCGAATTAGTATTTTTCGGTTCTAGCGCTTCCCTGCATCACAAGTTGCGTTTTGGGTGCCCCAGCCCATAATGCGAATTGTACTCGAGGCGTGGTCTAATGTAGGTCTTATAGATATTTCCTAGGTAACTTGGAGTAAAATACTTTTTACATCTTCGGAGAACTCCTAGGCGTTTGGAAGCGTCAAGTGCTACGTCGAGTATGTGCTGGCTCCAATTAAGATGGTTAATTATTTTAATGCCAAGGAGTGGGAATTGTTCGGAAGAGTCTAGTAGGACACTATCGAAGGTTACATTAGAGACCGACGCTGGAACATCACGTTTAAGGGAAAGATGACAGGCCTGTGTTTTTGAGGTGTTGAACCCTACTCTGTTTATCCTGCCCCATTCCAAGATTAGGTTTAGGTCATAGTTCAATGATCCAAATAGTTCGGCATGTTTAGATGCTACCGGGGCACGGTGAGCGTTAGTAATCGAGTCGAATCCATAGATGTTAGCCAAGATACTGTCATCTGCAAAACAATGTATCGGATTGAGCGTTGACGATAGAAGGTCATTAATAAAAATAAGAAAGAGTGCAGGTAATAAGACAGAGCCTTTGATAAGTTTGTTATCTTCAAGATTGAGGACTATCTTGTGATTCACAGCCGTCTCCATCACTTTCGACAGAACGGAAATAATGGCGATGGGGCGGTAGGTGGCGAGTAACGCTTTGTTTCCTTTCTTGGGAATCGGCTGAACATTCGCCACTTTCCACGTTTCGGAACCTGCAGATTTCTGAACATTGAGCTCACGATGAATTCTGGAGACAAGTCGTGTGCGAAAATGAGTCACAGGTAGACGAAATCCAGATGGTATTACAAGCGGGGGGACCGGTTTGTCGCTGTCAGCCTGAAGATTCGTGCAAAACTTGCTGCAAAAAGATTGGCTTAACAAATGGCCAAAAATATCTCGAGCATTTTGGTGTTTGAGAAACATCCGTCGAAGTTTCTGGTCGTGTTGAAACTTAGCATTTTTATACTCTAGATGAAATCTGAGAGTATATTGTGTTTGCCTTACCGTTTGTAACGCTAAGAAATAATGCTCGCACAGAGCCGTCAAGGGTACAGAAATATTTGTTGTCGCTCAAAAACTTCGATTCCGAGTTGCTGTCTGTCCGTCTGTCTACAGCATAACTCTCGAACGCTTTGAGCTATCGTGCTGAAATTTGTTGTGTGTAATTTTTAGCAAAAAAGAAACTTTAAGTTCGTGAACGGGCCACATCCCCCCACTCCTTCTACCTCCTCCCATACAAATTTCACGAAATTTCGAAATTTTAAGAAATTGATTTTTCTTTGAAACTATTTAAGCTATCGACTTGAAATTTTGGTTAAAGTATTATGATGTAGATGCCATTAATATAGCTGAATATTGATCCGATCCCATCACTCCTTCTACCCCCTCCCATACAAATGCATAATTTTGTAAAATGCAGTTTTTCGATTTTCATCGAAACTAGTAAAGTTATAAAAACGAATTTTTGCCAGAATTAATTTTTTTATAATTCCAATCGGCATTGAAAAAATTATCAACTTCACCTCACTGCTTCTACCCCCTCCCATACAAATTTCACGAAATTTTGAAATTTAAATTAAATTATTTTTCTTCGAAACTGTTAAGGCTATCAACTTGATATTTCGCACAAAGTATAAAAATAGAAATATTAATAACGGGAAAAAAAATTGTTTTCATCCTTACACTCCTTCTACCCCCTCCCATACAAATGCATAATTTTTGTTAAATGCATTATATCGATTTCCATTAAAACTAGAAAAATTACAAACTTGAAATTTTGCCAGAATTTGTTTTTTAATAGTTGCAATAAATGCTAGAAAAAATTATTAGCTCAGCTTCCCTCCTTCTACCCCCTCCCATATAAATATCTGTATTATAAATTCAAGAAAAGCATTTCTCCTTCGAATATATGAGAGCTGTCGACTTTGAAATTGAATCAAAGCATAGTGATAAGGGTGATGATAAGCAGTTTCAAAATCATCTAAAACGTTCCACTTCCTCTGCCACCTCCCATACAAATGTCACAAAACTATGTCCAATTTCTTTAAAAATAATGAAAACTAAAAACTTTAAATTCAGCGCGAAAAATTTTACATGCCATTTTCGGTGTCACATAGGAGAAATACAAACCTCCCCCTCTACTTCTACCACCTCCCATGCAAAGTCTCTACTCAATATTTGAAAGAATTTGAGATGACATATTTTCCGGTATATTAAAGTCATTTCTATCTCATCTAGAGTATCATATGATTGGGCTTTAAGCCCAATCATAATTCTGTTATGTTTCGAAATAGACTTGCAGGTATTTCTTGACACGTTGTAAAGATATCTGTTGGTCAAAGTTGGGTTGCTCTTAAAAATTTGAATATAATTTTTCTTGTTCCGGAAAAAAGATAAGATAATCTTTTGTAAACCACGAATCCTTCGACGATTTGATCCGTTTATAACTAAAGGGTATGAAGAGTTCCATACCCTTATAAGCTGACAAGCTGTATCACAATTATTAGATTCGAAATACAATTTCCAATTAATGCCACAGCGAAACAGAGAGAACAAACTCAACTGGTATTTATGACAGTGAAAACAAATTTTGTATGGAATAAACTTTTCTGCGCACTTTTACTTTATTATTTTAACTAGCGATCGCCCGCGACTTTGTCCGCGTAAGAATCGCAATAATAACATTTTTTGAGAATGTACAGAGTGCGCCATCTAAATGTGGTCGATGGAAATATTGAATAACTTGAACAATTCTCAATCGATTTTGGAAAACTATTTATTTTTATAAAATTTGAAGCTTTAGAATTTTTTCCATTCAGTTTCCAAAAACAACGTCGATCAAATGACCACCTTTATTGCGGATACAAAATTTAGCTCTTTTTCTGACATTTTCCATGACATTTGCCAGCATCTCGGGTGATATCGCAGTGATTTCGGCTCGAATATTGTCCTTAAGCTCGTCTAAAGTCTTCGGTTTGTTGGCATACACTTTGCTTTTTAAAAATCCCTACAAAAAAAAGTCCGGTGCCGTTAAATCGGGCGATTTCGGTGGCCAGTCAATATCCCCCCTTTCGATACCACACGTCCTGGGAACTTTTGACGCAAGAAGTTCATCGTTGATTTCGCGTTGTGACATGTCGCGCCGTCTTGTTGAAACCAAAAGCCTTTAAGACCTTTTTCACGCATTTCTGGTAAAACAGAGTGTGCCAACATCCATCGATACCGATCTCCATTGACAGTTTCCCCAACTCTGAAGAAGAACGGACCAATTTTTGTAATCTTAAATATTTTTGCGTGGGGAGTGATAGAAGGGATGACAGTACTAAATTAATTTATTTCACATCATGCTAGAGTAGCTATAAAAATATTTTGCACCAAATTTAAGCTTGAACAACTGAATAGGTAACTTGAGAAACTTAGTGCATTGGAATTAGTGAAATTATGCAATTTGTATGGGAGGTGGTAGAAGGAGTGGAGGTTTTTTGTTAATTTTTCTAGAACCAACTATAATCACCATGCGATTGATATCTTTTAAATTTTAGATCAGTTAGATTCACACTTTTCAAGAAAATCAAGTTTCAAGAAAATCAAGTCGTGGAATTGTGCCACATTGTATGGGAGGAGGTAGAAGGAGTGGAGCTAATCGGTTAATTTTTCCCGATCATAATAATAATGCTAATTAAAGATTTAATACAAAATTTTAGCTCGATCAAAGTTATACGTACTGAGAAAATTGGTTTAGAATATTTCATGAAAAAGTGCAGTTTGTATAGGAGGTAGTGGAAGGAGTGGAGGGTTTTTAGTTATTTTTTGAGAAGCAACTACAATTATCATTCGATTGATATGTTTTAAATTTCAGAACAGTAACATTCACCCTTTTCAAGAAAATCGAATTTTCGCAAAGTCGTGGATTTGTGTCAGATTGTATGTGAGGGGGTAGAAGGAGTAAAGCTAATTGGTTAATTTTTTCCTGACATCAATAACAATGCTAATTAAGGATTTAATACAAAATCTTAGCTCGATGAAAGTTATACGTACTGAGAAAATTGGAGTAGAGTATTTCATGAAAAAGTTTAGTTTGTATGGGAGGTGGTGGAAGGAGTAGGGGGATTGAAATTTTTTATATACTTCAAGATCGCATTTATAATAAAAATAATACATTTTAAATTTCAAACAAATAGCTTTTATAGTTGCCATGAAAATTTGATTATTATAAATTTTTGAAAATGAGTCACTTTGTATGGGAGGGGGTAGAAGGCGTGAGGGGAATAAAATAAAACCTAAGGCAGATTACTTCCCGAGGTAGATCTAATAATCTGTGAAAGTGTCATTACAATCGGTTCAGCCGTTTTTACGTGAAAGCCGGAAAGACAGACAGAGACAAATTTTAAAAAGTCTGTTTCTGCTTAGTTATTGTCCAAATAAAGCAAAAAACTAAGTTATAGCCATTTATAAGCAAATAACAGACAGGCACTACAATTATATTTGTATTAGTAAAATAATGCGATCGGCTTGGAAAAAAAAAGAAAAAAAAAATTGCTAAAAATGCAAAAAAAAAAAAATCGTACGCCAACGTGTACGCTCAGCGCACATTAACTCCCAAACCCTTCAAGATAGTAAGTTCATTTTTGGGGTGATTGTAGATAGGGAGTGTAAGGGTTCACTGTGAGGCGGTGAGGTTTTGCTTTTTGGCTTCAACTCAAAAAAACCTGCGGCTAAGGCGCGTCGAATGAATGTTGTAATTTATGGTGAGCACGCTATCTACATCTACTACAGCCCAAACCGGACCTTGGCCTCTTGCCGTTCAGGTTCCTTAACATTTTTCATTACTTATTGTGGAAGGGTTGTTAGCCCTTCGCACAACCCTCTTTCTACGAGTTTTTCAGTTTCGAAGATTAAGGTGACGAAGGTATATCCAAGCAGGCAATGTGCTGGAATTATATATTGCGCCGACCGAGATTTGAACTTACGACCTCCAATCTAGCACGCTATAAGATGGGTGTTTACGGCGTGGAAGAGAAGGAGCGTTCCGGAGCGGTTTGAAGACGCAGAATTGGAGGTATTACTGGACAAAGCTTCATGTTGAGCGTAACAACAACTTGCAGATTCATTGGGCGCGACTGAACAAGCCATTTCACATCATTTGGAAAACTTGGAAATGATACAAAAGCAAGGAAAATGGGTGCCACAAGAGTTGAAGCCAAGAAACGTCGAGCTGCGTTTTTCACATGTGAACAGCTTCTTCAACGGCATTGTATCATGACTAACGATGAGAAGTGGATCCATAGCGATAACTCAAAGCGAAAAAATTCGTGGGGATACCGCGGCCATACATAAATATCGACGGCCAAGTCCAAAATCCATGGCTCATCATGCTATATATTTGGTGAACTAGCTTGGCCTGGTGTATTATGAGCTGCTGTAACCGGATGAAACCATCACGGTAGATCGCTACAAAAACAACTAATGCGTTTGAGCCGAGAATTTAAGGACAAACGGCCACAATACGACGAGAGACACAACAAAGTGATTTTGCTGCACGACAACGCTCGGCCACACGTTGCTAGCTTTGGGAAAGCCTACCTGGAAACACTGAAATGGGACGTACTACCCCACTCCTGTATTCTCCACACTTCGTTCCTTCCGACTGCTACCTATTCCGATCGATGACGCATGACCTGGTTGAGCAGCACTTTCATTCTTACTAAGAAGCCAAAAATTCAGACGATTCGTGGATCGACTCAAAAGAAGAGCAGCTTTTTCGACGCGGAATCCGTATGCTGCCAGAAAGATGGGGAAAAAAGTTGTGGCTAGCGATGGGGATTTCTTTGAATAATAAATGTTTAACAATTATTGTACAACAATGGCTTGAATTAAAAAAAAAACAGCGGTTTTTAATTTATACTCTCAATCTACAACCTACGGAGCCTAACTATAAACGCAGTCAAAATATGCTCATTTTTGCAATTAATTTAGTGAAATATCGTTATTTCTTAATTGAGATTAGAGGAAAAGAGTAGCGAACAAAAACAACAATCAGCAACTGATCGCTGTAGTTAATGTTAGTTTAACTTTGCTTAAATTTAGCCGGAGCAAGAACTATAAACGCAAGCAAAAAATTTTATAAAATAAAAGAACATACAATGGTAAATTCAAATGTTTGGTTGGGCCACCTTTATTCCTTATCACTTCAAATAATCTGTTTGGCTTACTTGTTATTAAATTTTTTATTGTTTTTTCATTAATATTCTGATAACCGTTAATAACAGCCATTTTCAACTGTTGAATATTTTTATACCGCCTGTTTTCCATATAAAATTCCCTTGCTACGATTTTCCAAATGTTTTCTATTAAATTAAGGTCTGGTGAGCAAGCGGATCTGCTATCACTTGCACGCTATGGTTCTGCAACCAGGAAGTGTCACAGCTCACATGTATTCTGGCGGTCTGTTAAAGACCCCAATACTCAGCGCCTCTGGTTCTCATAAATATTAAAAAATTCATGAGCAACACCTCTATGTATTCCGATGACGTCGTTCAAGTACTGCGAAGCGCCAGTTCCAACATTCCCTCTGCGCAAAAAGCTCCCGAAACCATTAAACTGTTTCCACTAAAATTGCGTTTTGAAAGAAATTTTGTACCCTTTCGCAAGTCGCGCCAGTACTCGTTGAAAACATCTGCCAAGTTCCACTTTTTCTCGTCAGAAAAAATGGTCTTGATGAAGAAATAACAGTTAAAAGGTGCATAAAAACTTAGTTCTCAGCATTTTACCTCAATGATGTTGGTTTGCATATTTGTTCGGGCGAATTCTAACCTTGCTGGCTTATGACGTGCTAAAGGACGTGGTACCGATTTCAACTTTTGGCAACCAATGGGCTTAGAACTCCTTGATACCTTGTGAACTGTCCCTTTTGACACATCTAGTCGACAATCCTTAACGATTTGGGCAGCGGTCTTCATGGAGTTGCTTGCACATTTTGAATTATCCGAAGCTTATTTCGGTCTGACAGGTTGCCTTTGGTATTCCTGTTCTACGTTTCCATAATTTTCACGATTTTGTAGCACATTTCGAATGGCAGCGTAAGACCGATTGAGCTTTTTAGCAATTGTACCACGCTTACTCAAGCCTTCTTCAAAAAATGCAAATCTGTAAGTACTGTTCCGCACGGTATTTTAATAATAAATAACAACGATCTTAATAATTTTTGAATAAACCTGACTTGATATCAACAGTTGATAGCACAAGCTTATGATAATCTACTTGCTGCGTTTATACTTTATGCTCCGGCTAAATTTCAGCAAAATTAAACTAACTTTAATTATAGCGATCAGTTGTTGCTAATTGTTTTTGTGTGCTACTCTTTCTCTCTAATCTCTCATAATCAATTAAGAAATAACGATATTTCACTAAATAAATTGCAAAAATGAGCATATTTTGACTGCGTTTATAATAATAATATAATAATTTTCTAACTCGTTAAGCGTTATTTAACCCCATTTCTAAATGAGCTTCTCTTTTAGCATTGTAGCATTTCTAATGTCGTGTTTTCTTCTCTCTCGATTCAGAAGCTCCCAAACGTGCTCGATGACATTCAAGTATGGACTTTGTGGGGGTGTATTGAGCTGTTTTGGAGCATAATATAGTAGCTGCTTGGGATCATTGTCTTGTTAGAATATTCAGCTTTCACCAAGGTCCAACTTATCGACCGATTTCCTTAAAATGTGTTGCAAGATCTTTTTGTACAGATAGCGATCCATGACACCATCAATGAACACCAAATTTCCTACACCCGACGCTGCGACAGCACCCCAAACCATCACAGTACCACCGCCATGTTTGACTGTAGGAATTATGTGTTTCAGGTCCAATCCCGTGTTTTTTTTTCTCCAAACTTTAGCTCTACCGCCACATCCAAATATGTTGTACTTCGATTCATCGGTGAACAAAACCTTCTTCCAAAAATCAAGTCCTTTGTCTAGAAGCTTTTTGGCAAATTCTAAGCGAAGTTTGCGTTTTTTCGCTTATAAGGGGTTTTTTGCGTAGTGTTCTGCTGTGGTAACCATTATTATTTAATTTTCTTTGCACTGTTCTTGGATGCATCGTGGTTCTTGTTCGTTTTGCTATGTCCGCCGCTAATTTTATGGGTTTTGGTTCACTTCTTTCAAAATAAAGGAGACATCTCAGCGAACCAGCTTCTTCTCCGAAAGATTTTCTTTCGTTTCGCTGCTGTACCACCAAGTTTCGTACTTCTGATGAGATTTCCCTCCGAGGAGCCATCGTCACAGCTGCGACCTTATCGAAACTGCCCAAACTGTAGCCTAACGCGAAGCGCAAATGTCAAAACATGATAAACGGTACTTCCTGTTATAAAACAAAACTGCACAGTAGCATAAGGAATGATATAGCTAGCCGTATGTAGACTTTTGTCAATGCATTTTGTTAGTTATGTATGAATAATTTGTAAAGTTTATATTGGAGAAAAGATTTTTTTTTGTTAAATAGAAATTAAAATAGACTTAAAACATTACTGCATCATTACTTTTTTTAATTAGTGCCATGGGGCTCGTAGTAGCCGAAATAGAGGTCGTATGTAGACTTTTTTTGGTCAGTGTGTATAAAAAATTTTTGGCGGTAGCCGTCAAGAAAAGGCTTTTGACGGAAATTGAAAAATTTCGTATTTTAAATGATTTATTACAAAAAAATCGTGGACTGTCGATCGATTCTGATGAAACTCCAAACTTCTTGAAACAATTAGAAAAATTAGATTTTGAAAAAGTAAATTTTGGCTGCAGCCGCCAAGAAAAAGCTTTAATAGATGAGAGAAATTGAAAAATTTTCGATTTTAATTAATTTAAAATAAAACAACGGTGGGCTGTCAAACGATTCTAATAAAACTACAAACCTCTAAAAAAGATTTCCAATCGATTCCAAAAAAAAAAAAACATAATTACAAATCGTTACTTCCAGTCAACATCACGGTCGAATTTTCAACGATTTAAAAAAAACGTTAACCGTCAAACTATTCTGATGAAACTTCAAACCACTTGAAACGAAGTGCAAACGATTGCAGTAAAAAAAGTTTAAAAAGTGTTTACTCGCTGGCTAACATCGTATGAGTCAATACCCGAACTTACTCTATAATTTATTTATTTATATTATTTGGGAAACACGAGAGAGCACTGCGACCTTCTCAGACTATTGTGTGTTTATTGCTCCTTTACCATACCACAACTCGATAGATGTGGCTAAACTAAGTATATTTAAGGGAGCCAAGTTGGCTGATTCCTCGGTAGAAAGGAAACTGTTGGGGCTCAAAAATTTGATAGCGACTCAATTAGTAAAAAAAAACGAAGCTTGTCCTTAGTTTTTCTTCTGAGAAACTTCAAATTTATATTTGGTTTTCCTAAAATATATTTATAATTTTATATCTTAATATTTACGATACTTACCCTTTATAATTTCTAGCTTTGCTTCGAATTTATTAAATTGGTTTTAACCTAAAAATTCAGATGTGTTCGCGCGATCGATTGGTCAGGAAAAAGACCGGAAATCAGCTGGTCCATCGCTGAAGAGGAATGGTGTGCATACATTTTTATTCAGTGATGGATGCGTTCAATACGCGCGTTAGGGTGCGTTTATTGCGCGTCGACAGAAACCTTTTTCTGGAAGTCTGTCTTTTTCTTGCTACTGCTTCACAATGACATAGGATGTGTTCTGTCGTTTCTGAGTCTTCGAGACAGAGGCGGCAGATGTCGGTTTCAGCTAAACCCATATTTTTGAGGTGGTAGTATACTCCATTGTGCCCCGTCATTAGGCCGATTAGAGTTCTAATATCGCTCTTGCTTGCTTCCACTGTTTTGTTTTTTGTGGTAGAATTAAATTTTTTAAGATTGATAAACCTGGAAGTCTATTCCAGTAGATTTTATGCTCTTGATCAACCCACTTTCTAAGTAAAATGTTGGAGTGCCCCTTTGGTTTTCTGCAGAATGTACTCTATCATGGTTCGCTTATTGATTTTCAGCTATTACGCATTTACGAACTCGAACGCTGAAGAGTTTAGCTTACAGTGGCGAGAAATGAAATGTTTCCACATAAGAAAATATATAAAGTGCGAAATTCCACCGAAAATTTTGATCAGAAGATAAAACATTTTTTTTTAGAATATTAAATCATAATATCAGCTATATAAAATATATAGCTTGAGTTTTGTTTATAGAAGAATTGGTCAGATAGATGGATTGTTCACTTTCTAGTCAAATTTTATAGAAATCGTATAATAAGAAATACTTCAAATAACTTCTAAATATTTATTTTTTCTGTATATATTTTTTATTTATTATAGCATATATAGTAGAATGTAAAAAAATCAATTTTAATAAATTGTGGTGCTTCCTTTACTTCTGATGACCGCTTTTATCCTTCTAGGGATAGAGTTCACCAGATCCTGGAGTGTTTTTATGTCGATCTCTTCATACCTAACTTTTTCGAGCGATTTCACAAGCTCTTACCTTGAAGTCGGTTTCGCTTTTGAAATCTTGACCTTCGTAGTGGACCATAGATTCTCAATGGGCTTGAGATTGGGACTATTACCGGGCAATCCAAGGGTCAAAAGACAACTTCAGAAACAAAATCCCTAATCTGCAAACGAAGAAGAAAAATAAATTATACATTTTCTTATGAAACCAATTAAGAACATTGTCAATATTATTAAAACAAATAAACTTACCAATTTGGCGCGATGGCATGGTGAAGAATCTTCTTGAAATATGCACTCGTCGGTGACCGAAAAATAATTTTCGATCGAAGGAAATAAATTGTTGATTAAAACATTTTTATATTTTAAAGCAATCACTGTGCCTTTAAGAAGGGCTAGTTCTCCCACCCTGAAAAATGAAAAGCAGTTTTGGCGTTAAGAATGGTTTTTTCGCTGGTTCGGCCGCCTTCAAACGAGCCTCCCTCAGGCGATCTTGGACTGTATGGACACCGATATAATTTCATCGGCTTGCTCTGCTCGAAAGTCTACAGCAGTTTCAAAACGATTCTGAAGACTGGTGCGCTGTATGGTCCAATCTTCTGCGACAGTCGTAATTCTTTTTCTCCCACTGCATTTCTAGGGCTCCAAAGAACCAGTTTTCTTGGAACTTCGCAAAAACCTACCTATAGCAGTATGATTGAAGGCAATCTTACCTGCTATCGCGCGGGTGCCTAAATTTTGATCTTAGAGTGTCATTATAGTCTGTTTTAGAGGTTTTTTGAAATTTATGACGTTCCAATAAACTATATTGAAAAACTAAAAATGAGGTTCGTTTGCAGACATTAAAACCTCTTATTTAAGTGGTACATAGTTTAATTTGGTTTATCTAAACCTGAGATATAGACTGTTATTTAAGACGTTTTTGGCAATTTTCAAAGAATTCGTGTTTTTGGAAGGAAATGAGTATCTCACAAACTGTAAAAAAGATATTCTAACAAAACTTGCGGCATTGCCTCTTATTAAATGTACTTTAAGTAAGTGATACAAAATTCAGTCTTAATTTAGCCGGTTTCGTAGAAATTTCATTTGGTAAAGTTATTGCAAAATATCTTTTCGAGTAAATTTTTTCTTAATATCTTTTTCAAAAATAGATGATCTAAATTAAATCTCTGACTAACTTCTATAGTGAGGTTGTATTGTAGACATCCTGACGAACAATTTGCGGGATTCGAAAGTCAATTTGACTCATCCTGAGCTGAGATATTGATCCTTTTCTTTCAGATTTTAATACTTTTAAGTAATTGTTATTTTTACTCGTAAAAATTGGTTTTTAGGCTGCCAATCATATTCTTTGAGAATTGCTCTGTAGTTACGTGCAAACATACATTTGATATACACAAGGAAAATATAACATTTTCAACCAGAACTCTTATGTGCCGAAAAGGGGTCTTAACCTGCACGAGGTGTTTCATGTGTATAGAAAAAACACAATAATTTAGAATTTATGATTGAAATTTTATGCTACAAACGTGAAAATTTGAGAAACTCATTTAAAAATAAACTGCCAACAAGTCGGGCGAAACTTTATTATTCTTGGGACATGTTGCGGTGGAGTGGAAAGTCAATATGCAGGTTAGAGTGGTTAGGGAAGACTAAGTGAAAGGGAGTTCTTGGGCAGGGCTGTTGTCTATTTAACAATATTTCATTCGTTTCTGCAAGTTTAGGTTTTTATTAAGGGAGGAGGAGCGGTAATAGTAAGAGTGGGTGGATGTTAATAGCTTTTTAATTAATTGCTTGCATCACGTCCAATACTCTCTGTATAGAATGTGTTTCATAGACGAAGTTGCATAGAATTTTCATAAAATTTAGTGTATTTTACATTCACGAAACCGAACATTTGTATGGGAGGGGGTAGAGAAGGTAGGGGAATCGTAAAATTTGATATGTAGTTTTATTTTGCTTCTCTTGTAAGGGGCTTGTATAAAATTTCAAATTCGTAACTTTTAGTTTGTTGGTTATTAGTTGATTTAATGAAATTGGTCGAAATCATAGTTTTGTATGGCAAGGGGTAGAAGGGCAAGCGCAATTTCAAAACTTTTAAAACAACTTCATTTGAATTATTTTTATAAGTTTTTCTGCAAAATTTGAAGTTGATAGCTTTTAAGAGTTAGCTGACAACTTATTTCTTAAAAATGCTCGAAAATATAATTTTGTATGGGAGGGGGTAGAGGAGGGAGGGGAATCGTAAGACTTGTGATGCAATTTTCTTTCTTTTCTATTGTAAGATGCTCGTACAAAATTTCAAGTTCGTAGCTTTTAATTTGTTGATTATTAGTTGATTTAATGAAATTGGTCGAAATCATACTTTTCTATGGGAGGGGGTAGAAGGGCAAGCGCGATTTCAAAACTTTTAACGTAATTTCATTTCAATTATTTTTGTAAGTTTGTATGTAGAATTGCAAATTGATAGCTTTTAATAGTTAGGTGATAATTGATTTCTTAGAAATGGTCGAAAAAATAATTTTGTATTGGAGGGGGTAGAAGCTTTAAAGGTTTTCGACCAGTTAATATTTCGTATATTTAGGGATTTTTTTTAAATACATTTTGCAAAATTTCAAGTTTCTACCTTAAAATTTCACTCAAAAATTTTCAGTTTATGTGTTTTTTTCAATGCACATGAAACACCTTGTGCACGTTAGACCGGGGGGATCGGTTTATAACAATTATGGATCAAGTTATTATTATTTTTTTATGTACATCAAATAGACGTATCCACATGCAAAATTTAAACTTTGTATCTTTCACCAGAGCCTCAAAAAAATCACTCAAAATTTTTGACATTTTTGTTTATCACCTCCCTCCCCTTACACCTCCCAACTTAAAATTTTTATCAAAATTAACTATTATGTAGTTCTACAATCTGACAAATTTTTGATTTGATATCTGTATTATTTTTTGAGATATAAGGATTCATAATTTTGAAAAGTGCGCCATTTTTGAAATGCTCCCCATTTCCCCCCACTACTATTATTTCAAGATCTTATATTTTTTTTGTATTTTTCCAGTATAGCTTAATATAAGTTTCAAGTTTCAATTACATAGCTTAAGAGATAGTTGAGATATTCAGTTTTAAGTGTTTTTCTTTGCACCCCTCCTGACCCTTCCCCTTACGATAATTAACCACTCTCTAAGCTGATTCCAATGGAACTATATGCTACCTTGACGGTCCCAAAATATGAATTTTTTACGATAAGTAATTTCGAAGATATAATCATTTGAAAAAAAAATTCGGCCGACAATTTGTTTTTAGCCCCCCCTTTTCGGACGCCAATGGATAAAAAAATTAAATTATTTTTAAAAGTTGTCCCACAAACTTCTCTATATGTGTGTTGAGTTTTAGCTTCCTAGCTGTTACCTTGGTTGAGATATTTGAATTCGTATTTTTCGGCCTTAGCGCTCCCCCCGCCTCCCCCTGAACCCGTACACCCCCGAAAATGGGTATCTGCCTGAGATCCGCCACTATCTACAATCCCCCCAAAAATGAACTTTCTATCTTGAAGGGTTTGGGAGTTAATGTGCGCTGAGCGTACACACCGGCGTACGGCGTACGGCGGACGGCGTACGGCGGACGGCGTACAGACAGACGGATTTTTTTTTTTTGCTTTTTTAGGCTAATTTAGTTATGAAACGCGAAAAAAAAAAATTTCAGGGTAGCAAATTTTTTTTTTTTCCAAGTCGATCACAATACTTTATTATTAAAATAATAAAGTAAAAATGCTTAAAAGTTTAAAATATTAGCTGGTCGATTACCTTCTAAACTTCTATCCCCTCCCATACAAAAGTATGAATTCGACCAATTTCAATAAATCAATTAATAACCAACCAATTAAAAGCTACGAACTTGTAATTTTGTACGAACAGCTTTCAAACACTGCATACCACTTTTTGTAAAATTACCTAAAAACATTTCATTTCTTGCGACTGCATTTCAGTAATACGATTGAAAAATTCCAGATTAACACGGAGTTCAACATTTATTCATTCTATTCTGGTAACTCTCTCTGTTTATTTGCCGGTAATGCAGTTCGCATTGATCTGTCAACGGCTCATTTGCGTCCCGGTGTTTTATTTTCAAATTTCACTTGTGGATTTGTGAACATAACCTTGTTTGTGCCGTTTATGCGAAAAATACTTTTCCTGTTTTGTTCCAAAGATTCTCAGTGAAGTGTCTAGGGCAACTTCCTTTGATAGAGACGACAAAAACTGCTCAAAATGCAAGTGTCCACGTTGAAGCGCTCGTTGAATCAGTTCGAATATAACTTGCCGGCGTTGTGGAAAAGGAACCCGAAATGTACAGTTTGCTCGAACGAATTCTTGGTTCATGGAAAAGGTAAGGACTTTCTTAACGTTTTGAGAGTTTTATAACGATCTAATGATTGTCGTCACATTTCCGTTGAAAAATGTCCTTTTCACGGAAGTGGTAAGGTCTTCGTTGGGGGAAAATGGGTTTCATAGTTTAGATTTTCGGACGAATTGCGCAGCAACTTCGTCGACACAAATAAATTTTGTTTTAAGTCCCGTAGGATTCCTTTCCATTTCCTTTATAATTTTTCTAATTACATGTTACCATATAAGGAATGGAAAACATATGTTGTACTTGCCATATTCTTTATCGAGCCATATTGCTTTTCTGCATACAAACAAAACACGGTGATTTGTTGCAGCAAGTTTGAAAAAGTTCCGTGCGCTTCTTAGGTCTTATCAACACTACGCCTATTTAAATTAATACGACGTTGAAAGGCGCTATTAAAATCGTTCGTTTAGAAATTATTCTGAAACAAACACTATTTTTATTTGAGCGTATTTCGGAACTGGTATCTATGTTGGGCGCACCAGATTAGAGGTCTACACCATCCTAGATTCTTCCAAAAGTGCTCAGCAACAGCGGCGGAAAAAGAAATGTATTTAAATTCATTCAGAATGTCCGGTGATTTAGGAGTGAACCTGTTTTCTTTCTCCACGGTGGATGTCATTAAACGATAGTTCAGTTAAAAAAATCGTGAATTTACGACCTTGATGGTTTTTCGAAAAAAATATCACATAATTTCGAACGAGATAATTCAAGAAAAGGTAAAAATTTGCATAAATCCGCAGGAAGAAGATAAAAATAAATCCTCTACAAATTATGTTTGTTGTCATCATCAATGGCGCGGCAGCCCAAATCGGGCCTTGGCCTCCTGAAGTCGTCGCCTCCAATCGTCTTGATCCAAAGACCGCGTCCTCCAGCTGCTAATTTTTAAGATGGCTTTACTATCTTCATCAACCATCGCTTTCGTGGCTTGCCTACTGGCCGGTTACCACTCGCTTTGCATTTCAGAGCACGTTTGGGGATTCTTCTATCTTCCATTCGCTTTACATGGCCAGCCCACTGCAGTTTACGTAGCTTGATGAACGTTGAAGCTTCTGGCTCGTCGTAGAGTTGACACAGCTCATGGTTGTATCTTATTCGCCATTCCTTCCTTCACAGGTCCCAAAATTCTTCGGAGGACCTTTCTTTCGAATGTGTTAACTGCTTTTTTGTTCGCGTTAATGTCCTCGTCTCGCTGCCATAACAGAGCACAGGTCGTATAATAGTTTTATATATCCGCAGCTTATTGTTCCTGTGCACTTTCTTGGATTTCATTATTGGAAGTACCGAATAATATTATCCGTCGTTTGATTTCGTCTGTTTCATTACCGTCCTTTGTTAGATTAGCCCCAAGATATATGAAATTGTCCACACTATCCAAATTATATTCCGCAATTGTTATGTTTTGTCTGATAGGCGCTCTCCTTCTTGTTTGCGTCATTACTTTTGTTTTGTTTTCGTTAATGCGCAACCCGACTTCTTTTGCGGCGGAGTCAAGATTGACAAATACCTCCTTAGCACTAGGGAAGGATCTTGCTAGGATGTTAATGTCGTCAGCGTATGCTACTAGTTAGGTGGACTTGAATAGTAGTGTCCCGTTGGTGTAGACTGGGATTTTTCGGACGACATACTCTAGTGCCAAGTTGAAAAGCATGGGGGCTAGACCATCTCCCTGCTTTAAACCACATTCCGTT
Organism: Chorisops tibialis; assembly: GCA_963669355.1. NCBI lineage: Eukaryota > Metazoa > Arthropoda > Insecta > Diptera > Stratiomyidae > Chorisops > Chorisops tibialis. The sequence continues at coordinate 129,074,532 of OY770264.1, forward strand.
CGAAAGCTGGTTGTGGAATCGGTTTGTATTCTCACTTGGGATTCAGTGTTCGTCATTGTGAGTCTTGTTAGTCGGACTAGTTTTGGAGGAATTCCAAAGTCAAGCATGATTTGGTACAGTACGCTCCTGTCGATACTGCCGTATGCTTGTTTAAAATCTACGAATATTTGGTGCACGTCTGTGTTATATTCCCAGCATTTCTCAAGCACCTGTTTCACCGAGAATATCTAGTCTGTTGTAGATCGTCCGGTTCTGAATCCCCCTTGGTATTCGCCAATTATTTGATTAGTATAGGGCTTGAGACGACGTTCAATTATTTTTGTCAGTATTTTATAGGACGTACACAACAATGATATTCCTCTGTAATTCTCACAGCAGAGTTTGTCTCCTTTCTTGTAAATTGGACATATAATGCTTTTTCGCCAATCGTCGGGTATGATTTTGTCTGTCCAAATTTTGCATATCATGTTGTGCAGTATTTCAGCGACACAATTTCCACCGTTTTTCAGAGGTATTTCATCAATTCCCGGCGCTTTGTTAAGTTTTTGGTCACATAGGGCTGCTTTGATTTCAGCAAGCTTGGGTAATGTTGATGATGGTTCATCTTCGTCAGTTGAGGCTTCAATTGAAATGTTGTCTGTCGTGGTCGGTGCTACTGGGATGGGATTCAAAAGATGTTCAAAGAAGGAAGCCCATCTCCTTTTGATTTCTTGTGCGTCGCGTCCACGTCTTTGCAGGGACTGGTTTTTGGCTTATATCCCTTTTTTTTAGATCTTTTACTATTGCGCATGCGTCCCGCGTTTTATTTTTTCTCATGTCGTCGTCCATTTTTTGTATCTTTTCATTATGGTACTTCCTTCGTTTTCGTCTGCAGGTCTTTTTCGCATATAACCGAGGCTCGCCATATCTTTCTTTTTTGGCTCGTGTTGGTCGTTCAGTAAAAATTTTGTAAGCCTCGTTCTTTCTATATATTGCATCGCGACATTCTTGGTCGAACCAAATCCCTGCTTGATATCCTAATACCTCTTCTGCGGAGGATTTGATGCCGTCTCGTATTTTCAGCCATGTATTCTCTACTGGCATATTTTGGATATCTTCATATATTGGTGTCAGGTGTTTATTACATGCTAACATGTAAGCCTGCGCCACCGTTTCGTCGTTAAGCTTGTTGACATTGAATTTGCGAGCTCTACTCGTTTTCGAATATCCACGACAAGCTATTTTGCATCGATACTTAGCTCTGACTAGATAGTGATCAGAGTCACAATTCGCACCGCGGAGAGTTCGTACATCAAGTATGCTGGAAGCAGCCCTTTTCTCAATTAGAACGCGGTCTATTTGGTTGAAGGTGTGACCATTTGGTGATGCCCACGTTCGTTTGTGAATATCGTGATGTGGGAAGCACGTAGAGCTTACTATGATATTTTTGCTGCTTGCGAAATCAATAAGACGTTGGCCATTGTCGTTGGTTATGTCATGGAGACTGTGCCCTCCTGTTGTTCCTCTATGAGCCTCCTCCTTTCCGACTTTTGCATTAAAATCCCCTAAGACAATTTTTAAGTCATTCGAGGGCAGAGAATCATAGGTTGTCTCTAGGGTGGCGTAAAATTCGTCTTAGTTATATCGTCCTTGTCTTCTGTTGGTGCGTGAACGTTGATCAACCAAGTGTTGAAAAATTTAGTCTTTATTCGGATTGCACACAATCTTTCACTTACTTTGTTGTACGTACTAATAAATATCATGTTTGTACTACTCTTTCCCCCGTGGGATGGAGACAGTAGAATTCACCCACAACCAGTCCTGCTTGGCCTAAAAATGGCAAATGGACACTCGCTGGATCATAGCTTATTACCCGTGATCTTAAATCCTAACTGATACGAGAAACATATACAGCGCCTATGATACGGACGGATTCTACGGTAACGACTTTTAGCATTCGAAAACAGACTATGATTGACTTCTGGAACGTTCGAACATTGAATGACGGGGGAAGGGCTGGGGTCACTCGGTCCTTGCACGGCCAATTAGTGATCGACCATGAAATGGAACACTATAACATAAAAATCTTGGGCTAGAGCGAGGTCAGGTGGACGGGGTCAGGGGAAGAACGAACCTCGACCGGAAACACTATTCTATACATTGGCCCTGAAATGGCGTGGCATTCGTTCTTACACCGAGAGCGAGAAAAAGTCTCATCAGCTGGAAATCAATCTCGGATAGGATTATCGTCGTCAGACTCAGGACCAGTGTCAGAAACGTCTACAGTACTACGCACCAACTAATACCGCAACACCTGGTGGCAAAAAGGAGTTTTATAGCCAACTGAGTGCTACCTTCGACCATGTTCCGAGGGGTGACATATTATCAACTCAGGAGATATGAACGCCCAGGTTGGCTCTAACAACACTGGACTAGAACACGTCATGGGGAAGCATGGTGACCCTTGGGTCGACGCATCACGACCTTGGACTAAGAGACCCGAAAACGACGAATTATTTGTGGAGTTTTGTAGTACTCGGCAAATGGTTATCGGAGGGACCCTTTTTCCACACAGAAGTCACCATAAAACATCTTGGGTTTCCCCCGATGGTGTTACTCAGAACCAGATCGACTATTTGGCTATAAGTCGCCGATGGAGAAGATGTCTCCTCGATGTGCGAGCAAAGCGTGGAACTGACGTGTGGAGCGATCACCATTTGATGGTTGCCTGCTTGAGATTGTATACAGCAGCTTTCCGACGACCACAACTTCTTCAAATGAAGCGCAAAATTAATGTGGGTAGACTCAGAGACCTCAACAAAAAGCCCGAGTACACCACCATTCTACGCGAAAAATTATCCACATTGGGCGAATATGAAATGCGCACACTGAACGTCAATTGGGAGGCAACCAGAAACACGTTTCTTACTAGTGCTGAAGAATCTGTGGGATATATGCAAAGCGGTGAGAAACCCTGTATTTCGCAAGACACATGGGACAAGGTTGGCGATCGGAAAAAAGCCAAATTGGCAATCATCTCTCAAACCGATGTCAACCAACAAACACCCGACTTGAGGCAGAATTACTGCGATGCTCATTCTATTCTACAATGGCACTTCAGTCCAAATCGGGCCTTGGCCTCCTGTTCTTCAGGTTCCTTAACATTTTCATTACTTATTGCGGAAGGGTTGTTAGCTCTTCGCACAATCCTCTGTCTACGAATTTTTCATTTTCGTAGATTGAGGTAACCAAGGTATATCCAAGCAAGCAGTGCGCTGGAATCATGCATCGACTGGGATTTGAACTCACGACCCACATTGTAGACCAGCACGCTGGCCACTAGGCTAGACCCTAGCTACCCCGATGCTCGTAAACAGCTGTATACCGCGATTCTCATATACAGCTTAAAAAGGCTGTTAGACGCGACAAGAGAAAGGCCAATGAAGATCTGGCCAACAAGGCAGAATCTGCGGCTTACCTTGGGGATATGGGTTCACAATTCAAACTCATGAAACAATTGGCGAACAGGAGTTCCACCGCCATCCACCTGGTGAGAGATGTCAACGGAACACTCCTTAATATGAGTGAACACCAGTTCCGGTGATGGAAGGAATACTTCTCTAATATTTTAAACATTTTGTCAGAGGAAGATATTCCAGAAACAGAACAACTACCAAACATCCAACCACAACAATCCTTTATTATTTACTAAGCAATCCTTTAGTTATAAAATTAGATTGCGATCCGCTGTCCAGCAGAGCTCTGCATGACATTGTTTTGCCAGTGCAGTCGAAAACCTCCACGATCGCTGTGGATAGCAATATGATTGCATCGTATGAAGGTTGACTACAATGCGCAATGGTGCTTGCTTGGTTTGAGGAATCATTTGCCGTGCTATTGGATATGGAATTCCCTTTGTACTTGCGAAAGCTCTAATAATCCCTTTAACTGCATTTGAACGATTAGGTTTTTGTTTTCGTATCGTTCCCGCAGCAATTGCCAGGCCACCACGTAATTACTATCAGTGATTTCTAAAGATATATATAAGAATGATCTGTAAAGCTGGAACTTTTGTGCGTTCACTATACTAGCATTATCGTGGATTAATGATTTGAAAATGTCATGGAAGTGCAGCCACTTATCGTATTCCCCACTAAACTCAGGAAGCGATTTTTGTGGCAATCGAATGCCTTGATTTTGTGTCAGTTGCTCCCCAACGACCGAGTCACTCCGTTTTTGCCAGGGGTGAGACTTGCCTTCTATTCTTTGTCTCAAAAGACTCCCGCTCATTTATTTGTTCGCTAGATTCATCTAGCATTTCAATCCTGGATTGAACATCATCAAATATCGACCAATACGTTTCGATTTTTTCGAGTCGCGATTTTAATTCGATAAGCCTTTCATGACCCTTTGTTTCTGCGAGAAACTTATCGAATCTTGTTACTTGCGATTTTATTTGACCGCGTCGTATGATAAGACCCTTTATGTCTTCAGTCATTTTGATGATAAAACAAACAATTTCCCCTTTCAATGAACCAGATCGAAGGCCCAAGCACCACGGGCTTAGCAACGAGTTGCCGACGAAGCACGCGTGCAAACCCAATTTTTCTGCGACAAATTTGACAACACGACACGAGGTTCTGAACGCCGTCAACCAATTTTTAACGACACGATGTATTTAATTTATTGAATTGAACGCACTTGTATGAACCCACGATCTCATGTCATATTGTCAAATTGGATATGTATGGGATAACGAGAATGAAGGAAAGGCACTTCTAGTTTAATCCGGCTCGACGGACCAATGTTTTTAATTCATTGGATTTATTAATTGACTTGAGCTTTACATTTACTGTGTTTTTTCTTCTCGACGGACCATGCGGTTGATTGCCTTATTGCGACTGTTCGCGCGCTTCGATATACTCAGACTGACCCCTTGTTCGCGGCGGGACCCGACGCGATCGAGACCGAAGCCGGTCTTTTGTGGCTGATTGCCACGTAGAAGTGGCGTGTTTGTTTCGATGATAATGCTTGTGATGCGATTGCGAACACTGAGAATAGCTGGTCTGTTGACGATCGTCTGGATCTAAAGCCACCTTGATATTCTCCGATGATGTTGTTCGCGTATTCACTGAGTCTTCGTTCGATAATTTTAGATAAAATTTTGTAACATGTACACAACAATGAAATTCCTCTGTAATTTTCGCAACGTATACCGGACATATAACGCTTTTCCGCCAGTCATCGGGTAATTTTTCAGTTGTCCAGATTTTAGCAATTAATTTAAATATTCGACTGGTAAGCTCTGCTCCACCTTCTGTCAAGAGCTCTGCAGGGATTCCGTCGATTCCGGGCGCCTTATTCGACTTTAAATTATGTAGGGCTGTCTCTACTTCATCATAAGTTGGAGCAGGGCAGTTGATCTCCATCTGGATCTTCCGGAATTATAAACGGTTCAGTCTGTTATTTCGTTCTATTTATCAGTGCTCGGAAGTACTGAACCCATCGTGTATTGATTTCGGTAGCGTCGCTTATGATGTTACCTTCTTCGTCCTTACAGAGGGTAGTGTGCGGTTTGTAACCTTCTCTCATTTCTTTCACGGTATTAAATGCTGCTCGCACGTCATTTTTTTCAGGTTTTCGTCCAGTGCTAAAATTTTGTCATTATTTATTTTCCGTTGTTTTCGTCTGCAGATCTTCTGGGCGTCTCGCCTGAGCCGCTGATAGTTGTCCTCCCTAGCTCGTGTTCGTCTTTCGAGAAACAGTCGATAGGCTTCGTTTTTCTTGATGATGGCTTCTTCGCACTCCTCATTGAACCAGTCATTTCGTTTTCTCCGCTCTAAATGTTTTAAAGTGTATTCAGCTGCGCGCTGAATATTGTCCTTAATGTTCTGCCACATTTGGTCAATACTTTCCTCAGGCTCAGCCTAAGCTAACGCCTCAATATGTGCTTTGATTGTGGTCATATATTCAACTTTCGTTTTGTCGTCATTTATTTTTTGCGCATTGAGCTTCGGAGCCCAGCTCAATTTATTGTGGCCCTTGTTAGCTATGCGACAGCGGTATTTAGCTCGAACAAGATAATGGTCCGAGTCACATTTCGCGCCACGTAGAGTCCTGACATCTAGAATACTGGAGGCAGCCTTTTTTTTCGATGAGAACGTGGTCAATTTGATTGATCTGGTGATGCCCACGTCATTTTGTGAATATTTTTATGCGGGAAGCAGGAGGAGCTTATGACTAGATTCTCATTTCGTCTTTAATGACATCATCTTTCTCATCTGTAGGAGCATGGCAGTTGATGAACCAAACGCTGAAGAACTTCAACTTGAAGCGAATAAGCAGATTTGTTCGTTGATCGATATAAATTTCGTTACGAGTTGTTTGAATGCATTATTTACCACAAAGGCGACACCGAATTCTCTGTTTCCTTGCTTTTTCCCGCTGGTAAAAATCGTGTGAGATCTGCAATCGTTAACTTCGCTTCCAAACCAATTCGTTTCTTGAAGAGCGAGGATGCTGATGTTGTTACGAGACATCTCCTGAAGAAGTCCCCGCAGTGCACCCGTTCGATGTAGTGGACGCACATTCCAAGATCCAAAAAAATAGTCCATTTTCCGTTGCCATTTGATCCGTCCAATCCGAGGCTGTGATCCTGGTTCTTGACACGCGAGTTTTTTCCTGGGGGACGTTGTCAGCGTTTCGCCCAACCCCCAACCTGGACGGCCAATCCGGATGGCAGTTCCGATTAGAGGCGCGAAACACTCGGTTTCACCCTTCTCCGTCTGCTGTTTTGAATAAATCACCCAGTGGCCATCGCGAGGAGGTGGAGATAGGATTTAGTAGCAGAGCTGTTGATGTTATTTACAGTGGGCTTTTCACAGAATTTATGCTAGCAGATCACGATTACGCTCAGTTACCCTTACTACCATTCGGCCACTCCCTGATCATGGAGCGATCATCACTTGATGGTTGCCTGCTTGAGATTGAACACAGCAGCTATCCGACGGCTACAAATTCTTCAATTAAAGCGCAAGCTTAATGTGGATAAACTTGAAGACCACATCAAAAAACCCGAGTGAATCACCACTCTACGCGATAAGTGTTCCTCATTGGGCGGATATGAAATTAACACATTTAACATGAAGTTAGAGGCAACCAGTAACACATTTCTAACAAGTGGAATCTATGGGATATGTCTAGAGCGGTGGAAAACACTGGATTGGATGTCGCAAGACACATGGGATTAGGTTTGCGATTTGAAAAAACCCAAATTGGCAATCGCCTCTTAACCAGATGTCAACTAAAGAATTCTCGAACTGAGACATAACTACCGCGATAGTCATATTCAGGTTAAAAAGGCTGTTCGATGCGAAGAGCAAGATTTTTGTTATCTTGGAAGCATTGTCAATATAGACAGCGGAGCTGAAAAGGATATTGAGGCTCGTATAAATAAAACTCGTCAGGATTTCGGTATCCTTTCCCCCTTTCTGAAGGTTACAAAAGATCTTCCTTTGCACGAAGCTGCGAGTGTTTGACGCATGCGTAAAATCCGTGTTGTTATATGATTGTACTGTACTGCATGAAAAGTGCTTACCAATAAACTGCATATTCTGGCCAGATTTGATCTCCAATGACGAAATTTGCAGCATAATTGGATAGATAAAAACAAGCACTGAGATTGAAAGAAGTAAATTACAGTTCATCGGCCACACTTTGAGGAAACTAGGAGGTCAGAGGAATGAATAAGTCCTGGCCACAACGAAATGCTCTGGATCGCGCCTTGGGGAGGAGAACTATTTTGCTCTATGTCTCTCTAGGGGAGGGTGGTCTTAACAGGACATTGATTGGTTGAGGTTACCATAAAAAAAATATTTCTTACCATTTTTCGCAAAATTACTTAAAAAGGATCACGTACAACTATTTATTTTTACCTGGAAACATTTCATTTCACCCGACTATATGTTTTGATATCCTTTTATCATATATTAGATTAATGTAACTCTTAATTGTTATGTATGGAATTTATTTTTCTATCCTAGCAGAAAAGAATCAAAAGCGCCGTCCTTTGGTCATGAAATGTGCACACAATGTGTGTGATCGTTGTTGTGTAACCAAGCGATCGAATGTCTTAACATGCGGCATTTGCTATGAAACAGTAAAAATCGATCGTAATTTGGCCGTTCGCGAAATTTTCGAAACCAATTACTATTTGAATGGACTGTTAACTTACAAGGAGTTCAATATGCAGTATGACATCAAATTCGTTGATCAGAATAATCCACCAGAAAAGAAAATGACAACGCAACAAGAGTGCAGCGAATGCGACGAAACACTTACCAATATGTTTTGCGTTCAGTGTACCGTTCCGTACTGTAAGCCTTGTTTCAATCAAGTCCATAGCCACGGAAAAATGTTACAAAAGCATTACCTGTCGCAATTCGATCGTCGCGTGTCTAATGCACTAAAATATGAACAGAAGAAGTGTCGCCAGCACAATGCATACATAGTTAAATATTGTGCTGACTGTAAAGTTGACGCTTGTGCGTGTTGTGCAAATGAACATCATAGAAGTCACAGAGTTTCGAATCTTATGGAAGAGGTAAGGACGCAATTGATAAAAAAATATTCAATAGTTTTTAGTAATTGTTTGAATCATTACAGAATAAAAAATCGATGACGAAAATCAACTGCTTAATCGAGGCCGCGAAGTCAGCTCGAGAAGCCAATAAGCAAGCACAAAAGGTAAGTTCTTTATTTTCTCTAAGAGTGAACGAATATACCGTCTGGTTGAAGTAAAACATATTTTTTTTATATATATATTTATTATTAAAACTATACATCGAATAATTTACATATTAATTTATACATTGAGAGCGTTTGACACGAATTACCCCCGAAAAATTTCACTTATTTGATTACAAATAATTCTTCAGTCCGTCCTTGTTACAAATAATTGTAAAATATTTTAATTATTATAAAAAGTTGTCATTGAAGTAATGGCAAAAATTGCGACTTGTTATCAGAGATATTGTTATGAGATACATTTATTGAAGAGGTTCGAAAATACAGAGATTCGCCTGAACGAAAGATTCAAAACAATAATTTATAGGACTTTTTTTTTATAAACAGAGGGAACAATAAAGGTATCCCATAACAAAGTTCAAATTTTATTAAAAACCTCCTATCTATCTATTAATAGTCAAACAAAATAAAATCGTTTTTTATCTACAATCTACTTATTACTTTCGTAATTTCGCGTCGGACTCAAATGACCGGAACTTCCATCCGTTTTAATTTCTATCACTTCGACCTTTTCACTTTCAACGGATGTTTTTGGTTTAACTATCGATCCATCATATGGTAATTCAGACGAAGCAATCGCAGCATACGTTGTCGTTGTCGATGGAATACCATTACTTAAATATGTGTCGGGAGTCGATGATACGACAATTGGACTTATTGAATTCGAACTATCCGTTGTCGTACTGTGTTGATCTATCGATGGATATGGTAGGCCCGTGTCAATACTGCTGTTATCTTCCGGCTCATCATCCTCTTCGGATGAATTCTCTTTCGTTTCCGTATTATCATTCTTCGAATCGGTTTCGGCTGCCTTTAGTTTACCCTTGAGTTTTTCGCGTCGCATTTTCTCTTCCATTTCCTGGAATTTTAGCGCCAAATATCTGTACGGAACGAAAAGGAGAGAGAAAATTGAATAAATCATTCAATCGGTAATAATTCAATAAAATCGAAACGGTTCGTTTTCATACTTGTCAACAAGTGGTCCACTATAATCCTCTGGGAATTTCGGTGTGAAGGGTAGAATGTACTTGTAAAGTCGCTCGTTGAGAACATAAAGTTGAGTCGTAGTCGAACATTTCACGTTGAACCACCAGTCGCAAGTTAGCGCAATCTGTTGATGATACAAGAGAATATTTAAGGATTGTTTGTGATTTACGTTGGAATAATTTATGGCTTGAGAGAGACTGTACAGTATTTTTTAGTCGAGTTTGGAGTTTGCACAAGTTTTACATAGATGAATGTGCAATTTATGCTTGTTGCATTTGTCAGTTATCCACACGCTTAAAAATTGTGGTTTTCATTTGTATTAAATTCAATTGAGGGTTGTGAAAATGTAAAACCAACTATTCGGATAATAAGCGCCAAACAGTGTTTAGACACTGCTTAAAAAAATTTTAAGGGAGTCTTAACGATCACTAATTATCTCACTTAAACTCGATATCCTACCTAATGTTATTTTCTTTCAAGCAGTATCTTGCAGTGTCCTGTAATTAATTGAATTTGGCTCTTAATATGTTTCCCATTCGAGCTAGCTCGAATACCCACATCTAATTACATCACATACATCATAAGATGAATCGAACGTATTAATTAATTGCATTGATTAGCTCGTAAGTGCTTTCAAATATGTCATTCATCTTGTATTAGTCCAGTTACATCGAAGTGCCCCAAATGCAGAGACGGATAAAAATTTGACCTTGGGTCATCTTAGAGAAATTTTTACCCGCTTTTGTATTTGATCCTCTTCGGGTTTCTTATTAAATTACCGAGGTACAAGATATAATTTCTCTGTTAGCGTTTGTTTTTTTTATCATGGTGACGTATAGAACGTAGCTCAAACTTACCCACACTTTTCCCAGTCAACATATGACGTCGGTTAAAATTAACATTCAATTAGCTAGGGTGTAGCCTAGTAGGTAGCGTGTTGGTCTTGTAATGCGAAGGTCGTGAGTTCAAATCCTGGTCGACGCAATATATAATTCCAGCACATTGCCTGCTTGGATATACCTTGGTCACCTCAATCTACGAAAATGAAAAATTCGTAGAAAGAGGGTTGTGTGAAAAGCTAACAACTCTTCCACAATAAGTAATAAAAAATGTTAAGGAACCTGAATATCAGGAGGCCAAGGTCCGATTTGAACTGTAGCGCCATTGTAGAAAAAGAAAATTAACATTCAATATAACTTAAAATAAAACGGTCTTCATTTTTGGCCCTATGTTACGTACAGAAAGGTAGCCTCTCAAACACTATAACATATAATAGAATTTTACTTTTTGATGCTCGGTGTAGCCTAGTGGGTAGCATTTGTTAAAATGAGAAGGTTCTGAGCTTAAATCGTGGCCGACCCATTATTCCAGTACACACGATTATTCAAATCGGTAGATAGCAATTATGTGAAAGGCTTTACATAACGCTAAAATATAACTGCACTTTTTATATTCATCCTAAAGCTACGCATAAATAATCCTTTCAAAATTTGCTTGGTCCAATTATTTAGTTCGCCATTAGTTCAATTTTTCTGAAAAGACAGAAACATTTCATGTGCTATATGGTTCTCGGTGACCCTAACGGTCACTTTCTGTAGTACAGCGATATAACAATACGAATTTGAAGCATGTGTCAAACACTTGCAGCTTCTCTCCCAAGGCCTGGCGAGCTTTATTTAACCAAACCTCAATACCCTTTTCGGATCCACCATCCATGCCGACAATGCTTCTAAGGTAACAAACAACTTGCACCTCTACTACATCTTGTCCATAAAGACCATTTGGTACGGACATTTATTTTCAGTCCTTCCCCTTTGGATCAAAGTGACTTAAGATGATAAACAGTCCACAGTGAAGGCCTTTACCTTCCATCCAGTTCAGCTTTCAAGGTGTCATTTATTACTACCAGAAACAGGGCTGGTGATAATATGCAGCTTCATACGACACCCATTCACACAGGAACGCTCCTTTACGTAAGACGCGGCATTTTGGATCTTCGTAGGGTTCTTTAATGAAGCTATGATCTTATTTGGAATACCTCTCATAGGTAATCTCGCCTAACGCTGTGTTATTTATGGGATTCAAAATCTTACGATTTGTGACAAATGTCAATTTACCTGACTAAAAATCGTTCCGTTCGGACATAAAAAGGATGCTTGTCCGCCATTCAAATCACAATAATGCCAAACTTGACAACTTGTTTCTGGATCACCGAAAAAACCCTTGTACCGTTGTTCTTTGCAATTGAAATTTGTTTTCGGAATTTCCGACAAGTTGGGATAGTCGACACCGGCAATTCCTGTTGTTGGACCGTGATTCTTTTTTGGATCTGAAACTAAAAATAAAATTTAGCGACCATTACTAAATGATATTTGCACCTCCCATTTACCTGATTGCACAACTGGAGATGGAACTTCTTCGTATTCGTAATCTTCTTCGTGATGTTGTGGCGGATCTGCATTTATGGTTTGTGTTTGTTTCAAATTATTTAGAATCTTGATAAGAGTTCGAATCGAATTGTCGATATTATCGGGAGTTAAAGTCTGTGGAAGATGATTGGTTTCTTGAAGTTTACGAAGAATTTCAGCTAACGAACTTGTTGCTAGATCGGGTAGAGGATCTTGGTTTTGTTGGTATACTGAACGGGGTGGTGCACGTGTGGTTGGCTGGTATTTCGGACTTGGTTTTGTTAATTCAATTGGATCTGGTTGTGGTTCGGGGCGTGTTACTACGATTGGCTGTGGTTGTTCGGGACGAGACATTTCAATTGAATCGGATTGTTCAGGGCTTGAAACCACGATTGGACTGGGTCGTTCTGGTCGAGATACTTCGATCGGATCTACTGTCTCTGGTCGTGATATTTCGAGCGGATGCACTTGTTCTGGTCGTGTTGATTCGATTGGATCGGGTCGATCCGGTCGTCTTACCTCAATTGGATCAGGTCGTTCAGGTCGTGATACCTCGATTGAATCCGGTTGAGGTTCACCGTGCGATACAATTATGGGATCGGGTTGTGGGTTGGGATGTGAAATCAAAACTGGATTTGGTCGATATACTGGTCTCGGCGAGGGATCAGGATTGGGATTACTCGCGATTGGCTTATTATTACCGATGAGAATGGGATCGGTTTGCGTATTAATTTGTTGTTGTTGTGCTGCAATCAGTCGGTTTCGTTGTGCAAGTTTTCGTTTTTCCGTTCGTGATAGAGTCAAATGAGAATTATAAGCGGGCGTTGAACTCGGATAAATCTGCGGATGGTAAGTGGTTAGGACTGGTGCAGCTGTTTGCGTTGTTTCAGTTAAGTGCTGTCGAACTGGAGCGGGCCCAGAATTAGAGCCAGGTGTTCGTACGCGGAAAAGTGGTTCAGGTCGATAATGTAGCTCGAGTACAGGTTTAAAGCTTTGTGGAACTTGCGAGATGTAAGTTGGCGCGGGTGTAGGGATATAAATATTCGGATTGTAATTTTCTCTTGGAGGATTTTGACGGTATTCATCTAGCACTCTTTGGGCCTGACGTTGCTGCTCTTCCAAATATTCTAAATAGCTTGGTCTGGAAATTATATTATTATTTTTCGTTTATTACAAATAATATCATTACAACTTACTTGCTTTCGAGTTGTCGAGGTGGGGCTCGGGTTGGTTTCGGCTTACTTACTGGCTGCTCAGGAATCTGATTGTAAATTTCCTCTTCGCTATCTGTTCCGAAATTGGGCTGTGTATAAGTTATTGTTGGTGGTGCAGGACTTTTCTCGTAGACAATGTGATTGTCGACCGGCGGCAATGCTGTGGAGCTGACAACATCAATGTAGTTAGGTGATTGCTGTTGACTCTTCTGACGTTGATTTTGGTAAATGAGTTGTTGCTGCAAGTAGATAACGTATTTTTGTTGTGGTGTCAGCTCTTGAGGTTGTTGTTCCGATTCTTGTCGTACTTGATACGTTCGTTCGGGTTTTTGAGGTATCTCCTCGTAAATTGGATAAGCTGGGCTGTGAATGCGGTCGATTAAATTGCCCATATCGAGTTTAAACTTATTCAAACAACTTACGTAGGAGTCGATGTTGGTCCTCCGCCACCTGTTACCAATTGTTGTTCTTGGACATTCTCATCGTACTGTTTGATGCCATCACTTTGTGGTTTCGGATCGTCCTCAGTATCGGTGTAAATAATTGGCGTAAATTGACCGGGCAGCTTATTCGTATTGGTAAATGGTGTTACAGTTTGTTTCTGTGGTGGCTGTTTATACGATTGCAGTCCACTTTGGAATGGCACTTCCTAATTTACAAATCAATCGATTTACAGTTTCGAGTCGAGAAAATTAGTTTTAATTATCGATTCTTGTTTCTTACCATATTTGCATCTTTGAAGGATAATGGTGGCGGCAGTTGCACATGTTCAATTTGCTGCTGATGACTTGTTTGATGAATTTGATTGTGGTTGTTTCCACCAGTTTCGCCCGTTTGATGTCGAGTATTGTAGGCAATTGTCTGATAATTTGGTCTGGGACTTGGATATCTTGGATGATTATAGTTGACTGGTCGTCCACCACCACCGATACCATGTACGTGTGGTTGAAGACGAGTTATTTGTTGAGGAACTGGCGGTTTATATACAGCTACAGGAGGACCTCCGCCACCGACTGCAGGCGGCGGTTGTTGCTGCATTTGATATTGCTAATTGAAATGGAAGTTGAATCGGATGATTTACTAATACGAGAGAAGTGGGTACTTACAATTTGATTATAGTTGTAATATTCGTTAATGGGTAAATTAGTCGGAATGTAGAATGTCATGTAGGGAATTAATCGTCTATAGCGATCGATCATGCGAGATTCCTTATCGTTTCGGAGTGGTTCCTTTCTTAATAAGTCGGGTGGATGTGATCCGTTTCGTCGTCCCAAATCTGGCGAAACTGTTATACCAAATATGTCGTGAATAGCTGTAACAAAAGGAAAAGGAGAATAGTAGTAGTTTGTATTGGATTGGATATAGAATTTGATTATTTTAATTGAATTTATTTCTTTAATTACGGATTTTGGTTGGAGCCTTATTACGGAGTGAAATTCAACTCGTCATTTTAGGTCATAATACATTCAATCTGTTGTTGGAAATCAAAACCAGTTCTTTCCCATTCATGATGTTTTTGAGATATTGATGCCACATATTTTAAAGAATCTTGATTTTTGATGTGAGCATCAAGTTTAAGAAAAAGTTTATTTTAATGTACAATCTAGCATAATTAACATAATATATTTGTTTACTGCTTATAATTAACTCTCATATTTAAAGCAAAAGTCCAGAACGAGTTGACTCAAAGCTTTCCAATGGAGTCAGGTCTCAAACAAGGAGATGGTCTCGCTCCTATGCTCTATAACTTGGTGCTCGAGTATGTCGTCAGGAAGGCAACTTCAGTAACCTCAGTGGACACCAGAGGTACGCTACTCGTAAAATCCGCACAGTTGATGGCGCACGCAGACGACGTGGATATTCTGGTCCGATCAATACTTTGCGTATTCCAGGAGTTGGAGTCGGTGAAGTAGGGCTCAGGGTCAATGAAGCGAAAACTACAATAAATACATGACCCAGACACGAAGTCCCAGAGAGGCAAAACATTGCTATGGGTGAATACAAATTCGAGCATGAGTGTGTGTTCGTATACCTGGGAGCCCTTGTCACAAAGGACGGCAATGAGCGACATGAAATTCAAAGAAGAATCACGACAGCTAACAAAGCATTTTATGCGGTCCTCCCCATAATGAAATCAAGGAAGGTCCAGGAAACAATAAACTACGCATCTGCAAGATATTAATTCGTCCTGTGCTGCTATATGGATTCGAATCGTGGACCTTGACGCGGGTGTCGGAGAAGTTAATGGACATATTTGAGCGAAAAATTCTTCGGAAGATGGTTGGCGAATTTGATACAACCATGAGCTGTATCAACTATTTGACGACTCACCAGCATCTATCGTGATCAAACTGTGCAAACTGCAATGGGCTGGCCACGTGGAGCGAATGCACGAGGATGAAGGGCAAAGCTCAAAGCAACCGACCGCAGGGGAAGCTACGAAAGTGATGGGAGTCGACGCAGATTGCAGATCGCTTCTCGATTTTTCAAACAGGAGGACGCGGTCCAAGACAACTGGAGGAGGTGCATCCGGGAGGCCGAGGGCTGCAGCGCCATTGCATCATCATCATTATAATTAACTCAAAAATGGAGAATATGGAAAAGAACCGATGTTGATTCTCAATGAGCTCGTTTTTGTGCAAACCTGTATGGTCGCACTAAAATTACCCCGTATGAAAAGTTTTTCGTTTTTTTTGCAACCACTACTAAGAAACTGATATTATGGTATATCGTTATATCGTATCTTGTTAGAGTTAGAAGTGTAATTCCGGTGGTCATAAGTTATGCGATTTGTCATAGAATAGGTAAAGATTTCTTAAAATTTCTATCATTTTCATGATTATGTCAATTATTCCCTTTTATGATTAAGAATCTGAAAACGACAATCACAAACCATGGTAATGGTAAATATAAAAATTTTGATATTGTGAGGCGTAAGTGACAGTGGGTGGTACTGGATTATGTTTTCAGAAAACTATATCGTTACTACACTCCGTTTCATATTTATAACCCACCTACCAATTCGAAATTATTTTCGCCTTAAAATAATTTTGCCCCAAATTAAATACAAGGAAAGATTGAGAAATTCTGTGCAATGATTTTTCTATAAAATATTTCTCATTACCGTTCTTTTTCTCGCAGTTCCTGGAAATTCGTCATTTTTCTGCGTTTCATATTTATAACCCACATGGTGATTAGTGCAGTTGGAAATCGACACACTGAATCAGTTTAGTTGTTGTTTACAAGAGTGTTTCGTAATAATCTTATTATTTAAAATGCCGCGCGGTGTGTCTTTAAATGATGTCGAAAAGGGTGAAATTTTAGCGTACAAAGATGATGGTTTGAACGTAAGTAAAATTTCGAGAAAAGTTGCTCGCAGTCGCCGTGTAATTCGCAACTTTTTAAAAGATCCGGAGTTATATGGCAAAACGAAGCTAAAGGAAAGAAAAAGAAAACTGTCTCCGCGGGGAGAGAGGAAAATTGTACGGGCAGCAAGCAATTCGACACTAAGTTGCAATAAATTGGCAGCTCTTGTCCCAACAAAGGTGTCAAAAACAACGGTTTGGAGAACGATTCAACGTAATCCTAACATTTCTAGAGGCAAAATGAAGAGTGGTCCACAACTATTAGATCGCCATAAGAAAGCTCGGATGGAATTCTCAGAAAACCACATGGCTACAAATTGGTCTTCTGTAAGACATACTGGCTTTCGTACTTCATTGTTTAAGCTCAAGATTTCATTTTTAGGTGATATTTTCTGATGAAAAGAAATGTAACTTAGATGGACCCGACGGATTTAATTCTTACTGGCGCGATCTGAGGAACCTCTCTATTTCCCGAAGAGAAATTTTGGTGGCGGTTCTGTGATGTTGTTGTGGGGAGCATTTTCTGCAGCAAGGCGCTTAGATATACAATCTATTTCATCGCGGATGAACAGTAGACATTACATCCAAGTACTCGAAAACAGTTTACTGCCATTTCTGGCAGAACATGGCGAAAAAAAATTGGATTTTCCAACAAAATAATGCCAGAATTCATACCAGTCGTGAAACAATGGTTTGGATGGAGACAAATTCCATTAGGGTGATGAACTGGCCGGCATGCTCTCCCGATCTGAATCCCATTGAAAATATTTGGGGAGTTCTTGTCAGACGGTATATGCTGAAAATCGCCCGTATGAATCACTGGCGAAATTGAAAGCTGCAATCCTTGATGAATGGCAGAAACTTGACCCTGAAATGTTAAATAAAAAAAAGGATTTTTGAAGTCATAAAATTCAAAGGAGGCCCTATTAATTATTAAGTTTTTGCATAAAATTTTTTATTTAAAATTTATATGAAATAAACACTTGTATTTTGTTGGAAACTTCAACTGGGTTATATATATGAAACGAGCAAAAAACGTATAATAGCTGGAACTGTTGCAAAAATAACGAATCCTTGCAATAATTTACCTAAAAATAATTTCAGCTCCAGGCTTTCTACAATTAGCAATCAAATACAAAAGCATAGTAATTTTCCGAGTGGAAATAACCTAAAACTTTTACGTGGGTTATAAATATGAAACGGAGTGTATAATGGCGTGTTCAGAACAGTCTCTTCTAAACCTTTATCCATGAAAAATGACAATTAGAGTAGCCAACGGCGCGACATAACAATTCTTAACGCAAAACAGATTCAGTTAAGTGGTAATGATAAGCACATGCACGAAATTCGTTCGGTTTTCTGTGTTTGGTATCTTTTTCGTGGTTTGGTTTGTGGCAGGACAATTAAAAACGGGCTATCACTAACAAGGATCAGGCCGAGCAGTATAGTCGAGAGGCAGTAAAATATGTAAGCTTTGTTGAAGAGCACTGCTCATTTCTGACTTCACTCAGGCAGGACCTTAATTGAAAAACTGTACAAATCATTCGAAAATTGTTCGATCGCGCGATTTGTTTGTAATGTAACCAGCGATGTCCTGGATCTGGTGATCATCTATAACCTTCTTTACCAAATTACTTTGCATGGAGTTCCAAAATAAGTTCCTCAGTTCGAAATAAATATATGAGTTGCTTAATTTTTAAATATTCACTGTAAAGACTGCCGACAAAAACATTTTGATCACATCCTTAGTAGGCCTGTCATTTTTCTTATAGAAAATAAACGGAAAATAAAAATTGCCAGTATGACAATTTTAGTTTGAATTATTGTTACCGACGATATCACTATTCACCGTTAAAAAATTACTAGTAACTGGATAATATAAAAATTTGAAGTTTTGTATTTTTTTCGTAAATTTTTTTTTTGTTATAAATGCAAATAAATCTATTGTCGCCGTCCCGTCGCCTTTACAAAAATCGATATTATATTTGATAGTAAATTTTTGTTTGAAGGGGAAAGAGTGCGTGTCATAAACGGAAAACTGTTTTATTCTATGAGAGCCTGAAAAGTTGTGTTAAAAACGGTGGCCAAACGTTCAAAAGCCAAGGAAAATAAAAGGGCAGTGTTGGCGAAAAAAGCGATGCCAACGCAAAATAATGGACGTGGCCTGTATGCTCGGAGCTCTGACGTCGAAGCGCTATCACAGCGTGGTTACAGTATCGGGCGTAAGATAGGCAGAGGAAGTTATGCGACCGTAATAACAGCCCAATATGTCGACGAATCGGATAAACGAGTCAATTTAGCGTGCAAGGTTATTGATAAGAGCAAGGCACCGCCCGATTTTCTTGAGAAATTTTTCCCGCGTGAATTGGACATTGTAACGAAAATCGAACATCCGTACATTATACAAATCCACAGCATACTTCAACGTGGTCCAAAGATTTTCATTTTTATGCGCTATGCCGAGAATGGGGATCTTCTCGATTATATTAAAGGTCATGGTCCGATCAGTGAGCTACAAACCAAAGTATGGTTCTCGCAAATGGTTCGAGCCCTGCGATATCTGCATTCAAAGGAGATAGCACATCGTGATTTAAAATGCGAAAATATCTTATTATCGAAACGTATGAACATTAAGCTGGCCGATTTTGGTTTTGCACGCTACTGTTCGGATAGTGAAGGCAAACGCGTACAGTCTCAGACCTATTGCGGATCAGCAGCGTATGCAGCACCAGAAGTGGTGAAAGGAACCCCATACGATCCAAAAATGGCCGATGTATGGTCCTTGGGGATTATCTTATTCATTATGCTAAATGCTAAGATGCCGTTTGACGATTCTAATTTGCATAAGCTACTCGACGATCAGCAAAGTAAAAAGTTCGTTTTTCGTCAAAAGGTTGCCGAACGTATTTCGACAAATGCCAAATCAATTGTAAGCGTTCTGCTACAACCCGAACCGAATTTACGCTGGAGTTTAGATATGGTGCTAAATAGTAGATGGATGCGAAAAGAAGACGATGATGAGCTGCCTACTTGTGACGATGAATTCATGAAAATTGCCGGGAATTCAAACAAGATCTGAGCATCGTGCGACACATAAATTCTGTAGTTGAAGATCGTTATAATGACATAATCAAACTTGGTATAAAACTTGCAAAAATAAAGCTCCTTAAAATCATAATCATCATTAATAAAACAGTAACTTTACGAAACCACACAAAACAAAACCTCACGAATACGCAAAACTCCTTGATATTGTTAATAAAAATTCAGCAAACGAATTTTTGCTAGATCGGATTTTTTTGACCAAAATATGAATGAAGAACAAAATGATATTTTTTTTTGAATTATATTTATAAACATATATTGATATATTTTTTTTCCTTGGAATTGTATTTACAAATTACATTGTGTGCATATATGTTTACTTCTTTATTTTGAGCATGCTTAAAAATTATTTAAACTATCAAAAAAGTTTGTAAATGTTTTAAAGTTTGTATTATAAATCGATTATTTGTTCTTATAGTCTGAAATTCTGGAGGAGTATAGATCAGCATTGGTCTTGTTTTGCTGAAAGTCTTTTTTAAGTCGTTTTATCGTACTTACTGTAGAAAAACGTTTTATGCACGGGTGAAATTATGTAACCAAGTATCCTATGTTGTACAGTTTTCGCGATGTTTATGTCACTACAAATGCACGGCATTTATAGCAATGAGATCAAATTTTGTACAGACAAATTTTCTGCGTACTTTTTATTTTTTATTTTACATACATAAAAATTACAATCAGGGCCCATATGCTATAATTTGCGACGTGTAGTCAAAAGGACCGACATCGACATACGACGCATGGGTCGCAAAGATATGTCCTTACACTGTAAAAGTACAAATGTAATACAGTGTTTATCAAAAATGAACTTCTTTACCGATGAATTTAACTTTCCATGACATTTAAAAAAAATTTTGCGAGTTTGTTGTGTGTTAAATTGAAATTTTTATTTACAAACGAATCCACATTTAAAAAAAATCAGTAATAAAATAATAAAACCAAAACTTAATTCAATCTTAACAGTTTTTTTTGATTTTATTTTGACTTTCAGTTCAAATAAATCTTGCTGTAGAAACGTGTTTTTGAAGAATCCTTTTTTCCGTTTTAATCGTCACTAACTCTTTTAGTGATGAGTTAATGGATTTCATAGTATCCGCATATTCGTAAAGGAAATACTCTTTCACTATTTTTATTTTTTGTTTCTTTTACGACGTGATACCGGTTTATTTTCGATATCACTACCAGCAGAACGTGAAGAGTCTACATTGCTAAGTTAAGGGAGTGCGTTAAGTTACGATGAAGATGCATAATACCATTGACACATAGCGCAGCTAAATTATAATTAAGGTCTAAATTATCATTAAACAGCTGTGGGTCATACGCTAATTTACTAAAATAGTAATCATTTATCAGCTAAATTATCTCATGTTTCTCATAATTTAGGCTATAACGATGAAGATCGTGCTAGAGCTGGAGCTTTCATAAAAGCCTTTCGTGCAAGAAGAAGTCATTTTCTAACAGCTCTGACTTAAAGGAAATCTTTGAAGCGTGATTTAAGCGTTCAGATATGAAAGATGACTTGCAAACGATTCCAAAACAGGGCTAAGGATCGTTTTTCTTCTTTTGTGGCCTTCCTTGCAAAATTTGATTGCCTATTGACTATGCAATTCAACTTTTTACTTTTAGTGCTGAGTGTCACCAATCTACTAACGGTGAAGACGAGCTAAATTACGAATTAGCTAAATTTTAATTATGACCGCTATGCGTCAATGGTGCAAAACTCAGACTCTTGGGCATGGACTGGATGGTTCCAAATCTCCATCGGTACAAAGTATCCTAGTTTTTGAACTTTTAACCACTTCCACTGAAGTTATGGGTTTAAGGTTAATTTATTTTTTTTATAGTACCGGTTATAACTTAGGGGGTCACCCTATAATGCATTGCACAGTTATGTCGGTTTAGGAAGAGGATGAAACTTGGTAGTGTTATGGGAATTTTGGGGGAGAGAGACGGAAGTGTCGATGAACATTATTTTTGAAGCGCTGAAGGTTATACTTGCTTGGAAATATGCTAGCAGGCAATGCGTTCCAAAGTATGGACGTTCGGGGGATGAATGACTGCCTATATTTCACTGTACGAGTAGGAATAGGATTGATGGTAAACTCGTGCGCGCGTTTAGCTTGACGAGTATTTCGGGGAAAACTGTAAAGTGGAGGAATAAGTGATCTAAGTTCCGCACTACATTTACCATGTAAGTAGCGGTAGTAAATGCTGAGTACTGCAACGTCCCTACGATGCTCGAGGGTGTCAATAGAAATCATAATGGTGTCGCCTCCAATTAACCGGAACGCATGTTCTTGTATTCGATCGAGCAGCGCAAGGTGTGTTTTGGGCGCGCTAGCCCATAAATGCGAATTTTACTCTAGGCGAGGTCGAATGTAAGCCTTGTAGATGGTAGCTAAGTCGTGAGGCGTAAAATATTTTTTGCATTTACGAAGGATACCTAGGCGTTTGGAGGTATCCAGGGCAACATCAAAGATATGTTTGCTCCAATCAAGATGGTTATTAACTTTTACGCCTAATACGATAAATTCATCTGAAGAGCTATTTGGTACGCCATTAAAGGCTAAATTAGTCGACGACGCTGGAACATCACGTTTGAGGGAAAGATGACTGGCCTGTGTTTTAGCAGCGTTGAACTCTACTTTATTTTTCCTGCCCCATTCCAGGATTAAGTCGAGGTCGGAGTCCAGCGAACTGAATAGCTCCCTGCGTTTGGAAGCAATAGATAGCTTGTGAGAATCCGCAGCAGAGTTAAATTCAAAGGTGTTATGTAAAGTACTGTCATCTGCAAAACTATGGATTGGATTGAGAGTAGAAGACAAAAGGTCAATAATGAATACTAAAAACAGAGTAGGTGATAGAACAGAACCCTGAGGGACACCAGAATTAGTTGGGAAAGAAGAAGAAATAACGCAATCTAATACGACTCGTATAGTGCGTTCGGACAGGAAACTCTCAATCTATCGAATGAGGGTAGCATCGAGACCAATGGCCTTTAGCTTAACAAGGAGACATTCATGCCAAACTCTGTCAAAAGCTTTTGCAATGTCAAGAGCAAGAACTTGACCTTCGCCGTATTTGTGCAAGCAAGAGTTCCAACGTTCCGTCAGGTAGACCAAGAGATCTCCCGTCGAACTTCCAGAACGGAAATCGTATTGGCGATCGTGGATAAGCTGTTTTGGCTGAACATTCGCGACTTTCCACAATTGTGGAAAGCACCCAGAAGGGTAAGATAGATGAAAAAGATTGCGAAGGGGTTTAGTCAGAGAAGAGGAGCACATTTTAAGGGTAATGGGGGGAATGCCATCAGGGCCAGCGGACTTGTGAACATTGAGCTTTTGCAGGATCTTGAATATGAGACGCGTGCGAAATTGTAGCGGCGGCAGCGAAAAACCTGATGGTTTGCGATGGGAGGGGTTTGGTTTGAAGGTGGTAGCGTGGAGTTTCTTGCGAAACTTGCTGCCAATCGGTTCGCTTTCTCAACCGGATCAATAACGGTACGGTCGCCATCGACAAGTGGTGGTGTTGATGAAGAGATGAAATTATTGTTGACCGTTTTGACAAAAGACCAGAAAGATGTTGAGCCTTTTGGACTCTGAAGAATCTTCCGCCGAAGTTTTTGGTCGTGATCAAATTTAACACGTTTAAGAATGGATTTGCAAGAATTTCTTGATACATTATAAAGCTGTCTGTTAGCTGGAGTTGGAAAATTTTTAAAATTTTTAAACGATTATTTCTTAGCCTGAATTGCCGCGAGACATTCTTTTGTGAACCAAGAGTCCTTCGACGGCCGGATTCTCTTTTGACTGGAAGGTATGTAGAGCTTCATACCTTTCAGGATGGTCTCGGTGACAAGTTTACAGGCTTCATCGCAGTCAGTTGTGCTTCGATTCTAAGCACAATTTCCAATTGAAGGCATTGAAGAACTCGTTCAGCGCCCCCAATTGGCTCTTTTAAAATGCCAAACAGTTCGGCGGGGTGCCTCAACTGGTAGCGGTTTTTATGCTGCAACAGGAAATTGTGCACGGATCAAGAAGTGATCCGTATTTTCAATTGGCGATGGGGATATTACAGAGAGAGAATATTTCTCAGGTTGGTTGGTGAGAAATAGATCAAGAAGATTGGAGAATTGACCTGCAATTTCTGGTAAACGAGTAGTAGTAGTCTTGGTCGGTGCAGGAGGAATATTTAAGCCAGGCAGTGTTGTGAACATTGAAATCGCCCGCGATAACGATTTCAGCGTCAGGATGTGCAGTGTAAATGGACTGTATGGATTCAGACAACCCATCCAGCTCACTAGCTGTTTTAGCTGCTTTCAGTGCCGGGCTTCTATAAATATAACAAAAATACAAGATATGCCCTTGGACCTAAAGTTTTATCCAGATAAAATTAAATTCCGGATTGGAGCAGGTACCCAAATATGGGACCAATTGGAAGGGCACATCATCGCGGATGTAAAGAGCGATCCCCCGTTGACAAAAAAAATGCTGGGATAAGGTGATAACCTGGAACAGAATAAAACTGCTCACTTCCAGGTAGCACCTTGCACTCGCCAAGTGCTAATATGTCTGGGCCGCCTTCAGTCTTATTTAAATTTTTTAAATTATTCGACAATTTTTTTTTTCATCGCGAATTTATGGTCTATCCAAACCCTATGCCATTCATTAATCGTCTTGTACAAGACTTAGAATATTGGGCGTGGACTGGGCGGCTCCAAATTTCCATCGGTACAAAATGTCCAAGTTTACGAAGCTACGAATCTCTTCGCCACCATTCCTTTTACTGCTTTCTCGAGTCCGGCAGGTTTAATTATAACCTCTTCCACTGAACTTACAGGTTTAAGGTTATTTGGGCCGCTTTCAGTTTTATTCAACTTTTTAAATTATTCTACAATTTATTTGGTCGAGTATATATTAAAAAGAAAATTGCATTGGCCCAAAGTCGACTCGAGCCGCCTGTGTGGCAGGCGAGCATTCCACTACTAAACCACCGATGCTGATGAACTTGTCTCGCCAAAATCTAGAAATAATTTAGGCACTATTTTTGGATCTTATGGAGTCAAATGGATTTTAGACATCAAGTCGTTAGTTTCAAACTCAAGCATGGAATAAAAATTATTTGGAATTATGATATTTTTACTGTATACGATATAATGTTGTGAACAGTTCCGAAATATGAGAAACGTGTATTCTTCAAAATATTATGCACTTTAAAGTTATTTATCGTCGCTTAAGAATGTTTCTGTCAAATCAAATCACTAACGTTTTAGTTATCGACAAATCAACAAGTCAATCGGAAAGAAAACGCAAACTATGGACAAAATTGAGTTTCGTGTTGTCATAAAGTTAAATCTTTTTAGAACAAATGTCATCTGTTTACGGGGACTCTCGTCCTAAAAAAAACTATGATTTATAAATGGTATAGTTTATTCAGGCAAAGCAGAGAGTCAAGTGACAAAGTGATAAATACTCGGGCTGGCCGATTGAGGCCTCTTCCTCAAAAATCGCCGAAAAAGTGGAGAAACTCGTTCTCGAAGACGCTCGTTTAAAAAAGCAACAAATCGCACAAATGATTGGAGTATCAGATACAACCATTTTGAATATCCTCCGCGATCATCTTGGCATGTCTAAAGTCAGCGCAAGATGGGTACCGAGAATGGTCTTAGCGGTTCAGAAAAAGCAGAGCGTCTAGTGTTCACGTGAGTTTTTGCATCTCTGTAGCGAGAGCAGAGATGAAATTTTCACCCGGATTGCTACTGGAGACGAAACTTGGTTTCATCATTATAAACCTGAATCAAAGCAGGAGCCAATGCAGTGGCTCCGTAAAGGCGCTTCACCCCCCAAGAAGTTCAAGGTCGCACAATCCGCCGGAAAAATCATGGCCACTATTTTTTGGGATTCAGAGGGGATTTTGATGATCGACTATAAAGAAAAATGACAACCTGCTAGAAAAATTAAGGGATGCCATCAAAGAAAAAGAAAGTGGATTTGAAGTGTGCTACTTTTACACGCCAACGCACCGGTTCACAAGAGCTGCCCCACAGAAATGCGGCTACGGAATATTGAACCACACCCTTATAGTCTAGATCTGGCCCTTTCCGATTACTATTTGTTCCCAAAACTGAAGAAAGAACTTCGGGAAAGAAAATTTACCAACGATGAAGAGGTGAAGTCGGCAATTTTAGCCTATTTTGAAGGAATTAATAAACTTTGAGAGATGTGATAAATGTATTAGGCTTAAGGGAGAATGTGTTGAAAAGGAAAAATAATAACTTGTTTAATTTTACCTCCCTTCCCTGTCATTCTGTGAAATTTTTAACCTCCCCTCGTAAATAGCACCAACATTTGCTTGATGTTAAACTGTCATCGACAAAAATGTCGATTTATTTACACGCAAATCATCGATTGAAATCGATATGAACATGCCTGAAATTTTTTCTTAGTCAATTCAGTCATATACTGTGATAGTTTTTTTTTTAGTGTTATGTTCACATTAGTGATGGCTAATTCAATTCAATTTTGTATAAATTATAATTTGATTTATTATTCTATAAAATGTAAACACACATCTAGCTAAATTTTGTAATCAACGCCAGGGTCAGCAGTTAACACCTTGTTATCATGTTCTTCATGATATAAAGGTTATTAATTAGTTTTTAAACACTCGATAAACAGGAGATTGTTTTATTTACCTTTAAATTCCATATGATTTTATCAGTGCGTCAATCTATTCATACAAAATTAAATATCGTGGTGGTGATTGAATTTTAATTAAAATGTTCATTTCACATATTTCGATAATTACAACGTGAAACAGAATATCTCCACGCACAAGGCAAGGATTCACTGTAGAGCTTTCTTCTTTTTTTTACTTGCTAATTTTTACACACTGAAAAGAGGACTTTTGGCTAATAAAGCAGTTGTTATGCTAATTAGTAATAGTTTGAAGTGTAATTTACGCCGAAGGCAGACTTTTTTGTTACGTCTTAATTAATGTTAGAGTTGTATTTCTTCTACTATAACTTAAAATCTTAGCGTCTTTAAAATGTTGGTAATTAATGTAAATCGAACCTAACTGACCTAAAGCGTTCAATTAGTAGAATTTATTTATTTATTATTTTTAATGATAAAGACGTCAAGCTGTTTCTGGTTATTGACCGTTTTTTTATCATTTTGTAAAACTCGTACAAAAACCAAAATTGTTGACATGTTTTTCAAAAATGTAGGGTAAACTCGAATTCCTTACAACATTTTTTGTAATATTTTTGACGTGGAAGGTTTTTTTTTGTATGTGTGTTGGAGAGGTATCGGATGATGTTTTGGACGAGTATATTGCCTACTATTGGTGATTTACGAGCAACCGATCAAATTTTATGACATGGATGAATGGATCTATCGAGAGTACAAATTAAAACCCGCCGAAAATAGCGAATCAGAAACGTTACATGGTAAGGTTAGGCATCTGTTCACAACTCCTCATTTGTAAACATTTATTGGCCTCATGTATTTTTTTGTCCATCTCGGTGGCAGTATCGGGCTGGAGCGACGTGCTTGCGTGTTGCCGGGTCTAGCTACGGGAGTCGTGTGAGTGTTCGTTGCTCCGGTACTGACCATAAAAACCATGACCTGTAACAACAAAACGAGCTTTATAGCTCGTCACGTCGACTTACCCCAGAACAGGTATGCAACAGAAAGTAGGACTTTCTTTGATTGCGGTGTCGACATGATCAGATGCCCCGACGATGGCGACTAGTGTTAGGACGCCGTAGCCTGCCCCCCTCTGCCTTCATTCTAAAAAAAAAAGTCTTCCTTGAATGGCTCCATGAACAGAGGGGAGGAAATCTGGAAGCTAAGTGGAAGGCTCTTTAATTACAAAATTATTCAGTCATTTTTATAATTCATTTTATTCCAATTCCTTTACCTTTTTATTTATTTTCTTTTTGTTGGTGAACAGTTTGAGCTTATTACCTAGCGTTGACTAAAATTAATGATTTAGGGTTGATTTGAGTAAATAACACAAAAAAATTAATAGCAAAATCCGTTCTTTCGGTTTTGTTAAATATTACAAGAGCAAAATTATTAATTTTTATAAATTTATAATTAACATTGCTAAGGATATGATTCAGATTCCTTTCAAAATTTCAATAAACGTTGCAGACGAAATAGCTATTTAGAATGCGAAGTAAGGCAATTATCATCTCATTGAATAAAGAGCAAAGGAATTTATTGTTAAAAGAAAAGTTTCAATAAATTAAATTCATAGTGGGAGTTGTTTACTACCATACTATACTTATTAATTCGCGTTGCTATAACGGAAATTCGCAATACAAGTTTTCTTCCTTTACTATTTTCTTTGGATATATAAAAACCAATAAAAAAAAACATATAAACAAAAAAAAAACAATAAATGATACTTGCGTAGAAGACCCTGAGGAATATATCACCGGTCGTAAATTGATTGTCCTTGTACATAAGCAGGATGCACATTGCAGATTGCTGACGTGACGAAATCTATCAACCAAAATCGACCGCCGGATTTATTATTCGCCTTGCAGGCTCGTTGCGTTGCCGCACGGATGACTAGAGTGTAGCTTAGCGAGTAGCGTGTTGGTATTCAATGCGAAGGTCGTGAGTTCAAATCCCGGTAGACACATAATTCCAGCACACTGCCTGTTTGGTTTATACCTTCGTCACCTCAATCTACGAAAATTAAAAATTCGTAGAGGGTTGTGCGAAGGTCTAACAACCCTTTCACAATACGTTTTATCGTTATAGAAGAATTCGTTTATATTTAGTTTCATTATAAAGATCCCATTTTAGCATTAATGTAAGGATGGGAATAGGAATACACCTAGAACATTCGAAAATATTGCACGTTGCATGACTGGGATCACTTTTATTGGATTTTTGAGTTTAGCTTTATTTGTTTACTAAAAAGTTTAGTGGCTTGGATATTTCCTTCAAATTCTGTGCGCTAATCAATATAAACATAATTTCAACCGAACATAAAATTTTGCCGGTAGCGTTTGACAAGGCAAAATTGTTTTTCTCAACACTATCGGGAAAATTCATAGAACTCCAAATTGCACAAAACACAAATGCACCTATTAATTAAAAATTGTACAAATATTTTTCTTACAGCACTGGGCGGTAGATTTTAGATGAATTTCTTTTTTTTTTAACTATAGCATGTTGTCAATGAGAGAACATTAGAAAGAGTTTGAATAAAACCACTGCAATTACACGATGCAAAATATGAACAGTTAAAAAAAATGCGATTAGCAAAATAAAAATTCATTTCACAATAATTTATTGTAATATTTCGAATAGGAATTTTCAAAAATTTTGCTCTCTCAATAAATTGAACACAAAACACTGTGCCAAAATCCAAAATTCGATGACCCAATTTTTAATTATACCCGCAACGCTGCGGACTTTACATAAGGGCGTGCTTAATATTACAGTCCTTAAGTCACTCGTGCGTGCTTCATTAAAGGCCAGATGATTTCCGTCAGGAATGATTTTTCAAAAAAAAAAAATAAACGGGTTCCCAGCACGGGAAAACTAAGTCTCATTTTATCGGAACGAATTTCGATAAATCGATAATGTGACACTTGGACTATCTTTAAAAATGAAATTTTAAGCCCCACCGATTTTCGATGCTTTGTTGCTATGTTAACCACACAACACGGCCTAGACACTACTGATGCCAAAAAAGTAACTATTCGTTACAGAGTACTCGGTATCGACCGAAATCCAAAGTAACGAGTACCGATGGAGATTTATATTCGTTATTTGAGTAACGACATGAGCGCCCAAAAAAGTATCTGAACTGTCAAAACGTTTCGTTATAGTTTCGTTATTCGAGTATTCGTTCCATATACAAAAAAGTACCTATACCGAAAGTGATATGTAGTTGCTTTTTTCGTTATATTACAAGAGTGAAACCTATACTTGTGCATAACGCCATTCTTCCATTCCAAAGCAAGAACGAGAAGAAATGCCCTTACTCTACCTTACAGGAAAGTCTACTGAGAAAATGATGTGGTTTTTTCGTTTCGTTCCTTTCAACACCAAGAATATCATCAAGTAGAGTTGTGGCGCTCGAGCGGTAAGGCAAGCAGTCATTACTACTGTTAGGGCTGTGGAATCAGTGATACCAAAACGTATAATTTTTTAATGTTTGGGATGATAAATGGGTTTTTTTTTTATCAATTTGAGGGATTTTTGTTGAAGAAAATTTCGATTTAATAAAAGTTATTTTTTTTCACATTATCGATTTTTTTGGTGTTTAAAAGGAGAGGGATAATTAAAAAGTCGGGCTTGGCATCATTGTATTGATACACGTACTAAGCCAACGAAATCAAGACCAATTCACAAGCGATTTCTTGTTACACATAGTTACTGCATGGGACACTGGAGGTGGTTTCTTCTATTTGAATTTATGATTTGCAAAACTAATTTCCCCATTCCTGCACCTTGATATGGCGGTAATTTCAAATAAACGAGTAGCTAGTAACGAATAAAAAGTAACGATTACTTTCCTTAAAGTAAAGAATATTCACTGATACCGAAAAGTAACGAAACTTGACATCACCACTAGACACCGATTTCTTTCTTCTTTTTTTCTTTTTGCGAAAATTTCACCGTTCGCCTTCTTCTGCCTTTTCCATGGTGGCAACTTGCTTCGCTATATAATACACATTTCATTCGACTAAATACAAAAATAAAAATTTTCTCTTTTGCCTGATGCGCTTCACACTTTTCTTCTGCATAATTCGATTAGAATAAAAATCTACGAAACTTTAAATTCGAAGCGAAAGATTTACAAAAAAATCGTTCCACCCGCTCGAAACAAAAAAAAAACGAAAAAAAAATCAACTAATCACACCCGTCCTCCTGTTGCTTTTTTTCGGCGCCAAAACGACAGCTGTAGCGATTCCGAAGCGCAATTCGCCTCTCTCACTCACTCTTGTGACGAGTTGCAACAGTTTTCTCTTGCTCTAACGAAAAGAATCGAAATGAGAAGGAAAAACATAACAGGGCTATGATTGTGCGTAAAGTCCAATCTTACGATACTCTAGATGAAATAGAAATGTTTGAGGTCCTAAGGAATTTTGTATGGGAAGTAGAAGAAGGGGTGATAGCATTGAACTAATTTTATTCCCATAATGCTAGAGTAGCTATACATTTTTTTTACACAAAATGTGAGCTCCAAAAATTGAATAGTGACTGAGAAAATTAGTGTGTTAGATTTAGTGAAAGTGTGCAGAATGTATGGGAGGTAGTGGAAGGAGTGGGTGGATTTTAGTGGTTTTTTCATAATAATTGTGAATATCATAAAATTGGCATCTCTTAAATTTCAGACTAGTAACATTCATGCTTTTCAAGGAAATCGTTTTTTTTGTGAAATTGGGAAATTGTGTCATATTGTATGGGAGGGGGTAGAAGCAGTGAAGCTGAACAGTTAATTTTTTCTGATCTTAATGATAATACTAATTGAGTATTTAGTATAAAATTTGAGATCGATATATGTTATACGCTCTGAGAAGAGATAGTGTTAAGGGACAGTTTGTATGGGAGGTGGTGGAAGAAGTGGGGATATTCAAATAATTTTTAAAGTGTATATCAGATTTATGATAAAAATAATATGTTCCAAATTTCTAATTATTAGCTTTCACAGTTTCCAAGAAAACTTAATTATTGTAAATGATTGAAAATGGGCCATTTTGTATTGGAGGGGCTAGAAGGGGTGGAACGATTTGGCCCGTTCACGAACTTGACCTTACTGTTTCGTAAAGGTTTTATTATTTGGTTTATACGAGATGCTATGTAAATTGTATTGTATTTTTGGAAAAAAGGAAGCCGCGACGATTTTTTCCCAGTTTTTCTCTTTTTATTTTTTTTATTTTCCATACCGCGTGTCGCGGAACTTTTCTCACGAGGCGACCGTCCGCTTCCAAACTTTTCACCTGACTCCTCATTTGCGATCTTTCTTTTTCCTCTCTTTGCCTCCTCTTCGACAAAGATCCGCTGTTCCAGGCTTACGATGTGGCAGGACATAATTTAGTTTGATTGTGTCCGGTTGTGATCTATACTGCGAGTTTTTTTTTCTCGTTAAAAAAAGAGTAGGTCACAACGTGAGCAACATGTGGCCGAGCATCAATTTTTTTCGCGTTCCGTCTTCACACAGGAACTCGAACAAAACTTACTGATCGATCCCAGCTCTACACGCTCGCCCACATGTTGCTCACTTTGTGAAAACCTACCTGGAAACTCTGAAATGGGAAGCCCTACCCCACCCGCTGTATTCTTCAGACTTCGCCTCTTCCGACTACCACCTATTTCGATCAATGACGTATGGCCTGGCTGAGCAGCACTTCCATTCGTACGGAGAAGTTAAAATTGGATCGTTTAGTGGATCGGCTCAAAATAATACCTGGATCCGTATAAAAAAGTTGTGGCTAGCGATGGGCATTTCTTTGAATAATAAATATTTAGCCATTTTAACACAATAAAAGCTCGAATTTAAAAAA
Source organism: Chorisops tibialis (assembly GCA_963669355.1). NCBI lineage: Eukaryota > Metazoa > Arthropoda > Insecta > Diptera > Stratiomyidae > Chorisops > Chorisops tibialis. The sequence continues at coordinate 129,106,933 of OY770264.1, forward strand.
AAATTAGCAGAAGAAACATAAAAATTCACAAGACTATACATATATACCTATGTATGATCAAAAGTTAAAGTAAAATGCTTCGAGTGAACATTGAACATTGAAAATAAAGGAAATCGTGCAAAATTAATCCTATGCACATGCAGGCGCTACGTCCACCTCACCTTTTCATTTCACTGGCCATTGAGTCTACAATAAGAGCAAAACACTTTGAACAGTTTACCTGTAAAACTCTTTTCCGTCTTTCGTAAGAATTTCTTTCTCAACTGATACGCTAGACGGGTGCATAAGAAAACCCATAGGATAAGTTTGTCGCCAGACGTCCAATTGTTATGGCACTGTGTGTCGGATATACTCATATAACAATCTGTTTAAGACATTTTAGTAACACAATATTATATGGCGATAATTGTAATAAAAAATAAGTTGCTGTAAACCTATTTCCAGATCACTTTCATTTCCGTACTGCAGAACTGTAATCACATCGAGATTATGCAAGCTGCTGGTCTTAGTCCAAACCCAAAGTTGGTACATCCCAATCTTATTCCAAAATTATTAGGAATTAACTTAGATTAATTTGCAAGTTCTTTTCGAGATATTATCTTGAAATATCATCAGAGATTTCAATCGGGTATAAAATTTTCGAGGAAAGTTACATAACTTGTTGAATTGATGATGAGTCCACCTCCTCTTCTCTGGAATCATAAAGTTTGAATGGTGCGCACGACTTATCAAGTTTGCATGAATAAAGTTTTGTGATGTTTCAACTATCCAATTAACGCGGAAAAACTAAGTTTTCGGAACTAATTATCAATATACCTCTCAATGGAACTGTAAATCTCTACGAACATATTTATGTATAAACATTATCCGTATCGAGATTTAAGCAACAGAACGGACTATCTGAACGGAGCTATCTTCGTATAAAGTGGCAACGAAGTAGTATCTTATTCGCCAATAAGATCTACAGCACTGCAATTGCTCAAGTGACGACGCCATGAACGGCACAGAGAGCGCAAATAATTATCCACTCTGAACTAATAAATTGCAAGTAAACGTGCTTAATGAGATTGGCGGAGGTTGTCTATCTTCTGATTTACAATATAGCCTGCACGGGCACGCATAAATTTAATTGAAATAAAAAAGTACAAAAAAGTCATTTTAACTATGACGAAAGATTTGACTCGAAGATATAAACCTGAAATATTGTTATAGCAGTAATACATATAAAGATGGAACGTTTAGAGTTAAATATTGAGTAAATTCGATTCAGAGAAAGAGACTCCTGTTTTCTTGGTAATACCATGGAGATTAGTACAGAAAGATAAATTGACGTCCTCTTTTTTCCAATTTTTGTGAAATTTCAAGAACATTTCCATTTTCGTGGAATTTGTTTGGGAGATAGAAATATGTGATTCAGAGACTCGTCTTAACTTCAGTTTAACAAATTTTTAACTTCTTTAATATTTCAACTTTCCATTTCTACTTGCTTCTGAATTTGAGCTATGATATAAAATTAGCTACATTTCTGTTCAATTCATTAATTCCTTTATATTATATGAGGATGTGAGAACCAGAGTGGCCTAAGCCATATTGAATGCTTTAAAAAAAAATCGTATTAAAAATTCGAGCTTTTTTTATGCTAATTTAAATCATTAGATTCTAAAAATCCTTGGCGTATTTCATCTAGTGCAGTATTTCAGGAGTTTTTGTGGCTTAGGCCACTTTGGAATTACTCTAAACTTTTAAAATGAGTAATAATGTGGATTTGGTCGCTATTATTTTTGCAAATCAGTGAAATATTTAGAAACTAAAGAGTTATTATAGTTTGCAAATGCCTAGTATTTTTGCGGATTGTTGTGATTTAGACAATTTTGATAATACAAATCAACCAATAAAACTAAAATGACTACATTATTTACTAAATACAAAATTGAATATTTTCAGTAAATTAACAAAATTAATTGAAAAAACCGGACAACGATTGGGCGTAAAGCCCAATCATGCGATACTCTAGATGAAAAGGAAATTTTTTGATTTTAAGAAATATTGTAAGGGAAGTGGTACAGGGGTTTACGACATTGAATCAACTTTTTCTCATCACGTTAAAGTTACTATCAAAATGTCTTACACAAAATTTAGGATTCAAAAATTTAATAGGTACTGAGAAAATTAGTGTATTGGATTTAGTGAAATTGTGCAGTTTGTGTGGGAGGCTGTAGAAGGAGGGGCAATTTTTTAAAGACTTTTTCAGAAATAACCACAAACATTATGTTTTTGACATGTTTTAAATTGCAAATCAGTGGCATTCATACTTTTCAGGAAAATCGACTTTTTATTAATTTATGAAATTGTGTTAGATTGTATGGGTGGAGCACGGGGGTTGGGGGCCTTACTGACAATTCTAAATTGAGATTAGGTGCACAATTTCAGCTCGATAAATTGTATACGCACTGAATAAATTCTACTTCTTCTACTGAATTAATTGGCTTAGAGTATTTCATGAAAAAGCACAGTTTGTATGGGAGGTGGTAGAAGAAAGTGAAGGACTTCAATAATTTTGATATAGTACATTGAAATCATCATAAAAGTAATTTATTCCAAATTTCAGATCAATAGCACCTATGCTTTTCAAGCAAATCCGTTTATTGTCGAATTGCAAAATTGCGTCATTTTAAGGGTCTAATTTTTTTGATCTTACTAATAATTCTAAACAAGTTATTAATGCACAATTTGAACTCGATAAGTTTTATACGTACTGAGTAAATTGGTTTAGAGCATTTCATGAAAAGGTGCGCTTTGTTTGGGAGGGGGTGGAAGGAGAGGGAGGACGCAAATGATTTTTATAAAGTAGATTGAAATCATCATGAAAGTCATATATCCCAAATTTCATACTTAAAGCTTTCATATTTTTCGAGCAAATCCGTTTATTGTCGAATTGCGAAATTGTGTCATTTTGTATGGGAGGGGGTAGAAGGGGTGAAGCTAATCGTCTAATTTTTTTTGGCCTTACTAACAATTCTAAATGAATATTGCACAATTTCAGCTCCCTAAATTTTATGCGCACTGAGTAAATTGGCTTAGAGTATTTCATGAAAAAGCACAGTTTGTATGGGAGGTGGTGGAAAGAGGAAGAGCACACGCATAATTTTTATACGGTAGATTGAAATCCTTAAAGGTAATGTATTCCAAATTTCAAACCAATAGCTTTTATATATTTCGAGCAAATCCGTTTATTGTCAAATTGCGAAACTGTGTCATTTAGTATGGGAGGGGGTAGAAGGGGTGGAGCAATTTGGTCCATTCGTTTCGAACTTAACCTTACTTTGTTGTCAAAAACGACGTATACGAAATTTTAACTTTCTAACTCAACGCGTTCTCAAGCTAGAGAGCGAACGGACGGACGGACCGACATCTGGTTTTGAGATTTGAGTGATAATATTAACTTCTGTATCATTCATTTTTTTCTCCGAGTCTTATTTCTTAGCGTTACAAACTTTTGAGCAAACTTATAATACTCTCCGATTTCATCTAAAGTATAATTACAAAACCCAAATTAAACTAATTCTTATAGATCAATTATTAAACCATATCAACGCTATTATTGTCCGCCTGTAAATCATTGTAAAAAATATGGTTGATTTGAGGAATAAATGGCATCAATTCCATTATCTCTCCTTTTCGGTTAATATTTTTCTACCTCCTTTTTCTTGAAGTTTAGTTGAATGTGTTTAATACTAAAAAGCGGAGAATAGCTTTTTAGTATTAAACACAGAAAATTTGTCTGAAACTCCGTTCGTACATTTGAAGTAAAGAGTGTCGGGACTGCATTTTCTGCAATGCATTTTTAACCATTCAACTTTTTGACCATTTAAATTCAAAAGTTTTTCTGTGCATAGTTCTTTCCATGGCTCGTTTTGAAGCAGTTTTTATAACTTCTAACCAATTATCAGGAGTAAAAAGAGATTTGTAATACCGTTTTATTTTTCCAATTAATTTAAAATCTTGGTCACATGGTAAAAAAGAGTGACCAGAGAGTGAACATTTATGATCAATAATTCTATTATCTACATTGAAGCGATCGTCGAGAACTATCTTGACAGTTTACAGCCCACTTCGTGGAGCTGACAGGTTGTTGTATAAACTGAAAATTTACTTGGTTTCAGTTTTGGCTATTTTATGGTTTGCCTGGTTCGTGTCTCAGAGGCAAAAACCATTAAAATTAAAAAATAGTTGATATTTTAAAAATCGGACACTGACATGCATCAGTTCGAACTTGTGGGCTTCTAGTTTCAAATTTTCATACCTCAGCATGTTCTAGATTTGTCTGGAGACCGCCCACATATGTACAGAAGGACTTAAAAACTTTGCATTTTATTATTATAGATTTGTATGTGAGGGGATAGGTGGTGTGAGGCGAAGTTATTTGTAGAAGTATTTTTAATATTATGAATTTGTGTAGGAGGGGATGGAACGAGTGAGCTAATTGGAACAGGTATTTGACTTGATGGTTTTCCTTAAATTTCGTAAATTTTTTGTTGCATATGTTAGTTGGAGTGTGGAGTGAATGTACCTCGTTCACGAACTTTGTTTTTTTTTGCTAAAATTAACATAACTTTTTTTTTAGCTCGATAACGCAAAGCGTTCGAGAGTAATATCGTAGACGAACATACGGTTACTCGGAGTCGGGCGACAACTAATATATCTGTAACTTTAGCGAATCTGCGCGAAAAATATTTATTAGCGTTACAAATATTAGAGCAAAGACAGTGTATTCTCAGATTTCGTCTTCTTCTACAATGGCACCAAATCGGACCTTGGTCTCCTAACCTTCAGGTTCCTTAACATTTTTCATTTTTTTATTTATTTTTTATATTGTGGAAGGGTTGTTAGACTTTCGGACAACCCTCTATCTATGAATTGTTCATTTTCGTAGATTGAAGTGACCAAGGTACACCCAAGCAGGCAGTGTGCTGAAATTATTGGTCGACCGAGATTTGAACTCACGACCTTCGCATTGAACACGCTACCCACTAGGCTAAACCCTAGATTTCGTACCATCTGCCATATAAATGTATGATTTCAAGAATATGAATCAAATAGATATCTTGGAATTTACTACACTAGCAAATTTGAATCTCAACGAATTTGCAAGCAAGCGAATCTATCATTTTTTAACTTCATGCTCATGGTACTGATATATTTATCTGCATTTCATATATGTGTATATAAATACTAAGCTTCGAATTATTAAATTGAATAGCAGCTCCCTTATACAAAATTAATGAAATAAATAATTATAAAATTCACTTTTCATCGCCGTTCATTTCAGGTTTTATTTTGTCGTATGTAGCCTTTGTGTAGTCTTAAAAGTAAAAGGAGTTTTCTCTCAATTTCGTTCTCATATCTTTCTCATATAAAATCGGGTTTCATGCGACCGTCAAATTATGCAATGCATACTACAATTTGCATGCTAATTCATTCGGGTTTTTGGTGCATTACAAGATCAGTTTGTTATTTTTTTAATTAACATATTTTGTACATACATACATACGTACGTTACGTGTATCGTCGTTTCTCATGTGCATGCCTGAATTTTTATTTATCTCATTTTTCATTGGTATAACACATTTTTAGTGTATTTCTATTTTTTTTGACGAGAACGGATAAATACTTAATGTCAAGAAGACTAAATGGTTTCCTAGAATATCCGATAATCACCATGTGAAGTTCGAAATGCGCATCGTTATTCAGAAAAAATATTGAAGCCGTCAAAAATTTGCGAACGAAACTTTGATTACCGAAGCAGAAAAAAACATCATGCGATACTCTAGATAAAGATAATTTTTTTGATTTTAAGAAATTTTGTTTGGGGAGTAATGAAGCTTGAGTGTAGCTTAGTGGGTAGCGTGTTAGTCTTTTATTGCGAAGGTCGTGAGCTCAAATCCCGGTCGACGCAATATATATTTCCAGCACATTGCCTGCTTGGATATACCTTGGTGACCTCAATCTACGAAAATGAAAAATTTTTAGAAAGAGGGTTGTGCGAAGGGCTAACAACCCTTCCACAAGAGTAATGAAAATGTTAAGGAACCAGAATGTCAGGAGGCTAAGGTCTGATTTTGGCTGCAGCGAAATTATAGAACAAATAGAAGTGGTAGAATGGGTGACGGCATTGAACCAATTTTTTCACATTATGCTACAGTTGCTATCAGAATGCTATATTGAAAATTAATGCTTCAAAAATTTAATAGGTATTGAGAAAATGAGTGTATTGGATTTAGTGAAATTGTGCAGTTTGTATGGGAGGTGGTAGAAGGAGTGGGGAGTTCTTAATGAGCTTTTCAGAAATAATTATGAATTTGAAATGTTTTCAATTGAACATCAGTAGCATCAAAACTTTTCAGGAAAATCGACTTTTTGAAAGGTTGTGAAATTGTGTCATATTGTATGGGAGGGGATAGAAGGCGTGAAGCTAATCATCTAATTTTTTTGGTCTTAATAATAATTTTAAATAAATATTTAGTGCACAATTTCAGTTCGATGGATTTTATGCGTCCTGAGTAAATTGGTTTATAGTATATCATGAAAAAGTGCAATTTATATGGGAGGTGGTAGAAGAAGTGGGGAATTCGAATAATTTTTATACCGTAGATTGAAATTGGTATAAAAATATTTTTGTTTTCCAAATTACAGATCAATAGCTTTTATAGTTTTCGAGAAAATCGGTTGTCAAATTCCGAAATTGTGTCATTTTGTATGGGAGGCGGTAGAAGAGATGGAGCGATTTGACCCGTTTACGAACTTATCGTTACTTTTTTTGTCTAAAACGACATGTACAAAGTTTGAACTTCCTAGCTCAACGCGCTCTCAGATTTCATCTAGAGTATAAGCAGATATGGGGGTGGTTCCTCTTCACTCTGAAGATTCCAAAAATTAACATTTTGTTGCACAGTGGTAATAATGAATGCAAAACTTATCTCGCCAGTGCGCTTGTCCAAAATCTATCTTCTCATATCAATGTGATTACTTAAATATTTTTAAAGAACATAAATGAATTTGATCATAAATTTTGAAAAAAATATACTCAAAACTTTAGACTGGAATGAGTCGAAAATATCAATTAAATTTGATGAATGAAAATATATTGTTGTAACATTGGTTTTTGGCAACTGATCGGTCTTTTTTTAATTATTTCAATTTAGTTTGGGTGATCAAATAGTACTAAGTTCAACAAGACGTAATTTTGATCATAGATTTTTACATATTTAGCTGTATTTAATGCACAATGAATAAATAAAAGATGTTACTGCTAAAATAATTAATTTATTTCTAAACGATCTGTATTTGACTTCGTGTATTTGTTAGCACATCCTACGATTATTTCGGGTGACTTTATATCGCATTCATTTATAGATGGTATTTCAAATACCATCACTTTAATACATTTTAATTTATTTATTATTTTGAAATTTGAAAAAAAGTCAGCTCTAAGTCGTATACAGTACACGGTTTGACTTTGATGCTGTATTTCGGAAACCTACGATGATTGCAAATGCGTAGGATGGATTTGGCTCTTGCAAAGAAGAAATAGATGTTCATTGTACTAATAATATTTCTGTATATTGAAAAAACACGTATTAATAGGGGACGGAACAGCATTTAGGCCATTATAGTTTGTGCTTTTAAATTTTAATTTGGGAAAGTGTTATTTTCGTATTTTAATTAAAATGAGTTGTAATATGTAGACTAAAACTGGTTGAAATTTTATGATTAATATTATTTTCCAGATGATGTCATCTGGTCGACTTAAAAATAAATTATATTGCGAATTCCAATGCCACTATTACCTGTGTTTTCCATTTAGTTTTACTACCAAACTTAAAAATAATGCAAAATATCTTCCTCAAAAGTGCAACCGATCTGGTCAACTACTTCCTAAAACTAAAGCGACAAAATTCACCTGTCCTCCCAAAATTGAACACTGAAAACTTTAAAATTTACCATCAAACTCAGATAATTATCCACCGAGAAAGGACACTGCATTACTCCGTTAAGTGGACTAATATACCGATACGTTTACCTATCATCTTCCATATTATCATCATCCTGAACAAGAACAATATTATCCCGTTGGGCATTTGTAATTAAATTTGTACGAAATTTCCTTTAATTAAAGTGATTTAGTAATTGAACTCTACCAAATTCACAAATTATGCGATTGTAATTTGGAGCATACGTGTCTCAGGTGTGTTTCACATCTTCTTGGATGACTTGCTCTGTTAGGTAATCAAAGGTAATATCAGATGACCTGCAGCACTTAAATTAGATATTACAATAAAGTTCGATTGACAGTATCTTTGAAAAGGTATCTCTCAAATTGCTCGAAAATAGGATCATATCTTGGGTGTTATAAATTTGTGTCGTCCAAATCTCCGCTTCTGTCGTTTGTTGTTCTCAAAATGAGATCGAAACTTAGCACGACGACGAGATAAGATGGTGATTCGGTCGATCTTATAAACTTACTTATTGTTCGTTGGAGGGCATTAATTAAAACTAAAACACGGCGCGTGTGATTTAAGATTTTCGTGACCAGACAAAAATAACAATTTACAGAAATAGAGCAAAAAGTAAAATACGTTTTTAAATTCATACGATGAAATTTGTAGATTGATTTTTACGGTCTCGTTGAAGTACCACCAAATTGCTGAATTGTTACACAGACTTTAGTTCTTATTTTTTATTTTTTTTTTTATTGGATGGAATTTAGGAAGCTCAGGGCTGAATCCTTGGAGGTTTCTACTCTTCCATGCCGAGAGAATCAAGCCGATAAACTTTTCGGAAACTATTTAGTTGAAAAGTTTCTGCTTATTCTTTGTTCAATCGATAAGTGAACAATTCAAGGATTGAAGCTCGTTTTTTGCATCTGAAATTACTTCTTGGTTTTCTAGTAATGAAATCGTGAGCGGAATGTTTCATTAATTTCTTTGATTTTTGTAGCTTTGCAGCAATTGGGCATGGCACGAAACAATTACATATCTTATTATGGGAGTTTCCTTCAATTTCGGACTTTTTTTATGATCATGAATTGCGTTGTGATTCGAAAATACGTAAAAATTTGGACATTACTAGTTAAGCTTATTATTACGCTATGGATGATGCACATATATTGTTGTGTTTCGAAAAAAAAATCCGGCAGACCTATAGCAAACGATAAGTACATTGAAGTAATATTTGAAGAAATTACATAGAAGGTAAATGATATTTCTATGTTGTGTAATGTTGCTTGTAATCATAGTTATTTGACACGTGATTAGTCTCCTAAATAGGCCCGCCGATTTAATTGCAAGTAGAAGTATTCATAATTTTGCAAGTTATTTCGGAAAATGATTGTTTGCTTAGAAAATGTCCTTCCATTAGGATTCAAAAAAATGGTAGTGTGTAACGACGCACGGGTAAAGTCAGACTTCTGGCACAAAAAAAAAGCCGTGAATCGATGAGAGAGAAAGGTTAGGTAAGAATGAGGGAGCGGTTAGTGGGCAAAAAGGCAACTAAATAACAGCGATTCAATATCCAAAGTAATTTTTGTTATTCTGTAAACTGCAAACATATCGATACCATCAACTACTTTTTTATAATAACTGAAATCCTACAGTTTTCCATTTAAGCGGGTAACTCTGCACAATATGAATGACAGATTCTCTTCGATCCGAGAAACCTAGATATAAATTCGATTTGCGCTTATTTCTGTTAAACATATATTGCACCGATATCAACGTATCTATAATAATGACACGCTGAGCACTATAAATAAAGTATTGTACTATTTATGACACTATTTAAAAATAAACGCGGTTCTTACGACGTGTCTGCTCCATACAAAATACGAGTGAACTTGTATGAAGGTTATGGCTCCAACCAATGAATTTCGTATTGAGCTACTTGGCTTATACTTTAGAGAGTTTTGGTATAATGAAATGATTTTCAGAATCAATTATGCTCATCACTAGTTGAGATTGATCGAAAAGGCTTCAAACACCCAAAACTCATGATCCCCGCTGATTGACCACTACCCACGTGCCCATATCTAACAGCCCAGCGATTCAGTCGCTTTAGGTGTTTGAAACATATTCGATCAATTTCAAAGCTTATGATCCCGACTCATTGGTCGCTATTCGCGCATCCATATCCATCTGCCCAGCGATATTGGCGACAATCTCACTCGCAACTCTTCACCTCAACTAAAAGGTGACCTTAACGCGTAATGCATAACGCAAAAACGAATATACAGACTCATACTAGAAGTTTGACTTCAAAAAAAAAAAAAAAAAATTCTCGAAACATGAGCAAACAATAATGATATTTCTCTTTACGGAGAGTGATTATTAAGTACCCGTTTTTGAACACAGCTGGCTCTGTGAATTTCAAATATGCGTAACAGCGTTCAGTGTCATCTTCTAAACAAAGATTGTTAGAATGTCAGATAAATTGAAGTACACAAGTGCTATTGTTTTAGTAGCTGTTGAAAGTGGACAAGTTTGAGATTTTTCTAACTATGTAGGTTAGATTCTGTTTTATTTTTGGATGGTAAGAAGTAAGAGGAAATAAAAGAAAGGTTGAAAACTTTTTGGAGGCTACCAATGAAATGGTCAACAGCATTCGTAATATCGTGATGGCAGAGCGGGTTTGCTCAATTTGGAGAACAATCGATTGACCACTTTGAAGCAGTACTTGGAGCTGTTTAAGCGTAATCCGAAGCATTTTTTTTTGCCCTTTCGTGACTTGATTAAACGTGGATCCATCACTACACGCCCGAAATGAAGGAACAGTCAAAACAGTGGACTTTAATTCTAAAAAGGCGAAGAGACGGTTCATTAGTCGGAAAGGTGATGGCTATCATTTTCTGGAATTCGAGATGCATAATCTTCATCGACTATTTAGAAGAATGTCACTCTTTTTCCAAATAGTCGATGAAGATTATGCAGTATTATGCTTAATTATTGGGCAGATTTAACAACGCATTGAAAAGAAAACGCCTCCGATTGACGAAGAAAAATGTTCTGTTTGTCTTACGTCGCAACAGTTGTATTGGGCTATGATTGGCCGCATCTGTCGTATTCTCCAGATTAGCGCGCTGCGACTTCTTCTTTTTTCTAAAAATAAAAAGTTCTCGCGGGAGAAAGATATTCCCATCGAAACTAAAGTCTATTCCGCTCAGTTAGATAAATCTTAGAGGAAGTGCTTGAAATATCGCTGTTTCGAGTGTCTCCGAACAACTATGTCAAAAACAAAACAATTTAAACTCCACAGAAAAAAATCCTGCCTAACATGGATATTTAGTAATCTCACGTCTCACTTCGTACGTACCAAATTTCAAATTCATATTCTACAAGTTTTTTCTTTACATACTTCTTGTACCAAAATTTTATCCGATCGAGGCTAATTATATCCTATATACAAGAACTCGTCCAAAAAATAAACTTTTTTCCGCTAAATGATTCCGAAGAACCTGTGTATAGCCTAGTGTAACGTGTTGGTCTACAATGTCATGATCGTGAGTTCAAATTCCTTCTTCAATGGCACTACAACCTAAATCAGGCCTTGGCCTCCTGGCCTTCAGGTTCCTTATTTGTTATTGTGAAAGGGCTGTTAGCCCTTCGCATAACCCTCTATCTACAAATTTTCATTTTCGTAGATTGAGGTAACCTAAGGTATACCCAAGCAGGCAGTGTGCTGGAATTATGCGTCGACCGGGATTTGAACTCACGACCTTCGCATTGTAGACCAACACGCTACTAACTAGGCTACACCCTAGCACCCTACAGTTCAAATCTCGGTCGACGTATAATTCCAGCACACTGCCTGCTTGGGTATACCTTAGGTTACCTCAATCATTCTATGAAGTAGTTATTTTTTCTGTACTACAGGGAGAAGATGATGCAGCGTATTTATTCCCAGAAACTAGATCCCGAGTAGGGAATATTCCTTTAGGGAATCTCTATCCCAAACGGTTTTGTTTGAACTCTGATGCTGCCAATGTGAAATCGCAACAAGATTTTCAAGTTGGAATTATGGGGTGATAAATGTTTAAATTGGATAAAGCAATTAGCGTACCATTTAAATATTCTTCTTCTTCAATGGCGCTACAGCCCAAATCGGGCCTTGGCCTCCTGATATTCAGGTTCCTTAACATTTTTCATTACTTATTGTGGAAGGGTTGTTAGCCCTTCGCACAACCCTCTTTCTACGAATTTTTCATTTTCTTAGATTGAGGTGACCAAGGAATACCCAAGTAGGCAATGTGCCGGAATTATATGTTGCGCCAGCCGGGATTTGAACTCACGACCTTCGCATTACAAGACCAACACACTACCCACTAGGCTATACCCTAGCTACCATTTAAATATTTATTATACTTATTTTCAATGAACTGACACAAATATATTTGAAACATAACAGGACTACGATCAATCATGAAAGAAGTGGTAGAACAGCTGACGGCATTAAACCAATTTTTTTCCACATCATGCTGGAGTTGCTATCAAAATGTTTTATACAAAATTTACGCTTCAAAAATCTAATTAGGTACTGAGAAAATTAGTGTATTGGATGTAGTCAAATTGTGCAGTTTGTATGGGAGGTGGTAGAAGGAGTGGAGAGTTCTTAATGATTTATTCAGAAATAACTATAAACATCATGCATTTGACATATTTTAAATTGGAGATCTGTGGCATTTTTTCAGGAAAATTGATTTTTTGTGTCACATTGTATGGGAGGGGGTAGAAGGAGTGAAGATAATCGTCTAATTTACTTCTTCTTACTTACTAATAATTCTAAATAAATATGTAGAACACAATTTCAGCTTTAAAAATTGTATACGTACTGAGTAAATTGGTTTATAGTATTTCATGAAAAAGTGCAGTTTGTATGAGAGCTGGTGGAAGAAATGGCATTTCTTGTTAAGACCCTATAGGTTAGGCATAGAACAGAAACAGAACTCTTTTATACCTCTAGCCTCTTGCTCGCTTCCATGTGCTACATGGTCGACCAAACCCTCCTTGAGGATTATAATCCAGAGCTTGTCTTGCGATGTTTTGTTCTGGTTTTCTCAAAGTGTGACTGATGCACTGCCATTCTCACCTCCAAATCTCAATTCCTATCCTATCCCTTTAGTTCGGTTGTATTTCAAAATTTGCCATTGAAGATCACATCTGGCCAAAATATCGGAGGCATTAGTACACAAAAGTTTGCAGTTTCTTAGTAAGCCAAATGGTATTCTTCCATGTAGCACAACCAAGTAACAAGACGAATTTGATGCATGCGTCAAACACTCACAGCTTCGTACAAAGGGAGATTTCTCTTAACCTCCAGAAAGGAGAAGAGGATACCGGACATGTTTTATTTATACGACCCTCAATATCATTTTCGGCTCTGCTGTCCATGCTGACATTACTTTCGAGGTAAAACTATGGTTCAAAATAGTTCTTTAATTTTTCAATGTTACGTTTTCGCGACGATGGCCATTAATGGGTTAACGTTTTTCATGCTTTCCCTAACAGATTTATTTGTTTTTAGTATCTCACTCAAAGTAATTGGTACCCCATGCAGTTCAAAATGAATCTTATTATCGCATTCAATCGAAATGTAATCTATTGTATGAAGTTAGACCCATAATTCATCAAAACTTCTACCTTCATAATTAATTACAAAAATCAAATGATTAATTATCTTCGATCTAATCACGATTAAAAATATATAAAAAAAATATCTTTTTTTATTAATAAATTCCGTGTGATTTGAAATTTATACCTAAACAATATCAGATAGTTCATGCAACACTGCTAAATACTGACACCTGCAAAATATTTTTAAGTTGAACGGTACAAAAGACTTAAGACAGAAACTCGACATTGAGACAATACGTCGGCAGCTTTAATTAAACACAATACATTGAAAATTAATGGAAAGAAAATTGGCAATTGATAAAAAAAATTTTATACGAGCATAGAAATACCTTGTATTTTATAAATTTAGTCCAAAAAAAAGGAAACATAAGCCAAACATTGAAATGATATGACAACTAGGATGATGGCGAAATGTGATTCAAATAAGATTATAAATGTTGAGGTTGGTGTTATTTTGAGAGGATTTAATTTATGGCATTTTGCTTTTTGAAAGTATGTAATTTTATTTTAATTACAAGCGATCCTCCGCGACTTCGTCCGCGTAAGAATCACAATAATAAGCAATTTTTGAGAATATTGCTAGTACTACACTATATGGGATGTATAATCTGCTTAGTTTAATGGCTATTTGAATACAATGTTTTGTATTTTGAATGAATGGGACAGACCCGTGGGTGATTTGAGATTATATGCGTATTAAAGAGCATTAAGGATATTTAAATATGTGTAGCTTGTGTTAATTCTAAAAAAATCTAAATAAAATAACATGAGGCTCAAAAACATAACAGGACTACAATTGCGCGTAAAAAAGTCTATTCATACGATACTCTAACATAAGTGAAATAGAAATTTTTGTGATGAGAGGTGACAGCATTGAACTAATTTGTTTCACATCATGCTGGAGTAGTTATAAAAATGTTTTATACCAAATTTAAGTTTTCAAAATTGAATAGATACAGAGAAAATTATTGTATTATGTATTGGATTTAGTGAAATTGTACAGTTTTGTATGGGAGGTGTAAGAAGGAGTGGGAGCTTTTTAGTATTTTTTTGAGAAACAACTATATCATGCAATGGATATATTTTAAAGTGCACATCAGTAACATTCGCACTTTTCAAGAAAATCAAAATTTTGAAAAGTACTGAAATTATATCACATTATATGCTAGAAGGGGAGAAGTTAATCGGTTTATTTTTTTTTCCGAAATTAATAGTAATGCTAATTAAGGATTTAGTACAAAATTTGACCTCGATAAATGTTGTACGTACTGAGAAAATTGGTTTATAGTATTTCATGAAAAAGTTCAATTTGGCTGGGAGGTGATGGAAGGAGTGGGGCGATTCATATAATTTGTATACCATAGATTACATTGATGATAAAAATAATATACTCTAAATTTCATATTATTTGCTATTTTTGAAAACAAGTAATTTTATATGGGAGGGGGTAGAAGGCGTGAGAGGATTGAGATAAAACTAAAAGCAAATCACGTCTTCAAGCATACCTAACAAACTGTGAAAGTTTCATTCCAATCGGTTCAGCAGTTTTTGAGCTAAATCCGGACAGACAGACAACAATATCAAAAACGTTTTTATATGGTTAGTTATTGCCTTAGTAAAGCAAAATACTAACTTATAGCCATTGGTAAACAGATAACAGACAGACACTACAATTGTATTTATAAGTATAGATTGTATTTACTTTCACAAAATATTTAATAATTTAAAACGAATAAAATACAGGATGATTTTTTTTCTTTTCAGGTAAGTTAATCTCATTATTTTGGAATCAAGTAAATTTAAGTTTGCTTCGATTCGTTCAATGTCATTGCCAACCATACCAAATCGTTACAATTGATATGTTTGTGATATAATGAAAAAGACATTAACGATTACTGTGTAAGTACTATAATAATAATTTCCTACCGTAATCCTAATGTATTTCGAATCACCTTAACACTTACCGTAATTTTGGTCAGGGTCATGGATCATTATTGCTTTTCCATAGCATCTTGCACTTAATTTTCTTCTGATGAGATCTTCAACACAATGACTTTTGTCGAATTCAACATTTTATTACTGATTTCAATTATTGTTTTAGGTTAATTTTGGGGATATAAGCAATTGGAATGTGGTTTTGTTTTTATTGTTGCAGTTTTTTAAAGCTACAATATATTGTTGAACGCTATTAATGCATCGGTAATGTTTTTTTTGCTCTAAAATATCAAGGAAATTGAATAGAAATAAGATTTGTTGCAATCTCGATGAAATTTTGAAATTATTAATTACATATAGAAAAAGATTTAAAGATTTGTTTTCAAAAATTATTGCCAATTTACATTACAGTATTTCTATGGTTGCTAGCTATATTTGTATGAGGAAATGTTCTGCTTTGAGTTTTTTAAGGTAGCTTGCTAACTTTATTCTCATGGAAAAGCCAAAAACTACCAAAAAAAAAAAAACCCGCCTCCCAGTACGTCGTATCTGTGCGCTCAGTGTACAAAAATACTCTAATCCTTGTATAGAAAATTCATTTGCGAAGGAGTGTTATCGCTGTCAGAGTGGTGTAGGGGGTAAGGTGGAGGGTAAGTATAAAACCAAAAACTATATAAGGCTGTATACGTACATATATGAAGTTGAAAATTGTTTGTTGGACAAACTTTGAAAAGAATTACATTTTTGTATTCTTTGGGATACGGGTTAAATACAAATTGTCCACGAATCGACCCAATTTTTGGTTTCTTCATAAGAATGGAAGTGCTGCTCAGCCAGGCCATGTATCATCGATCGGAGTAGGTGTTAGTCGGAAGGGGCGATGTCTGAAGAATATGGCGTCCTATTTCAGTATTTCTAGGTAGGCTTTCACAACGTAAGGAGAATGGAGCCAAGCGTTGTATATCTCTTGGTACTATGGCCGTTTTTCCTTAATGCTCGGCTTAAACGCATAAATTGCAGTTGATATGTGATCTCCCGTGATGGTTCCGATCCTCGACGTCAAAATCACCGCTCTTGAAGCATTGAAACCACTCACGATACGTTCTTTCACTAATAGCACCCTCACAATAAGTTTCAACAATCACTCGACGCGCCTCAGCCGCAGATTTTTTTAATTGAAAGCAAAAAACAAAACTTCTCGCAAACGACGATTATTTGGCTCAAACTTCGATATATTCACGCACAAGAAAGTATATAACGCCGATAAAAGTTGACAAATCTGATGATGAGTTGTTGTTTCCGATCCAGCATTTACTACTGGCGCCATCTTTTGAAAAACCGCGGCTTTCAATTTATACTCTCAATATTTGAAAACGCTTGTCATGATAACAGTTGAAATCAATTACCAGAAAACGTCAAATAGATGCCAACCAAAATTTCTTGGTCTAGAGCGACAATTAAGATTTCGAGTTCAATCAATCAAATTTCTGTTAAGACCCCCTATAGGGGCATAGGACAGAAACAACTCTCTTCCACAAGGCGCGATCCTGAGCATCGGCCTTAAGCTGTTGCTAGGACTTGTTCCAATCATAGTCCGTTTTCGAATGCCAAAAGTCGTTACCGTAGAATCAGTCCGTATCCGAGGCGATGTATCCGTTTCTCGTATCATTTAGGTCTTAAGATCACGGGTGATAAGCCCATGATCCAGTGAGTGTCCATTTGCCATTTTTAGGGCAAGCAGGACTGGCTGTGGGTGAATTCTACAGCCCCCATCCCAGAGGGGGATAGTTAGCTGAGGTCCGTGGAGTCGCTAGTCTCCAAAGATAGTTACAGGAATTGGTAAAACCTCATCCTACAACTACCCCCTTGCGGGGTACTGATTTCGAGTTGGTGTTAAATTGAGACAGTTTCGACAGGCCGGTGTGAGCATACTATTAGTCCTTTTAGGCACTTAACATTGCTTTTTTTCTGTGTAACCGAAATTTTAAAATTTTTTATGGAAGGTGATAGAAGAATAGGGTGTGTTTGATTGCAATAAATAGAACTGTTTAAGTCAAATTTCATTATAGTGATCTACTAAAATCGTGCATCTCCTTGATTGCATTAAAAATGTTTTCATTTGGAAGTCACCGTGCGATCATACAGGCATTCAAGATTTGAAGCATTAAAGCAACAACAAAAAAATCTTTTCCCTTCACGATTCTCCATCTTCCGAAGCGTTACAAACGCTAGATTAAGTCCAATGCACATACTACTAATACAAACCTGGCAAATTGGACCACTGACGGGGCCAGTAAAATATTGTCCGATTAGCAGGTGGTTCAATTAGAAGAGTAGGAAGAAAATCGAACAATTAATAAGCCTATACATAACATATTAATGTATTCAAGTTAAGAAACAGAAAAAAAAAATTAATTCAATTGGACAATAAATATTGAAACATAATGAAATTATTTAAAGAAATTTGTGATTTCATTTGCAGCACATTTTTGGTAGAGCTGCAGCTGAAAGATTTTGACTGCATTTTTGAAGATTGTCGCAAACTTCTCCCTAATGCATTATTGACAGCAAACGTCTTAAGCCGATTCAACTCATAAAATGCATCATAAAAATAAATTTAATACACATCACGGTGTTGAATCATTGATGTTCTCGTTTTCATCTACGGAAATTTCTGCAACAGATCCATTGTCATTAATATCTATGACAAATAATCAAAAAATTCTCCCTGTCAATTGGAAGACCACAGCTTAGATGTTTGTACTTCAGAGTCTACATTAAGAAAATTTTCCAGTACACTGGTTTCGAAGGATTGCGGAATCCCTATCTGATGGGATTGCGGTATCCCTCTCTGATAGGAATGAAGATATTAAACCACAATGCCTGAAGCAGTAGTTTATAGACGTTTTAGTAAATTCACTTCATGCCGATTTTAACTAATGGCAAGTATTTCAAACCGTTATGGTTTTGGATAAGTCCGAAGTATCATCCTGTGCTTCTGGTATGGAGTTTTCAGGCTCCCTGATCGTTGCATATATGGAGTTAAAGATTTTTGGGGGAAAGAATACAAGTTTAACATCAAGATTGCCATAAGGTGCATTGCTTAAAAACAATGATATTTTCCGCTTCTCTCGCTACTTTTTCCGCTCAAATTCCTTAATTTGTTTCTCAAATATTTGGGAAGTAATCCACGCAGTTTTATTTCTGATACAAGTAATACCCAATGGAGATTACGTCAATGTTCTTGCAGGCTCTAGGTTTACGCGCTTTGCCCTAAGCAAATTCCTTCTAGAGGCGGAGAACTTTCAATTGAAATAAAACACAGAAAAATATTTTTAATATCTATGAAAATTATTGTTTGGATCTGATTTCGGGCATGTGGCCGCCGCGGCTGGCGCGTACATCGCGTAATCTGAAAGTCCAATTTTCACACACTCTTCGCAGTAAATTAGGCTGTATTTCTACAATAACGCTTCGAATGTTGGCTTCCAAGTGTTAAATAGTTTCTGGTTTATCGGCGTAGACATGGGACTTTACATATCCCCAGAGAAAAATATCGAATGGTGTCAAATCGCACGAACGAGGTGGCCAGTTAACAGATCCATTTCGTGAAATTAATCGATCATCAAATGTTTCTTTCAGTAAATTAATCGTATCGCGCGCTGTGTTGCATGTGGCGCCGTCCTGTTGAAACCACATGTCTGCGACATTAATGCCTTCTTATTATGACTCGAAAATGTTAGTAATAATAACTCTGTACCGCTCACCGTTGACCATCATAATTTTCGAAGACATATGGACCAATGATTCCACCAGCCCATAAAGCGCAGTAAACGGTAACTTTTTCTGGATGTAATGGTGTTTCGACAATGGCTTATGGATTATTATCGCTCCAAATGCGACAATTCTGCTTATTGACATAGCCAAAAGTGTGCTTCATCGTTGAATAAAAATATCAAATGAAATTGTGGATTAATAGCAACGCTTCCTTCGGCCCTTCGGCAAACGTTGCTCCGGCGTGAGTATATTCATGATGAATTGCCAAACCAAACTAACTCCAAAACAACTGGGAACTGTCAAATCAGCTGCCACAGAAAATAGTGTTGCCAATTTAAAATTTGCCGCCTCTAAATAAACACCTTTTACTTCTTCTTCAATGGCACAACAGCCCAAATCGGGCCTTGGCCGCCTGACCTTTAGGTTCCTTAATTTTTACTTACTATTGTGGAAACAAATTCCTTAGAAAATTTAAATTTTCTGACTATAGTTACCGCACATAAACCCGTTTACTTATCACGTTTTACAAATATAACCTAAATGCTCCACGACAATACCAAAACCAAGTATGTACCAGAAACCAAAACCATTCGCGGTTTTAAGAAGCTGTACTTACATATTCCCAAATAAAAAATACGCCAGAATGTGCAAACATTGTTTTTTTTTTCTCTGTAGAGCCTTTCGCAGTTTTGGTTGCGGTTCGATTCAGGACGTTTTTTTGCACATCAATCGACCCAAAAATAGCCCTACATTCGTGGGCCATGATGTGTGGTGGTTCTTTTAAAAAGGGTTAATTTCTTTGCAAAAATAAAAAAAAATTGGAGAAGGGTGGCTCAATTCGAAGGTGGTTCGTTTGCCAGGCTTGACTGTTACAAGACTTCATTTAGCTTACAATTATCAAAATTCACATTCACCTATAAATGTAATAGTACGAATATAGTTGATTCCATTTCCTACTTTATAAATAAATATTTTCACATTGCATGAATATCGGCATATATGAATACAATAAACTAAAAAAGGATGACCCAATTTTACGCGGTACGTAATAAAATCGAAACTAATAATAAATCGGTAGCAAAAATGATTTAGAGTAATAAATTACATACATTATTTGAAAATCTGTCTTTTCTGTACATTTTGATTGACAATTGATTCGATATTAGATATATATTTTTAACATCTTGCAATCATACGATAATCACTTACATTATGCTCAAACTTTACAAATCACTATCTGTGTAATATAAAAACAACGTTTTTTTTCAACCAAGACACCTGTTTAGCTAAGACCAAGTACCTAAACGCACTTGTATTAATAAAATTTGTTATAAAATTACTATATAATACGTAAGAAATATTAACAAATTCCAAAGAATGCCAACAATTCGTTATGATTCCATAAAATTTCATGTTTAAAAAGTTTTGAAATTATTAAAAATAAAAAAAATTGACTGAATAATGGCACACATTACATTTGTAAGCTCGAGTGAAGATTAGCAATTTTATACGATTTCTTCGAATCGTGCCACGAAGAGTTTAATTAAATCTGCACAAGAAGTTGCCTAACAGAGCTAGTAAGCTGTGGGCAGTTAGCACTAGTTATACAGTAATATTTTAAAAGCTCCTGACTTGTGCGAACAAATTAAAGAACATAGTCTTATTTCGATTCCATGCTCCAAAGCATAGCCCCTGCATGTGATGTGATTCGGAAATTGCATAAGAGAGAATACGATTTTGGAGCGGTACAAGCAAGGTAGCGATTATTACAAATAAGCATGATGCTATGAATGTCATTGTTTATTTTTTTTTTTTAATTTAAGATACGGAAATAGTAAATTAATTAATACCTAGAATTAACATTGCTCTATTTTTAAATGTTTTAACATTAAAAGTTAAAGTAAAAATTTCCGTATTTCAAACTGGTGTGATTTAGTAAACCCCCTCCATCGGGCGTAACTCCAGTCAAACCGAAATCTGACGCACCCAGCCTGAGAGGCCACCCGCATATTTTAGTCCTCTCTTTCTACCATATTAATTGAAATTCAAAATACTTTTCGGATAGCCATAGCTAGGAGCTAAGGAACGGAATTATACCAAATTGAACAGAGAAGAACGAGTTTATTAAACAGTATAAACCTTAAACTAAAATAATCAAAATAGCTAATTTTCCAAAAATAGTTTTCAAAATAATTGGTCCATCCTAGCTCCATAAAAGTAATAGAAATAAAAGACAGGCAGGCAGTCTCTACTGATGTTTGCTCATCCTTCCATGCCGAAGCTGTAGCCAGAAGCGGACGGTGAGGCTCTCAAATCAGCAGCTGAAAGACAGGTTTGGCACAGCGCTTTTACGTGTCTAGCTTGTTATCAACCGATCTGGATTGATGACAAGCTAAACATGCGAAATTCGTCATCCTCCTAAATTCTGTTTGAAGCGTGCACGTTCCGCACTTTCGCCTTTTGCGAGGTATTGTGGTTGATTTTTCGATCCTCGAGGGATAAAAACCTTTTCAACTGAGCTTGCAATTGAATCGACATTCCATTCAGACTTCGCCAAGCTAGTTATCCAGTCACAAGGATGAGACAAAGATTTAAGAAATACTCTGCTTTTTAGTGCTTCAAGCTGATTTCCAATCGAAATCACTTGAGAATAAATATCGGCGACGTTCAGACAAGCAAAAAACAGGACCATAGGCCAGCGCCTTGTGTTCCGGCTCACACTGAAAGTAGTACACATCTGATCAGCTATATCTACTCCAGCTTTGGTGTTATTGTAGTAAGTAAAAAAATTAGGCTTCGCCTGCTCTCCTGTATTCTGATCAATGGCGAGGAAACAAGGAACACACTTTTCTTCTTTTTTTGGGTACAGGAATCCAAAGTGATGCCGTTGCTGAAGCTAAACACGCTGCTGTATTGACCCCTCCTCGTTGACAAAGCTGGACGGTAACTGCTGTTTTTTTTTATAGTGCCAACATATGACAGCTTCTTTGTTTTCAAATAGTTAATGAGATCTATATCCGTAAACCATTTATCGGCGGATGTTCCGACCTGTCCTATGAAATGACTCGGCCAATCTTTTCACTACATCACTGGGCTTGTTGCTAACACAAAATGGTCGTTCCGGCTGTTTTCCTGCATAAATTTCCATATTGTAGACGTACGTCATACGGGCATCAGCTAGGGCAAATGTTTTAGTTCCATAATTGTATGGTTTCGAGCATTTCGTCAATAGTCACATTTTCTCCAGGGATGCAATTCTTTTGACAGCTTTGAACAAACCGATCAAAAGCTAGGGTGTAGTCTAGTGGGTAGCGTGTTTGGTTTACAATGCGAAGATCGTGAGTTCAAATCCCGGTCGACGCATAATTCCAGCACACTACCTGCTTGATTATACCTTAGTTACCTCAATCTACGAAAAATGAAAAATTCGTAGATAGAGGGTTGTGCGAAGGTCTAACAACCCGTCCACAATAAATAATGAAAATGTTAAGGAACCTGAAGTTCAGGAGGCCAAGGCCCGATTTGGGCTGTAGCCCCATTGAAGAGAGAGATAAAAAAGTTTACGAATTGGGGCAAGTCGATCCGTTGAGCTTGGCTCGTTCGATCATCGAAACGAAGACAGCGTATGATGAACATGAAACGCTTGATGCTCATCACTAGGCCAAATTTCTCAACACCATCTCCTTCACTCCCCTAGAGCTTCTCCAGACTGACGATTCCCACGGCACGCTCCAGTCAGATATAAAAAACCAATAAAAGCCTTGATTTCGATGAGATCTGTTTCCTTGGCATCCCTTTCTCTGACTAATTTGTCTTTTACGAAGTTAATGTATTGGTTGATGAATTCCACAATCAATTCCAAAATTTCTGAATCGAAAAACGATTTTTAGCATCACCTGTTACACCTGGAAGGTGACGTTGTGACTGTTTTCCCTACGAAAAGCCGAAGGTTGCTTCTTAGCCCATTTAGTCGTTTTATCTTTTCCAAGATAAAACTCCGCACTTATGTCTCCCTCTTCTTCATCTTCCTGAGATGCCCCTTCATCTACTTATCCAGTTGCTGAATCCTCTTCACGTTCCTCTATCTCATCTTCAGAAAGATCTTGATCTTCAGAAGCAAGCTTGATCTTCAGAAGCATCATCCTCGAGGAGGCTTCTTATTTCCGCAACATTTTTAGGTCTTGAGATATCATACACTTTTCTGACCATTTCAGCAGGAAATCTGGATCTAATGTCTGATCAGACAGGAAAGTTGAAATTAGAACACAATCGGATGCGCACTCTGCCTGAAATCCAGGGTGACTTATTCCTCAAGATACTGACGAACTTCACACATAACAGACTTAGTCTGAGTAAAATAAGCGTTTACAATAAAAGTGTCTTGAAATAAACTCACCTTCATAATTATGACGCAATCGGGCGCAAGCGGTCTGTGAAGCCAAGGACGCTCCACGTGAACTGTGCAAAGGGCGACGGCAGTCTTGAGGTCGGGCACTGTGTGAGGTTCCCAAAGTTAGGCGAGTAAACGGTGAGGTGGAATGTTAGCCCACCTTTCAGAAATGCAGGAGAGGACAATGTCTTTTGCTGGCCTCTGAGGCAAGCTGCGCCCGACGGAGGGTTGGTTAATAGTGACGTTTTCGTCGAAGGTTTTAGCAGAAATCAAGTCACGATTACTACATATATCAGTACAGTGTGGAATCCGAAAATCTTCCATTTATTTCAAAATCAACCCGTGACAGTGTTATTTTAGTTTAATTTATTAATCATTAAAATTTATCTGCTATATTGGATTCATTTGGCATTTTTGTTTTTACCAGCAGAAATGAATTTACCAACCATTGAAATCACTAGTTATGGGAACAGATATACATAAGTTCTCACAACAGAATCTAATTCTAAAACATCTACTTTTACAACGGCGCTACAGCCCAAATCGGACCTTGACCTCCTGATATTCAAGTTCCTTAACATTTTTTCATTACTTATTATGGAAGGGTTCTTAGCCCTTCGCACAACCCTCTTTCTACGAATTTTTTCATTTTTGTAGAATGAGGTGACCAACATGTATCCAAGCAGGCAAAGTGCTGGAATTATACAGGGTGTTTGGTACTCCGTGCATAACCTTGTAAGGGGTTATTCCTGGATATATTTTGAGCAAAAAATTGTTCTACGGAGATGGTCAATTTTCAATATCCACGGAGATACAGGGTGATCAAGAAAAGTCCTTCGGACCTGTACCCTCACTCACTCAAAACGCTATATCTTGAAAACTAATAATCACAATTCAAAGTGTTATAGCTTGTTTTTTAGGGAATCAAATTACCTTTCATTTGCTGTAATAGTCCGTATTGTAACTGTATCCAATTCTGAGATATTTGCTTCAGAACACAAATTTTTGACACTTTGACCCTCAAAATTCTAGGATCAATGTAGTTTTTCTCTAAAAAACCCATTATAAAAATGTCATTTTAATGTTGTTTTCTTATGTGCCATATTATTGCCTACAAAAGATGCATACACTTGCATTGCATAAGTTTTATAGTTTAGAAGAAATTATCATTCCAATAATGTAGCACTTTTGTCAAAAAAGCAAGAATAGGTTGATCAACACTCTCCGCTTGAACTAAAAGAACTTAAGAATGGTTTTTATAGTTTATTTCAAATTTCCTTAATTACAACAAATGTTCAAAATGGCCACCTTCATTTTGAATGCACGCTAAAGCTCGTTTTGCCAGTGTTCTCTTTGTGGTCATACTCCTCAACTGCTGCCTTACTTCTGTTGCTGCCGCATCGATTCTGGTGTTTAGATCCTGCAACGTTACTACTTCCGTTGCGTAGACAAGGTCCTTCATCCGTCCCCATACAAAGAAATCCATAATAGTTAAATCAGGAGATCTTGCAGGCCAGTGTATCGGTCCATTTCTACCGATCCAGCGATTGCTATAATTGGAATTTAACCAATCTGTGATTTGTCGGCTGTAATGAGCTGGAGCACCATCGTGTTGGTAAAACATGGAAGCCAATCGTTGCAGTGGCACATCATCCAATAACTCTTGTAGATCATTTGTCAAAAACTGCAAGTAATTGGAACTATTTAGGGTAGGCGGAAGCCTAATGGGACCAATAAAATCGTTGCCAATCACACCTGCCCATAAATTGACACTGAATCTGTGCTGAAATGATGCCTCTCTTCTTGTATGTGGATTGCTCTCAGCCCATGTGTGTAAGTTGTGGAAGTTTGTGATACCGTCCCTGGTGAATTGGGACTCATCAGTCCAAAGAATGTTGTTCATAAAATTCTCGTCACCTAGTTGTCGTTCAAGGAGCCAATTGCAAAACTCCATTCTTTTGGGCAAATCAATGGGTACCAGCTCCTGCACTGGTGTGTGGTGGTAGGAATGCAACCGCTCTGCTTTGAGGACACTCCAAACTTTCCACGTAGAGACGTTTAACTGCAATGCCAAGCGTCGGACAGCGTCGTTGTGTTGAAACTCATTTTAATTTAATTCATTTCCTCGATAATTTAAATACTACTTAAAGGACATTCATCGATAATTTAAATAGTAATTAAAGGACACAAAGAATATTTCAGTTTAACAACATTTCAGGTAATTTTTTTAGAACGAGGGTTGGTTTATGGCATATTTTATTTTTAAGCCATATGTATTTTCGCTTATTACCTGGAAAACGGGAAAACCTAAGTCATAAGTATGTACGCATCTTTTGTAGGCAATAATATGGCACATAAAACAACAACATTAAAATGACATTTTTATAATGCGTTTTTTTGAGAAAAACTACATTGATCACAGAATTTTGAGGGTCAAAGTATCAAAAATTTGTGGTCTGAAGCAAATACCTCAGGATTGGGTACAGGTACTATACGGACTATTACACCAAATGAAAGGTAATTTGATTCCCTAAAAAACAAGCTATAACACTTTGAAATGCGATTATTAGTTTTCAAGATATATCGTTTTGAGTGAGTGAGGGTACAGGTTCGAAACACTTTTCTTGGTCACCCTGTATCTCCGCGGATATTGAAAATGGACCATCTCCGTAGAACAATTTTTTGCTCAAAATATATCCAGGAATAACCCCTTACAAGGTTATGCACGGAGTACCAAACACCCTGTATATTGCACCGACCGGGATTTGAACTCCCGATCTTCGCATTACAAGACCAACACGCTACCTACTAGGCTACACCCTAGTTAAAATATGGTTATCAGAAAAAAGGTGATAGCTAACCTATTCTAAACGTTTAGTTTTTGACACCATACATCAGATATGAAATCCGCGACGCCAGAATTTCCATATTTCAACTGAAATATTTTGAATTCACATTTGAGTCATTTCCAATCGATTCAAAATTACCTGGATTTAAATATTACGCTCAACATAAAAATATGCGAACGTACATTTCCATTCCTGCTTTCAAATAATTTCCTTGGATAATTGACTATAGGGACTATAAAAAAAATCTTCTGCAGAATTTACTAAAATACTGATATTTGTACAGAAATAAAAATATTGCCTTAAAGTGGCATAACAAAAATTCGAAAGTAATTCTGACATTGTTGTTTCGGTTGGGTGATAGCGCACGAGCGTTCGCATGCTTTAATATGGGGATCACCACAATTATCTTGTAATTTTTCTATTTATTATATTTCAGATAAAGTTTTTTATTACATAATAATCATCGAATATCATATCCATGAGCGAGGCTCGTAAGGATAGTATATAGTAGAATTATACAATACAATTAATGTGTGAAGTAATGCGAAATCAAGTAAATACAATTCAAGTTTAAAATTACATCAAATTATTTAAATGACAAGAATCAAAAATTACGTTCAAAGTTTAGTTTACTAGGAGTTGCTCTTTTAATTTTATTTTAAGTTATATAATGATTATTTTTAGTTTCTTCTGAGAGTTGATTGTAATTATTGGTTGACTTTGCCAATATCGTGATGCGCTTTGTAGGACGATAAAGATGTGGGTTGCTGTTCGTGTGCTGTAGCTATGGTCATCTTTATGGTTATTCAGGATGGTATTGCTGTTTGTCAATTGATGTTTTATAAGGTTGATGCGGTTTGAAGATTCAAGGAAGTACAATTGGTCAACCGTAAGAATTTTATACGTTGTTGAATTGTCCTAGTTCGCTCTCTCATGCTATACGTTGTTGGAAATTTAAATGTTGCGTTGCAATTTTTATATGTACTATCAAGGTATATTTCCTTTTAAAAATATAATACAATCATGTCGCGTTTATTGTCTCTATATACTTTCATTATTGGCATTAACTAATTTACTACTTAATAATAAAACACAACAAAATAATCTAAAGAATCTATAAGTTGTGCTGGATTTGTCATTGCTTATTGCGATCACTTGGAAAATAAATCTAACACCATATCTAAAATTAGCGGTTGCACAAAATTATTTTACGAATCTAAACATAAAATTTTTTCTCTAACACAATTTAGTAATAAGATGATTTGTTCCCAAACATTTTATCATGTGCGATAAAATTCTTACAAAATATAAGAGTTGATCATATCTACATATATAAAGTTGACAGTTCATCATCTCCACCTAGTGACATGTATTTCCCAATAATAAAAAATTTCAATCGCTTAATTCCATTCCAATTAAATAGACAATACGAATTCCGCTGAAAACATAAACTTCTCATTAACACATCAAAAGTAGATAATAAAAATAAATCTCAATGACAAAATTGTCCCACAAACTCGAAAGGACAATGGTCAAAGATATTTATCGCTATGAATTGAATGAAATTCCGAACTACTTTTAAGCCATCCGTACATAGCAATGGCAATTTCTAGGCATTTAAAAATTGATCAATTTAAAGTCGTCGTCTGTTGCAGACATAAGCGAAACCATTTTACAGACTTCTTAAAATGCACTTTTCACTATCGTCTCTTGCGAAACGCTTCTCTGGTGATTAACAATTATTTCAGCTGAAACAGTTTTATAGAAAAAAATCTTGTGGTATAATTTAAATTTTACTACAGTTCACCTGGTCAATCAGACACGACCTCCTTAGTTTAGAGTATTTTAAGATATAGCAACTAACCAGAAAAGACATACATTGATTGAACTTCAGTGCTACTTGCAGCCTGCATGCTGATCGTGCAGACTACAAGTTGCTTTCAAACATAATATATTTCCATATTGCGAAGGATCTATCTGAAATGTAGAAAAAAAAACAAGAAGTTGTAAAATCGTGACAATTATTTTCAACGCCAAACATTATTTTGATCTTGATTGTATCATGTCGGTGAATTGATAGGCATTACTTTGAGCTAGAGTATGCGGTTAATATAGGCAATAAGTAACGAAAATAATACAAATTATAATTCTTCTTGTTTATGTTGTGTAAGAAATGAATGAACAATGAATTGGATATAAACGATTTAAAGTGTAGCAATTTTCTTAGCTTGACCTCATCATATATTAGAGAATGATTTTCATTTTTGGTTCTATTCTTGCTCAGAAGTCAATAGCTATATACTAGCAAACATTTCTTTGGTTTTTAGTTTGGAAAATTTTGGTAGAGGTTCATGTCGATCTGTTCTACCAGCTTTCATAAAAAATAACCCAATTTCACAAGTCAGTAATACAATTGATACATTGCTGGTATGAACCTGGTTTCATCATTACCATCAGTGTATCACCCAATACCATGTATATACGTGGTATATTTTCTGTTATCTACGTGATATCGAAGGCTTTCGTGGTATAATTCGCAAATATTTCATGGTAGCTTTGAAAACAAGGTTTAGGTAGGTAAGTGGATGCCCATACATAAGTTCATATCTACACAGACCATAAGCTGGTCCGTTGTGATGCCACAAGATCTCTGAAGAGATTCCTACTCAGTGAACCAACCGGAGCTTTGTACGAAGCTTTGAAGGCTCCTGGCTTCCACATTTGCCAGATTACCGAGACTATCGAAGAAGTGTGCGACTATTTATTTATTTATTTATTTAATTTATCACTTCATCAACATATGATTACTAACAAAAAATTAATTACAACATTACTTATTTTTTAACAAAGCTGACTTTATCTGAGCAATATTTAGAATGAAATCAATGTTGCTATAATTAGCGTTAAAAGCCCGTGAAATAGAGGTTATCGGTTCGTGCTGGCCGTAATTAGTTCGATGGAAACGAATGTCGAGGAGTACGTAGTCTCTCAAGGAACGGTAAGGAATTTTGAAGGAGAGAGCTCCAAGCAAGATGGTGGAGTCAATTTCGCCTGAAATTAATTTGACTGCGACTGCAGTACCAAGAACAGATCGCCTATCTTCGAGTGAATCCAACGAAAGCAGTTGAAGTCGTTCTTGATAAGGGGGGAGACATATTGGGTCTGACCAGGGAAGTCCCTTAAGAGCAAATCTCAAAAAATCTTCGCTGCACGGATTCAATTCTATTCTTATGGATATCATAATAAGGAGTCCACATCGGGCAGGCATATTCGAGAATTGATCGCACAAAAGTACAGTAAAGTGTCTTTGTGATGTAAGGGTCATTAAAGTCCTTAGACCATCGTTTTACGAAGCCCCAAATGGAGTTGGCTTTGATAACAATACAGTCAACATGGTCGTCGAAGGTAAATTTATCATTAAAAAGTACGCCTAAATCGCGAAACACAAATTCAATTGGATCCTTTTTCCTAGAAAAAGATGCAGTGGTGCACTTCCAATGTTTAAAGGCATACAGTTTAGGGTACACCAGTCAAAAAATAGCTTTAAGTCATTTTGCAAAAGTAAATTATCATTCGTACAGGTGACAGTACGAAATATTTTTGCATCGTCAGCATATAAAAGAATATTAGAGCTAGAGATTACCGAACTCGCGTCATTAATAAATAAAATAAACAGGAGTGGGCCGAGATGACTACCCTGAGGTACACCAGAAGTGTTTGGAATAACCGATGAAAAAGCATCTCGAAATTGCACCGTTTGGGTGCGACTAGAAAGATAGGATTTTATCCAATTAGTAAAAATAGTAGGAAATCCAAGTATGCAAAGCTTGTGAATCAGTATTTTGTGATTAATGTTATCAAATGCTTTGCTAAAATCTGTATATATGCAGTCAACTTGTTTGCCTGCTTCAATCGCTGGGATGGCAAAATTCGAAAATTCAAGTAATGATGAACCCGTGTTGGGTTGGGCTTATTATTGATTTGCAATGAAAGTACATTGCGTCACAAACAATTGCTTCGAATAATTTTGGAACACAAGATAGCTTGGCTATTGGCCGGTAATTGCATACGTCGTCCCGTTTACCTTTCTTAAATACAGGAGTTATTGTTGAGTATTTTCACAAACTAGGGAATACCCCACAACGAAGAGATGAATTAAATAGGGACCTAATTGGAGATAAAAGTGCAGAAGAGCACCTTTTAAGTACAACAGATGGAATTATATCTGGACCACTATTAAAACTCTCAGTGATGTTCGTGATAAACTTTGATATAGTGGGTTCATCAATAAGAGATCCTTCATCTCCAGTGTAGTAGAGGGAAATTTTGTCAAATATTGAAAGTTATTAAAGTCAATACCACAGTCCCGGGCATCAAAAGCATCCCGAAAGTGATCGCCAAAAAAGTTGCTAATCCTTTTAGGGTCATCACTAACTTCACCATCAAAAGACAGAGTCGCAGGGAAACCATCTGTGCGCCTCTTAGAGTTCACAAAATTCCAAAACAGCTTAGGCTTATCTTTAATAGACTTCTTCATATCGAGCAGATAGCACTGATAGGCCAATTTTGACTTATTAGTAAATAAATCGCGTAGCTCGGAGTAGCACCTATAGTCAGATTCATTCCTTGAGAGACAGTACCTCTTCCATGCTTTAGTTTTCAAATTTTTCAGATTATTAAATCGTCGTCAAACCATGGCAATCTTTTAGGTGAACTATTACTCGTAACCGGCACGCACCTAGTGAAGCAACCGAAGAGGATATTATAGAAATTATTAACTGCAGTATCAATGACTGTTTCGTTAAGTACGCCCGACCAATCACATTTCGAGATATCTTCATTCAAGGCAACAAAGTCAGCTTTGTTAAATCGATGAGAAATATCAGTGTTCAAATTCTTAACATTATCAGCAGCAGTATTTGAAGAAAAAATCACGTGGAACGCAGGATGGCGTGCTGATTCTGGAAGCAAAGGCGAGTTGCATCTGTTGATAGTTAGGTGACTCACATCCGAACAGAACACCAGGTCGAGGAATGTTCCAAAAGAGTTGGGTATTGCATTGGATTGATGTAGGCCTGTTGAAAACATACTATCCAAAAATATTTCATCTTGTCGTGAGCAGGTTGAAAACGTTGGCAGTAGGCAATCGTCACTCTCGGAATAAGACCAATTAACAAGAGGCATGTTGAAGTCACCAAAAATTAGTAGCTCATCTCGAGATTGCATAAGATTGCTGACATACTCAATCGCATTGTAGGCTGCCTCGTATACAACATATGGTGACAAGGGTGGTATATATAACGTAACAATATATATTTGTTTGTCCGTAAGTGAGAGAACGACACATAAAATCTCAATTTCAGAAGCTTCAGTGATGTCCACAACTTCAGTCGGAAATTGGCTTCGAACCGCACAAAGCACTCCACCACCCACATTGGCATCCAAAAGCTCAAGATGGCGATCACGGCGAAAAATTTGGTATTCCGAGTCGATTAGTTCAGCATCAAGGAAACTACCACAGAACCAAGTTTCAGTGAGGCAAATAACATCAAAGCAAGAGCCAGCAGCAGCGATGTAAAGTTGTCGTGTTTTGGTTCGCATACCACTTACGTTGACATAATAGATTGAGATGGAGCTATTCCGTTTTTTGACTGAGTGACAGACCGATGTAGTGTAGAAATATGTCGACTCTTTGGAATGAACTCCCTTACTATAGCTGAAGTCGGCCAACAGTTGGATGTAGAAACTATATCGAAGCAGGAAGTCGGCAATACGACTCTAAATGAAGACACCAGAGCAGGTCCACGGAGATTAGCTGACACTAATTTTTTACATGAGATAGCGTTTTGAGGAACGCTAATTTTACCGCAATTCAGAATACTCATGATGTTGTTAAGGACATCTAACTCAGATGTAACTGGGTCCAGCCGTGACACAAAAAGTACTTTAGGCCTTTCTACAGCCTTTAATGTGCATTGTACAGTGCGAGTAGGTGGTGTCTCATTCGAGAGAGAGCAGGTCAAGTACATAACAGTTGAAGAATCGTCTCTGCCTCATCTTTGCAAGTCATGCAAATCATTAAACGGAAGGCCAAACCTCTGAGCATATTTCCCTATCAGGCAGTGCCCTGCAACGACTCCTACTATGGAACGGAGCTAATCGTCTGCCTGCATAGCGAGACCAGTCTACCACAGCGTTTTAAGATCCAGCACAGACCAAATCTGTCTGGTGGTACTAAATGTGACATCGTTCGTTCATGTGTCGTTGGTTTTGCTAATCGCATCCATCTTAAGCTGTAGCTTATAAGTTGCGAGAGGCATACTCAGCTTCTCTTTCTCAGATTGAATCTGCAAGGTGGTTTCGTGCCGGATGAGTTCGTCGGCCCTACAGTTTAAGATGGTTTAAGTATACGGTATAGTTAAACCTTATTTTATGCCTTTTTCCCATATGGCAATGATTAGGGATGTTCTATGTCAATTATTTGAATTGCAATTCATGAAAATCGATGCCATCATCAAATTAGGCCTATTTATTGCAAATTTTTTAAGAAATATATAGGTACTGGTACGTTTTAGTACGATTTCGTTTCACGAACAGCTAGCCTAACCATAACGGCCAGTGTATCAGCCTTCCTAGTATGCTATACTACGTTTGCAGGGTATCATTCGTATAAGCCAGCTTTCATGAAAAGTTAAAAGCTTTGTTGATCGGAAAATGAAATTTTGACGATAATACACTCTATCAACTAACATAGAAATGCAGTCAACTCCGGTTATAACGGCCCTGGATATAACCAACAATCATTACTAGCGAACAAATTCTGAAGTCCGTCACACGTCCCATAGAAACTGTATTATAATAAACGTTTGTAACGAACTCGTATAAAACGAACCAATTTTTCATCCGATTTTACTGTAAAAATTTCGACTATAACGAACTTCATTGAGTCTTGGAGTACGTGTCGTTAACCTACGTACAATGCATCGTTTTATGCGTACGCTAGTCAGCAGAGGCGTGTGCAAGTCCACATTAGGAACAATTTGGAAAAATAAGTTGGAACTGCTTACTGCAATTGTGAGCGAAGGAGCAGCTGTAGATACCTTCATTGTAGACATTGGCCATTAATTGAACAAGGATTTAAGGCTGATGACGTATTTAATGCCGACGAAACTGGTATTTTCTATAAATTAAACTCCCGACAGAATTCTAAACTTTAAAGAAGATCAGGGCAAATGACATATCAATCGAAGAAGGACCATCACCTTAGTTTCCGATGAATCCAATATCATAATTTCACATGATTCTGTTACCGTAGATAATAACCTCGCCACTAGTGATGTAAAAAAGGTAACTATTCGGTACACGAGTACTCGTTATCGACTAAAATCCGAAGTAACGAGTACCTGTACCGAAAGTAACGTTTAGTTGTTTTTTTCACGTGTGTGAACTTGCCCCCCCCCAATTTCGATTTTTTAATTTTTCTTGTTGCAATCGTTTGGTGGTGATTGGTAGTCACTTTTTTTCGTTTGGTGGTAATCCGTATTCTTAGAAATCACGTTTACTTTATTTAGCGTGAACTTAGCCCCCCCAAAACACATTTTCTTAAATATCTCGAGTTACAGTTATCTTAGCGTAAAACAAATTATGCCATTCGTTTGGTGGTGTTTGGTACTAACATTTCATCATTTGGTAGTAATTCAATTAGCTGTAATAAATGATTTTCTTAAAAAGCGTGAAGTTAGCCCCCCATTATGTATTTTTGTAAATAACTGGAGTTAGGATATTCTTACAGCAAAACGGATTCCACTAGTCGTTTGGTGGTGATTGGTAGTCACCTTTTAAACTTTGGTACCCATTCACATAGCAGTAGTAGGCAAATTTCAAAATGAGCTTTAAGCTTTCCGAATTTGTGTGAAATTGGCCCCCCCCCCAATGTAAAATATCTAAATTTTTTTTATTGCATTCGCTTGGGGGTCGTTTGGTGGTGCTTGCTAGCCCAATTTCATCGTTTGGTGGTGATCGGTATAGTTACAATATCGAATTTCCGTTAGTTTTATTCCGAAAAAGGCAACCCGAAATAGAATTATGAATGAAAATTTCCCCAAAATTTTTGATTTTTGAATTTTTCTTGATGCATTCGCTTGAGAATCGCCTGGGAGTGTCTGGTAGTCTAATTTTATCTTTTGGTGGTGATCAGTATAGACACAGCATCGAATTCCCGCAAGAGCTTTATTTCAAAAAGAGCAACTCGAAATGGATTCATGAATGAAACTTATCACCAAATATAAAATTTTTTAATTTTTCTTTTTGAATTCACTTGGCAGTCGTTCGGTGGTATTTGGTAGTCTAATTTTATTGTTTAACGGTGATTAGTATAGTTACAATATCGAATTTCCATTAGAGCTTTACTTCAAAAATAGAAACCTGAAATATAATTATGAATGAAAATTTCCCCAATATCTATGATTTTGGAATTCTGATTATTGCATTCGCTTGGCGATCACTTGTTGGTGTCTGCTCGACTAATTCCATCGTTTGGTGGTGATCAGTACAGTAACGGTATCGAGTTTCCTTGGGAGCATTTTTCCAATAAAAGCATCGAATCTAATTATTAATGAAACTTCTCCCAAATTAAAATTTTTTTAATTTTTCATTTTGGATTCACTAGGGGGTTGTTTGATAGTGATTGGTAATTTTTTTAATTTTAGTTCAGTAACGTTCACACTTTTCAAGAAAATAGAATTTTTGAAAAATTGCGTCACATTCTATGGGAGGGGGTAGCAGGAGCGAAGCTAATCGGTTAATTTTTCCCCGATATTAATAATAATTCTAATTTAGGATTCGATACAAAATTTTAGCTCGATGAAAGCTGTACATATTGAGAAAATTGGTTTAGCGTATTTCATGAAAGTGCAGTTTGTATGGGAGATGGTAGTAGGAGCGAGGGGTTTTTAGTGATTTTTCGCAAAACAACTACAATCATTATGCAATTGATATATTTTAAATTTTAGATCTGTGACTTTCACACTTTCCAAGAAAATCGAATTTTTGCAAAGTCGTGGAATTGTATATTGTATGGGAGGGGGTAGAAGGAGTGGAGCTAATCAGTTAATTTTTCCCGACATTAATAATAATGCTAATTAAGGATTTGGTACAAAATTTTAGTTCGATGAGATTTATACGTACTGGGAAAATTGGTGTATAGTATTTAATGAAAAAGTGTAGTTTGTGTGGGAGGTGGGCGAAGGAGTGGGGGATTTAAATAATTTGTATATTTAAAGATTGCATTTGTAATAGAAATAATATATACTAAATTTCAAATTAATAACTCTTATAGTTTTCAAGAAAATTTATTTATCACTTATTATTAAAAATGAGTCACTTTGTATGGGAGGGGTTAGAAGCCGTGAGGGGAGGGAAATAAAACCAAAAGCAGATTACATCTCGGAGCATACCTAATATACTGTGAAAGTTGCATTACAATCGGTTTAGCCGTTTTTGTGTGAAAGTCGGACAGACAGACAAGAATTTTAAAAACGTGAGTTTCTGCTTAAGTTATTGCTAAAATAAATCAAAAAACAAACTTATGGCCATTTCTAAACAAATAACAGACAGACACTACAATTATATTTATATGAAGAAGAGGCATAACCAAAAAAATCCGACTTGGCATCATTGTGTTGATACTCGTACTAGGCCAACGAAATCAAGAGCGTTTCACAAGCGATCTAGTTTAGTTAGCAATAGCAATCCCTGCCACATGATATGGCTGTAATTTCAAATAAACGACTACCTAGTAACAAGTAGGGATGGCAAAATCTGCTCTTTTCCAATCGCAGTGATCCACTGCGATTGCTCTTTTTCAATATCTGTGAAAAAGAGCAGCTCTTCCAATAGCAGTGATTTTTCCACTTCTATTATCCATGCTAGTGCGCAATTAAAAAAAAAGAGACAAAATAGTAATTTTCTGCGAAATCCTGCATCTAACAATCAGGCAGACCCAATCTCTCAGTACCACCAGCTCAGTGCGCATAGTGAACACTTCCCCCATTTCCTCCTGGGAATGAAAAGGTTTTCTTTTACTATCCAATGTACGAAAAAATGATCGAGCGCAATGGAGTCAGGATGGCAAAAATGTCAATCGCATTTCATATACACAAGCCAAATAAAAAAAACACCCGGTCATCGATCGCATCGCATATATACAAGTCAAATAAAAAAAAAACACCCGGTCATAGAAAACCAAACCAAAAGGGTCTACTGTTTACTTTTTTCACACATTACCTCACACAAGCAATTTCATCATGAAGAACGTAAAGCTCTTATCGACATGGTGGACTGCAACATAAATCGGCGAAACTTGCGATAGCCGCAACATGTCCTACCAACCGACCAGATCGAAACTCAGAACAAAAACCGCCAAAAAAACTCTAGCAAGGCGCATCATTGACCACTTCGGACGTTCCACACCTCAGCTATCAGATCAGATCTCACCGATCAAAATATCGCTAAACAAATTCCTTACCATCGGACGTTCCACACCTCACCTATCAGATCAGATCCCACCGATCAAAATATCGCTAAACAAATCCCTTATCATCGGACGTTCCACACCTCACCTATCAGATCAGATCCCACCCACCGATCAAAATATCGCTAAGCAAATTCTTCATCAAATCGCAATCGTTTCATCTACATTCATTCATTCATTAGTCTAAAGCAACATCACTGAGAGCAGACACTGCTCGTTTAATATCACAGAGCTGATGTATCGCTGATCGCAAGCGATATAACAGCAACGAAAGAGCAATCGAGAGCAATTGGAATAACAACGTTCAAGCGATATAACAGCAACGAAAGAGCAATCGAGAGCAATAGAGCAATCGAGAGCAATAGAGCAATCGAGAGCAATAGAGCAATCGAGAGCAATCGGAATAATAACGTTCAAGCGATATAACAGCAACGAAAGAGCAATCGAGAGCAATCGGAATAACAACGTTCAAGCGATATAACAGCAACGAAAGAGCAATCGAGAGCAATCGGAATAACGACGTTTGGGTAAAAATCGACTTCCATGGGTTTCGTTTCGGGATCTGATAAGAGCTTTACGTTGTTCATTGTTTGTGTGTGAGGTAGTGTCGTGTAAAAAAAACCAAAACAAAAGGGTCTTTTGTTTTGGTTTTCTACGACCGGTTGTTTTTTTTTTGTTATTTGGCTTGTATTTGTATATATGCGATGCGGTTGTATATATGCCATGCGATCGATGACTGGGTGATGTTTTTTTTGTCTGGCTTGTGTATATGAAATGCTAATGACTTTTTTGCCATCCTGACTCGATTGCGCTCGATCGTTTTTTCGTACATTGGATAGTAAAAGAAAATCTTTTCATTCCCAGGGGGAAATGGGGAAAGTGTTCACTATGCTGAGCTATGAGATTGAGTCTTGCCTGATTGATAGATGTAGGAAAATTACAATTTGCTTAGCGATCGATGTGGAATGCGTGAGTTGCGGGACTAATATGCGAGTGCGAACAAAAACTCTGGAATTTGTAGCGATGATCATTGCGGCAATTTTATTGGTGATAGAACGTAAGCAGTATGCATTTGCTCTGCTCTTCTAATCGCAGCTCTTTTAAATTTTGAATCGCAATATGCGATTGCTCTTTTCAAGTAGCAGTGAAAAAATCGCAGGTATGTGAAATAGCATACCATCTCTAGTAACAAGTAAAATGTAATGATTACTTTCCTTAAAGTAACGAATAGTTACTTGTACCAAGAAGTAACGAAACTTAACATCACTACTCGTCACATCTGCATTTTTAATCGCTGATGACATCGTTTCTTCTGTAAGAAGTTGCGCCAGTATTAATTGTGAGAATTCAGAATGAGGATGAAGATGACATGCCACAAAGTGGAGAAACTATAACTGTTAGTGCAGTAGAACAAAAATTAAGTGAAACTAGTAGGCTCCTGCGATCGCGCAATGCATTGCAAACTATTCTTAATAGTTTGACTGAACTAGAAGTATACTGACGAAATAGTAATCAACGCCCAAATACAAACTAAAATAGAAAATTATTTTAAGAATATCCAAATAAAATACGTGTGAGTTTTGTGAAAATTAATCTTAACTAAATGATGTACGTAAGTTATGAATCAAAATTTTCAATTAATTGATAGTTTGGAAACTATGGAAAGGTCGTGTACCTTGGTCCGATTTTCATTTAATGCACTATATGTAAAACACAAAATATTAATGCATGATATTTGCATACAATGCACCATTATTAACTAAGTGTAGCTAAAGTCAAAACAGTCCAAGGAACAAGTAGTACTTGTACTTTTATAATAAAATTTTTACTTAATGTTTCGCAAATTATTACAAAAACAATAACACCTAAGAAAATTTTCTTTGACACCGAAAAACTATTTCTTCTTCCTGTGCGAAGTATGGGCTACTTCGAAAGAAGTATGTATTGAAAATATACTTAAACCAAAGGACAAAAGGCAACAGCTTAAGGCCGATGCTCAGGATCGCGCCTTGTAGAAGAGGGTTATTTCTGTCCTATGCCCCTATAGGGGGTCTTAACAGGGACAAAAAATTAGTTAATACCATTTTATCAAAACGTTAAACTCGTCAAATCAGCAATAGGACCAAGACACAATAGGTCCAAGCTACATGACCTCCCCTACTATTTGTTTTACTTTTTTTCTGTTCTTGAATTTAAATACAGAAATAAAAAAAAATACTTGTACAAGTATAACTACTTTTACGAGCATTTTTATGCCACCGTCTGTAGCGAACATCGACTATAGCGAACCAATTTCCCCCTGAACTTCCTTATACCCGGAGTTGACTGTACTACAATTTTATGAAATAAAATAAACGCTCAAATTCGATGCAAAGTATTTTGATTGAAAATTAGTGATCTAGATTCATCGCCCACTTCCACCACCTTCAAAGAATTAGCGGAAATGGCTTGGTGAATGTTTGAAAGGAAAGGGATCCGGTAAAGGTCTCAGCGGAGACCGGAACGTCACAAATAGGGATGGCAAAATCTGCTTTTTTCCAATCGCAGTGATCCACTGCGATTGCTCTTTTTCAATATCTGTGAAAAAGAGCAGCTCTTCCAATAGCAGTGATTTTTCCACCTCCCATGCTAGTGCGCAATTAAAAAAAAAAAAATAGTAATTTTCTGCGAAATCCTGCATCTAACAATCAGGCAGACCCTCTCAGTACCACCAGCTCAGTGCGCATAGTGAACACTTCCCCCATTTCCCCCTGGGAATGAAAAGGTTTTCTTTTACTATTATCCAATGTACGAAAAAACGATCGAGCGTAATCGAGTCAGGATGGCAAAAATGTCAATCGCATTTCATATACACAAGTCAAATAAAAAAAACACCCGGTCATCGATCGCATCGCATATAACCAAATAAAAACAAACACCCAGTCATAGAAAACCAAACCAAAAGGGTCTACTACATATTTACTTTTTTCACACATTACCTCACACAAGCAACTTCATCATGAAAAACGTAAAGCTCTTATCGACACGGTGGACTGCAACATAAATCGGCGAAACTTGCAATAACCGCAACATGTCCTACCAACCGACCAGATCGAAACTCAGAACAAAATCCGCCAAAAAAACTCTAGCAAAGCGCATCATTGACCACTTCGGACGTTCCACACCTCACCTATCAGATCAGATCCCACCCACCGATCAAAATATCGCTAAGCAAATTCTTCATCAAATCGCAATCGTTTCATCTACATTCATTCATTCATTAGTCTAAAGCAACATCACTGAGAGCAGACACTGCTCGTTTAATATCACAGAGCTGATGTATCGCTGATCGCAAGCGATATAACAGCAACGAAAGAGCAATCGAGAGCAATCGGAATAACAACGTTCAAGCGATATAACAGCAACGAAAGAGCAATCGAGAGCAATCGGAATAATAACGTTCAAGCGATATAACAGCAACGAAAGAGCAATCGAGAGCAATCGAGAGCAATCGGAATAATAACGTTCAAGCGATATAACAGCAACGAAAGAGCAATCGAGAGCAATCGAGAGCAATCGGAATAACAACGTTCAAGCGATATAACAGCTTTACGTTGTTCATTGTTTGTGTGTGAGGTAGTGTCGTGTAAAAAAAACCAAAACAAAAGGGTCTTTTGTTTTGGTTTTCTACGACCGGTTGTTTTTTTTTTGTTATTTGGCTTGTATTTGTATATATGCGATGCGGTTGTATATATGCCATGCGATCGATGACTGGGTGATGTTTTTTTTGTCTGGCTTGTGTATATGAAATGCTATTGACTTTTTTGCCATCCTGACTCGATTGCGCTCGATCGTTTTTTCGTACATTGGATAGTAAAAGAAAATCTTTTCATTCCCAGGGGGAAATGGGGAAAGTGTTCACTATGCTGAGCTATGAGATTGAGTCTTGCCTGATTGATAGATGTAGGAAAATTACAATTTGCTTAGCGATCGATGTGGAATGCGTTAGTTGCGGGACTAATATGCGAGTGCGAACAAAAACTCTGCAATTTGTAGCGATGATCATTGCGGCAATTTTATTGGTGATAGAACGTAAGCAGTATGCATTTGTTCTGCTCTTCTAATCGCAGCTCTTTTAAATTTTGAATCGCAATATGCGATTGCTCTTTTCAAGTAGCAGTGAAAAAATCGCAGGTATGTGAAATAGCATACCATCTCTAGTCACAAATAAAAAAGCATAGCAGTGTGAAATATGGAAATTTTTCCTTTCAATTATCAGAAAATTAAACGCTTCCGTGGCGTAGCACGCTTGCTTCACAGTCAATAGGTCGTGGGTTCGATTCCCACTCCAGACAGTGGGATTTTTTAAGCACAAATTTTCAGTTGCTACTCCGATGAAAAAATTATTCGAAATAAAATGGGCAAAACGATAGAATAGTGTAATCGTTTTTGAAAGTATATTAAATACATTTTTCGATTTCTAAGTGTATTCACAGAGTTTATTTAACGCGTCGTATAAACGCCAGGAGCGGCAATTCTTCTGACTTTCGATTTTGACACAAATAGATGCAGTTCTTCCTCCTAAGAGAATCCCGCTTCACATCGAAATTCTAAGCAAGTGTAATTGAAGTTCAATGTCAATTGTTTTATCTTACAGTATTTGGTGAATACGAATATTCTTTTAATGACTGATATTCGACGAATACGAATACATATCAATATTCGTATTCTTTGTATCACCTATAATTTTCACCATTATAAAGAAATTGATTATATTCAAAACAATTCAGTAAAATTATTAGAACCCTGAAACATTGTATTTTGACCATTACTATACGAAATTAAGTTTGATCAATTGTGAATTCGTCCCATCGCCAATCAAATCGTAACTGATCTCGTCTTTCTTGAAATTTATTACAATTATCAAATTGATAAAAATGTGTACCTACATCTTTCTTACAGATTTATCTTTCAACTTTCATTTTGAAATCTTCTAATCAATTTGTATTTAACCTTATGTACACTTTAATGAAATTTTCAGCTGAACGTGCTCCTAGTCACACTTTTGAAACAAATTTATGTGCATTTGCAACATACTAATCGTTCGATAAAGTTTACTCGTATATATTTCTGAGGCCTTAGTAATGGCTTCAGTTTAAGCAAATTCCATTAGTAAGATTTGCACATACCATGTATTCCATAAATGTGACTTCGCATCACCATACCAATATCTAAGCTAGGCTTTTGTTTAAGCCGCGATTTCCACCTGATGCAAGTAAAATCTGATATAAACCATCGATTCGTATATATATTATGGCAAAATACCGATTCCTTCTCTTGAAAGTGTTCAGTTTTGTTCGTATTGCATAAATTCACGATTTTCGCATGAACTAATTCTCGTGTATTCATGTGGACATTGCTCCGTATTACCATCATAAAATACCTTAAAAATTAACTTAAGCTCGGCAATAGGTTATTCTGTTACTCGTTTTCTTGTTGCTCTCTATAACTTATAAATCAATTTCTACATTAATTATACTCGGTTAGAGTTGGTCGACATTTTCTTTACTTTCAAGGAAACTTTTGTTAACTGACAGGCAAATTGAGCTTCGGAGGTTTTCACTGTCTGCATATCGTT
This sequence comes from Chorisops tibialis, assembly GCA_963669355.1. Lineage (NCBI taxonomy): Eukaryota > Metazoa > Arthropoda > Insecta > Diptera > Stratiomyidae > Chorisops > Chorisops tibialis. The sequence continues at coordinate 129,149,714 of OY770264.1, forward strand.
CGATTCATTTTCAATTAATTTAATGTGATCATAACCATATAGCAAAGCGCTTGGTTGTATATTTATTGCATAAAAAAAGCGGTGCATTTGCGGTTAAAAGTAAAACTCCTCTAGTAAATCGTAACGTATTTTCATGGTGCTTTGTAAAAAATTATAATTGCCATTTTTTTCTGATATTCATATACATGGTTTGTTTACGCGTCACGATTGATTAGCGTAAAATCAAAAATTTGCTAACAATAATATATTTTTCATAAAATTTTAATGAATTATGGACACAGTATTGAAAGAAATTCAAAACTTTCTTCTAATAAAGTTAAAAATCGTTGTTCATTAAAATATAATAGATGGCAAGAAAAAGTAATTTGTTATTTTTTTTCGGATTAGATCAAAAAATTGCTCTATCATTGTATCGATGATTGATCGATTTTTTATGGTTATTTGTGATATTTTAAGTAATAAATTCTTTCAAATCCACTAAAAGAAGCCCATCATAACGTATCTTTTGAAATTTTCAGTTAAAGCTGAGTTAACACTGGATCAGGTCGGTCAGTACCGATTTGGCGGTGGTGTCATGGTGGCAAACTCAGCAAAGTAGGTTTAAAATATTTGAAATTTCATAAAGAAAAATCACTCGACCTTCGACGTAAAGCGCTTCGCGGGATGTAATGCAGCAACAACCAAATTTTTTATGGCCCTGAGTATAACCTTAGGGGTAACCCTTTAATGCAAACTACAGTTATGTCGGTACAGGAATTGAAATTGGGCTTATTGAGGTAGAGAGAGACGTATGTGACGGTGGGCATTGTTCTTGAAGCACTACAGGTTGTACTTGTTGGGCAATAAACTACTTGACAAACTGTTCCAAAATCTAGACGTACGGGAAATGATTGATGAGAAGGCTGAGATTTGATTTGCATTTTTTCTGCGCGTTCAGCTTTGCGAGTATTCCGGGGAGAATTTAGAGTGGAGGAATGAGTGTGTTTAGTTCCGTACTGCATTTACCATGGAATTAGTGATAGCAAATGCTGAATACTCCGCAATCTGCGATGCTCGAGAGAGACTTTGGAAGACGTGTTGGTTTCGTCTCCAATCGGTCGCAACAAATGCTGGTCGAAAATGGCGGAGCGGAAACGTCACATGGTAAGGTTAGCCATCTGTCAATAACTTCTCATTATTAGATTTGTCAACTTTTATCGGCGTCATATACTTTTTTGTGCGCGAATATGTTGAAGTTTGAGCCAAGTTCTTGTCATTTGCGGGAAGTTTTGCCTTTTGTCTTCAATTCAAAAAAATCTGCGGCTGAGGCGCGTTGAATGCTTTCAAGCACTTACGTCAAGGCTGCTCTTACTGGAAGAATATGTCGTGAGTGTTTTTAAAGCTTCAAGAGCGGTGATTTTGACGTCGAGGACCGGCATGGTGGTGCTGAGCTGCTGAAACCAAGTGAAACCAGCACGGGACATCACTATCGACTACAATTGATGCGTTTGAACCGAGCGTTGAAGGAGAAACGACCACAGTACCAAAAGAGACATAGCAAAGCGATTTTGCTGCACGGCAACATTCAGTCACATGTTGCTTAGGTTGGAAAACCAACGATGAAAAACTCAAATGAGACATCCTACCCGCCCCGCTGTATTCTCCAGGCATCGCCCCTTCTGACTACCACCTTTTCCGATCGATGACGCATGTTCTGACTGAGCAGCACTAAAAATTGGGTCGATTCGTGAATTGGCTCAAAAGACGAGCAGTTTTTCGACAAGGAATCCGTATGTTGCCAGAAGAAGTTGTGGCTAGCGATCGACAATTCTTTGAAGAGTAAATAGTTAACCATTTTTGCACAATAAAGGCTCGAATTTTGGAAATAACAGAGCTTTCCAATTTGTACTCCCAATATTAGGCGAATTCATATTAAAAGTATGATTTTCGTTATTTGACACATACAATTGGTCTAATTTCGACCACCGGCGATACTAAGCCTTGATTGTCAGCGGTGTAGTTGCTCAACTTGGAATTAAGCACGAATCAAGAAATGATGTTTATTTCCATTGGCGTTCGGATATGAAAGAGAGAAATATCAGGCTCATTGGAGAGAAATAGAAAATTAGAAATGCTGCGATGTCTACTAAACGAGTAGACTCATCCACTAGTTGTTTTGAAAAATTTAAAGAGGAGAAAGGCTTCAGTATCACATCTCTCCTGGTCCGAAGCGGAGGAATGTTTAAACTAGAGAATGTTATGAAGATTTACATCGATAACGATTTCAGCGGATTGATGCAATTAAATAAGAATGCCATCCATTTCAAAATGGGCGATGTCAAAAACTATATCGCCATAAATTTCATCATTTTTATTTAAAAAAAAATGTTATCAATTTTGTTTGGTAGTTGCCATTTCAATTTCGATCGAGCTCTAAACTTACAATGTCCATTGAAATTATAAATTGCGTACGCCGTCTTAGATCCGAAAGTTTAATTTTTGTCAATCAATCCGTAGATCAGCACTCTTGTTCGTATATAATTTTTAAATTCAGTGAAACTACAATGTTCCAGTTTCCATCCTGTTTCCAGTTTCCATCCTCTAGCAAAAAATGTAAAGAATCAACGCTGGGACTTCGCGTTGCCATTATTTATAGCAAAAGTATTTGTTTATTAGTTGCAATATTATTTTGACATTCTTCATTAAACTTTTATGTTTATACTGAGAGCACATACCATTAATTGTACTTGATCTAAAGTTTATAATGCTAAGAAATAAGCTCGCACTGAGTTGCCATCGATCATAAACCACGACTTCGAGTAATCGATCGTCCGTTTACAAAATACCTCTTCAATGTAATTTTTAGCAAAAAATATTTCGCAAAGGGACTACATCCTTCCACTTCAACTACCCCTTCCCAGAAATATCGATTTTTAAAATAACGGTTTTCTTCGAAACTATCAATGCTATCGACATGAAAATTTGTCCAGAGTATAGTATACTGATGTAAATACCATCGAAGTAAAACAAAATTTGTTATATTCCGCTCCAATTATTATTATTATTATTTTTTTTAAATATATTGAAGCTAAAAATATGATTTTTTTTTAGAATTATTTGATTAAAAAAATTATCAACTTCATCTTATACTTTCTCCATATCGTGTTATCGAGTTGTAAAGAAAGTCTTTTCTCGTTGAATCGTTGTGAGCTATTGATATGAAATTGGTATAGAGCATGTTCATAGAAATGTTAAATTGTAGTTTCAAATTCGTCAAAATAGTCAAACCCCTTCTACCACCTCCCTTACAAATTGCAAAACTGCAGAATAGTAAAAATATTTAATTAATTTTCATATAAAATTATAAAAAAAACATAACAGGACTAATCGCACGGCTTTACGCCCAATCGTGTGATACTATAGATGAAATTTTTTGATTTTGAAAAATTTTGTAGAGGAAGTGTTACAGGGGGTGACGACTTTAAACTAATTCACAACATTTCACATCACGCTAGTGTTGCTATTTATTATATTTAGAGTATTTCATGAAAAAGTGCAGTTTGTATGGGTAGATGGTGGCAAGAAAGAGGACAACTCAAATAAATTTTATAGATTGAAATCATTATAAAGGTAATATATTCAAAATTTCAGATCAATAGCATTAATGCTTTTCAAGGAAATCCGTTTGGTGTGAAATTTCAAAATTATGTCATTTTGAATGGGAGGGGGTAGAAGGGGTAAAGCTAATCGTTTTTTTTTTTTTATATATATCTTACTAATAATTTTAAATAAATATTTGATGCAAAATTTCAGCGTGATTAATTTTATACGCACTGAGTAAATTGGTTTAGAGCATTTCATGGAAAAAGTGCAGTTTGTATGGGAGGTGGTGAAAGGAGGAGGAGGAGGACTCAAATAATTTGTTTACCGTAGATTGACATCATCATTAAAATAATAAATTCTAAATTTCAAACCAATAGATTTTATACTTTTCGAGCAGTTCCGTTTATTGTCAAATTGCATTTTGTGGCATTTTGTATGGGAGGTGGCAGAAGGGGTAGAGCGATTAGGCCCGTTCATGAACTTGACCTTATTTTTATGTCAAAAACAATGTATACGAAATTTCAGTTTTCTTACGCGTTAGCTAGAGGAAGAACGGACTGACATCCGCTTTTGAGATTTTTAAGCGACAACAAATATTTCGGTACCTTTGGCGCCTCTGTGCGAGCATTATTTCTTGGCTTTAGAGCAAACTTATAATACTCTCAGATTCCGTCTAGAGTATAAACATGAAGATGAAATTTATGCAGAAAATTGTTATTGCAAGGGCATAATATTTATCATAATATTTTATTATTTTCTTTCATAACATTTTAAAAATTGTAAGCTTCCTTCATTCATTCTACCATCTCTCATACAAATTGGAGAAATTTTTGGATTTTAGCCGCTTTTGCTTAAAAATATGCTTCTGTTTTAAAAATAGTCAGATATAATTTTCATAATAATGGAGCTCAATTGCTGAAAATTTATCAACATCCCTTAGTCTTCAAAATCATAGTTATGTATTTTGCTTGTGGTTTAAGTTAAAAATCTTGTCGTACGGTCGCAAAATTTTCGGACTTGCAAAACAGCTCAATTAACTACAAAATGCGACGCTTATGAAGACAATGGCACATGTCTACTCAAAATAATTGCACACATCGTACTTCTAATTACAAGTCAAATAGCAAAGGTTGCGGCTTTTAATTAAAATCCCTTACGTAAGATTTTCTGTCCTTGGCATGGGGTATCTATGGGAACAAATTCACACAATGCCTTGGCTAAGAAAAAGAATGATCTGAAAGTCTTTCATAGTATTAATCAGAAATCAAGTCGTCATGATAGCCGTCAATTGTTGTTTATTGCTATTAACAATTTAAAAATAGAGATTTGAAACGACCTCTGAAGGTTCTTTGCGCAATTTAAAAAATGAACCAATTTTTTTTTAAATCTAGTGCGAAAAATTTTTTTTGCTGTGCATTTTTTAAATTTTCTATATTTGTGGTGTTGTGTTTTTACCTCGATATGGTTAGATGAATAATTCAAAGGTCATGACTGAGGAGTATATTTTCATATGAAAAGTGTGATAATGTTTGTGTAAATTTTAACAACTATATCCATCTTAGGATACAAGTATGTTGCCTTTAATTACTGAATTTAATTTTCAAACGGACATGGTAAACACGATTTTTTTTTAACTGAAGGCAAAACTTTAGAAATTGTGCGATGAAGCGTGTTTTTATGAAAAAGTCAGGTTTTTATTAATAGCTCGGTAATGTATTAATGAGGTGCTCTGGTTGAACTTAATGTACATGGATCAAAGATATGAGTATCAAGGTGGAAGCATGTTATATCTGCTTGATTGGATATAAACAAGTTTTTTTTGTTACGTTTGTTTAGGGCAATTACGTGGGCATTATGAAAAAGTTCCGGCTTCCGAATTTAGAAAAATGATGCTTCCTAATTGTGGTATTCTGATTTATTTTGTGAAAAAACAATTTTTTTTCGTTGCGATTGTTACGAAAGAAACTTTTTCAGTTTTAATTGGCGTCAGCTTTGTAAACATTGAACTCCAAATTCGCTATAACTATAGATTTTGATATTTTTACATCAGAAACGAAATTACCAAAAGCTCCTAATAACAAAACTTGAGACATATTCACAAAATTTTATTAATTTTGATTTATCTAAACTCTAGAAACTTTCGTAAAGATTTCAGAACACCAATCGTCATTATCAGATATAAAATTAGCGAATCCATTTACAAAATTTTATCAATTTGGTCCGTCGAATTGGTTCTTTCGCATAATTGGTGGTCTATTTCAGCGATGGCGGCTTAAATGTTTGCTTTGAGAGTTGGAATTGTTTGCGAATAGTTTACTCTTAACATAACCCCAAAGGAAGACGTCATACGGTGCTAAATCGCCACCAAGAAGCCAATTGATGTCTCCTAAACGCGAAATTACGCAACCAGGAAGTATTGTGCGCAATAACTCGATTGTTTCTGAACTTGTACGGTACGTAGCACCATCTATAGTCGAACGTAGAGGTCGTCCATGTCCATATACTCCATCTCAGGCCACAACAAATTGTTTATCATTGGTCCATTGTTTATAGTGGTTCTTCCGTCAGCATTTTCGAAAGTGTACAGCCCTATGACGCCTTCGGCGTCAGTTACTTGTTGTGCGAGCTTTGGCTTCTCCTGAATCACTCGCGCAAATGCGAAAATTAGCTTCATCAGAAAAAACCATTTTTTTTTTTGCAAAAATCACCATCATTATTCATGTTCTCTAAGACCCAATCAGAGAACGTACGGCACTGCTGGTCATCCCACGGTTGTAGTTCTTGAGTCAATTGGACCTTGTACGCATGCAGAACCAAGTCTTTCGTCAATATTCGCTTCAGTGTGGACGTGGAAAGGTCGAGTTCTTGAGTTCGGTGACAAATTACGATGTTTGGATCGATTTCAACACTTTCCTTCACTGCGGCAATATTTTCGGTCGAACGTCCGGGGCTAAGTCGTTTCGGTGTTTTCATACAACCAACCCCCAACCTGGAGGACCATGTTATAGTGATATAATTTTTTTTTAACATTCGCACTCATCAGTTGAGCAAGCCAAGTCCTGATGGACAAGATTAGTATCCGGTGGCTACCACCTGAAGGTATGATGAACAAAATTGTTGTGCATATGATAGTTACAACACTGAGCTTCGCCTAATGATATTGATCAGATGCCAACGACTCAATTGAATGTTCATATTATTTTTCAAGTAAAGCCAAGAACCATATATATGGTACAACTCCATCCCGCCCCCTTCGTACAGCTGACCAGATCTACAACTCAAGCACTTTCAATTCATACTTTGATCATTATATATCGGACTAGTAGTCTAGGAGGAGTCAAAGATTAGAAAAAAAAAACTCCTGACCTATTCAATCAAGCACAAATAGTCAAAATTTGATCGATTTTATTCAAAAATAATTACAATTTCATACATCTACGTTTCGGTAATCCATTAATTATTTCCACTTCACTTTCTATATTTACAATTTTCCATTCAAAAACCCTTGGAAATTAACTGCAGTTCCGCAAATTTATATCTTTTTTATATATCATCATTTCCCCATGCGTAGCAGCAGCACACTTCTTTATTTTCAATTCCTGTTATGACTAAACAACTTGTCAATTATGAGATACCATAAATGATGAACTTGCCTGCAAGCTATGGTATATCTTACATTTTTAAGAATTTTGCTTTCTTTAGAGCGACTAATTTCTGTTAAGTGCCAATCGTATAAGCGTCAGACTATAGAAAATCTCAAAGCAAGACGAAGAGAAAATGAAGCAATAATAATAAAAAAAAGACACGACAACTATAACTCAACTCACGTAAGATCTGACAAAGTTGTTTACTTAGGAGATAGTAATCACCTGATTTAAAAGATAAATTAGCTACCGTCGAGTACTTGGATAATACTCATTGTAGGTAACACTATTGAATAGCTGAACCATTTCGCGTTCCACTGTTTTCTATTTTGGTTGCCCTATTTGTTTATGTAATCTATGAAAAATTTTGAACGACTAATTTATTACCAATGCGTCAAAAATTTATTACATTAGGGCAAATTTTGAATAGATTTTCCAACGCGAAATTATAAATGCGGTCATATTCTGAGATCGTTAAAGATTTCCCTAATTTCACTCTAAACGTGAGGAGGAATTAGATCACTTTAATTCCTCCATGCACTTGACTAATACGAAAGTCATGTTTTCCCTGACCATTTCAAGACAGTTAAGACGTCTCTTTCCGACATTTTCCAATATAACTCAATTTGGTCATCATTAAGGAAATCATTGCTTGAATCTATTACATTTTCATTAATTGAATTGCTACCTGTAGAGTAGTGAGGCGGTTTTTTTCCGCAAATATGGGCTCTTGATTCCATAAACAAGAAAATTTACTCGGATTGATTGAAATCTGCGAGGATGATGCAAGTTCGGATGAAATTATTCCGTGAATGTCTAGTTCAGAGACGCATCGACTAATAAAATGGGCAATAAAAGATCTGATGAAAAAGTGGGTGTGATATTGGTTAAGATATCCATCTTAGTTGGAAGTGCGAGACGTTTGGTATCCAAATAAGTGGTCATGACCAACTGATAGGGGACTATCTAGTAGATAAAACCTGTAAGTCGATGGGTTCATAAAACTCAACAAGCATTCATTTAATCAATCTAATGAAATCGAGATTTGAGATTGAGGAAAAAAAATAGCATAAATTTGTGAAGATCCGAGAGCATTAAACTTTGGTCTTCTTTGCGGTTCTTTTTTATATGATTAGGGGGAGGGTCGTGAATAAATATTATTCTATGTATATATTATAAAATTATAAAGGTCAGATAAGATTTAGCTGTTTCAGACTAAAATATAAACTTGTAAATTTTCAAGGATTTCGGCATTAAATGTCAGTAGTGCAGAATGTTGTTACGATTCCTACTCAATTTTGTTGTTGATATTTTGGAGTATCAGATATAGGTATAGATTTTCTTGTAAAAAATATAAAAGATCAGTTTTGTGCAGACAGAAAAAGAATTATGTTTTTTATTACCCCATAAAAGTAGATTGGAAATAATTAAATAGACTTATGACGTTCAGACAATAAAACTACTGAGCAATTTAAAAAAAGGTGGAATTCCGATAAAAATTGTGTAGTAAACAATACAGGTTGTGTAAAGCGGAAGAGAAAACGTGAACTGTTTAGAACCAAGAATTACACATTTCAATCATTTATATTATAAATGAGTCGGCCAGATGCGAAAGCAGTCATAAGTGTTTCAACAAACTTGCGGCAAAATGACTAAAACTTATGTTTCCTACTTGGCGTGCTTAATAGATACAACTCCTCCGGTCATGCTGCGATGAAGCTTGTAAACTTGTCACCGAGACGAAACTCTACATACCTTTTAGTCAAAAGAGAGTCCGATCGTCGAAGGACTCTTGGTTCACAAATGAATGTCTCTTTCAAAATTTTCCAACTCTAGCTAACAGAGAGCGTTATAATGCATCAAGAAATACCAGCAAATCTACCCTTGAATGTGTTAAATTTGATCACAACCAAAAACTTCGACGGAAGATCCTTCAGAGTCCAAAAGGCTCAAGATCTTTTTGGTCTTTTGTCAAAACGGTTAACAATAATTTCATATCTTCTTCAATACCACCACTCGTTGATCCGGTTGAGAAAGCTAACCTATTGGCAGTAAGTTTGGCGAAAAACTCCACACTCCCACCTTCAAATCAAACCCCTCCTATTGCAACACCATCAGATTTTGCCGATGCCTGCGTTATATTTCCGCATCGTTTCTTTCATATTCAGAATCCTGCAGAAGCTCAATGTTCACAAGTCCGCTGGCCCTGATGGCATTCCCCCCATTACCATTGAAATGTGTTCCTCTTCTCTGGCTAAACCCCTTCGCAATCTTTTTCATCTATCTTACTCTTCTGGGTGTTTTCCACGATTGTGGAAAGTCACGTATCTTCAGCCGATTTCCAAGAAAGGAAGCAAAGGGAACCCCGCTAACTACCGCCCAATGACCATCACTTCAGTGCTCCCGAAAGTGATGGAAACTGCTGTCAATCGCAAAATCATTCAATATCTCGAGGATAAACAGCTTATTCACGGTCGACGGGAGATGTCTTGGCCTACCTGGCGGGACGTTGGAACTCTTGCTTGTACAAATACGGCGAAGGTCAAGTTCTTGCTCTTGACATTTCAAAAGCTTTTGACAGAGTTTGGTATGAATATCTCCTTGTTAAGCTAACGGCCATTGGCATCAATGCTACCCTCATTCGATGGACTGCGAGTTTCCTGTCCGAACGCACTATACGAGTAGTATTAGATGGCATTACATCTTCCTCTTTTCCAACTAATTCTGGTGTCCCTTAGGGTTCTGTACTATCGCCTACTCTGTACTTAGTATTTATCAACCACCTTTTGTCTTCTACTCTCAATCCAATTCATAGTTTTGCAGATGACAGTAATTTAGATAACACCTTTGAATTTAACTCTGCTGCGGATTCTCACAAGCAATCCGTTGCTTCCAAACGCAGGGTGCTATTCGGTTCGTTGAACTCCGATGAAACCATTACGATTTCTGTTTACTCCCTCGAGCATCGTAGGAACGTTGGAGTATTCAGCATCTACTATCGCTACTTTCATGGTAAATGTAGTGCGGAACTTAAATCAATCATTTCTCCACTTTACATTTTCCCCGAAATACTCGTCAAGCTAAACGCGCACACGAGTTTACTGTCAACCCTATTCCTACTCGTATAGTGAAAAATAGACAATCATTCATCTCCCGAACGTCCAGACTTTGGAACGCATTGCCTGCTAGCATATTTCCCAGCAAGTATAATCTTCAGCGCTTCAAAAATAATGTCCACCGCCATTTCCGTTTCTCTCCCCCAAAATTCCCATAACACGACCGAATTTTATCCTCTTCCAATACCGACATAACTATGCAATGCATTAATGAGTGACCCGCTAAGTTATAATCGATACCATAAAAAAAAACTGGTACTGTCAGTCCTCTAAATTTTCTATGCTCTTAATTTATTTAAAAAAAATCAGTTAATTTCTTTATATTAATTTTTACTTGTATCATTCCTTTACGATAATCCTAATAAATCACTCGAGTATTTATGTGAACTAATACCAAAAAAACATAACAGGACTACGATTCGTGCGATACTCTAGATGAAAGAGAAATTTTTTTATTTTAAGCAATTTTGTAGGGGAAGTGGTAGACGGGATGACGACATTAAACTAATTTTTTCTCATCACGCTAGAGTTGCTATCAAAATTTAGTATTCATAAATTTAATAGGTACTGAGAAAATTAGTGTATTGGATTTAGTGTAATTGTGCAGTTTGTATGGGAGGTGGTAGAAGGAGTGTGAAGTTATTAATGAATTTATTTGCAATAACTGTAAACATCATTTAATTGACATATTTTAAATTGCAGATCAGTAGCATTCATCACTCAAATAAGTTTTTATACAGCAGATTGGAATTATTTTAAAAGTAATGTATTCCAAATTTCAGATCAATAATTTTTATGCTTTTTGAACAAATCCGTTTAATGTCAAATTGCGAAATTCTGTCATTTTGTATGGGAGGGAGTGAAAGGGGTAAAGCTAATCGTCTATTTTTTTTTTGATCTTACTAATGATTCTAAATAAATACTTAGTGCACAATTTCAAATCGATAAATTGTATACGCACTGAGAGCATTTCATGAAAAAGTGTAGTTTGTATGGGAGGTAGTGGAAGGAGCGGGAGGAGAATGGAATCATCTTAAAATTATTATTTTCCAAATTTCTGATCAAGAGCATTTATACTTTTCGAGAAAAACCGTTTATTGGCAAATTGCCTAATTGTGTTATTTTGTATGGGAGGGGGTAGAAGGGGTGGAGGGATTTGGCCCGTTCACGAACTTGACCTTACATTTTTGTCAGAAACTACGTGTACAAAATTTGAACTATCTACCCCAACGCGTTCTCAAGCTAGAGAGGACACGGACGGACATCGGTTTTGAAATTTTTGAGTGATTATATAAACTTCTGTATCATTCATTTCTTTCTCCGAGCCTTATTTCTTGGCGTTACAAACTTTGTAGCAATACTCTCAGATTTCATCTAGAGTATAATCACATTAACCGACTTCTCGAAGGAAAACCAACAAACAAATTTTATTCATTTGCAAACTTTCATAATAATTATTTTAAATCTAGGACTAAACTTGAACATAATTTCATAACTAATTTGTCGAGTGAAAATTGGCCATGCAAATAATCGCCTAAAATACAGCACAAACGCCTAAAGCCTTACATCTGTGATGGTTTAGAAGTGCAGCGTTTCATCCTTAGAGAGTTAAACTCCATTCAAATCGCAATCGTTGTATGGGACTCGTCGTGTTGCAAACATTAATAATAAAATTCGACCATCGAACGTTACCATTCGCTTATTTGCATATAATCAGAGAATAAATGCCCCCAGATCCACAATGACAACAAATGCTATCATCATTCGCTATCATAAATTATTTTCATGTTTTCGCTACAGGTATTATTGAGTCATTATCAACAGGTGAATAAATTCCGAAATCCGAAAATTTCGGGTCGTCGTCGCACCTGTTACAAAAGTAATTACTGAAATTAGTGCACGGCGGAATTTTCGATTGTTCGGGCGCTTAAAATGGATTTACTCTTACCGGGAATTTACTTTAGATCCGACGACTACGACCATCACGGCTTGATTGTGGTGGTCTATTGTTCCATCTATAAATTATCTGGTAAATCCTTTCTATAGATATGCAATATATGGATTGTATCTAAAAGCGATTCGTCTCAAGGCGGCATCCTCAATCATTCCACCAGCAACTTTCGTCAATTGCATGATAAATTGTATCCGTGCAACAATGCATCGCGGTATTATATCATAAATTGAAGGTGTCTTCGCAGTATCACAATTGGATTATGGGTATGCGAAGCTATATTTATGTACTTTCATATGTGGTAATTTTCAATTTTTCTTTATTATTATTTTTTTTTTACCTTTGCGTTTCATGGGAGAAAAAATATGCACATACCATACGAAACGAATCTCGAACTGAAGATGTTTTCGAGGTATAATTTCAGGTTTTCCCGTCTCAGTTTTCTCATATGGGATAGTATGTAAGCTGCATTGTTGATGAGTGTATGCTACGTTGCGTAATTTGATTGATATGATGAATTATGGCATGCGTATGATATGTGTCATATAAAGGTAATAATGGAAAAAAATCGTAGCTATTTTTAAATATCTTTTAAAAATATATTTGAATGATTTTATTTTACTATCTCACAATCCTTTTCTTTTGTTCTGAAATTTATGTGGTGTTTTAATGTCGCTATTTTTATATGTAATGTAAAATTCAAAATAATTTAGTCCATAAATAACGAACTACTTGATTATTCTAATAATAGGATATTGTGATCGACTTGGGGGAAAAAAAATTGCTTCCCTGAAATTTTGTTTTTCCGCGTTTCATGACTAAGTACTGTCTGTACGCCGTACGTGTACACTCAGCGCACAATAACTCCCAAACTCTTGAAGATAGTAAGTTAATTTTAGGGTGGATTGTAAATGGATGCTGATCTAAGACGGAGAAGCATTTGTACGCCTTCGTTCTGACGTACACACTGAACGAACGTATACATACGTTTGCTGGCAGTCGCATGCGTCCGCTTATTGTGTACGCACCCTTAGGTGGCGCATAGATTCACTGTGGTGAACTAAGTGGAAGACCAATACTTTTAAGGGGGAGCTTCAGGAGGGGTGCAAAGAACAACACTTCAAAATTAATATTTCGACTATCTCTTTAGATATGCTATTGAAACTTGGAACATACATACATTAAGCTGCACTAGCGAAATATGTGAAAAATATAACATTTTGTTATAATGTAGTGGGGGAAAATGGTGAGCTTTTCAAAAATGCTGCACTTTCCAAAATTTCAAACCGTTATTTCTCAAAATGAAATACAGATGTCAAATCGAAATTTTGCCAGATTGTTGACCGGGATGATTTATAATTTTAGTAAAATTTTTAAATTGACGGTGAAAGGTGGTGAACCAAAATGTCGAAAAATTTGAGTAATTTTTTAGGGCTCTGTCAAAAGACAAAATTTAAATTTTGTGCAAGATGTTTCATGTATAATGAAAAAAAAAAACTTAAATTAAAAATTTTCTATTGAATTTTATGGTAGAAACTTGAAAATTTGTCAAATGCATTTAAAAAAATTGCATAAAGATATTAACTGGTCGATTAACTCTCTCCCATACAAAACTATTTTTTCGACCATTTTTAAGAAATCAATTATCACCAAACTATTAAAAGCTATCAACTTGAAATCTTGTAAAAAATAATTTAAAGTAGCATCCGAAATTTTTAAATCTCTTTTCCTCTTCTACCTCATCCCATACAAAAATATGATTTCGACCAAAATTCCACGGATCAATTAAAGTGAATATTTTAGCGAATGATTTTGTCCTTAACGTCAACTTTCAATCTTGTCGCTTTGCTGTAAATTTTGGATATTTTATGTTGGTTCCACAGGTTCAGAAGTTGAAAACGCATTCAGCCAGAAAGTTCAAATTTTGCACACGTTGGTTTTGACGAAAAAAACGATCAAGTTCGTGAACGGGCTAAATCGCTCTACCTCTTCTTTCCCATCCCACAAATTGTAAATACTTATTTTCAAAAATTTACAATAATCAAGTTTTCCTGGAAACTATAAGAGCACATAGTATGAATTTTAGAATATATTATTTTTATCATAAATGTGATTGATATATGGCATGCAAATTATTCGAATCCTCCAACTCCCACCACCACCACCCATACAAACCAAATTTTGTACTTAATACTTAATTACCATTATTATTATTTAATTTGACCAATTAGCTTTACTAGCCAGAGTGTAGCCTAGTGGGTAGCTTGTTCGTCTACAATGCGAAGGTCGTGAGTTCAAATACTAGTCTACGCATAATTCCAGCACAATGCCTGCTTGGTCACCTCAATTTACGGAAAATGAAAAATTCGTAGATTAAGGGTTGTACGAAAGTCTAACAACCCTTCCACAATAAATATGCAAAATGTTAAGGAACCTGAAGGTCAAGAAGTCAAGCTCCGATTCATTTTTCATTGCAGCTTTGCTACTTTTACATCCTCCCATACAATGTGACATAATTTAATATATTTACAAAAAATATATTTTTTATCTACATATATATTATTAATATATTTTCTTGAAAAGTATGAAAGTTACCAGGGTTAAATTTGAGAGATATCAATAGCTTTATGTTCACAGTTATTTCTGAAAAAAAAAACAATGGCTAAAAACCCCTCACTCCTTCTACCACCTCCCATACAAAATGCACAATTTACCTAAATCTAATACGCTTATATTCTCAATATCTATTTAATTTTTAAAGCTTAAATTTTGAATAAAACATTTTTATAGTTAGTCCAGCATGATGTGAAAAAATTAGTTCAAAGCTCCCTCCCTTTCTACTACTCCACTTACAACATTTCTGTTTCATCTTGAGTATCATATAATCGGACTTCACGCGCAATCGTAGTTCTATTATGTTATTTGTTGCTCTTCGTCTACAATGGCACTACGGCCCAAATCGGGCCTTGGCCTCCTGATCTTCAGGTTCCTTAACATTTTTACGTTATTTATTGTGGATGGGTTGCTAGCCCTTCGCACAACCCTCTATCTACGGATTTTTTTTTTTTTTTTTCATTTTCGTAGATGGAGGTAACCAAGCTATATCCAATCAGGTAGTGTGCAGGAATTACATTACATCGACTGGAATTTGAACTCACGACCTTCGCATTGCAAGACCAGCACGCCACCCTCTAGGCTATACCCTAGCTTTGTTGTTGTTAATTACCGTTAATATAATTTTAAATATATATACAATTGTTTTTTGTCATTAAAGAAATTAGAGTAATCTTTAAATTTCCGATCAGTGGAACCTTTTGAACGTATCTAAAATAGCCAAAACTCATTGGTTTCGCCGTGAAAAATTTTTCTAGACGTACAGAATCCAAAAAGTAGCATGCGATTTTTGTTGATTTTTGACTGTTGCACTGTGTAAGCAACAAATTAACAGCTGCGAACTCGAAATTTTTTCTCGACCTCTTTTCAAGAGAAACCAAGTAAAACTGTATCACAAATTTTACGATTCCCTTATATCCTGTGCTCTCCCATACAAATGTTTGGTTTCGTGCATATTAAATATCGTAAATACACTGAATTTCATAGAATTGGCTTCGGCTATGAAACCAACATTATGTACAGAGAATTTCGAATCATTTTCAAGCAGTCAATTGAAAAATTATTAATATCCACCCACCCCTTTTTTCGACTAGAGTTAGTCGTGTTTTTCTTTATCTTAAATTTTCTCTGATACTTATGACTCCAGTCAGTGGAGGATTTTGGTCCGGGATCTACAGGAACCGATTTCCAAAATGTTACGAATAAAAAAGCGTAACAGTGTAGAATCCGGAAATCTTTCCTTTTAAGACATTTATTACACATGTAATATGATCAACAGAAACGACAGCAATAATTAGATCTTTCTGAATTTTGAGATTTGTATACTCGTAGTAGAGAAGTAAAACATTTCCAAGTCACTAGTTATCATTCTCATCGTAATGTCGGGAATAGCTTTCAAACATTTGTAGCAATAAGGCTTTATTTCGAAAATACGCCAATTTTTATGAAAAGGTGCAGAAAGAGAGTGAATCTTTTTTTTTTATTATCAAAAGTATACTTTGCAAGCTAGGGTGTAGCCTAGTAGGTAGCGTATTGGTCTTGTAATGCAAATGTCGTGAGTTCAAATCCCGGTCGATGCAATATATAATTCCAGCACATTTCCTGCTTGGTCACCTCAATCTACGAAAATTAAAAATTCGTAGAAAGAGGGTTGTGCGGATGGCTAACAACGCTTCCATAATAAGTAATGAAAAATGTTAATGTCAGGAGGCCAAGGTCCGATTCGGGCTGTAGTGCCATTTTAGAAGAAGTATATACTTTGCAAAAACTCTTAAAGTATACCTTCCATGGTTTTGAAGAATAACCAAAACTTCAAAATTGAAAACTTTTATTCAATGTAATGAAAATATTAACTACTAGCAGAGATAAGTAAAGACATAAAGATGGCTTACTCATTACAAGAAAAAAGTCAGAAGAAAAAAAAGCTCGCTGCATTCTCTCGCATCCAAGCGAATTCAATACCGGTGCCAGTACGAAGGGGAAACAAAGTTCAAAGCGAATGATGACGTAGTGTGGCAGAAATTGATAATGAACTGGTTATAACCAGGTCAGATATGGGATCGTAAGAAAAGGGATTCTCGAGTTGTGCGTTTTTGTCGTATGTAGAATTGATTTGATATCCTGAACGTTTTTATTTCTTTTAGCAAGTTGGGACCGTGGTGTTGTTTTTGATTTCATGAATTAATGTGAATCCCTAGTAAAGCGTAGGTTTTGTATGATTTATGAAGGAATGAAATTGTCTTTTGGACATTTTGCATTTTAGGATAAGTTAGAAACATGAGATTGTGCATAAAATTGTCTAATACCGTTCGAACTGCAAACTTTTTAATCCATGCGCATATGACGGATGGCATGCATATTGGTTTGGGCTTTGTCGGACTCCCATTAAATGGGAGAAATATTACAAATTTTATATTTCTTTAAAAGGATTAAGAGCCTTTAAATGATGTTTGTAACACGGATTTTCAACATAAAACGAAAATGATAAGTTAAGGGCATTTTGTACATTTGAGATACAGGATTCTGTTATATTATGTTTTAAGTAATTGAGTGATGGATTTTCTTCTAAAACTTTTTCGAACTGTTTAATGTATATTTTTGGAATCTTAAAAAAAATATTCGTTGGGGCCTTCAAACTGCTAAAATCGAAATACGCGGAATAATTCTTATGGAATATAAAAGACTCAGATGCATATTCCAAACTAATTACTACTTTAGATCGGCACATGGTTTGTGAACATGGAAAACAATCATTCTTCGGAATCATTTCAAAGGCAATATAGCCTACAAAATACATAAACGATGCGTCGTGAATTGAAATTTCTTCATTACCATACTGTAAGTAATTTTGCGATATGCTCCACAATTCGAAAAGTGGCTGGTGCTGGCTCCGGTATTGAATTCGCTTGGATGCGAGGGCAGTCAGCGAGCTTTTTCTTCATATGACTTTTTTCTTGTACTGAGTGAGACATCTTTATGTTTTCACTGATCTCTGCAACTAGTTTGAAAATTGTTCCTTTTAGGCTAGATGAATCGTTTATGAAAATGAAAGTATAGTACTATCGAACAATGTACCGATTCCCATCAATAATATAAAAGAAAAGATTAAAGGAAATATTTCCGGACTTCACACTATGATAGTTTTATTAAAAGTTACCTTTATCCATATTATCATCCTTTAATCATAAAAAAAAAGATTTTATTTTTAGAAAACAACTTTTACTCAAAACTTATTTTGCTCTGACTTGCTTTCTCCCCTTTCTCATATAAAATAAAGTATTGGACTCAAGTTCTCAATAATCCGACTTTCAGGAACTTCTTTTGGTTTGAAATTTGGAACATAATGTACTTATGACATATGTAGTCCACAGTTAATAATTGTTCAGGACCCTCCCATTATAATATAATATTTTCTTAAAGTCACAAAAATGTTTATTTCATTAGAGTGTCGCATGATTGATTCTTACGCGCAATCGCAGTTTTTGCCATTATTATCGTTATTACTAGTGTATCTCACACCGGAATAGATTTCGTTTTAGAACACCTGAGCAATGCACAATATGTACTAGGTGTCTACATGATCGTTTAACCACTTGGGCAATTTAAAATTAATAAAATACCTACGTATAATATTCTATGTAACGAAAACATTGGATCGATTTGAAATTTGCAAAGAAAGGATATACCAAATGGTTTGCAAGCAAATTTTCAGAAAATGCTCTGATGGAACGAAACTCAATAAGTCGGTGTTTTTTTTTGCAAATATAAGTGTTGTAAGAATTTACTTTAGCCTTACAGCATCACTCGTAAAAATTATTACAGTACAAAGTCTGCTGTTACTTTTTTTTAGAAATTTTCACTTAGTTCAGAATAAAGGAAATAATTTATTATAATTTCTTTTATACTGTTTTGTAAGAAAAAAATCGTATGCTCGTTTTAAATGGACTTATAAATACATTTGAATTCAAGGTAAAACTACCTCGATTAATTTAATTTTTTAAGTGTTTTTACTGAACGTGACAGTGAATTGGTTACAGTATGGACAAGTTTGTAATTAAAGTAATTAATGAGATCTTACGTGTTTCATTATATTTCTTTTATTATTTTGAAATTAAATGAAAACTTGAATAACCCCAAATTAAGATCGTTATTATGCATATGATATGAAGACGTACTGTAGACACATAACTTTCAAAGCATATGTTTCCAGCAAAAACGTTTTGATGAGTTAGTAATTTGCATGTTTTTGTGTCGTCAGTGAGTGTAGTTAAATTTTTATCTAATGGCTTATTGCTAGTTGAAAATCGTCCAAAAAATTATGTTTTGCTCTATAAATGATCAAATTGTGTTGAAAATTGTGCATGTAAACTTGATTACTATCAACATCTCCAAATTACGTTGAAAATATACTTCATTTGATATGTTTTTGGTTCAAAAACATTTTCTATGACCAAAGTTAACAGTCTAGGGACAATAGGTATACCTTATTACCAGATGTCTGTCCTTCCGTTTGTTCGGACCAAAGTGTTCAGCTGGAAAGTTCGAAAATTAACCGAATCTTATTATTCCGACCACCACTTCCCATGCAAATGAACTTTTGAAATTTTCTTACAGACTAATAGAAACTTTTTATCTGAAATTTAAAGGTGTAATTACCCAGCAGACAAAATAATTCGTTAAAGAGTCGTTAATGAATTATATTAACGAGCGATTTGATCGTTAAGGATACATTAATGATTTATCAAGTGGACTTAATGGACATTCGTTAATGAATTACCTTTAACGATTCATTAATGAATTATAAAACGCTTACAAGAAACGAGTATATAACCAAGTATGTACTCGTTATCAATGAATCACTAATGTATCATTAATGACTTTTGCTCTAATTCATTAACGAATATCTTTTGAGATTCATAAACGATATTATTTATGAAACATTAACGATATTTTGAAGAACTTGAATTTTAATGCCAAACAAGAGAAGATCGCATATGCTTTTTCTATTGTGTTCTTCTTACAGACTAATAGAAACTTTTTATCTGAAATTTAAAGGTGTAATTACCCAGCAGACAAAATAATTCGTTAAAGAGTCGTTAATGAATTATATTAACGAGCGATTTGATCGTTAAGGATACATTAATGATTTATCAAGTGGACTTAATGGACATTCGTTAATGAATTACCTTTAACGATTCATTAATGAATTATAAAACGCTTACAAGAAACGAGTATATAACCAAGTATGTACTCGTTATCAATGAATCACTAATGTATCATTAATGACTTTTGCTCTAATTCATTAACGAATATCTTTTGAGATTCATAAACGATATTATTTATGAAACATTAACGATATTTTGAAGAACTTGAATTTTAATGCCAAACAAGAGAAGATCGCATATGCTTTTTCTATTGTTTATACCGTTGAACTTTTCACGAATGCGCACTCACATAAGCACCTACGCACTCGAGTACGATCCTCTGCAAAACTAAATCTTTACGCTTTTCACCGTTTCCAACGTTTGCAATGCTTTGAGATATCGACACAGAATAATTTTTGGCACCGTTAATGCGCATTGTGAGATGAAAACTGCTTGTAAATAACATATTGAAGTCGTGTGACTCTTCTTGTATTCACTAACGTTTAGTTTGCCTAAGATCTTGACGCAGTTTATTTGTCTTGCGTCATTTCATGCTCGGCTAAGGATCGTTATTTGCGAGCGGTTAAATTGTTTGCTGGGTAGTGTTAAATAGAGATACTCGATACACACTAACACTTCTGTCCTAATAGAGTTTGGACAATGCATGTACAGCGATCGCGCGGGAAATTTCGCCCGAAATTTGAATTTTCTCAATTCTTTTTCTTTTATGAAGTAAACACAATCAAAATGAATTGTTATTTATGAGAGTCATATTTATTTTCGGTTTTATTGAGTATTCTATTCAAAAACTTGTAGTTTTATGCAACTTTTCGCTCGTGTCCGTAGATTTGAAATCGGTCAAACTCAAGTTTGGCTGATTTTCGTATTTCTTATGTTGCCTTCTTGTGCTTCTAAACGCAGATTTAACTGTTGGTATTAGAGCATTGTCCAAACTCTATTAGGACAGAAGTGTTAGTGTGTATCGAGTAGCTCTTGTGTTAAAAGGCTGGATATGCCTGATAAATTATACAATGACGTTCTCATTTGTTTTTATTTTGTTCGAATTGAAATGCTAAAAATTCCGCTTCGGGTTTGCCGTTATTCCCAAAAACCATACAGGAATATTTAGTAAATAGTCAGATTTTTCGAGATCACACCCTCCCTTTTCTGAGGAAATTTTTCTCGGTTTATTGACAGACAGCCCTTTTATACTGTAGATAAAATCTGAGAGTATATTGTGTTTACTCTTAACTTTAGTAACGCTAAGAAATAATGCTCAGAAATATTTGTTGTCACTCAAAAATCCGGATTACGAATGACCATCTGTCCCTCTGTCTAAAATATAACTCCAGAACGCGTTGAGCTATCGAGTTGAAATTTTGTTAATGCATTTTTTGTTAGCAGAAGAGAAATTTTTAAGTTTGTGAACCACATCTGCCACTCCTACCTAAATGCATATTTTTGAAAATTGCACTATTTTGATTGTCATTGAAATTAGAAAAGGTAGAAACATGAAATTTTGCTAGATTTTCTTTTACAAAAAATTGCATTAAATTTTGAAAAAAATTATCAACTTCACCTCACTTCTTCTACCATACGAATTTCACGGAAGTATGAAACTTAGGGAAGGGAATAATATTTTTCTTTCAGATTGTCGAATTTAAAAATTGATGCGACCTCTGATGGGTCTATTGCGTGTAATATTTTTAGAGTTCCGCATTGAGTCCTGAGTAATGAGAAATGATCAGAAATTCACTTGGCCTCAGGACTCGTTGACCAGAATGACTGAGTCTTTTGGTCACGAGTATTTCGCAATCACGGTGGGCGATACTTTATATCTCCATTACGTATCTCCATACGCTTCTCTTTTTCCGGTCCCAAAGAATTTGAAAGATTTCCTGACCGTCCTCCCAAACTCCTTTAACAGACTTGCCTTCAAGTCTTCGTACGAGATAGCCCCACGGGTTAGCAAAAGACAAGCTCCCTCCAGTGAATTTCTCAATGACAAGAATTTCAGTTGTTCGTCGGCGCCCACTTGTTGAAAGATTTGCTCAAAGTGTCGAAGGAAATCAGTAAAGGCGTACGTACGATTTTCGCCACTAAACTTGACAATCGCGTGTCCGATGTCATGAAAGTGGATTCTTTGGCTGCTCGTCGGTGCTACGTCGACGGATGCTGCGGTGGCTTCTTGGCTGCTATCTGGGAAAGTCTTACTTTCCATCGCTATTATTTCTCGACGAAGGCGCAAACCTCATGTCGGCACCTCAGAAGTGCAAATTCCCGATCCAATTCTTATTCGGATTCCAACTGTATCGGTCTATGGCGGCTGGTTCGTCGGTTTGGTCTGACTGTTCGACTCGAATTCGTCGGCTACTGCGGTTTTCTACGGATGTACCGGCTTCAAGCTGTAGCCTTTTGTTGTCTCCTCTGTGCTCTCGTTGCTCGAACCGCGACCTGCAACCGATATTCATACATACGGCGGAAAATCGTCAATTTTACGTGTTCATTCGACGGAGCTCAGCGACCGTCATCGTAGCGTATCTTCTTCCTTATTGTCGGAAAGGTCGCTTCGAAGAGTTACTTCGGAGGAATTCTGTCACAATGCCATCTGGATGACAGAATTGCATTAAATATATATTAATTTCAATATCTCAATTGAGGCCTCAACTGACGAAAAAGAACCATCATCGATACTACCCACGCTTGCCGGCGGAAACGATGTCGCTGAAGTACTACACAACATGATGTGCATAATTTGGACAGAGGAATTCATACCCAACGATTGGCTAAAAAGCATCATATTTCCAATTTACAAGAAAGGAGACAAACTTCTGTGAGAATTACAGAGGAATATCCTTGTTGTGTACATCCTATTAAACACTGACAAAACTAATTGAACGTCGTTTTAAGCCCTATACTAATAAAATAATTGACGAATACCAAGGCGGATTCAGAACCGGACGATCTACAAGAGACTAGATATTCTCGGTGAAACAAGTGCTTGTGAAATGCTGGGAATATATAAGACGTGCACCAAATCTTTATAGACTTTAAATAAGAATATGACAGTATCGACAGGAGGGTACTGTACCAAATCATGCTTGACTTTGGAATTCCCCCGAAAAACAAGACTCACAATAACGAACACTGAATCCCAAGTGAGACAAACCGATTTCACAACCAGCTTTCGAACGGAATGTGGTTTAAAGCAGGGAGATGGTCTAGCCCCATGCTTTTCAACTTGGCACTAGAGCATGTCGTTCGAAAAATCCCAGTCGACACCAAAGGGACACTACTATTCAAGTCCACCTCACTAGTACCATACGCTGACGATATTAACGTCCTAGCGAGATCCTTCCCTAGTGCTAAGGAGGTATTTGTCAATGTGGACTCCGCCGCAAAAGAAGTCGGGCTGCGCATTAACGAAAGAAAACAAAAGTAATGACGCAAAAAAGAAGGAGAATACCTATCAGAGAAAACATAACAATTGCGGAATATAATTTGGAGAGTGTGGACAAATTCATATTCCTTGGGGCTAATCTAGCAAAGGACGGCAATGAAACGGACGAAATCAAACGACGGATAATACTAACAAATAAGACGTATTATTCGGTACTTCCAATAATGAAATTCAAGAAAGTGCACAGGAACAATAAGCTGCGGATTTATAAAACTGTTATACGACCTGTGCTCTGTTATGGCAGCGAGACGTGGACATTAACGCGAACTTCCGAAAAAGCAGTTAACGCATTCGAAAAAAAGGTCCTCCGAAGAATTTTGGGATCTGTGAAGGAAGGAAGGAACGGAATGGCGAATACGATACAATCATGAGTTGTATCAACTCTACGACGAGCCAGAAGCTTTAACGTTCATCAAGCTACGTAATCTGCAGTGAACTGGCCATGTAGAGCGAATGGAAGACTGAAGAATCCCCAAACGTGCTCTTAAAGATAAATCGAGTTGTAACTGGCCAGCATGCAAACCACGCAAGTGAGAAGAATCGGTTGATGAAAACAGCAAAGCCATCTTAAATAAACTGCCAACAAGTCGGAAGAAACTTTATTATTCTTGGGACAAGTTGCGGATGAGTGGAAAGTCAATATACAGGTTAGAGTGGTTAGGGAAGGCTAAGTGAAAGGGAATTCTTGGGCAGGGCTGTTATCAATTTAACAATATTTCATTCGTTTCTGCAAGTTTGGGTTTTTATGAGGAGAGGAGGAGGGGTAACAGTAAGGGTGGGTGGATGTTAATAACTTTTTAATTAATTGCTTGAATCACGTCCAATATTCTCTGTATAGAATTTGTTTCATAGACGAAGTTGTATAGAATTTTCATAAAATTCGTCGTATTTTACATTCACGAAACTGAACATTTGTATGGGAGGGGGTAGAGGAGGTAAGGGAATGGTAAAATTTGATATGTAGTTTTATTTCGCTTCTTTTGTAAGGTGCTTGTACAAAATTTCAAGTTCGTAGCTTTTAGTTTGTTGGTTATTAGTTGATTTAATTAAATTGGTCGAAATCATAGTTTTGTATGGGAAGGGGTAGAAGGGCAAGCGCGATTTCAAAACTTTTAATTTCATTTCAATTATTTTTGTAAGTTTTCATGCAAAATTTCAAATTGATAGCTTTAAATAGTTAAGTGATAATTGATTTCTTGAAAATGGTCGAAAAAATAATTTTGTATGGGAGAGGGTAGAAGTTTTAAAGGTTTTCGACCAGTTAATATTTCGTATATTCAAGGATTTTTTTAAATGCGTTTTGCAAATTTTCAAGTTTCTACCTTAAAATTTCACTGAAAAATATTCAGTTTATATGTTTTTTTCAATGCACACGAAACACCCTTGTGCACTTTAGACCGGGGGGGGGGTCGGTTTATAACAATTATGGAACAAGTTATTATTATTTTTCTATGTACATCAAATAGGCGTATCCACATACAAAATTTAAACTCTTTCACCAGAGCCCAACAAAAATCACTCAAAATTGTCGACATTTTTGCTTATCACCTCCCTCCCCTTATACTCTTTTTTGAGATATATGGATTTGTAATTTTGAAAAGTGCGCCATTTTTGAAATGGTTTCCCCACTACTATTATTTCAACATGTTATATTTTTTTTGTATTTTCCTAGTATAGCTTAATATACGTTTCAAGTTTCAATTACATAGCTTAAGAGATAGTTGAGATATTCATTTTAAAGTGTTTTTCTATGCACCCCCCCTGACCCTCCCCCTTACAATAATTAGCCACTCTCTAAGCTGATTCCGATGGAACTATATCCTACCTTGATGGTCTGAAAATATGAATTTTTTGCGATAAGTAATTTCGAAGATATAATCATTTGAAAAAACAATTCGGTCGACAACTTGTTTTTAGCCCCCCCTTTTCGGACGCCAATGGATAAAGAAATTAAATTATTTTTAGAGTTTGTCCCACAACCTTCTCTATATCTCTACTCATTTTCAACTTTCTATCTGCTTTCGTGGTGGAGATATTAGCAAGTGTAGTTTTCGACTTTTTCCCTCCCCCGCCTCCCCTTCCACCTAACACCCCACAAAATTTAGAAAATAGAGCTCACTTACCCAGTCAACAATGCACCCAAGAACGAACATTCTACCTTTAACGGTTTCGGAGATATGAGTCCATATCTACGGCGTACGGCGGGACGGATTTTTTTTTTTGGTACAATTTTAGGCTAATTTAGTCATGAAACGCGAAAAAAAAAAATTTTCAGGGTAGCAAATTTTTTTTTCTTGTGTCGATCACAATACTTTATTATTAGAATAATGAAGTAAAATTAACATCTGGAGGACGCGGACGCCTTCAGGAGGCCAGGATCTGATTTGGGCTGTCGTGCCATTGATTACGATGACATATTAATTTTCAAACTTAAAATTTTCCCTGATCCAGTTTTCATTTCGTAAATCTCGTCCAGAGAATATGATAAATTTTGCAATGCCTAATCCGAAAAATCCACCTGTAATAGATATAAAGATCTGCTTTTCGTTAGGCAAACACAATTTCTAGGTTAAGATATATAAAAAGGCATTCTCTCTTGCTTTATGAATGACCCACCACATCAAATTCAATATAATTACCTTTGCGGACATAAACAAGGCCGCCTAGACAACTGTTGCTCTACATACTATACACAAAGTATGTATCACATACAGCATTCATACGTTAATTTATTTGACGCTTTTTTTTTTCTTTATAACAATTTTAAATCACATTTTCATAATAAGATCAACCAGTTTGCACTTGGCTTTATCAACATGAAATTGAGAAATTCGAAAAATTTTCTCCTCGTACATCTTAAAGAAGTGAAAACTCGTTTTGATCGTACTTTAAGTAAATTCAGCAAGTCTAGGCAATGAAAATAATAATAATAAAAAAAAAACGGCAAACGAATAAAAATCTAGGCAGGTACCTATTATTTAGATTTTGTTAATGGCCAAAGTATTGAAAATTTTAGAGTTTTATTCAAAAAAAAATTTGATTAGAAGGTTCATTCAGCTATCTGGCCTTTGGCATTTATTCTTATGAATTTGTTAATATTATGCAAACAATTAAAAATATTTTCTATCCAATTTCGAGTCAAGTTTTCGCCATTATTTCTGTATAAATAAAATTTGACGTCATATGAATTTTGTGCAAGCACATTAAAAAAACAAAAACATTTTCATTTTTAAATAATCGCGCCGTTTTGGACAATATGATCTGAAATAGAAAGGTCTAGGTCGTTTGAATCACACATGCTTTTTTTTGTGGAAAAGTGGTTTAAAATTGTTCGGGGTATGATCGAATATTGAAAAATCGACTTTTCAGAACAGGATTACTTTTAAAATGACCAAGAATGGATTCGGTAAAGTTGTTTGCAAAAATGTGGTATAATGACTCATGCGTCATATTTAAAGATTTAACGTGGTTTTGATTTTTCCGAAACGGTTGTTTCTCGCTGTAATTGAATGGGGTATGAATCCGTATTCATTAACATTAAAATACAAGGCTATTCAGTCTGAAAGTTAATTAAAAATGGTAAAAACTAGATTTTTTAATAATACTAAATGGTCATTAAAACTTTTTAACCTGGGTATAGACTAGTGGATGGGATGTTGATCTACCGATTCAACTTAAATACTGTCATCTCATAATTCTAATGCACTCCCCGGATTATGCCAATCTGCGAAAATTCGTTGAGAAGGAGTTGTGTGGAGTATTAACAACCCTTCCAAAGAAACTAAATGTAAAAGAAGTTGAAGATCGGGCTACGAAGGCCCTATTTAGATTCGTTTTCGTTTCTCTTGCTCTCAACCGAAAAATAATTCAATAACACATTCAAATGTGAAATCTGAAACATTAAATCGAATTGTTATATTGTATACATCTGTTCCTGTTGGCCAGTGACTGTATCGAGACACAAATCCGGTGAGGAGGGTTGCAGATATTTAGGATTTACAAAATGGAGTCGAAAGTGGCAATGAACATTTACTTTCAGCCCACTGAAAACACGGAGCTTGAAAATGAGCTTAGAAATGAATTTTACGCTACGAACCAAAGCGGGTTGCAGAGAATACTTATGCGCGCGAAATGCTGAGCGAGTATTGCGGAGCAGTCAATTACAAGCTGGGAAGTAGTTATAGATTTCTTCGGATCATTCTCTGTTGCAGTACTCGTATCTGCATAAGCGTGATAATGAGCTGCCTCAAGGGAATCGAGCGATGTCGTTATGACGGGGTCTCTTATCAATTTTATAGCGCGCGATTGCATTCAAATTTCCATTTCAAAAGAACAACACTTCCTGAGTGCTATATTCGCAGCTCCACCCCAGAGGTGGAAATCATGTTCTGGAAAGGTGCTTCATCTGAGCCTTGTAGTTTGTCAATAATCCAGATGGAGTGAAGTAATTTCTGCAACCTTTAATGTAACCCAAACGTTTTGATGCTGCCTTGACAATACAGTAAAAATTTTCTCATCCCGAAAAATCCTTCACTACCTATCACAGAATAGTTCATCAATTTAAAAACTCATTGTAAGCATGAAAATTAAAAAAAAAATCGTTATTTATCTAAAAAAAATTTAATTTCTCATTTTATTTTATTTTCAGGTAAGCATCAAATATGGCAATTCAATCAAATAAAACGAATGTCTGGAATTTGTAAGTTAAATATTGCCTCTTTTTCTGTATAGTTTATTAGAGTGGTTTTTATTTTTTATCAGTCATCACGTTTTTATTGGCACTGGTTGTGGGACAGGTGTTAAGTTCAAAAGTTTCAGAAAATCATACCGCAGTTTATTTTAATTTGAAACAAAACCACTCAACCCAAATCATTTCGGAAGTTGGTTATACCTGGTGGAGAAGGCGAATAAAATTATAATGATTAATATAGAATGCAAAAAAATTAAAATCAAAAAAAAAAAATAAATATAACTTTTTAACATAATTTTGTATGTTTGATTTGCTTAAAATGGAATAGAGTCACTACAAAAATTGGTTCAATCCACACCTTCTATCATCTCCATATTTTTTTATTTTGAATCATCTTCTTTTTTTAATCTCCAAACTATTATTTGCTATAATTTTGTTTAACAATAGTTATAGCTGAATAGCAAATAGAAACATTTGTATTTTGTTATCTAATTTAGTTCTCTACATATTCTGCTTATTCAATTTTCCAAGCGATGCCCTTTAGCCCTTTAACCCAAATAGTGGTTGGCTTCCTATTATACATAATAGACATCTTCGAACAAGATGCCTTATTCGATAAAAATCTCCTGTCCTCCGAGCTTAGGTAAGCGAAAAAATTACTGGGGGCAGATCTGGTGAATTTGGTGAGTGGTCAATTAATTCTAAATCACAATTGGAGAATTCGCTCTGAGTAAGCAATCGCGAAACTCGACGGGCAGCTATTTTTTTAAGTCGCAATTTTTTAAACAATATGTTTTTCGAGTTTTCCATAGCCTCCTTAATTCAGCTGTCGTCTAGTCATTTAGTGAACTTTTTCGAGGTGTTATCGGTGGTGGATACTCTTTTTTCAACTACAGCCGAATCAGGACTTGACCTCCTAATCTTCAGGTTCCCTAACATTTTATTTGTAATTGTAAAAGAGTTTTTAGCCTTTCGCACAACCCTCTATCTACGAAATTTCGTTTCAGTAGATTGAGGTGTCCAAGATATACCCACGCAAATAGTGTGCTCAAATTATATGTCGATCAGGATTTGAACTCCCGACCTTCGCGTTGTAGACCAACATGCTACCCACTAGGCTAAAAGCAACATGTTTGTGCCAAGTCCCCGTAATATCGATCTCGGCTGTAATTAGCATAAGCGTATTGTCATTCTATTCAGTTGTTGTTTTTACAGAATCACTGGTGATTAAAAATGGATCCACTACGATAACCCAAAGAATAGAAAATCGTGGGGAACATGCTTCAACATCGACAGCCAAACCGAATTTTCATGGAAAAAAACTCTTGCTGTGCATTTGGTGAGATCAGTTGGGTGTCGTGTATTTTGAGTTGCTCAAACCGAGCGAAACCCTTACTGGAGCTCTGTACCGAACACAATTAATGAGATTAAGCCGAGCACTCAAGGAAAAATGCGCCCATTACTACTCCAAAAACGACAAAATTATTCTCCTACATGATAATTCTCATCCGCATGTTGCGGCGTTGGTCAAAAACTATTTGTAGACACTTAATTGGGAAGTCCTACCCCACCCGCCGTATTCGCCATACACTACCCCTTCCGATTATCATTTGTTCCGGTCGATGGCACATGGCCTGTCTAAGCAACGCTTTACATCCTACGAAAATACTAAAAATTTGGTCGATTCGTGGATAGCCACAAGAGATGAAGAGTTCTCCCGATGAGGTTTCCGAATGCTGCCAGAAAGATTTGAAAAAGTAGTGGGTAATGATGGATAATACTTTGAATAATGAACTGTTCTTTCGCAATACATTCCTAATTTTTGATAGAAAAAGGTGGAAACTTATTTGTACTTCGAATATAATTTTGGACAATACGAAGTTCGCATCACCGAATTGCACGACAAAACGAAAATGGAAATTGGATTTATGCTGTGTAGTTTAGGGTTTTTGCACATCGAAGTAATTTGAGGTGACAATGAAATTGAACCTGAGTATTTTGTTTACCAAGTTTTTTGAAATCCGACAAACTATTAAGGCACGTAGGAGGTCAACAATTTCGCAGAATGACAGTGAAGGGGGGTAAAATTAAACATGTTATTATTTTTCCGTTTCAATATATTCTCCCT
Organism: Chorisops tibialis; assembly: GCA_963669355.1. Classification (NCBI taxonomy): domain Eukaryota; kingdom Metazoa; phylum Arthropoda; class Insecta; order Diptera; family Stratiomyidae; genus Chorisops; species Chorisops tibialis. The sequence goes on from OY770264.1 coordinate 129,180,042, forward strand.
TAAGCCTAATACATTTATCATTTATTAATTCCTTCTAAAAAAAAAAAATTTATTAAAGCCTTCAAAATAGGCCAAAATTACCAACTTCACCTCTTTATCGTTGGTAAATTTTCTTCTCTGAAGTTCTTTCTTCAGTTTATCGAGCAAATAGTAATCGGAAGGGGCCAGATCTGGACTATAAGTGGAGTGGTTTAATTTTCCATAGCCGCATTTCTTTAGGGCAGCCATCGCAACGTGGCTCTTGTGAAGTCGTGCAAAACCAGCATACCTCGATTCCACTTTATTCATCTTTTTTCGTTGATGGGATCCTTTAATCTTTTAGCGGGCTTGCTTAGTATCCCCCTATGATATTTTGTCCTTTTTCTTTATAGTCGATCATCAACCTCTGAATCCCAAAAAATATTAGCCATGATTTTTCTGGCGTATTGTGAAATCGTGAACTTCTTGGGGGTTGAAGCGCCTTCACGGAGCCACTGCATTGACTCCTGCTTTGATTCAGACTCATAATGATGAACCCAAGTTTCGTATCCAGTAACAATCTGGGTCAAAATTTCATCCTTGTTCTCGCTACAGAGATCCAAAGGCTCGCGTGAATACTCGATGCGCTCTATTTTCTAAGTCGCAGAGAGCATTCTCGGTGCCCATCTTGCGCTGGCTTTAGACATGCCGAGATGATCGTGGATGATATTGAAAATGGTTGTATCTGATACTCTAACCATTTTCGCGATTTGTTTCTTCTTGTAAACGACCATCTTTCTCCATTTTTTCGACAATTTTTGAGGAAGTAGCCTCATTCGAACGGCCCGAGTGTTTACCATCTTCAGTTCACTCTCTGCCTTGCCTGAATAAACTATGCCACTTATAAATCATCGTTTTTCCAGGGAATGAGTCCCCGTAAAGAGATGAAATTTGTTCTAAAAAGATTTGTGACGTTTTTCTTTGCTTGGTAAGGAACTTTATGACAGAAACGAAACTCAATTTAGTCCACAGTTTGCGTTGTCTTTCCCATTGACTTGTTGATTTGGCGATAATTAGAATATTAGAGATTCAATTTGACAGTAACTTTATACTTATACCTGTATTGTGTGTTAGAATACCTACAGGTTCAAATATTTCCTCCTCCCCTGTCCATCCCCTTCATTCCGCGAAATTTTTGACTTCTTCTATGGATTGTTGTGAAAAATGTAAGTGAATTCCAAATTCGAGAAAAAAAATATTTTTTTTGTTTTGCCTTAAAGCTACTATTTGCAAAGAGTTGATTTTGTTTTTTTTTAACGCACATTAGTACATATTTTTCATGTTCAAAAAATTATCGATTAAAAACAAAAAAAATGACTACTGTCATTTTACTTAGTTTGCTCGATAGGTTTTATTTCAAGCTCAATTAACGCAGATTCATTTTCCACAAAATTTTCACTGCATCGTTATTAATTTTATTATTTGCAAATGAAATCCACAATCATTGTTAATGTTGAAATTTTGCAGTGTAATTATATTTCATAAACATGTAAATTACATTTTTCATTAATATACGTTTTTATCGTAATTTAATATCCTGTATTGCAACTTTATTATCATAATCTTATCTATTCCGTTTGCAAAATTAGAGCTTAGCATTTGAGAAAGTGCAACATCTAAGTGGTTTCAATTTAAAAAAAAACGCCCAATTTATCAATAATATCTAAGCTAACAATATTGATGTTGTTTAATGCAGAAAACTTTTCTACTTATCAAATATGCATTAAATTTTATAATTATTTTAATAATGTGCAATCATCAATAATTTTTAATTGCCTTTTTTAAAAGCAATATTAATTTTCTTGAAGCTTTTTCTATAGCAGAGGTATTGACTTGCATGGGGGTTTATTGATAATCAAGCTTAAGAGAATTGCATTCCGTTGGCTTGTAAATTATTATTCTTGATTCATAAATTTTGTTCGAATAGAAACTGCAATATTTAATTTCAGATCCGGGTTACCATTTTTCTTAAACTAGATCCGCTTAGTTAGGAATAATCATAATAGCGATCAATAAATAAAATCTATTGGTCATCGCATACACGTTTATGCATCATTAAGTTAATTTAGAAAAAAAAAAAGAAGAAACAAAATTTTAAATCCTGATTGTAGAAGTTGTTCTAAACGTTCAATTTTTATTATAAATAAATTAGCTATGGGCTAGTTTTGTCGCCATAATACTGCTCGCTTTGTTTATCGATTCAAAGTATAAAGGTTATTGTCAAGGCTTTTTTTTTTATTTTTCCAAATATATTAATGATCATTAATCAATAAGAATAATATGGCCTTTTAAAAAATTCATCTAGTGTATTAGTTCAGAACGAAGCGCATTTACTGTTTGGTGGTAAAGACGAGTTTTGCGTGTGATATTCTAAATTTCTGGTGAAATTTCTTATTAAACTGAGAAAAGGAAGTCTCAAGATGAATCTAAAAATAGTTTATCAATTCATTTCATCACTGCTTCGATAACTTTAAAAAAAGGCAACTAATTCGGAGTTTACCTGAGTTCTAATCTCGACTCGAAATATTGTATCATACTATGAAGTTCTTTTTGTGCTTAGGAAGGTGCTTTATGATGTACCAAAAGAGAAAAAAAATTCCGATACCGATATATGGTAACTATGCCAGACTCGTTATATCGCCGATAAACTGAGCATTTCGATATGTCTATTTTTATTTACACTGTCAATTAATGCAAATTTACAAATCCATATATTCCGTGTGTGATGTAACAATTCATTTTTTTTTTTCGAGAGCATATTTGCAATCCAAATTCCATCAAATTGAGTTACGATTTCATCTAATTTATGTACAAAATTCGGCAATAGAATATTTCGAATTGCTTTGATACCTTAATAAATTGAATAACTGCTTCTATATCCTTCCATACACATGCAAGTAGAGCCAGAGACGACCGCAATAAAAAAGTTTAAATCAAGGTAACCTGGGCCGAATGTTCTGGTAGATATCTCCACTCCAGTGTCGTGTATTCCCATGCTTCCTCGTGTATGTGAGTATGGCGATATGCGGTTTCTACACGAGATGAATATTATTCCAAAATGAATTGTACACAGTGATTAGCATACAAAAATCCCGAATACGTGCAACAATACAAGAGAAATATATACAAAATTTTCCTGCCTGGAAGGTCCGGGGAGCTAGGGGTTTGTTCGTTGGTGGTTCCTATAAAATGGAAAATAAAATAAACGTGGGAGACATAGGGATCTGCTTCTGGACACGTAATTGGCCAGGAACAATATCCAGGGTGTCCATTCATCATCACGAATTGCCAATAAGTGGACAAATCTAGTTGTACAATCCCTCAGAATATTTGTTACCACTAGTGTATTGTTCCGTGAATGTGATAATTTTCTGTGTTGAAAGATGGTATTTCTAACAGTAGAGCACAGCACCAAGCAGCAACAATTCTCTCAAAACACATTTATGGACCGAGAATTCTATTCCTAGTCGTCACCCTTGCTTCTTCCACCCTTAATTTACCTGTTCGAGGCTATGCAATATTCGTGTATACTTAACCCATACGCTCACGAGGCAATTCTCCTGTGCAATTAAATTGCAACCTAGGTGGAGTGTTCTAGTCAAAGGATTAAACAAATCAACAACAATACGAGTACAACAAAAAGTGGCTTCAAGAGGACACGGTTATGAGAATATTTGTCCGATTTGGTCAGGATTATGGGAAAAAAATTGAATGATAAAAGAAACTGAATTTTGTGGCTAGGATGTGCTTTCAAGTGGAATGTGGCCAAAGTCAATTAGGTTCTGGTAAAACATTGTTTGAGGAACATGCGAAGTTGTAATTTTTTTTTGATATTTGGTAAAGGGATAGGAAATTTGTGCTTGTAGCTTTTTACCTTTGTACTAACACCCTAAACCCCCAAATAACAGTTGCAAGAATTCTCCAGTTAAAAAAACTGTCAACATTAAGTAGATGTTCGTTTTCTATCATTCAGAACCCCATAAAATCTGCAAATATTTGCCAGCAGCAGCCAGTACAACTGAAAAATATACCAGCTTCTCCACTCGTTACGGTCGTTCTCACTCCTCTTCCCCTAACTTCCTAATCCCATTTCTTCCCTCCATGACTGTGTTTGTGCATTGCACATAAAGGCTAAAATTACCTATAACACAGGTCTTTCTGTAAAAAAAAAATATTAGCTGAGACGATTTGATCAGCGTCGGTGGCTTAGTGGTAGAATGCTCGCCCGACGTGCAGGCGGCCCGAGTTTCAATTCCAGATGTGTACACATTTTTTTTACAAATATTTTATTTTTTTTTTAAGATTTCACTACAGTAAAAATATCTTAATTTTTGCGAAGCACGGCAACAGAAGTGTTCGTGCGATTCAAGGCCAACAATGATTATTGGTAGTTAAGCACAGCCCCTATGGATCTTATGCATTTGCCTACGTAGACTTAAGTAAATGCGTTTTGATAAATTTTCTTAAACTTTCGTCATCGATTTATAGCCTGTGGCGTTAAACTGATTTTAGTTCAAATTTATGTTCCGCACTCAAACTGGATTTAAAAATTAAAACTTATTAACTTAACTTATAACTCCAGAAAATACGATATTTAATTCACACTCTGCTGTTCTCCCTTTTTCTACTCTAGATGAAATCTGAGTGTATTTTGTGTTTGCCTTACCGTTTGTAACGCTAAAAAATAATGCTCGCACAGAGCCGCCAAGGGTACAGAAATATTTGTTGTCTCTCAAAAACCTCGATTCTGAGTTGCTGTCTGTCCGTCTGTGCGTCTGTCTACAACATAACACTTGAACGTTTTGAGCTATCGTGCTGAAATTTGTTGTGTGTCATTTTTAGCAAAAAAGTAACTTTAAGTTCGTGAATGGGCTACATCCCCCCACTCCTTCTACCCCCTCCCATACAAATTTCGAAATTTAAAGAAATTGATTTTTCTCCGAAACCATTTCAGTTATTGACTTGAAAATTAGGTCATAGTATAATAATATAAATATCATTAACCTCAAGAAATATTGATCTGATTTCCTTATTCTCCACCATAAAAATGCACAATTTTCAAAAATGAATTTATTCGGCTTGCATTGCAATTAGCAAAGCTAAATGAACCAATTTTTGTCATAGTTAATTTTTTTATAATTGCAACTAATTTTGAAAAACTATCAATTTTACTTCACTCCTTCTACCCCCTTCCATACAAATTTTACGAAATTTCGGAATTTTAACTAAATTAGTATTCTTCAAAACCGTCAAAGCTATCAACTTTAAAATTTGAGAAAAGTATACTATTTTAAATATGATTGATGTCAAAAAATTTGGTTTTGATTCGGATATTTCTTCTACCCTGAGTGCACTTATCGTAGAAACTAGAAGAAGTAGAAACTTGAAATTTTCCCAAAATTTGTCCCTTAACAATTGTAATAAATGCTAAAAAAAATATCGCGTTCACCTCACTCCTTCTACCACCTCCCATACAAATTTTTGTATTGGAAGTTCAAGAAAAATTTTTCTCCTTCGAACATATGAGAGCTATCAACATTAAACTTGTAACAAAGCAATGTGATTAAGATGTTGATAAGCAGATTCAAAATCATCCAAAATCTCCCACTTTCTCTGCCACCTCCCATACGAATACCATAAATTCAGATAAAAATTGTTCAATTTCCTCAAAAATTATGAAAGCAAGGAACTTTAAATTCAGCATGAAATATTTTATATACTACGTTCAATGTTACATACAAAAATTACAAACCTCCACCTCTGCTTTTACCACCTCCCAAACAAAAGGTAAGTAAATATTTCATCTATCATAATTCTGTTATGTTTTTGTAGTGCATTACTTTTTTTTCACTTACTTTTTTTCAATAACCAACAAATTAAAACTTAAAATTTTGTACGAATATCTTTCAAGAGAAACTTAATGAAACTGCATCACAAATTTTGCGATTCTCTCACCTCCTGAACCCCCCTACCATGCAAATGTTTGGTAGTATGCTCACATAATACTCCTCATTTACTGTTTGCCCTGGCGGAAGAAATTCGGAGTGGACCCCACCACGGCAATCCAAAAAACGGTCGACAAAACCCTGATTATCGATTTTATCATGGTTTTGGCTCGTCTCAGAAGTGCCATTCCGATGATTGTTGATTCGTTTCGATGTCATATTCATAGACTCATGTCTCGTCACCGGTAATGATAACATTTTGGCCCAAAGAAAGAATCTCTTTAGCTACGGCAATGCGATACTGTTTTCTCTAAAGAAATAGCGAAATTCGCAGAATACACCACACAATGACTTGTTTACAAAGCTATTACGCACAAACTAGTTGACAGATTATGCTCAAAAGTGACACGTAAACAACTGACAGATGTACCAACTTAAAAAAAATGGTTTTGATAATATCTCAAGCGTGGTTCGTTTAAATGAGAAATTCTGGGTTCTTTTGAACATATTAGTATTAATTTTGTATGCTTTCAAATATATTTTTGATTATCTTCAGATCATCTTTCGCTATGTTCTTCAATACTACTCGATAACATCATTGCAATTCATCAAACGTTTAAACCACTTTTTTTAAAAGCAAACCTATTTATGTTCCAAAATGGATATTGATTCTTGATGCTGCCAAAAACTCAAAACCTCACTAAATCTAATGATTATATTTTACAACTAAGATACAAAATAGCCGCCTTAACTTAAGAAAGAAATAAAATTAGAAGGCAGTGCCAACAATCCAGTGACCTTCAAATATATTAAATGTAGAAATTAGATTCTAAATTATGCAAGATTGATATAAACGTTTGAATAATGCGGTCGTAAACCTCAGCGAAGGGACCGCTAAATTATGGCTGCTAAATAAGTTTTTTTTTAAAGTCCGAAGCAGCTCACCACCACTAACTGTTGACAGTGGTATACTTTGTGTTAAAAAATAAAAAGCTAAGGCTTTTGCTTTTCTGAAATAACACAATGGGTACGTTGTGTTTCTGAAATATAAAGAAACTGAAGATAAAGTCAGAAAAACTGTATCAAATCTTCCGTTCAGTTATGTATCTCAAATAATATCATCGTTAATGTGCTTGCTAAAAAATATTACATGTTATTACCAAAAATTTTCAAGATCAATTAGGAAAAAATATCTTAGTACTCGAATAGTAGCTGGAAAATCAAATTTAATACTTCCAAAACGCAAGCCATATTTTTTGCTAAGTTTAGACCTAACAGTTTTCATCTTCAACATAATAGGTGAACCTATTGACTAGTCCAAAACACTAAAATATCTTGGAGTACATTTCGACCCAAGACTTACAATTCAAGCCACTACTGAGCTGATAGTTTCCAAAATATCCCAAAGTGTACAAATAAAGTTATACGATATCTAAGGGAAATAATAGTGATATGAAGAAAGTAACTGCTCGTTACACGAGCATTTGTTACTGACGCAGATTTATACTCGTTACTTAAGTAACGAAATGAGCTTCCAAAAAAACTTTTCGTTACTGTTTCGTTACTCGAGTATTCGTTCTTAATGAAAGAAAGTACCCTATACCGAAAGAAACGTTAAGTTGCTTTTTGCGTTACATCACAGGAGGGAAACCTACACTTGTGCAAAACGCCGCACCGCCATCCCAAAGAAAGGACGAGAAAGAATACACTTACTCTACCTTACAGTAAAGTCTACCGTATTTATCGTTTTGTTTTTTTCAACACCAAGAATGCCGTCGAGTTGAGTTGTTGCGCTCAGCTCGAACGGCAAAGCAGGCAATCGTTACTAGTGTTACTGTGGGATCAATGATACCAGATTTTTTTAATGTTCAGGATGATAAAGTGATTTTTTTTGTTGTTTTTTTGTATCAATTTGAGTAATTTTTTCGAAAAAAATTTAGATTTAATAAAAGTTATTTCCTTCACATTGAAGTTTTATTTACGTTAGTGTTTAAAGGGATTTTCTACTTAAAAGAGAATTAAAAAGTCGGACTTGGCATCCTTGTGCTGAAACACGTTCTAAGTCAACGAAATCAAGAGCGATTCACAAGCGATTTCTTATTGCATTGTAGGTACTGCATGGGGACTAGCGGCGATTTCTTCTAATTGAATTTATGTTTTGCAAAACTGGCTTACCCATCCCTGCAATATAATATGGATGTCATTTCCAATAAACGAGTACCTAGTAACGAATAAAATGTAACGATTACTTTACTTAAAGTTACGAATAGTTACTGGGACCGAATAGTAACGAAACTTGACATCACTAGAAAATAAGCTGTTTTTATATAATACAGTAATGGCCGTGTTGTTGCACGCAGTACCCATTCGGAAAAGCTGCGAAAGTGTTCATAGAATAAAATCTAGATCTATCAAAATAAATTCCTCAAAATAATTTTGAAATAATTTCAATAATGCAAATTAAATATATGTATAAACGAAATGCCGACCGAAATCGAGAAAAATTTCATAATAAGATGTACGAACTCGGACATTATCGATACCATAGTGCACGAATGTGTTAAGTGCTACCTGTTGATTTTGAAATAAACGCATTTGAATCTTTGATTTGCCTCAAAGTTATTGTATAGCGAATGCACTTACCACTATCGACAAGGCGCGCATCAGTTTATCAGTTGCCAAAACTGTACATTCGATAATACACATAAACAACTTAATTTTGTAGCCTAACCCGATTTGCCCCAACTCTGTCACCTAACACATTTGTATGCTATGGTGTCGATATCCACATATAAAATTATTTTTAATCAGATTTCGAATTTTCTTAAAATTGATAGGTTCTATACGTAATTTTATTTCTTTTAGTTAAAGTATGGATATTTTTTCTTTTTTCTAAAATGGCAAGAAAAAAACGAATTTACATTAAATTCGTTTTGAAGAACAGTCTTCTTATTCTTTCGTCAATGTAAATTCAATTTCAAAATGTTTTGTAATTATTTTATAACTTCTTTCTTATTTATTAGAACTGTGCAAATCGATTGCAAACCCGCAAAATTATTCATCATCAATGGCGCGACAGCCCAAATCGGGCCCTGGCCTCCTGAAGTCGTCGCCTCCAATCGTCTCGATCCAAAGACCGCGTCCTCCAGCTGCTAATTTTTAGAATGGCTTTGCTGTCTTCATCAACCGAGTCTTCCCATCGCTTGCGTGGTTTGCCTACTGGCCGGTTACCACTCGCTTTGCCTTTAAGAGCACGTTTGGGGATTCTTCTGTCTTCCATTCGCTCTACATGGCCAGCCCACTGCAGTTTACGTAACTTGATGAACGTTGAAGCTTCTGGCTCGTCGTAGAGTTGATACAACTCATGGTTGTATCTTATTCGCCATTCCGTTCCTTCATTCACAGGTCCCAAAATTCTTCGGAGGACCTTTCTTTCGAATGCGTTCACTGCTTTTTCGGAAGTTCGCGTTAATGTCCACGTCTCGCTGCCATAACAGAGCACAGGTCGTATAATAGTTTTATAAATCCGCAGCTTATTGTTCCTGTGCACTTTCTTGGATTTCATTATTGGAAGTACCGAATAATACGTCTTATTTGCTAGTATTATCCGTCGTTTGATTTCGTCTGTTTCATTACCGTCCTTTGTTAAATTAGCCCCAAGATATATGAAGTTGTCCACACTCTCCAAATTATATTCCGCAATTGTTATGTTTTGTCTGATTGGCGTTCTCCTTCTTGTTTGCGTCATTACTTTTGTTTTGCTTTCATTAATGCGCAACCCGACTTCTTTTGCGGCGGAGTCAAGATTGACAAATACCTCCTTAGCACTAGGGAAGGATCTTGCTAGAATGTTAATGTCGTCAGCGTATGCTACTAGTTGGGTGGACGTGAATAGTAGTGTCCCGTTGGTGTCGACTGGGATTTTTCGGACGACATACTCTAGTGCCAAGTTGAAAAGCATAGGAGCTAGACCATCTCCCTGCTTTAAACCACATTCCGTTCGAAAGCTGCTTGTGGAATCGGTTTGTATTCTCACTTGGGATTCAGTGTTCGTCACTGTGAGTCTTGTTAGTCGGACTAGTTTTGGAGGAATTCCAAAGTCAAGCATGATTTGGTACAGTACGCTCCTGTCGATACTGTCGTATGCTTGTTTAAAATCTACGAATATTTGGTGCACGTCTGTGTTATATTCCCAGCATTTCTCAAGCACCTGTTTCACCGAGAATATCTGGTCTGTTGTAGATCGTCCGGTTCTGAATCCGCCTTGGTATTCGCCAATTATTTGATTAGTATAGGGCTTAAGACGACGTTCAATTATTTTTGTCAGTATTTTATAGGACGTACACAACAATGATATTCCTCTGTAGTTCTCACAGCAGAGTTTGTCTCCTTTCTTGTAAATTGGACATATAATGCTTTTTCGCCAGTCGTCGGGTATGATTTCCTCTGTCCAAATTTTGCATATCATGCTGTGCAGTATTTCAGCGACACAGTTTCCACCGTTTTTCAGAAGTTCAACTGGTATTTCGTCAATTCCCGGCGCTTTGTTTCGTTTTTGGTCACATAGGGCTGCTTTGATTTCAGGAAGCGTGGGTGGTGTCGATGATGGTTCATCTTCGTCAGTTGAGGCTTGAATTGAAATGTTGTCTGTCGTTATCGGTGCTACTGGGATGGGATTCAAAAGATGTTCGAAGTATGAAGCCCATCTCCTTTTGATTTCTTCTGTTTCGCTGATGATATTGCCCTCTGCGTCTTTGCAGAGACTGGTTTTTGGTTTATATCCCTTTTTCAAGTCTTTTACTATGGCGTATGCGTCCCGCGTATTATTTTTTCTCATGTCGTCGTCCATTTTTTGTATCTTGTCATTATGGTACTTCCTTTGTTTTCGTCTGCAGGTCTTTTTCGCATATCGCCTAAGCTCGTCATATCTTTCTTTTTTGGCTCGTGTTGGTCGTTCAGTAAAAATTTTGTAAGCTTCGTTCTTTCTATCTATTGCGTCGCGACATTCTTGGTCGAACCAATCATTACTTTTTCGCCGTGCTTGATATCCTAATACCTCTTCCGCGGAGGATTTGATGCCGTCTCGTATTTTTATCCACGCATTATCCACTGGCATATTTTGGATATTTTCATATATTGGTGTCAGGTGTTTATTACATGCTAGCATGTAAGCCTGCGCCACCGTTTCGTCGTTAAGCTTGTCGACATTGAATTTGCGAGCTCTACTCGTTTTCGAATACCCACGACAAGCTATTTTGCATCGATACTTAGTTCTGACTAGATAGTGATCAGAGTCACAATTCGCACCGCGGAGAGTTCGTACATCAAGTATGCTGGAAGCAGCCCTTTTCTCAATAAGAACGTGGTCTATTTGGTTGAAGGTGTGACCATCTGGTGATGCCCACGTTCGTTTGTGAATATCGCGATGTGGGAAGCACGTAGAGCTTACTATGATATTTTTGCTGCTTGCGAAATCAATAAGACGTTGGCCATTGTCGTTGGTTATGTCATGGAGACTGTGCCCTCCTGTTGTTCCTCTATGAGCCTCCTCCTTTCCGACTTTTGCATTAAAATCCCCTAAGACAATTTTTAGGTCATTCGAGGGCAATGAGTCATAGGTTGTCTCTAGGGTGGCATAAAATTCGTCTTTAGTTACATCGTCCTTGTCTTCTGTTGGTGCGTGAACGTTGATCAACCAAGTGTTGAAAAATTTAGTCTTTATTCGGATTGCACACAATCTTTCACTTATTGGTTTGAAGCTCGTGACCTGCTGTTTAAATTTTTTGTCAACGACAAAAGCGACTCCAAACTCTCTGCTTCCCGACAATTTTCCACTTGGATAGATTGTGTGTGATCTCATGTCCATGATTTCGCTACCGAGCCATTTCGTTTCTTGGATGGCAGTTATGTTGATGTTGTGTTTTGCCACTTCTTCGAGAAACTCTTTCAGAGCTCCTGTCCTAAATAAGGATCGAACATTCCAAGATCCAATAGAGTAGTCCATTTTTCGTTTGCGGGGTCGTTGCCGTTGAGTCCATCCTTTCCGAGGCTGTTCTTCAGGTTTCTGGACAGTGTTCTTTTTCCGGTGATGCGTTGTCGGCGCCTCGCCCAACCCCCGACCTGGAGGACCGGTCCTACTTATTTATTACACCCTTGTAGAAAAAGGGTGGGAGTTTTGAGCTAAATATGACATGCTGGAGTTCTCACAGCTATGCTGCAAGTCCAACTATGTCATACTTTTTGCCTACTTCCTGAGACGCACTGGTGTTACTGGCCATTCAGGTTAACTCCATGTTCCCTCCTCCTTTCTCAACTCGGGCTTGGGACCGTCTATGGCGGAGCAAAATTATTAAGTACTACTAAAGGGTAACGCACTGTCGAAGACCCTCAATATGAAATTACTTTCTTCAAAAACAACATTATTCCATTCAATAAAAAAAAATTGTTGTTGCCAGGCGACAAGAGAATACTCTTTAATCAGACGCTAATGGCAGGTGTAATTTAGAATGTTGCCATTAAAAATCAAATAATTATATACTAAATAATTAATACTGAACCATAAAAGTAAGTCTTATCAAGAAAATTTTTATTACAAGACCTAAAAAAGTTCCATTAAATAAAAAAGAACTTCTTCAAAAAACCATCTTTCTCACGCGATTTATTAAACTCGTTAAAATTCTTTTCAAAATTAATTATGCTTTTCGATTTGATTCGCGGTCACTTTTTAACCAAATAAAAAAAAAATTTTTTTTTTTTTGATGTAGGTCAAAAAAAGAATCATACTGTAATTTTCACTTTTCAGATTTGGGTTATTCTGTCGTGTGTCACCTAAATTCAATTCACAATCAATGACTGAAAATCTATGAGATTTATATTTCCGTTTTATGATTTTCAGTTTTTCTGTAAAATCATGTCTAATTCGGAATCTATTATGTCCGAATGAGTTCAAGTTTAGTGATTTCTTCCGAGGTATCATCAGTAAACATAAATTTTGCGCAACTTTTTGAATCGAATCGACACACATAATTTTAGTATTAAATCCACATATAGATATGACCTTGAGAAAAATGATTTCAAAATCTGTCAAAATCAAAAATTTCGAGATCATCCGATAACAATAACTTACCGCACAGCAACCATAAAGCCGTAACCACCGATTTAACCATTTTGATCTGCCTTTTAATTGCTCCGGTTTGTTAATTAGTCGTTTCGTTCTGTTCGTTTTTAATAGTGGTGCACAGATCACAGTTCAATATTCTGCTTCAAGCAAAAAAAACCTCACTCAACTTAGATCGATCTCGTTTACACTTTGGATTTGATACAATTTATGCACATGGGACTTAATATGCAATAATCGCATTCTTATACACAATATCGCACTATCGGAAACTTAAATGACCCGCGAGAAAACAACAAAGCCTAAATTGTACTGCCTTGTGGTACGCCACTTTGAAAAAATTTTTAAATTCAAATCCTATCGCAAGTATAGGTTAAACAGTGCGTTTCGTATTACGGATTCTAACTCTCCTGTTTAAATTATCTTTTAATCTATTTCAGTTACTAACAGAGAGTAGCTACTTTCCGAAGCGTGTATAGGTTTAGTATCATTCAGGCAACGTACTGAATTGACCACTGTCTTCGTTTTCGAGCCGCGTCTCAACCAAAACTATAACGTTTCTTGAAAACGAAGCATAATATTGGGGAAATAGTAATATGAAAGTCGTATGGCGTTGTTGGAGTCGTGGTCGGAGATCTCTAGGTCGAATCCGAATTCAACGAACCGTTAACCATACACTCAACTTTTCTCAGGTTTTTCTTCATATGAATCGCTCATAGCTGCCAACATCTACCTATTACGAGTCTTCGGCTTCTTCAACATTATGCAGTTTCAACTTCTTGGTGGCAAATAACGTGCAACATTTCCCCTCATTCGGTTTAAATTTTCGTTAGGTTTTAACTGCATTTCAGCTACTGCTGTTGTAGTTTTTGATGCCTTTCTTCGCGGCTACTTTACTAGTTAAATGCCCATGCCGTAGAGTTGTTATTGCGGCAGGTCAAGTTTCAGTAGGCATGCAAATCGGTTTGATGGTTATTCGCGCCCAGAAGAAGACAAAACACAAGACAACCTTGTCATGTTGTTGAGAGTGCGCACGAGTATTTTTAAAGATGTTTGAACAAAAAGTTAAGTTTATCGTTGCGAAGCATCTTCAACTTCCTCGTCTTTTCTTTTTTTTTAATTCGGGCGGAATTTGTAATTTTACTTTCTTGTCTTGACATTGGAAAGATGCATACTTCCGGTGAACGATACTATATACATATTCATATATAGATATTTTTTGTATTATTGTTTATTTTCTTTGATGATGTTGTCATTTATATTTTTATGGTTAGATAAAGTGAATCTAACAAAGTTTTTTTTAATAATATTTGAAGAAGAAAATCCGAGTAATCGAAGAACATTTGCACACGAAGAAAGCGTAGAGCTATAATAGTATTAGTACTCGTGTCTCAATGCGTTTATTTCAAAAAAAGAGATGTCCAAGTTTAGCTAAATCCACTAATGGAGATATGCTATATGAGTGATTTAAACTCCCGACCTTCGAATTGTTGACCAACACGCTACCTACTAGGCTACACCCTAGCTAGAAGAATTCTGAGTCGAAGCAAATATCACCTGGGTGGGTCTTAGTGTAAAGTAGTAAAGGAACAATTGTCTAAGTTTTTAGACCAGAACCGGGTGCACTCAATCAAATTCCTGTTGAGACCTCCTATAGGGGCATAGGACAGAAACAACTCTCTTCCACAAGGCGCGATCCTGAGCATCGGCTTTAAGCTGTTGCCAGGACTTGTTTATTCCTCTGGCCTCCTGCTTCCATGTGTTACATGGTCGTCCAACTCGACGCCTTCCTTGAGGGCTATAATCCAGAGCCTGTTTTGCGATGTTTCGCTCTAGTTTCCTCAAAGTATGACCGATCCACTGCCACTTTCGCCGTTGAATCTCAATACCTATTTTAGTCTGGCGAGTTGTACTCCAAAGTTCGTCGTTGGAGATTACTTCTGGCCAGAATATTCCTAAAATGCGCCGGAGGCATTGGTTTACGAAAGTCTGTAGTTTCTTGGTAAGTCGAACGGTCACTTTCCACGTAGTACAACCATATAACAACACAGATTTGACGCATGCGTAAAAAACTCGCAGCTTCGTGCGAAGGGAGATCTCTCTTAACCTCCAGAAAGGGGAAAGGATACCGAAGGCCTGAAGAGCTTAATTTAGCCGAGCCTCAACATCCTTTTCGGCTCCGCCGTCCATGCTGACAATGCTTCCGAGATAGCAAAAATCTTGCACCTCTTCCACATCCTGTCCATTAAGAACGGTGTGCTTGCGTTCGAACCCATGTGCATGTACTTGGTTTTACACACATTTATTTTCAGTCCCGCCTGTTTGTATTTAGAATGCAACGAGCGAACATTTGACTCTAAGTCCGAACGGGTATGTGCAAGCAAACACACGTCATCAGCATAATCAAGGTGACTTAAGATGTTAAATAGTCTCCATTGAAGACCTTTACCTTCCCCACCTTTCAGTGCAGCTTTCAAGATGTCATTTATTACCACCAGAAACAGGGCTGGTGAAAATATGCAGCCTTGTCTGACACCCGTTCGCACAAGGAAGCTCTCGGACAGCTCTCCTCTATGCAAGACGCGACACCTTGCATCGTCGTAGGATTCTTTAATCATACCTATGACCTTATCTGGAATACCTCTCCTACGCAAAGCATTCCATATGTAATCTCGCTTAACGCTGGCGAAAGCCTTCTCGAAGTCCACAAACATGAGATGTAGTGGCGAACCCATTTCGGCTGACTGCTCTAATATTATCCGTAGGGTATTTGTGTGGTCGGTACAAGACGACCCTTTACGGAATCCAGCCTGATAAACTTCGAGAGTGCTCTCGACGACATCACTAATCCTATTGAGAATTACCTTAGCCATAATTTTTGATACGGCAGTAAGTAGACATATACCACGCCAATTGCCACAATCCCGAAGGTCGCCCTTCTTCGGAATTTTCACAATGACGCCCTCCTTCCATTCAGTCGGATATCTTCCTTCATTCCACACCTTAGTGAAGAGTGGGAGGAGTATATCGGCTGTTATTTCCGGGTCCGCTTTGAGTAGTTCGGTTGGTAGTCCGTCTATACCTGGAGCTTTCCTTCCCGCCATTGACCGAATGGCGAAAACTATCTCTTCCTTATCTGGGGGATCGTCCCTAATATAGGATTGTTGCGGTTGGATGTTTGGAAGTTATTCTGTTTCCGGAATAGCTTCCTCTGACAATATGTTTAAAATATCAGAGAAGTATTCCTTCCATCGTCGCAACTGGTGTTCACTCATATTAAGGAGAGTTCCGTTGACATCTCTCACCAGGTGGTTGGCGGTGAAATTCCTGTTCGTCAACTGTTTCATGATTTTAAATAGTGAAGCCATATCCCCAAGGTAAGCCACAAATTCTGCCTTGTTTGCCAGATCTTCAATGGCCTTTCTCTTGTCGCGTCTAACAGCCTTTTTAAGCTGTATATGAGCATCGCGGTAGTTCTGCCTCAAGTCGGGCGTTCGTTGGTTGACATCGGGTTGAGAGATGATTGCCAATTTGGCTTTTTTCCGATTGACAACCTTGTCCCATGTGTCCTGCGACATCCAGGGTTTCTCACCGCTTTGCACATATCCTACAGATTCTTCAGCACTAGTTAGAAAAGTGTTTCTGGTTGCCTCCTAATTGGCGTCCAGTGTGCGCATTTCATTTTCACCCAATGTGGATGACTTGTCGCGTAGAATAGCGGTGTACTCGCGTTTTTTGTTGGGATCTCTGAGTTCATCCACATTAAGCTTGCGCTTCATTTGAAGAATTTGTGGTCGTCGGATAGCTGCTGTACACAATCTCAAGCAGGCAACCATCAAGTGGTGATCGCTCCACACGTCAGCTCCACGTTTCGCTCGCACATCGAGGAGACAACTTCTCCATCGGCGACTTATAGCCAAATGGTCGATCTGGTTCTGAGTAACACCATCAGGGGAAACCCAAGATGTTTTATGATGACCCTTGTGTGGAAAAAGGGTCCCTCCGATGACCATTTGCCGAGTACTACAAAACTCCACAAATAATTCGTTTCGCTCGCACATCGAGGAGACAACTTCTCCATCGGCGACTTATAGCCAAATGGTCGATCTGGTTCTGAGTAACACCATCAGGGGAAACCCAAGATGTTTTATGATGACCCTTGTGTGGAAAAAGGGTCCCTCCGATGACCATTTGCCGAGTACTACAAAACTCCACAAATAATTCGCCGTTTTCGGGTCTCTTAATCCAAGGTCGTGACGCGTCGACCCAAGGGTCACCAGCCTCCCCATGACGTGTTCTAGTCCAGTGTTGTCTGATCCAACCTGGGCGTTCATATCTCCCGAGCTGATAATAATATCACCTCTTGGAACACGTTCGAAGGTGGCACTCAGTTGGCTATAAAACTCCACTTTGTCACCAGATGTTGCGGTATTAGTGGGTGCGTAGCTCTGCAGAATTGTGATGTTTCTGACACTGGTCCTGAGCCTGACGACGATAATTCTATCCGAGATTGGTTCCCAGCTAATGAGACTGTTTCTCGCTCTCGGCGTAAGGACGAACGCCACGCCATTTTTGGCTTCACTTTCAGGTCCAATGTACAGAATAGTGTTTCTGCTAGGGGTTCGTTCTTCTCCTGATCCTGTCCACCTGACCTCGCTCAAGCCCAAGATTTGGATGTTATAGTGCTCCATTTCACGGTCGATCACTGATTGGCGGTGCAAGGACCGAGTAACCCCAGCTCTTCCCCCGTCATTCAATGTTCGAACGTTCCAGAAGCCAATCATAGTCCGTTTTCGAATGCCAAAAGTCGTTACCGTAGAATCAGTCCGTATCCGAGGCGCTGTATCCGTTTCTCGTATCATTTAGTTCTTAAGATCACGGGTGATAAGCCCATGATCCAGTGAGTGTCCATTTGCCATTTTTAGGGCAAGCAGGACTGGCTGTGGGTGAATTGTACAGCCCCCTTCCCACAGGGGGATAGTTAGCTCAGGTCCGTGGAGTCGCTAGGCTCCAAAGATAGTTGCAGGAATTGGTAAAACCTTATCCTACAACTACCCCCTTGCACTATTACACGAGAAATAAATTCTTGAATTATTATCAAAAAACTCCTATTGGCTATAACAAATTTAAAGGAGGCGATGGAACTAGTATCTTTACTTATTTTATCACTTTTAACTGTTGATTCTGTTAAAATAAATTTCTTTGAAAGTAAATAATTAATAACATCATCGGGGGATTTTCGGGGATCAAGTCGAGTGATAATATGGGCTAGGTACAATAGTAAACAGATGTGAACATGTTGGTAAGGAAGAAGAAGACGCAGTGTGATCAGCATCAGTAGGAGAAGTTTGAGAACTACTCGAAGAAACTTGTGCAGAATTTTTATTAGTGAATGCTTTTGAAGACGCTTGGTTAATATTAGAAAATGTAGTTTTGTAAGGTGAAGTTCGTGGAAAATAAGGGTGATTTTGATCTGGAATTTGGAATTGAATACTTCCCTGATAATAGTAAACTTATATAATGAAAATTATTAGAATCTCCTTCCATCACCACTTACACAAACTGGACTTGTTATGTATCACTAAACATAAAAAACAATTTTTTCAGTACGTAATAAGTTTATCGAACTCAAATTCACTACAAAATATTTTAGCCTTATTGTTAAGATAAACAAAAATTAATTTTATTTATTTAAATTTATCACATCAATTATTTTAATGAAAGGCGCTAATTATTTCATGTATATCATGAGAGATCAATTAAACTAAAATACGTAACAGCATTTAAAATGCATTAAAATCACATTTTACATTATAGAGGGTGTCCAATTAAGACCGCCTATTTTGAATTTAGCCCCATTTTCGTGTCGGTCGTGCAGCGTTTGTCGGATATTCTGTTCCATACATAACCGCGATATCTACTAAAATAAAAACATCAGAGCTTTTCAAATAAACCCTGCTTTTTTTTTAAATTTCAAAATAGGCGGTCTTAATGGGACACCCTCTATTACTATGAACCAATTCTATTTCTTCATACTTACATAATTTCTTCTGACAAATTAATTACTTTTAAAGATTAGTGTTCCAATTGTTCACAAATACCCGCTACACAATGCATCTTTAAGTTAAAAAAAATTGTAACCACTTAATCTCTAGTTACATGAAATTTATTCAAGTGCAACAATTGTATACTCGTGTTACGCCTTTGCGATGTTACATGAGGTCCAACTAGTTAGGAATTTTCTTCTTAATAAATACGAAAAAAAAAACGAAAGCTTACAAAATATAACAAAACCTTTATATCTTTAAGTTTAGGTGGTTAATGACAAGTATTAATATCTAGCAATACATATTACATTGCTGTAGGTATATTACCGCCAAATTGAAGTACAAAACGATAATCACGGATCTTAATACAAATTCCTGATTTCAAATCAAAATTGTATTATTATTCTTGAAAGACTTCTAATCCGATGGTCAATTGAAAGGCTACTTACTGCCTCGGAATTGAAAAATTACTTAATAAATTACATGTACACTGCACCCATTCCATTATAATTTGATTTGTATAGCTATGGAACATTAGCACAAATATTATGATTATTATTGTTAATTTGAGAGCTAATTTTAAAACTTCCAACAAGGTTAAATATACTCTTAAGAATATTTTTGCCGGAAAATGTCGTTTGAATATGGTAAACGGAAAGGCAAATGAGACTCGGAAGCTCATCGCGCATTAAAGAGATTTGCTTGCAGGTGTGTCACACGATTGCTTCAATCTGAAACAATTAACCCATAGTATAATTTATCTTGACCTTATCATCTTTAAATCACAGATTAATTCAAAGTCGTTACTTTCCTAAAAAAAAAATATATATACAGGGTGTTTGGTACTCCGTGCATAACCTTGTAAGGGGTTATTCCTGGATATATTTTGAGCAAAAAATTGTTCTACGGAGATGGTCAATTTTCAATATCCACGGAGATACAGGGTGATCAAGAAAAGTTCTTCGGACCTGTACCCTCACTCACTCAAAACGCTATATCTTGAAAACTAATAATCACAATTCAAAGTGTTATAGCTTGTTTTTTAGGGAATCAAATTACCTTTCATTTGGTGTAAAAGTCCGCATTGTAACTGTATCCAATTCTGAGATATTTGCTTCAGAACACAAATTTTTGACACTTTGACCCTCAAAATTCTAGGATCAATGTAGTTTTTCTCTAAAAAAACCCATTATAAAAATGTCATTTTAATGTTGTTTTCTTATGTGCCATATTATTGCCTACAAAAGATGCATACACTTGCATTGCATAAGTTTTATAGTTTGGAAGAAATTATCATTCCAATAATGTAGCACTTTTGTCAAAAAAGCAAGAATAGGTTGATCAACACTCTCCGCTTGAACTAAAAGAACTTAAGAATGGTTTTTATAGTTTATTTCAAATTTCCTTAATTACAACAAATGTTCAAAATGGCCACCTTCATTTTGAATGCACGCTAAAGCTCGTTTTGCCAGTGTTCTCTTTGTGTTCATACTCCTCAACTGCTGCCTTACTTCTGTTGCTGCCGCATCGATTCTGGTGTTTAGATCCTGCAACGTTACTACTTCCGTTGCGTAGACAAGGTCCTTCATCCGTGCCCATACAAAGAAATCCATAATATTTAAATCAGGAGATCTTGCAGGCTAGTGTATCGGTCCATTTCTACCGATCCAGCGATTGCTATAATTGGAATTTAACCAATCTGTGATTTGTCGGCCGTAATGAGCTGGAGCACCATCGTGTTGGTAAAACATGGAATCCAATCGTTGCAGTGGCACATCATCCAATAACTCCTGTAGATCATTTGTCAAAAACTGCAAGTAATTGGAACTATTTAGGGTAGGCGGAAGCCTAATAGGACCAATAAAATCGTTGCCAATCACACCTGCCCATAAATTGACACTGAATCTGTGCTGAAATGATGCCTCTCTTCTTGTATGTGGATTGCTCTCAGCCCATGTGTGTAAGTTGTGGAAGTTTGTGATACCGTCCCTGGTGAATTGGGACTCATCAGTCCAAAGAATGTTGTTCATAAAATTCTCGTCACCTAGTTGTCGTTCAAGGAGCCAATTGCAAAACTCCATCCTTTTGGGCAAATCAATGGGTACCAGCTCCTGCACTGGTGTGTGGTGGTAGGAATGCAACCGCTCTGCTTTGAGGACACTCCAAACTTTCCACGTAGAGACGTTTAACTGCAATGCCAAGCGTCGGACAGCGTCGTTGTGTTGAAACTCATTTTAATTTAATTCATTTCCTCGATAATTTAAATACTACTTAAAGGACATTCATCGATAATTTAAATAGTAATTAAAGGACACAAAGAATATTTCAGTTTAACAACATTTCAGGTAATTTTTTTAGAACGAGGGTTGGTTTATGGCATATTTTATTTTTAAGCCATATGTATTTTCGCTTATTACCTGGAAAACGGGAAAACCTAAGTCATAAGTATGTACGCATCTTTTGTAGGCAATAATATGGCACATAAAACAACAACATTAAAATGACATTTTTATAATGCGTTTTTTTGAGAAAAACTACATTGATCACAGAATTTTGAGGGTCAAAGTATCAAAAATTTGTGGTCTGAAGCAAATACCTCAGGATTGGGTACAGGTACTATACGGACTATTACACCAAATGAAAGGTAATTTGATTCCCTAAAAAACAAGCTATAACACTTTGAAATGCGATTATTAGTTTTCAAGATATATCGTTTTGAGTGAGTGAGGGTACAGGTTCGAAACACTTTTCTTGGTCACCCTGTATATCCGCGGATATTGAAAATGGACCATCTCCGTAGGACAATTTTTTGCTCAAAATATATCCAGGAATAACCCCTTACAAGGTTATACACGGAGTACCAAACACCCTGTATATATAGTGAGTGACTTGGGCTAACATTTTCGCATGAAAATTCCCATTATATAGCCAAACACTTCGAAACGATATCTCATGTGGGTCACAGTCACAATGCTATGCGACTATGTGACTAGCGCTAACAAGCGGCAATTTAGATAATATTTGCCAACTTACCGGACAGTTATTGTCTCAATGGAGATTTTCAGTTGGCTCTCATCAAACATTTAATAATATTACCACAAACTCGTAATTACAAGTAGATAATGTGCTGTGTGTGGTTTTAATACAGAAGGGGTGGTTCTAATTATAACTTGGTGTCTACATTGAAAAAATCTAAATTGGAAATGGTTTTCAGATTAATAGTAAAACAAAGTTATATTTATCTAATATAATAATAAAAAATTTATTTCTTATTGACAATCTTAAGCTCAAGCATTTTGCGTGTAATACACACTGTGATAAATCTGTGCTGCGAAAGTGTGATGGCGACTCTGAAACCTGACATAAAGCAAAATCGACTACCCGGTAGTCGCTATAATCGTTTCTTTTCTTTCTTGTTCTGGTATTTTCGATGACGTAAATCTACGAGTTCATCTATTTCTTGGTAGCGAGAGAGGAAGAACTCATTTTGATCTCTATCACAGTCTGCTTTGTCACAGTGATTTGAGTTAGTCCGACACTTCTAGTTCCGTCTCCGGGCTGTCACACCGAAAAGATCACAGGTCCTTACATCACATCTTATCTCTAATAGAAGCCAATAACCGATTTGTGCCATCTTACGTCTTATAGTTTTACATAGAGCTTATAATATTTTTAGACCACAGGCAGTAGTCATACAATGATAAAACTAAGCCAAGCTTAATTTGAAAGGAAAAATTTCCGGATTTACGTTACGCTTTATTATTCGTGACGTTTCGGTCTCTGTTAAGACCTTTATCAAGCTTAATTTTATGATTATGATCATTCGATTTTTTGAGAAATAATTTGATTGCAAAGATTAGTTCCATATTATATCTTAGTATATTAAGTGGTTTATAAGTTTACTTTATCAAGTTAGTAACTTCAAACAAAATATAATTGCGAATGAAATAGAAACAAATTTTGCAAAAATTACTGATAAATCTCGTTGTATCTTAAACATGGTTCGTTTATCTGGAGGCAACTTGAGCATGTATCAATTGTTCCAAACAATAATTTTTCACTTTCGCCCATATCTAACCTGCGGAAATCTAAACAAATCTACGATTATATTTGCCATTTTACGATTTGGTGTTTTCGAAGCATAAAGAAAGATTATCTTAATTTTTTTGAATGATTTTTAGTTGTTTTGTTTTAAAATATACGAGAAATGTTTGTTGTTATAATAATCTATGCAAAGTGTACTTTCCGCATTGATGCGAATTGGACAGAAAGGTGTTAGTGTTGAATGATTAAGGCTAAAATTGACTTTCTCTTGAAATCATTCGCAAGACCGATAAATCTAGGGTATGATTTGGAAATTAATGATAGCTCATTGGAAGGTAACATATTTTTAAGTTAAATTAATTTTTTTTTATTTATTAACATCAATTAATTTATGTTTATTACCCGGATAATTTTAGCATCGCTAACCCCTTAGTTCGAGTTAAACTTACTGGGTATTGTGTTGATCTGTCGTAAGTTCAAATACCGATCGACGTATGATTCCATTACACTGCCTGCGAATGTATACCTCTACCACTTCGACCTGCGAAAATAAGTAACTCGTATACAAAGGGTGGTTATAATAAATGTTAAGGAATCTGAAGTTTCATCATCTATAGCGCTACAGGCCAAGTCGGGCCCTGGCCTGCTTCGTCTTCAATTTTCTCGGTCCAATGATCGTGTCCTCCATGTTATAAATTTGAGAAGCGATTTGCAGTCTTCCTCCCAGCGTTTTTTCGGTTTTCCGACTGGCCTTTTCCTTCCCCCTTCCTTCTCTACATGTTTGGGTATTCTTCTGGCCTCCATTCCGCTGTACGTAGTCAGCCTGCAACAGAACTTTCGTTTTGTTTTTGTTTCTGCATAACCCTACTTCTCGTGCTGCCGTGCTCAGATTAACGAAGACTTCCTTTGCGCCCAGTTGTGATCGCTCCATTATGTTTATGTCGTCTACGTAAGTTACTATGTGCGATGATTTGAACAGTAGCATCCCACTGGTGTCAACTGGGAGTTTTTTCACGACATATTCAAAAGCTGGATTAAAAAGTGTAGGTGCAAGGTCATCTCCTTGCTTCAGCTTGAAGAGTGCTTGGAAGCTTGTTGTCAAGTCGTTCTGAATCCTTACTTAGCATGTTGAGTCCATCATTGTAAGCCTTGTCAGTCGGCCGAGATTCGCTGGTATTCCTAATTCCGGCATTATGTTGTACACTACAGTCCTATCGATACTGTCGTATCTGGTGCACGTCGATGTTATATTCCCAGAATTTTTCTAGCACCTGTTTCACTGTGAATACTTGATCCGTAGTTGATCTTTCGGCTCTTAATCCACCTTGGCATTCTCCAATTAAAACCTATTAATTCGGGACTCTATGATCTTTCTAAAGATTTTGTAAGACGTGCCCAGCAATGAAATCCCTCTACAGTCTTCGCAGCGGAGTTTGTCGCCCTTTTTGTAGATCGAACATATAATGCTTTTACGCCAATCACCAAGTTGTGTGTACTAAATAACGCGCCGGTAATTGACGGAATACCAGTTGAACTTCTGAAAAACGGTGGAAACTGTGTCGCTGAAATACTACACAACATGATATGCAAAATTTGAACAGAGGAAATCATACCCGACGATTGGCGAAAAAGCATCATTTTTCCAATTCACAAGAAAGGATACAAACTCTGATGTGATAATGACAGAGGAGTATCATTGTTGTGTACGTCCTATAAAATATTGACAAAACTAATTGAACGTCGTTTTAAGCCCTATACTAATGAAATAATTCGCGAATATCAAGGTGAATTCAGAATCGAACGATCTACAACAGATCAGATATTCTCATTGAAACAGGTACTTGAAAAATGCTGGGAATATAACACACACGTGCACCTAATCTTCGTAGATTTTAAACAAGCATGCGACAGTATCGCTAGGAAGGTACTGTACCAAATCATGTTTGAGTTTGGAATTCTCCCAAAACTTGTCCGACAAACAAGACTCACAATAACGAACACTGAATACCAACTGAGAATACAAACCAATCCCACAACCAGCTTTCGAACGGAATGTTGTTTAAAGCAGGAAGTTGGTCTAGCCCCCATGCTTTTCAACTTGGCACTACAGTATGTCGTCCGAAAAATCCCAGTCGACACCAATGGGACACTACTGTTCAAGTCTACCCAACTAGCAGCATACGCTGACGACATAAACATCCTAGCAAGATCCTTCCCTAGTGCTAAGGAGGTATTTGTCAATCTTGACTCCGCAGCAAAAGAAGTCGGGTTGCGCATTAACGAAAGCAAAGCAAAAGTAATGACGCAACCAAGAAGGAGAACCTCTCAGACAAAACATAACAATTGCGGATTATAATTTGGAGATTGTGGATAAATTCAGATATCTAGGGGCTAATCTAGCAAAGGACGCCAATGAAATAGACGAAACCAAATGACGGAAATACTAGCAAATAAAACGTATTATTCGGTTCCAATAATGAAATCCAAGAAAGTGCAAATGAACAATAAGATGCGGACATTTAAAACAAATATATAGTACGACCTGTGCTCTGTTATGGCAGCGAGATGTGAACACTAACGCGAACTTCCGAAAAAACAGTTAATGCATTCGAAAATTGGGATCTGTGAAGGAAGGATCGAAATGGCGAATAAGATACAACCATTTGTTGTATCAACTCTACGACGATCCAGAAGTTTGAACGTTCATCGAGCTACGTAAACTGCAGTAGTCTGGCCATTGCTTTTTCTTTTTTCGGCTTGTTTTGCTAGCATATCGTCTAAGCTCGTCAAATGTCTTTCTTGGCTCTCGTTGGTCGTTCAGTAAATTGTTCGTAAGCTGCATTCTTTTTGTCTATTGCATCTCGGCAGTCATCATTGAACCAATCATTCTTATTTCGCCGGATTCGGTGGCCTATAACCTCTTCTGCGACGGACTTAATGCTATTTTTGATCGAGAGCCATAAGTCTATTGGCATTTCGTGGTGGTTGAATATTTGGCCAAAATGTCTGTTTAAACCTAATGTACCTAGTCGTGCCATAAGTTCTGTCACACGTATATGGGCAATTTTTGTATAAATGAAAAAGAGTTTTTGACAAAGGAAAATATATTTTATTTTGGCATACTAATGGAAGTAAAATAAGCAACAAATTATTCAAAGTGGCCGCCTTTAGCCTTAACACAGCTCTTTAATCTGTTGGGCCAGTCATCGATAGCAGTACGCACTGTTTCTAGCGGAAAATTAGCTACTGCTTCTGTCAAAGATCGCTTAAGGCTCTCGATATTTGGGTGTCGTCTCGTGCACACCATGGACTCTAACTCCGCCCACAGTTTGTAGTCCAGGGGATTCAAATCTGGGCTCCCAGAAGGCCATTCCGTCGCCCTTATAAACTGTGGAATATTGGTTTCCAACCACGCTTGTGTGGTTCGAGCTTTGTGGGCTGGCGCAGAATCTTGCTGGAAAACCCAATGTCGATTGTTGAATAGCGTAGAGTTCAGCGGCTTCACACATCCCTCCAGGATGTCCGTTTGATAATTTTTCGCTGCAGTTTTTACGCCTTTTTCGCAAAAATGAAGCTCGGTGATCCCTTCGTAGCTGACACCCCACCATACCATGACTGATGCTGGATGATGTCCTCGCTGTACCCTAGTGGCAACTTGTCGGGCTTCTATGGAGCTGTGGGCATACACCTTATCATTTTGGCGGTTGAAATGTTCCTCCACCGTAAAAATTTTTTCATCGGTAAACAAAATTTCTCGATGTTTGTTGTTGCCGTACCGCCGAAGGAGCTCTTTCGATCTGGTGCTCCTAATTTGCTTCAACTGCTCAGTCAGCAAATGTCCCGTTGATCGTCGAAAGGCACTCATCCCGAGGTCAGATTTTATGATGCGAGACATATTTCGGGTGGAGATGTTCATCTCTCGAGCCATGATTCGTTGTTTACGAAGCGGATTTCGACGAATTCGACTCTCGACCGCTTTGATGGCAGCAGAAGAACGTACATCACGCGGACGTCCAGAACGAGGTCGATCTTCAATAGTCTGGATCGCGTTATATCTCTGGATCGCACGATACACAAATCTTTGCGTTATTGTTAACGGGCACAACAACTTGAAAATTTCACTCGCGGATTTTCCACACTTATGTAGTGCAATCACTGCAGTTCGGTTTTCTATTACACCCCATTCCATCTTCACACGTTAACGAACACACTTTAAATGACCATCAACTGTCAACAACATTATGACGTTTATAAAACTGGCCGATATTGAAATGTCACTCATAAAATAAAGTTGTTGCCAATGTGAGAAATTATGTGACAGAACTTATGGCAGGACTAGGTATATGCGGCTGCGATGGACTCGTCCTTCAGCTTCTCGATGCCGAATTTAAATATCGGTTAGTGTTTTGCAGGGCCACTGCTTGCTATTCGACATCGGAATGTGACCTTGACCAAATAGCGGTCAGAGTCGCAGTTACCACTGTGGGTTCTTACATTTAGGATGCTGGATCCTGCCCTTTTATCAATGAGAACGTGGTCTATCTGACGTCCTTCCATTGGGTGACGCCCAAATTTTTTTCTAGATGCTCCGATGCGGGAAGCATGTTAAGCTTACTACAATATTTCTACTGCAGGCGAAGTCGTTGTCGTTGTCCGTTGTCATTACTAATGTCGTGGAGACTGTGTCCTTCGTTTGTTCCTCTAATGTGTTTCCTCCTTCCGCAACTTCGCGTTGAAATCATCTAAAATGATCTTGACGTCATTTGAGGGCAATTAGTCATAAGTTGTTTCAAGGCGACTATGAAATTCATCCTTAGTTGCCTCGTCCTTGTCCTCCGTTGGGGCGTGAATATTAATGAGCCAGATGTTGAAAAAAGTTGTCTTTATGCTCTCGATTTTTTGTTATAGGGTTTGAAGTAGGTGATATGCTGTTTAAATGCTTTGCTAACGACAAAAGCTACTCCAAACTTACGGCTTCCCGATTATTTTCCACTTTTAAAGATTGTGTGCGACCTCATGTCCGTTACTTCACTACCAAGCCATTTAGTTTACTAAAATGTCATTAGTGTTTTTTTTGTGGGTACAGGTTGTAAGCCCATCGTCCAGCCCCCAATCTGGAAGACATAGTTACCACATCGGTCAATAAGTCCGTAGGATGACCCACAGATGGCACCTCTGTAGCCGAACCAATTGTATTGACAGGGAGTACCAACTTTCAGAAGCGACGCGTCAAAATTTCATGACATTCTGATTCTTTGTTTACAAGCTACAGTGCTCGAAGTGACGCTACTTTTGTTATTTTTAAAAACATGGAAAAATCCGAATTTCGTGTGTTGATAAAACATTGCTTCTTGGTGGGAAAAAATACCGTTGAAACAAGAGCATGGCTTGAAAAGTGTTATTTGGAATCTGCTCCGTCGAGACAAATGGTTGAGAAGTTGTTTGCCAAGTTTAAATGTGGTCGTAGCTCGACTGAGGACTGCCCCGCAGTGGAAGGCCAAATGAAGCTGTTACTCCAGAAAACATTAAAAGAGTCCACAAAATCGTTTTGGCCGATCGTAAAGTGAAGTTGCAAGAGTTAGCAGACACTCTAAAGATATCGAAAGGCAGTGTGCACACAATTTTGCATGGGTATTTGTCGATGTGGAAGCTCTTTTCTAAGTGGGTGCCGCGTTTGCTCACAGTGGACCGAAACAACATCGTGTCGACGATTCGGAGGCCTGTATGAAGCTGTTTCGACACAATAAAAAAGATTTTTTGCGGCGGTATGTGACAATGGATGAAACTTGGATCCATCATTTCATTTCCAGAGTCAAATCGGCAGTCATTCGAGTGGACAGCAGCGGGAGAACCGCGACCAAAGCGACCAAAAACTGGCAAGGTAATGGCTTCAGTTTTTTGGGATGCACATGGTATATTATTCATAGACTACCTTGAGAAGGAAAGAGCATCAATACCGATTATTATATACCATTACTCGAACGTTTGAAGCGAGAAATTGCTGCGAAACGGCCACACATGCAGAGGAAAAAAATGCTGTTTCATCAAGACAATGCTCCGTGTCACAAGTCGATCAAAACAATGGCAAAATTGCATGAATTGGGCTTCAAATTGCTTCCGCATCCACCGTATTCTCCAGATCTAGCCCCCAACGACTACTGGCTGAAATGAAGAGGTAATTTCCGCAACTGAGGCACATTTTGAGTCGAAAGACAAGTTGTTCTACAAAACTGGTATCGAAAAGCTAGAGAGGCGTTGGGCGGATTGTATCACTCTTGAAGGAAACTATGTCGAAGAATAAAGCAAAATTAAACTGAAAAAACTGTATTTTGAAATGAAAGAAAAGATTTCCGGATTCTACACTGTTATGCTTTATTATTCGTGACGTTTCGGTCTCTGCTGAGACCTTTATCAAACTCAGCAGAGACCGAAACGTCACGAATAATAAAGCATAACAGTGTAGAATCCGGAAATCTTTTCTTTCATTTCAAAATGCACTGTGAAAACATTCACCAAACCAAACTGTATTTTCTTTGTTATCCTACAGACTTATTGACCGATGTGTTATGTATACTTAACCGCACAGACTCGGCTGGACAATATTAGCTTAACATGATATTTTGGAGTTCTTTCAGCTATGCCGCGAGTCCAACTATATCCATTCTTAGCCTACTTCCTGAGACGCACTGATGCTTCTGGCCTTTCAGGATGTTTTCTTTTTCTTCCAAGTAGAAGATCCCTTTAAACACTAATGTAAATAAAAGTAAAATGTGAAGGAAATAACTTTTATTAAATCGAAATTTTCTTCAACAAAAATCCCTCAAATTCATACAAAAAATCCCCTTATCACCCCGAACATTAAAAAATTCTGCAATCTAGTATCATTGATAACACTACAGTTAGCGAAATTGATTTAAGCGCACCCTATTTGTGCAATCAAATTTGGGGGTTTCGCCGTAAAAGGAGTAAATAAATAAAAACAGATTATTTTAATTTACATTTATTATTTTAAGATAATTTCAGAAGGTTTATATACCTAGTCGTGCCATAAGTTCTGTCACACGTAGATGGGCAATTTTTGTATAAATGAAAAAGAGTTTTTGACAAAGGAAAATATATTTTATTTTGGCATACTAATGGAAGTAAAATAAGCAACAAATTATTCAAAGTGGCCGCCTTTAGCCTTAACACAGCTCTTTAATCTGTTGGGCCAGTCATCGATAGCAGTACGCACTGTTTCTAGCGGAAAATTAGCTACTGCTTCTGTCAAAGATCGCTTAAGGCTCTCGATATTTGGGTGTCGTCTCGTGCACACCATGGACTCTAACTCCGCCCACAGTTTGTAGTCCAGGGGATTCAAATCTGGGCTCCCAGAAGGCCATTCCGTCGCCCTTATAAACTGTGGAATATTGGTTTCCAACCACGCTTGTGTGGTTCGAGCTTTGTGGGCTGGCGCAGAATCTTGCTGGAAAACCCAATGTCGATTGTTGAATAGCGTAGAGTTCAGCGGCTTCACACATCCCTCCAGGATGTCCATTTGATAATTTTTCGCTGCAGTTTTTACGCCTTTTTCGCAAAAATGAAGCTCGGTGACCCCTTCGTAGCTGACACCCCACCATACCATGACTGATGCTGGATGATGTCCTCGCTGTACCCTAGTGGCAACTTCTCGGGCTTCTATGGAGCTGTGGGCATACACCTTATCATTTTGGCGGTTGAAATGTTCCTCCACCGTAAAAATTTTTTCATCGGTAAATAAAATTTCTCGATGTTTGTTGTTGCCGTACCGCCGAAGGAGCTCTTTCGATCTGGTGCTCCTAATTTGCTTCAACTGCTCAGTCAGCAAATGTCCCGTTGATCGTCGAAAGGCACTCATCCCGAGGTCAGATTTTATGATGCGAGACATACTTCGGGTGGAGATGTTCATCTCTCGAGCCATGATTCGTTGTTTACGAAGCGGATTTCGACGAATTCGACTCTCGACCGCTTTGATGGCAGCAGAAGAACGTACATCACGCGGACGTCCAGAACGAGGTCGATCTTCAATAGTCTGGATCGCGTTATATCTCTGGATCGCACGATACACAAATCTTTGCGTTATTTTTAACGGGCACAACAACTTGAAAATTTCACTCGCGGATTTTCCACACTTATGTAGTGCAATCACTGCAGTTCGGTTTTCTATTACACCCCATTCCATCTTCACACGTTAACGAACACACTTTAAATGACCATCAACTGTCAACAACATTATGACGTTTATAAAACTGGCCGATATTGAAATGTCACTCATAAAATAAAGTTGTTGCCAATGTGAGAAATTATGTGACAGAACTTATGGCAGGACTAGGTATATATCCAAGTAATATCATTGCTTAAACTAAATAACAAAAGTAAAACTAAACAACTCTATTCTAGAGTGAACGCAGTCTTAAAAATCAACTTATGGTAATCTACTATATATTTACACTCAAATTTAAAGAAACAGTTGACAGTTAATTTTTCGGGAGCTCATTTCGTTACTTAAGTCGGTACTCGTTACTTCGGATTCGGTCAGTAACGAGTACTCTTGTAACGAATAGTTACTTTTTTTCATATCACTACTGTCAACATATTCAAGTTTAAGTCATAAGGGTGGCCTTTAGATGTTTGACACTGAGCAAACCATATCATTTTTATTTTGAAATGTGACAAAATTTCATAAGCTTGCTTATGATTTCATATCAAAAGCAACAGTGATATAACTATTAAAATCTTGCTTTCACAGAATTCTCCATGCTACGATATATATTCTCCTATTGAACTGAAGCTATACAGTATACTCTTTGCCATCAGGCAAAAAAAAAGCTATGTTGATTTGTATTTCAATATTTGCCGCATGGGCAGCAAAAGATGCGATAGCCTTTTCCAAGGTATGCACGCTCGAAATACTAGAGGAAAATCCTCGAAGCTAGTCGTCCTTATGATGGGCATAGAGGGCATATAAAGCTAGTGCTAGTGCGTTTGATTTCATAGAAACAATTTATTTTTAATTTGCCCCAGCATCGAGTGGCAATCACTAACAGAAATAGCCAGGAAAATAATAATAATAAAAAAGAAACTAAATGAATCTAAAAGCTGAAGTTGTTTTCAATTACGCAAAAATATTCAGTACAGCGCTGTACTCGATGTCTGGGTGATGTTAAAAAGGATTCGTTTTTTCGTGCTCACAAAATACGATTGAAATCATAAATCCCATTTAGGTGACCTCAAAGAAGATCTTTTTTCGTTTTAACTTTCCTGGGGTATGGTAAATTGTGGGCATTTGAAAAGGGACATGAAAGTTGAAATGGTAAATTGTTACTTATTAGACATCGAAATGTTGAGGAATATCGAAAGTGTTCATTTATTTTTTTTTTTTGTGGCTTAACTTAGATGATCATCGTGTAAATGAAATTTAACGTTTAGGGTATATATCCTCAAAAATATGTGCCTATAGCCAGGATATATGTATATGATGTTTCTGTAAGAAGGAATGAAGTTAGTAGCGTACATTCTTTCATTTTCGACCATACAAAAAAATCATATACCATTTTTCGTAATTTCCAAGAAAAAACATAACAGAATTATGATCGGGCTTAAAGCCCAATCATGTGATACTCTAGATGAGATGGAAATGACTTTAATATACCGGAAAATATGTCATCTCACATTCTTTCGAACAGTGAATAGAGACTTTTGCATGGGAGGTGGTAGAAGTAGAGGGGGATGTTTGTATTTTTCGTATATGACACCGTACATGGCATGAAAAATGTTTTTTGCTGAATTTAAAGTTTTTAGTTGTCATTATTTTTAAAGAAATTGGTCATAGATTTTCTGAAATTGGGGCATTTGTATGGGAGGTGGCAGAGGAAGTGGAGCGTTTAAGATGATTTTGAAACAGCTTATTATCATCCTTATCACCATGCTTTGATTCAATTTCAAAGTCGATAGCTCTCATATACTTGAAGGAGAAATGCTTTTCTTGAATTTATAATACAGATATTTATATGGGAGGTTGGAGAAAGAGTGAAGCGGATCTGATAATTTTTTCTAACACTTATTTTTATTATTAAGAAACAAATTCTGGCAAAATTTGAAGTTTGTACTTTTTCTAGTTTGAATGGAAATCGATAAAATGCATTTAACAAAAATTATGCATTTGTATGGGAGGGGGTAGAAGGAGTGTACGGATCAAAACAAATTTCTCAATTTTCTCGTTATTGATATTTCTATTTTTATACTCTATGCAAAATATCAAGTTGATAGCTTTAACAGTTTCGGAGAAAAATAATTTAATTTAAATTTCAAAATTTCGTGAAATTTGTATGGGAGGGGGTAGAAGGAGTGAGGTAAAGATGATAATTATTTTTAAAATAAATTGCAATTATAGTAGAATTAATTCTGACAAAATTTCGTCTTTTCAGCTTTACTGGTTTCAATGAAAATCGAAAATATGTATTTTTCAAAATTTTCCATTTGTATGAGAGGAGGTAGAAGGGGTAAGGGGATCGGGTCAATATTTCGTGATTTTAATGACATCTATATCATAATACTTTGACCTACATTTCAAGTCGATAGCTTAAATAGTTTCAAAGAAAAATCAATTTATTAATATTTCGAAATTTCATGAAATTTGTATGGGAGGGGGTAGAAGGAGTGGGGGGATGTAGCCCATTCACGAACTTAAAGTTACTTTTTTGCTAAAAATTACACACAAAAATTGTTAGCACTATAGCTCAAAGCTTTCGAGAGTTATGCTGTAGACAGACGGACAGGCAGACAGACAGACAGACAGTCACTCGGAATCGAGGTTTTTGAGCGACAACAAATATTTCTGTACCCTTGGCGGCTCTGTGCGAGCATTATTTCTTAGCGTTACAAACGGTAAGGCAAACACAATATACTCTCAGATTTCATCTAGAGTATAAAAACTTTTCTGCTTTTCAAACTTAGGTCTCCAACACACAACAGAGATAAAATCGTATTAACCCACTTTTCGATATTATATATGCTAACTTCGATATTAAGTCCCGAATTAATATCGTTCTGTAATAGATATTAACTTCACTATTACATACAGTATTCTGATATACCGCATAAAGCTTTGTTAAATTGACTTAATACGGTATTAAAAATAATTGTCGTGTATCACATACAAAAGCTGTAACAGAAGCTCACAAGGTGTTTCAGGTGTAATGAAAAACAGGCACACAAAAACGCAAAATATCTTATTAGGAAGTAGAAGTGGGGGTATTTCAAAACTTTTGATGCAACTTTGTTTTCAATATTTTTAGAAGTGTTCGTGCAAAATTTCAAGTTGATATCTTTCAATGTGTTGGTGTTAGATGATTTCTTAAAAATGGTCGAAATAATACTTTTGTATGGCAAGTGGTAGAAGTGGTGAAGTTGCTTCGAGCAGTTAAAATTTCAAACTTCCAGCTTAATATCTAACGTGTTAGTTACTAAGAGTATAACTCAAAAACAGTTACTTTAGTATAAGTTGACTTGTACTCTTAATAAATAACAAAGTTTTTAAAGAAGTAGTTATACTATCTAGTACATATTGAAAAAAAAAATATTTCAGCATATGTATATTGACTTGTACTCTTAGAAACATTAAGAATGATGGTGAAGTTATTCAACGAATAAAGAAACAGAAACAGCTGATTTTGGACTTATACTCTTAGTAACTAACACCTTAGATATTAAGCTGGAAGTTTGAAATTTTAACTGCTCGAAGCAACTTCACCACTTCTACCACTTGCCATACAAAAGTATTATTTCGACCATTTTTAAGAAATCATCTAACACCAACACATTGAAAGATATCAACTTGAAATTTTGCACGAACACTTCTAAAAATATTGAAAACAAAGTTGCATCAAAAGTTTTGAAATACCCCCACTTCTACTTCCTCTCATGCAAAAAAATTAAAAGCTACGAAATTCGAAAACTTCTTAAAGCAAATAAAATAAAACTATGTAGTGAGTGAGCGGCTACTACGCTGTGTTGCGTTTCGTCCCAGGCCTGGTTACAACGGACTCGTCAGTAAAGCGCGGGGTGCATTGAGTGCGAGAATACATTCGAGACTCGCACGACTTGTCAAATCTTTTTCATAACTGCAATGTATATTTCCAGCTAGGGTGTAGCCTAGTAGGTAGCGTGTTGATATTGTAATGGAAGGTCGCGAATTCAAATCCCGGTCGACGCAATATATAATTCCAGCACATTGCCTGCTTGGATATACCTTGGTCACCTCAATCTACGAAAATAAAAAAAAAATCGTAGATAGAGGGTTGTGCGAAGGGCTAACAGCCCTTCCACAATAAGTAATGAAAAATGTTAAGGAACCTGAATTTCAGGAGGCCAAGGTCCGATTTGGGCTGTAGCGCCATTGTAGAAGAAGAATGTATATTTCCAGACGGAGGTACCGTCTGGAAATATACATTGTTGTGTGAATGCGATACCTAAGAATTTCGAAAAATAGAAAAATCCCCTCATCTCGCATAGCTGTCACTTGCAAACCGTGTTTCGTGTGTTGAAGGTGTCAAGCAAACGTGTTTAAAAAAGGGACTATGAAGTCTTAAAGAAAGGTAATAACATTTCAAAATGGATAAGTTTAAATGCAGACTTTTGATGACGCTTGAACGTCTCTTACAAAAGGATCGGTATTCCCGTAATTCGGAAATACTATTAAAACTATTTTATAAAAACATTTCACTTCACCCTGATAAAAAAAGGTTTTGCAGTGATTTATATACTGGAGTATGCGCTATGAATCCATGCGTAACTCACTATTCTTAGTCTACATCGACTTGCGATGAAATTTGCGATGCGATCCTCGTGTGAGTCTCGCACGAGGCTTGTATCGCACTCTCGCGTTCAGTGTACCCCGGGCTTAAGAGTTGTGTAAGCATGTCCTGCCTTAGACGCCAAGGGAATATCGTGCAGGTAGTTGGCTTAGAATCCGGAGGTCTACAGTTGCAGCGGCCGTGCTTACCATCATGCTATGAAAACTCAACGGCTTAGTCGGTTAGTAGCCTTGCACTATAAGCCGCCACAATACTCCCCACCAGTGATAGCGGTGAGTCGTGTCTTTGAGCTGGTGGCGAATAAGAGACAGCTGTTCACGTGCAGCTCTGCAAGCGTGTTGCTGTGTAGTGTTGTTGTAAGAGCGTGGTGCTGTAGCGTATTGCTAGATGAGCGAAGTACGTGTGCGGTGTGAATGAGAAGGATTCATGAAGTCACGATATTTGAATTTTAACAGGCGCATGGGGGGTTTGGGGTTCTAACCTCCCCGTCGATAATATGATATTCCCGATTATTACTAAGACATCATTTACGAAATTTTAGGCGAGTAAGTTTGACACGTTCTAAGAAAATGGACAAAAAACATTGTGTATGGAAGGAGAGGAAGTAACACTTAAATAATCTTGGTCCGTTTTACTACAATCAAATTAGAACACTTTCAGTTTAAAATATATTTGTGTGGGAGGTGGTACAAAATGTTGGGAGATATTGATTATTGCTGCTGCAATCACTTCTGTAGCGTAGTGAGCAGCGTGCTTGCTTCACAGTCAATAGGTCGTGGGTTCGATTCCCACTCAAGGCAGTTAGATAATTTAAGCGCGATTTTTTCAGCTGCTACTGGCATTGAAAAATTATACGAAATGAAATGGGCAAAACGATGTAAAAAGTGAAACAGTTCCACTTTTAGCAGGTCTGGTGTGTATACTCAGTAGATGATTTCTGGTCGCTTTCTATCAATCAGTCCCCATAACATCTGCAAATATTTGTCAGTAGCAGCCAGTACAACTGAAAAATATACCAGCTTCACCAATCGTTACGGTCGTTCTCACTCCCCTTCCCCAACCTTCCCAACTCCATTCCTACCCTCCATGACTGTGTTTGTGCATTGCACATAACGGCCGAAATTGCCTATAACACAAATCATTCTGTAAAAAGAAATCATCATGTACCTCGACTTACCTCATGACGTAAATCGGGGTAGTTTGAGATATTAAAATAAAAGCAAATTACCTCTCCTAGCATACCTAGTTTAGCTATTGTTAAAAAAATAAAGAGTTCCATGATATTTGGAAAAACTTCAGAGGGTTTCGCGAGCAAAATAGTTTGGTTAAGCCTGATTTCGAGTATCGTATGATCGTAGTCCAGTTTTGTTTATTAAATAGCTTTTACTTTTTAATAATCTCTGTTCAATTTTTGCGTTACCTTTCGTTTATATCGTTTTTCGTTAGCATTACTGAGTCATAAGCATCCACACCAAATTATGTCTTAATTTTGATCGATTCTACAAAAGAATGGTAAAAAATGTGAAACCGTGTACTGTACAGACATTTGACATAACAATATATTTTCAATTGGCCAATCTACAATTATAATCGTTTTCAAACCGATTAACTTAAGATAAACATAATTCATTCAATAGCTAACTACATAATTAAAACCAGTGCAAATCTGGTGTAATAACATTTTCTACGAATTAATTAAGACGTATGTTTTGTTCAAACGTAAACACATAATCATTACGTGTATGATTAAATGAATGTAAATCTTCAATTTACGAGTACAAATATACCTACAAATAATTTCCACGAGAAATGTAAGTACATGCTGTACTTCTATTCTATGTATAATACTCGTACGTGTACTTCTACGCGATTTCGCTTTGCTGAAAGTGAGTGCACCTTCGGGAACAGATTAAATTAATCTTTTATAATGAAAGGGCAACAAACATTTTGTAAGTTTAAATGTGTAACGTTATAGGGAGAATCAGATTCGCTACTTCAATTCAATTACAGAGATAATGATAATCTCTGGTGAAAATTCTATATTTTTCTTAAGAGCTGGTGTAAACTTAATTTCTACAATGCATAATTATTCTGTTTGAGGTTTTAATTGTAACCCCGAATATTTAAAGTTTCTTGCAAGATAATGAAGTAATTTGTAGTCGGCTTAATGTTTGGCTCAATCTTTTCTCTGCGTATATAATTATGTATATTTATTTTTATTTGTATATTTATTTAAGTTATAATTTTGTACACAGAATGTAGCCAAAACAATGTTAAAATCAAACATAACAGGATTACGATTGGGCGTAAAGCCCAACCATGCGTTACTCTATAAGAAAGAGAAATTTGTTGATAATGAGAAATTTTGTGTGGGAAGTGGTAAAGAGGTGACGGTATTGAACAATTTTTTTCACATCATGATAGAGTTGCTATCAAAAAATTTTCTGCAAAAATTAAGCTTCAAAAATTTGATAGATTTTGAGAAAATTAGTGTATTAAATTTAGTAAAATCTTGCAGTTTGTATGGAAGGTGGTAGAAGGAGCGGGGCGCTTTCAGTGTTTTTTTGTTTCAGTAATAACTATGACGATTATGCAATTGACATCTCCCAAATTTCAGACCAATAACATTCGTACTTTTCAAGATAATCGATTTTATTTTAAGTTCTGAAAATGTATCACTTTGTATGGGAAGGGGTAGAAGGAGTAAAGCTAATCAGTTAAATTTATTCGATCTTACTTAAAATTCTGAATAAAAATTTAGTGCACAATGTCAGTTCGATAATTTTCATACGTACTGAGTAAATTGTTTAATAGTATTGCTACAAAAAGTGCAGTTTGTTTGGGAGTTATTTTTATACTGTGGATGGATGCCAGATTTCAGTATCCTTATCGGCATTCTTATTACCATGCTTTGTTCCAGTATATCTTTTTAGCATTTATAGCAATTATTAAAGGCCAAATTTTAGGCAAAATTTTAAGTTTTTAATTTTTCTGGTTTTAATGGAAATCGATATAATGCATTTACAAAAATTATGTGTTTGTACGGGAGAGAGTAGAAGGAGTATATTGATCAAAACAAACTTTTTCGGAATGGAAAATATTTGGTCGAAATTTTAAATCGATTGTTTTGACGGTTTTGAAGAAATATAATTTAATTGGAATTTCGAAATTTCGTGAAATTTGTTTGGTAGTGGGTAAAAGGGGTGCGGTGAAGCTGATTGTTTTTTCAATTGGTTACAATTATGATAAAATTAGTTCTGCTAAAAATTCGCCTTTTAGCTTTGCTAGTTGCAATGAAAACTGAAAAAACGCATTTTTGAAAATTGTACATTTCTATTTGAGGGGGTAGAAGGAATAAGGGGATCAGACCAATATTTTTTTATCGTTTAATAAATAATGATGTGAGTATCATTAATATTCATATCATTATACTATGACTTCATTTTCAAGTCGATAGCTTAAATAGTTTCGAAGAAAAATCCATTTCTCTGAATTTCATGAAATTTGCATGGAAGGAGGGGGTAGAAGGAATTGACGGATGTAGCCCATTAACGAACTTAAAGTTTTTTTTTTTGATAAAAATGACAAAATTCTGCAAAGCGTTCGATAGTTATGCTGTAGACCGTCTGTCTGTGAGGCAGACATACTCATAAAATAACAGATAATTATTTCACAATATAATACGTAATTTGAACAATTTATTGTACATTTAATTTCAATACATACAGTTAAAATTTTCGTATCTATTGTTCCATCTTTATTGGTGAGTACTAGCAAATTAGGTCTGCAAAGAGATTTCAGCCGAAATTCTATTGACGACCGAAAATTTTGACTACATTCTAACAAGCGGTTTCCACTTTCTACGTTTTATGTGTATGGTGAATTTAAAAAATATCCATTTGGTCTTACGCCTCTGGCCTTTTAAGTGTATAATAGAGGTTCAAGCCCACAGAAAAAAAAACATCAATCGGAATTATTGCTTAATGTAAATTTCAGAAAACTTGTGCCATTCACTATTTAACACTATTTAAACTATAAACTTTCCGCATGTAATTCCAATAAAAAATTAGAACATACCACTAAGTAAATTCAGTTTTTTTGTCCCAAGCTAGGATTTAATATAAAACGTGGTAACCATTTTAATACACAATAGGGTCTTATCTTTTAATTAGATTCGTGACTTAATTTAGATTTTTGTGACGCAATTTATTTTTTTTGTAATAATATATTCATGTATACGCACAAACGTATCGAAATTGGAAAAGAAGATGATGATGATGTGCTACAACCTGCATATCATCATCATTTCAATTTCATATTAAAAGATACACCTACAAGTATTTGGCCTAATAAATTTCAATTTGATTTGATGATCATGATTTTGAACTTAAGCACAATTGAAAACACTTGTTGAATTTGATTAAAATATTTACAAAGACGGTAAGGTCGTGTTTTATTGCAACTTTTGACATAATTTCAAATTAAAATTAAATTCAATTTCGCTTAGTGCTCTGAATACCTGCTCTATATGTATCTTCTTCTTGTTTAGTGTTTTTTTTTTTTTGCATAATTTTTCAGTTTTATAATTTAAATGACTACTTTTGGTCAATCTTACGTGTTCCTACATTAAGTACCGGTGTTTTGTAGATTAATTCACTCCAAAAGCTGAATTAATCGGGTCGTATTTTGTAATTTAAAAAGATAATGCATTGAAATCGTAAATTTGAATTTGAACTATTTAATTTTGAAGTGAATTAAGCTTTAAAACCTCTAATGTTATAACGCGTAACACTAGATAAAAGTTCACATTTGAACATCAAAAGTTAATTAGTTAATTAGTTAATTTAACATAAACCTCTAAGCGAAGTCCCTTAAGATTTTTTTATGTCATAGAAACTATGTATTTTTTTTTTGTGCAATTTATGTTTCTATTATTCAAACTAGATAATGTATCATACACTCTGTAAGGACTTATGCCAAAAAATTGGCGGGGTATATACACAAAATCGCATATTTAAGTAAATATGTTGTTGGCAGTTTGATAAAGATCTCAGCAGAGACCAAACGTTTATTCGTGACAGCGTAACAGTCAAAAATCCGGAAATCTTAAATATGTAGTGTTTTATAAACAAACAATGTTGCCGAAGTCGTTGGAAACTCGAACTTTTTTTCGAATATCCTTAAATTAAAATCTTGGTGAGGGAACTGGTTTACTGGCAATGTGATTAGTTAATTCGTTTTGAAGTTATTAACAATTTCATGCAGGATGTTTTTAAAAAAAAATAAAAAATTTAAAAATGCAAACTTTTAAATCGCTCGTGTGACTGCTGATAGGTCATTCGTCTACTTTCGTCAATCATTTTTCTCACAGCAGTAATGCTTTCATCCATAACGGCGGCTAGAAGCTGCTGATCGCCACTCGTCATATGCTAATACAGTTCCTTCTCTACAAGGAGGCGATCTTGAGCATCGGCCTCTAGTTGCTGTCGGGACTTGTTTATTCCTCTGGCCCTTTTTGCAACTGCTCGCTTCGACCAATCATCTTCCTTGAGGATCCAGAGCTTGTTTGGAGATGTTTTGCACTGTTTTTCTCAAATTGGAACCGATCCACCGTTACTTCCGGCTTTGAAAATACTTTCTAAGCTAAAAGCTTTGATGATTCTTTTTTATTATGGATTGAGAGTTTTCTATCGAAGCGCGCCATACAAGCTATTTTATTTGGCATCTCTTCGACTTCCTTTCTTATCAATTCCGGCGTCCCTCAAGGCTCCGTTTCATCACGTACTTTATTTTTAATCTTTATTGACGACCTTCTGTTGTCGACTCTCAACCCAATTCACAGCTTCGCACTTACCAGTCCACTTAAAAACACTTACATCCTTGACTAAAGTGCTGAGGCGCATCTGTCTTCTTGCCCTATTAAGTTTCGGTGAGTTATTTGATTCAATAAATTCTAACTTCAACACAATCCTGCAATAGTACGGGGCGAATCAAGTAGAGTTTAATGCGACCAAAACACAAGCATGTCATCTTTCCCTTAAATATAACTTACCTTTCCTGACCTAATCTTTGATGGTGTCATACTTGATCATTCGAAGAACTCCTACCTTCTGGGTATGCACGAATTCAGCTTAGTGCTATAAAGGTTTTTTTTATTTTAGTCTGTCTAATTTTACTTCGTCGTTGGAGATGAAATCTGGCCAGAATATTCTTAGATTGCGTCGGAAGCACTAGTTCACAAAGTTTCTTTCTTTGTCGATTTTTTGCATTGAGTGCAACCAACATCATGGATTTGATGCTCGCAGGGGAAGAGGGAAGATCACTTTTAACCTTTAGAAAGGGGAAAGGATCCCCCAGACTTCAATCAACCAATCAGTTTCCTGTTAAGACTTCCTATAAACGAATAGGACAGAAACAGTTCTCTTCCACAAGATTTTGAGCATCGGCCTTTAATTGTCGCCACGACTTTCTATTCCTCTGACCTTCTGTTTAACTGCTTGCATCCATGTAGTACATGGTCCATCAACTCGACGTCTTTCTTGAGGATCTTGAGAAGTTTGTCCTGCGATGTTTGCAGTTTCTTGGTAAGTAACGGTCACTTTCCATGTCAATCAATCAAATTCCTGTTAAGACCCCCTATAGGGGCATAGGACAGAAACAACTTTCTTCCACAAGGCGCAATCCTGAGCATCGGCCTTAAGCTGTTGCCAGGACTTGTTTATTCCTCTGGCCTCCTGCTCAACTGCTCGCTTCCATGTGTTACATGGTCGACCAACCCGACGTCTTCCTTGAGGATTATAATCCAGAGCCTGTTTTGCGATATTTTGCTCTGGTTTCCTCAAAGTATGACCGATCCACTGCCACTTCCGCCGTTGAATCTCAATACCTATTTTAGTCTGGCCAGTTGTACTCCAAAGTTCGTCGTTAGAGATCACTTCTGGCCAGAATATTCCTAAAATGCGCCGGAGGCATTGGTTTACGAAAGTCTGTAGTTTCTTGGTAAGTCGAACGGTCACTTTCCACGTAGTACAACCATACAACAACACAGATTTGACGCATGCGTCAAAAACTCGCAGCTTCGTGCGAAGGGAACCTCTAGAAAGGGGAAAGGATACCGAAGGCCTGACGAGCTTTATTTAGCCGAGCCTCAACATCCTTTTCGGCTCCGCCGTCCATGCTGACAATGCTTCCAAGATAGCAAAAATCTTACACCTCTTCCACATCCTGTCCGTTAAGAACAATCGGTGCTTGCGTTCGAACCCATGTGCATGTACTTGGTTTTACGCACATTTATTTTCAGTCCCGCCTCTTTGCATTTAGAATGCAACGAGCGAACATTTGACTCTAAGTCCGAAAGGTTATGTGCAAGCAAACACACGTCATCAGCATAATCAAGGTGACTTAAGATGTTAAATAGTCTCCATTGAAGACCTTTACCTTCCCCACCTTCCAGTGCAGCTTTCAAAATGTCATTTATTACCACCAGAAACAGGGCTGGTGATAATATTCAGCCTTGTCGGACCACCGTTCGCACAGGGAAGCTCTCGGACAGCTCTCCTCTATGCAAGACGCGACACCTTGCATCTTCGTAGGATTCTTTAATCATAGCTATGACCTTATCTGGAATACATCTCCTACGCAAAGCATTCCATATGTAATCTCACTTAACGCTGTCGAAAGCCTTCTCGAAGTCTACAAACATGAGATGTAGTGGCGAACCCATTTCGGCTGACTGCTCTAATATTATCCGTAGGGTATTTGTGTGGTCGGTACAAGACGACCCTTTACGGAATCCAGCCTGATAAACTTCGAGAGTACTCTCGACGACATCACTAATCCTATTGAGAATTACCTTAGCCATAATTTTTTATACGGCAGTAAGTAGACATATACCACGCCAATTGCCACAATCCCGAAGGTCGCCCTTCTTCGGAATTTTCACAATGACGCCCTCCTTCCATTCAGTCGGATATCTTCCTTCATTCCACACTTTAGTGAAGAGTGGGAGGAGTATATCGGCTGTGATTTCCGGGTCGGCTTTGAGGAGTTCGGTTGGTAGTCCGTCTATACCTGGAGGTTTCCTTCCCGCCATTGACTGAATGTTGGAAACTATCTCTCCCTTATCTGGGGGATCGTTCCTAATAGAGGATTGTTGCGGTTGGATGTTTGGTAGTTGTTCTGTTTCCGGAATATCTTCCTCTGACACTTTCCATGTAGCACAACCATATAACATTACGAATATAACGCATGCGTTACACACTCACAGTTTCGTCGGAAG
Organism: Chorisops tibialis; assembly: GCA_963669355.1. NCBI lineage: Eukaryota > Metazoa > Arthropoda > Insecta > Diptera > Stratiomyidae > Chorisops > Chorisops tibialis. Next base: position 129,224,324 of record OY770264.1, read on the forward strand.
GGAGATCTCTCTTAACTTCCAGAAAGTGGAAAGAATACCGAAGGCCTGGCGAGCTTTATTTATGCGAGCCTCAATATCCTTTTCGACTTCGCCTTCCATGCTTACAATGCTTACGAGGTAAAAAAAAGTCTTGTACCTTTTCCACATCTTGTCCGTTAAGAACAATCGGTGCGCTTGTGTCCGAACCCATGTGCATGTACTTGGTTATAGTTTTATTTTTAGTCCCGCCTCTTTGCATTTAGAATGCTACACTAAAGAGTGTGACGAGCATATCGGCTGTTATTTCAGGGTCCGCTTTGACGACATTGGTAGACCGGGCTTTCTTTCTCGCCATTGACCGAATGGCGAAAACCATTGCTCCTTATCGGGGGATCGTCTCTAATATAGTATTTTTGCGGCTTGATGTTTGGCAATTGTTCTGTTTCTGGAATATCTTCTTCTGACAAGATGTTTAATATGTCGCAGAAGTATTCAGTCCATTGCCGCAACTGGTGTTCACTCATATTAAGGAGAGTTCCGTTAACATCTCTCACCAGGTGATAGGCGGAGGAAATTCCTATTCGTCAACTATTTCATAGTTTTAAGTAGCGAATCCATCTTCCAAAGGTAAGCCGTAGATTCCGCCTTATTTGTCATATCTTCATTTGTCGCGTCTAGCAGCCTTCTTATACAGCTTGAAAAGGCTGTTAGAGGCGTATGAGTATCGCGATAGTTCCATCTTAATGACAAAGTTCTTTGGTTGACATCGGTTGAGGGGTGATTGCCAATCTGGCTTTTTCCGATCGCCAACCTTGTCCCATGTGTCTGGCGACATCCAGGGTTTCTCATCGCTTTGTACATATCCCACAAATTCTTCAGCACTTAGTCCCCCCCCCCCCCCCCCCACGTCAACTCACACTTCGCTTCTCCATCTTATGGCCAAATGGTCGATTTGGTTCTGAGGGATGATGGTATTAACCATCGTCCCGTAGACTTGGATGATTTTTTTTTTATACTAATCTCACTTTATATAACTTATATCACTTTCCACGGTAGCGAAAATTTTGCATCGGTTAGAAGGAGTATACGAATCAAAACAACATTTTTTTTGTGTTAATGATATTTCTACTGTTATACCTTGTACAAAATTTCAAGTCTATAGCTTTGACAGTTTCGATGAAAAATAATTGAATTGAAATTTCAAATTTTCGTGAAATTTGTATGGGAGGGAGTAGAAGAAGTGTGGTGAAGTTGATAATTTTTTTAAAGCTAATTGCAATTATAACAAAATTAATTATGGCAAAATTCCGTCTTTTCAGCTTTACTAGTTTCAATGAAAATCGAAAATATGTATTTTTCAGATTTGTGCATTTGTATGGGAGGGGGTAGAAGGAGTGAGGGGATTGGATCAATAGTTCATAATATCAATGACGTCTGCATCATAATACATTGACCCAAATTTCAAGTCGATAGTTTAAATATTTTCAAAGAAAAATAAATTTCTTAAAATTTCGAAATTTCATGAAATTTGTATTGGAAGGGGGTAGAAGGAGTGGGGGGATGCAGCCCGTTCACGAACTTAAAGTTACTTTTTTTGCTAAAAATGACAATAAATTTTTGAAAAACACCTCAAAGCTTTTGAGAGTTATGTTGTAATGACAGACGCACAGGCGGACAGACTATATGCTATCAGCTCACGGGAAGCGCAGGAAAAAGTAGAGCGGGTACAAAGGGGTCATCAGCCCTCCTCAGTGATGGTATTGTGGGGGGTCAGCTACGAAGGCACCACAAACCTACATTTTTGCGAAAAGGGTTGCAGACCTCGGATTAGTAATTATCAAGAAGACATTTTAAAGCGTGGCCAAACCAGCTCAGCTGTGGCTTGAGGAAACATTCATGAGTTCAGAAGTGCCTTAGGGAGCCTTACATCAATCCGTTGGACTACTTGTTATGGTCTTCCCTTGAAGAAATGCCTTGCAGATGACGTAATCCGAATTAGGTCCGTGATCAAGGTAAGGAAAAGGTGCGTTCTGTAATTGACGACTGGCCACGCAGACTGCGGGCTTGTCTTCAGGCAAAAGGAGGTAATTTTGAATATTTTTTTTACCATTTGCAATTCTGTTCGAAATATTTCCCTAAAATATAAATTTATAAAGTGAAAGTTTTCGTTTTCTATTGAAAATTTTCCTTGTAACAGAACTTATGGCAGGACTAGGTATGTAATGATGAGTTTTTACTTCTAATGAAAGTGTTTTTCAAATTAATGATAAGGCAAATACTCGTTTTAAATAAGTCTTAGAATTATATAATTAAGAGTTCAACAAGATTGAGATTCATGTTAACTAATAAAATAAATCCATCAAATGAAATCCTGTTACATTACTGTTAATAATAATTCAACAGCAATAACAGGCGATTTTCAAATTTTGAAACCCCTCAATTTGAATATTTGAACTACTGCACTGTTTACTACAATTTCTACCTAGTCCTGCCATAAGTTCTGTCACATAATTTCTCACATTCGCAACAACTTTATTTTATGAGTGACATTTCAATATCGGCCAGTTTTATAAACGTCATAATGTTGTTGACAGTTGATGGTCATTTAAAGTGTGTTCGTTAACGTGTGAAGATGGAATGGGGTGTAATAGAAAACCGAACTGCAGTGATTGCACTACATAAGTGTGGAAAATCCGCGAGTGAAATTTTCAAGTTGTTGTGCCCGTTAAAAATAACGCAAAGATTTGTGTATCGTGCGATCCAGAGATATAACGCGATCCAGACTATTGAAGATCGACCTCGTTCTGGACGTCCGCGTGATGTACGTTCTTCTGCTGCCATCAAAGCGGTCGAGAGTCGAATTCGTCGAAATCCGCTTCGTAAACAACGAATCATGGCTCGAGAGATGAACATCTCCACCCGAAATATGTCTCGCATCATAAAATCTGACCTCGGGATGAGTGCCTTTCGACGATCAACGGGACATTTGCTGACTGAGCAGTTGAAGCAAATTAGGAGCACCAGATCGAAAGAGCTCCTTCGGCGGTACGGCAACAACAAACATCGAGAAATTTTATTTACCGATGAAAAAATTTTTACGGTGGAGGAACATTTCAACCGCCAAAATGATAAGGTGTATGCCCACAGCTCCATAGAAGCCCGAGAAGTTGCCACTAGGGTACAGCGAGGACATCATCCAGCATCAGTCATGGTATGGTGGGGTGTCAGCTACGAAGGGGTCACCGAGCTTCATTTTTGCGAAAAAGGCGTAAAAACTGCAGCGAAAAATTATCAAACGGACATCCTGGAGGGATGTGTGAAGCCGCTGAACTCTACGCTATTCAACAATCGACATTGGGTTTTCCAGCAAGATTCTGCGCCAGCCCACAAAGCTCGAACCACACAAGCATGGTTGGAAACCAATATTCCACAGTTTATAAGGGCGACGGAATGGCCTTCTGGGAGCCCAGATTTGAATCCCCTGGACTACAAACTGTGGGCGGAGTTAGAGTCCATGGTGTGCACGAGACGACACCCAAATATCGAGAGCATTAAGCGATCTTTGACAGAAGCAGGAGCTAATTTTCCGCTAGAAACAGTGCGTACTGCTATCGATGACTGGCCCAACAGATTAAAGAGCTGTGTTAAGGCTAAAGGCGGCCACTTTGAATAATTTGTTGCTTATTTTACTTCCATTAGTATGCCAAAATAAAATATATTTTCCTTTGTCAAAAACTCTTTTTCATTTATACAAAAATTGCCCATATACGTGTGACAGAACTTATGGCACGACTAGGTATATTTATATTTATCTTTTTTCAATATGACAATTACTATCTAATACGCCAAAATAAAAATTAGTCGAAAAAAACAACAAATTAACATTATGCTTCGCATAATACATGTCAAAATTTTATAAAATTTCGGCCATTACTTTACAAGTTACAGTAGTTTTAGTGATGCAACTTTTGATATTCTCAAATCAATGGAAAAAACAATTTCGTATGTTGATTTAACATTGCTTTTTGATGGGAGAAAATATCGTTCAAGCAAAAGTCTGGGTTGATACGTTTTATAGCGACTCTGCTTCATCAAACGCAACAGTCAAACGTTGGTTTAAAATTTAAACGCAGTTGTACAGATACCGATGATGTTGAACACTGTGGACGTCCAAACGAGGCTGTTATTGCAGAAGCAACCAAAAAAAGTGCACAAAATCATTTTGACAGACCGTAATGCGAAGTTCCTGGAGATAGCTGGCATCCTAAAGATATTAGAGAGAGCGCTGTTTGAAGCTGTTTTAAGCTGTTTAAGCGAAATAAACAGTGGAGCTGTTTAAGCGGAATAAACAGGATTTTTGAGTCGCTATGTGACTATGTATAAAACATGGATCCATCACTATACTCCGGAATCCCATCGGCAGTCAGCTGAGTTGAAAGCAGCCGGGTATAGCCTAGTAGGTAGTGTGTTGGTCTTGTAATGCGAAGGTCGTGAGTTCAAATCCCGGTCGGCGCAATATATAATTCCGGCACATTGGCTGCTTGGATATACCTTGGTCACCTCAATCTAAGAAAATGAAAAATTCGTAGAAAGAGGGTTGTGCGAAGGGCTAACAACCCTTCCACAATAATTAATAAAAAATATTAAGGAACCAGAATATCAGGAGGCCAAGGTCCGATTTGGGCTGTAGCGCCATTGTAGAAGTAGAAGGAAAGCATTCGGTGAAAGTCGTCCAAAGCAACCAAAACACAAGCGTCCGCCGGTAAGGTTTTGGACTCAGTGTTTTGGGATGTGCATGGAATGTTGTTTGTCGATAATACTGAGAAGAGAAAAACCATCAACAGCGAACATCACATAACGTTGTTGCAGCGATTAAATGACGAAATTGCAAGAAACCATATGAAGAAGAAAACATAACAGGACTTTGATTGGGCGTAAGGCCCAATCATGCGATACTCTAGATAAAGAGAAGTTTTTTGATTTTAAGAAATTTTGTATGTGGTAAAAAAGGGTGACGGCATTGAACCAATTTTTTCACATCATGCTAGAGTTGCTATCAGATTGTTTATTGAAAATGTAAGCCTCAAAAATTTAATGGGTACTGAGAAAATTAGTGTATTGGATTTAGTGAAATTGTGTAGTTTGAATGGGTGGTGGTAGAAGGAGTGGGGAGTTCTTAGTGAGTTTTTCAGAAATAACTATAAACATCATGCATTCGACATGTTTTGAATCGCAGATCAGTTCATTCAAACTTTTCAGGAAAATCGACTTTTTGAAAGGTTTGGAAATTGTATAATATTGCATGATAGGGGGGTCGAAGGAGTGAAGCTGATAGTCTAAATTTTTTCGGTCGTACTAATAATTCTAAATAAATGTTTTGTGCACAATTTCAGCTCGATAAATATTATACGTACTGAAAAAATTGGTTTATAGTATTTCATGAAAAAGTGCAATTTATATGGGAGGTGGTAGAAGGAGTAGGGAACTCGAATAATTTTTATACTGCAGATTGAAATTGGTATAAAAATTATATATTCCAAATTTCAGATCAATAGCTTTTATACTTTTCGGGAAAATCGGTTTATTGTCAAACTCCGAAATTGTGTCATTTTTGTTGTACGGGAGGAGGTAAAAGAGTTGGAGCGATTTGGCCAGTTCACAGCCTTGTCCTTACTTTTTTGTCAAAAATGACGTGTAAACAATTTTAACTTCCTAGCTCAACGCGTTCTCGAGCTAGAGAGAACCTGGATGGACATCCGGTTTTGAGATGTTCGAGTGATGATATGAACTTCTGTCATTATTTTTTCTCCGAGCCTTATTTCTTAGCGCTACAAACTTTGTGGCAAACTTCTAATACTCTCAGATTTCAGCTAAAGCCAAGACAATGCACCTAGTCCAAGGTCAATGTTAACGATGGCCAAATTGCTCGTATTGAAGTTCGAATTGGTTCCACACCCACCGCGTTCTCCAGATCTGGCGCCCAGCGACTACTTCTTGTTCGCAGACCTCAAAAGAATGCTCCAGGGCAAGAGATTTGCGTCAAATGCTGAAGTCGTAGCCGAAAAAATGCTTATTTAGAGGTTAATGCCAAAGCGTTTGTTTTTTAAATTCTTCGTCTTCCTCGCAACCTCTGCAAAGGCTGTTGCTCGCGATCCGCAGCCTGAATGCGTGCAGCTTTAGCAAGCAATGACCTGTCGTCAGGTCGACAATAGTTCGAAAGCTATAGCGGCTACGTTGTAACAACTGAGCTGTGATTTTTTTATTCGCTTCTTCCCAAAAGGATTTGGTCCTTTTGCAGCTATCAAGTTGCCGCCATCCAGCCAAGAAAGAATCCAAAATAGTTTGTTTGAAGCTATTCTTCAGCACTGTTGGTGCTACATCGACTGACTTCCTAGGGGAGTTAATGTTTGTAGATCCTTGCCGCGCAAGTGTGTCTGCTGCGTCGTTTCTTAACAGGTCGCTATGACCCGGTATCCAAATTAAAAATAATTCGGTTATAGCCGCTAGTGTCTTTAAATGGACACTAATAGGACGTAGTCCTGTAGGATTAGAGTGCCAGAATTGCAGCTCTGCTGTCCGAGAAAATGTAATAATTTCTGAGACTGTTTTGCATATAAAATAATTTTTCTTTAAAATTAAATACAGTTGAGTTTACATCTAGAGTTTACAAAAAATAAAATTGGCCTACCCTTTAAAAATCAATTCCTTATTTATTTGAAATTGTGATGTTATAGCATGTTGTCGTTTCGATTTAAAAAAAAATTCAATTAATGCCCCTTATTCATTCAACAAGGAACATGATATATCTCATTAGTACCAAGATCTATTGACCTGACCTTCTCGCAACAATACACCTTACGACCTTGTGTCTGCACAAAATCAAGGTTCTCTTCAAACCGCTCGAGTGCACGCTTATATCATCAGCAACCGCGAACGATCGCTACCATCTTCTTAGCGGAACAAAGGCATTATTTATGATATCTTTACCGAAATATCGCGCTTTTCTCCTTTACATACTTTTCTCGTTCGAGACACTAAACATTCAAGAGTACGTCGCGTCTTGCAATCGTACAGGTATTTTCGTACGAGTATACAAATGTGAAAAATGAAAGTAAGCATTATCAGGAACTCAACGACCAGATAATTACTTAGGGGAATTTTCGAGGAAATAAAATCTTCTTGAATCTCATCATTTCGGATGAAAAACAGCAAATTATAGCCCATGGCGCACGTTCAAAATATCTAATGTATATTTTCAATTTGTTTTGACACAGGAGCCGCTAAACTGTCATTTTTTCAAACTAAATTTTTAATAATAATAAATGAACGTATAAGTTTTCGATACGGTTACATGATTATAGGGAAAAAAAACGATGATTGCGCAAAACTTGTTACCGATAGGTAACTAAGCAGGTGGTCATAAAGTTGTGATTGGTATTGACTTTGAGATCTTATCGCCAATTACCGTTGAAAGATCGCCGCAGGATGTTTAGCTTTAAATTGCACTTGATTTCAATTTCACTAAGCATTGGTTGAAATCTATTCGCGGAATTTCCATTAAATATTATTTTATTTTATCATAGTTACATTTTTTTACGATCATTTAGGAAAGATTTGTGAAAGAAGGATGGATAAAAGAGATTACCAGACAGATTTGAAATTGATTGAAAAGTTATTGTAAATATTTCAAAAGTTTGAAGCAAAAAAAAGCTAACGTAACGTTCATTAAGTTATTATAATTACTAATTTTTTGTCTTTGTTGTATTTATTTTTGGTGACGAGTGATATTTATGAAATTATTTGATAAATATTTATTCATTTTATTGATATATCGAAGGAACCCGCTTGAAATTCTTTAACGTTTTTTTATTATTTGTATGTAGAGTATCTGAATCTTAGATTCATTCATCCAAGATTGGATTTAAAATATTTGCATGAAAGCTATTAAGTGTGATATTTGATGTTTGACTGAGACAAATCTGACCATCTCTGTCGGTCTATGTGTAATAATAAATGATCCCTGGCAGATACGATAGCTATACAACAGTAAAATTGAATAAAATAATTTTGTAAGTTCCATTTATTGTAAAGGTAACCATTAATTCAAGTATTTTTATATGGCTGTTTTTATCTTGGACACATTTTTTCGCCAAGGCATTATGAAGGGGGAAAAAGACAATGCAATACAAATAGATGTAATAGGAAAGATAGAATTGTCATTTACTAGCAGTAGTGACAATATTTTCGTTTTGAAAAACTAAAAAACAGCTGTGCTATAAAAATCGAATCAAATATTTACGAAATTCGGAATTATTAATTTAAAACTGAGAAATTGATAAAAAAAAAGAATTGCTTTGCCATAATAGATTGAAAAAGGTAAGCAAAAAGCTTATGCTATAAGTGATATGTAATTACTTGTTATTTTTCTTGACTAAACTTATAGTTCCTTTACAAGAAAAATAAACTGCCAACAAGTCCTTCGCAACTTTATTACTCTTGGGACAGGTTGACGATGTTCCTGCGTCAATATGCAGATTAGTGTGGAGTCTAGGGCAGAATTGTTGTCAATTATTTATCACTTAACTGCGATTACGATCAATAATTCCAGTACGTAGTATCAATTTTTCATTCGATTATTTATGCAAGTTGGGTTCTTAGGGTGGGGGTTTGACTTCAAGGGTGAGTGGATGTTAATAATTTTATAATTGATTGCTTGAATCACGTTAAAAATTATCTATGTAGAATGTAAATTTCGCAGACGAAGTAAATTCTATGAAATTTTGTGTACATATTTTAGATTCTTGAAGCCATGCATTTGTGTGGGAGGGGGTAGGGGAGTTGAGGTAAGCGTAAAATTTGTGATGCAGTATTTCTCTTGAAAGGAGTCCGTACACTATTTCAAGTTCGTAGCTTTTAATTTGGTTATTATTTGATTTAGGGGGTAGAAAGGCAAGAAAATTTTAAAAACTTGGAATGTAACTTTGTTTTAAATATTTTTATACATAATAAAATATCAAGTTGATAGCTTTTAAGGGATTGGTGATTGATTTCTCAAAAATGGTCGATAAAAAAACTTTTGTATGGGAAAGGTTAGAAGTTTTGAAGGTATTCGACCAGTCAATATCTTAAACTTTTAAGCATTTTGCTTAATGAATTTCACAAATTTTAACTTTTAATTAAAAACTTTGATTTTCTGTGTTTTTTCAATAAATTCAGATTCGTTACGCTATTTCTATAACTATGATGTATTAAAAAAAGTTTGAATATTCGCTGGTAAGGCCCCTTCTGCAATATTGTTCAGTTATTTGGGATTCATCAAATGCCATTCATAGTAGGCGAATTGAGGGTGTTCAGAGAAGATTTACTCGTTTTGCATTGAGAAAGCTGGATTGGTCAAATGATATGTCATGCTATGAAAATCGCTGTAAGTTAATCGACCTACAATTTCTAGATGTTCAAAGAAAACAACATTCAATAGTTTTTCTATATATATTCTTTGTTGTAGAATTAATTATCCTGAGTTGCTTTATAAAATCTCCATTTATGTTTCTGAGAGACCTCTACGTATTCGTGATTTTTTGGCATATCCTGCTCATAAGAGAGTTAATGGATCCAATGAGCTCTTAACTCGCAGCATATTTAGATAATTTTAATTCGGTTGCTAATTTTATTGATATTTAATAGAGACTGCTTTAGAGAAATGGTATTAGACGCTGTAAATAGTACCTGATCGTATGTGTTGATTGATGTTTTAATACTATGATAGTTTGGTGAATGTTTTCACAGTGCATTTCAAATTGGAAGAAAATATCTCCGGATTCTACACTGTTACGCTTTATTATTCGTGACGTTTCGGTCTCTGCTGAGACCATTATCAAACTCCAGTCAAATTGACCAAAATTGAATGCTAATTTCCGAAAATGAGAAATGATCAAATTTCGTTGTGTTTTGGATCACATGTAATCTAGGGTTGCGTTTCTTTTATCCGCTTGAACTTTAAATATCTTCTTAGTACTTCTCGCTAGTACTATACTACTAAGTGTATTCTACTTCTTCTACAATGGCGCTATAGCCCAAATCGGACCTTGGCCTCCTGATATTCAGGTTCCTTAACATTTTTTTTACTTATTGTGGAAGAGTTGTTAGCCCTTCGCACACTAAGTGTATTACTTGTCAAAAAAAAAAAAATGATACACTTCCATGTAAAATGTATCGGATCCTCCATCTCTAGTTAACGTTCACGATCAATAATCGCGTCAATATACTCTTCATTCATTTTGTCACCGCTTTGCCTCCTTCAGTCTTTTTTCAGTTTTCTTTTCAATAGGGTTTCGTCAAAGTAAGTTTGTTTTTTATGCTCTAGATGAAATCTGAGAGTATTATAAGTTTGCCACAAAGTTTGTAACGCTAAGAAATAAGGCTCGGAGAAAAAAATGAATGATACAGAAGTTCATATAATCACTCAAAAATCTCAAAACCGGATGTCCGTCCATCCGTCTGTGTCCTCTCTAGCTTGAGAACGCGTTAATCTAGAAAGTTCAAATTTTGTACACGTCGCTTTTGACAAAAAAGTAAGGACAAGTTCGTGAACGGGCCAAATCGCTCCACCTCTTCTACCCTCTCCCATACAAAATGACACAATTGCGCAATTTGACAAAAAACGGATTTGCTCAAAAAGTATGAAAGCTATTGGTCTCAAATTTGGAACATATTACTTTTTTGATGATATCAATCTATCATATAAAAATTATGTGTGTCCTCTCCCTCCTTCCACCACCTCCCTTACAAACTGTACTTTTTCATGAAATACTCTAAACCAATTTACTCAGTGCGTACACAATTTAGCGAGTTGAAATTGCGCTTAATATTTATTTGGAATAATTAGTAAGACCAAAAAAAATTAGACATTTAGTTTCACCCCTTCTACCCCCTCCAGTACAAAATGACACAATTTCCCAATTTGACAATAAACGGATTTTTTCAAAAAGCATGAAAGCTATTGATCTGAAATTTGTAATATACTACTTTTATAATAATTTCAACCTGCTATATAAAAATTAGTTGAGTACTCCCCTTCCTCCCACCACCTCCCATACAAACTGCACTTTTTTACGAAATACTCTAAATAAATTTACTCAGTACGTATGAAATTTATCGAGCTGAAATTATGCGCTAAATAATTATTTAGAATTATTAGTAAGAACAAAAAAAATTAGGCGGTTAGCTTCACTCCTTCTAGCCCCTTCCATACAATTTGACACAATTCAACAACTTTACAAAAATTCGATTTTCCTGAAAAGTATGAATGCTACTGATCTGCAATTTAAAATATGTCAATTAAATGATGTTTACAGTTCTGTCTAAAAACGTCATTAATAAATTCACACTCCTTCTACCACCTCCCATACAAACTGCACAATTTCACTAAATCCAATACACTAATTTTCTAAGTACCTATTAAATTTTTGAATCCTCAATTTTGTATAAAACATTTTGATAGCATCCTTAGCGTGATGTGAAAAAATTAGTTCAATGTCGTCACCCCATCTGCCACTTCCCCTACAAAATTCCTTAAAATAAAAAAATTCTCTTTCATCTAGAGTATCGCACGATTGGAGTTAACGCCCGGTCGTAGTCCTGTTAATTTTTTTTTTTAATTTTTTCTTATTTTTCGTGCAAAACAGAATGTAATAAAAAATGTATAACAAAAAAAGCTGATAAAAGACATAACACTGACTACGATTGGACGTAAAGCCCAATCGTGCTATACTCTAGATGAAACAGAAATTTTTTGATTTCAAGAAATTTTGAATGGGGAGTGGTAGAAGTTTGAATTGAATCAATTTTTTCAGATCATGCTAGAGTTGTTATCAAAGTGTTTTATACAAAATTTATGCTTCAAAAATTTAATGGGCACTGAAAAAATTGGATTTAGTGAAATTGTGGAGTTTTGTATGGAAGGTGGTGGAAGGACTGGGACATGGGCAAAAAAGAAACTTTCATAGGGACAATTAGAAGGCACAGTCTGCATGATATTAGTAACGACAACGGTCAGAGGCTGACTGATTCCGCCAACAGCAAAACTCTTATTGTAAGCTCGACATGGTTTCCGCATCGTGACATTGATAAGAGAAAGTGGGCATCACCCGACAGAATAATATTCAACCAAATAGACCACGTTCTAATAGAGAAAAGAACGGCCTCTTGCATTCTTGACATGCGTACATGTCGGGAGGCTAATTGCGACACAAATCGCTATTTGGTAAAGACCAAGTTCCGATGTCGAATCGCAAACCGAGGACACCCAAGAACACTACCGGTTCCTAAATTCGACATAGGAAAACTCAAAGACGTGCTAGTGGGTAGCATGTTGATCTACAATGCGAAGGTTGTGAGTTCAAATCCCTGTCGACGCATAATTCCAGCACGCTGCCTGCTTGGGTATACCTTGGTCACCGCAATCTACGAAAATGAAAAATTCGAAGATAGAGGGTTGTGCGAAGGTCTAGCATTCCTTCCACAAGAAACAATGAAAAATGTTAAGGAACCTGAAGGTCAGGAGGCCAGGCCCGATTTGGGTTGTGGTGCCATTGTAGAAGTAGAAGAAACTCAAAGACGAGAAAACAGTAGTGAAATATGTATCAGCCTTGAAGAGGCATTTCGCGACAATGCTGAACACTACCGCCAGCAAGGCAATAGAAGAAATGTGGCAAAATATCAAAAATGATTGATTGGTTCTACAACGAATGCCAAGATGCCTTAGAACGCAAAAAAATCAAGCTTACAAAATATTAACGGAACGACCGACACGAGCCAAACAGGACAAATACAAGGATCTTAGACGACTTGCAAACAAAATATGCAGACAAAAAAAAACGGAAGTACAATAATGACGAAATTAAAAACATGGACGAACATTTTAAATTACACAACACAAGAGCCGCGTATTCCATTGTAAAATGGATGAAAGACGGATACAAACCGAAAACCACCCTCTGCAAGGATGCAAAAGGGACCGTTATAAGTAACGCGGAAGATATAAAACTAAGATGAGCGCAATAATTTGAATACCTTCTTAACCCGAGCCCATCACCCGCACGAACAGCAGCAGCAGACACAATAGCAGGTATAACCGATGTAACAGCTAATGAAGGATCCGCTTGAAGTCCTCCCACACTCGAAGAAGTAAAAAAAGCTCTTAGGAACCACCCAAACAACAAAGCGTCGGGCACTGATCAAATTCGAGCTGAGCTTCTGAAAGCCGGCGACACCTGCATAGCGCATCTCCTACAGAGATTTGTCACAGACATATGGACGCAGGAAACACTTCCTGAAGATTGGCGCAAGAGCATTACATGTCCAATTTATAAAAAAGGTGACAAACTCTGCTGCGAAAACTACCGAAGAATATCTCTGTTGTATACGTCGTATAAGATCTTGCCGAAAATTCTAGAAAAGAGAATTAAGCCCTATGCTGAAAAGTAATTGGTGAATACCAAGGCGGATTTAGAGCTTGACGATCGGCTAAGAACCAGATATTCTTAGTTAAACAAATACTGGAAAAGTGTATGCACCAGACACTACTTGACTTCAAGCAAACATACGACAGTATCGACAGGCGTTGGAGTTTAGCGTCCCACCGAAACGGGTTCGACTTGTAAGAATGACAATGACCGAGTCTTTGTCACAAGTCAGAGTAGGAAAATGATCTGACTTTAATTTTTAAAACAGACAACGGCCTTCAACAAGATGCCGACCTCGCACCAATGCTTTTCAACTTGACACTCGAATATGCTGTTCGAAAACTTCTCATTGACACCAAGGGAACATTACGCTTCAAATCCACACAAAAAGCATTTGCCGACGACATATATATTCTTGCAAGATCTCTGGAGAGTCAATCAAATTCCTGTTAAGACCCCCTATAGGGGCATAGGACAGAAACAACTCTCTTCCACAAGGCGCGATCCTGAGCATCGGCCTTATGCTGTTGCCAGGACTTGTTTATTCCTCTGACCTCCTGCTCAACTGCTCGCTTCCATGTATTACATGGTCGACCAACGTCTTCCTTGAGGATTATAATCCAGAGCCTGTTTGGCGATGTTTCGCTCTGGTTTCCTCAAAGTATGACCGATCCACTGCCACTTCCGCCTTTGGATCTCAATACCTATTTTAGTCTGGCCAGTTGTACTCCAAAGTTCGCCGTTGGAGATCACTTCTGGCCAGAATATTCCTAAAATGCGTCGGAGGCATTGGTTCACGAAAGTCTGTAGTTTCTTGGTAAGTAGAACGGTCACTTTCCACGTAGTACAACCATATGACAACACGAATTTGACGCATGCGTCAAAAACTCGCAGCTTCGTGCGAAGGGAGATCTCTTTTAACCTCCAGAAAGGGGAAAGGATACCGAAGGCCTGACGAGCTTTATTTAGCCGAGCCTCAACATCCTTTTCGGCTCCGCCGTCCATGCTGACAATGCTTCCGAGATAGCAAAAATCTTGCACCTCTTCCACATCCTGTCCGTTAAGAACAATCGGTGTGCTTGCGTTCGAACCCATGAGCATCTACTTGGTTTTACGCACATTTATTTTCAGTCCCGCCTCTTTGCATTCCTCTACTACAAAACTCCACAACAATTCGCCGTTTTCGGGTCTCTTAATCCAAGGTCGGAACGCGTCGACCCAAGGGTCACCATGCCTCCCCATGACGTTTTCTAGTCCAGTGTTGTCTGATCTAACCTGGGCGTTCATATCTCCTGAAATAATAATAATATCAGCTCTTGGAGCGCGTTCGAAGGCGGCACTCAGTTGGCTATAAAACTCCTCTTTGACATCCGATGTTGCGGTATTAGTTGGTGCGTAGCATTGCAGAATTGTGACGTTTCTGACAATGGTCCTGAGCCTGACGACGATAATCCTATCCGAGATTGGTTCCTAGCGAATGAGACTGTTTCTCGCTCTCGGTGTAAGGACGAACACCACGCCATTTTTGGCTTCACTTTCAGGGCCAATGTACAGAATAGTGTTTCCGCTAAGGGTTCGTTCTTCTCCTGATCCTGTCCACCTCGCTCAAGTTCAAGATTTGGATATTATAGTGCTCCATTTCACGGTCGATCACTGATTGGCGGTGCAAGAACCGAGTAACTCCAGCTCTTCCCCCGTCATTCAATGTTCGAACGTTCCAGAAGCCAATCATAGTCCGTTTTCGAATGCCAAAAGTCGTTACCGTAGAATCAGTCCGTATCCGAGGCGCTGTATCCGTTTCTCGTATCAGATAGGTCTTAAGATCTCGGGTGATCCAGTGAGTGTCCATTTGCCATTTTTAGGGCAAGCAGGACTGGCTGTGGGTGAATTCTACAGCCCCCATCCCACAGGGGGATAGTTAGCTCAGGTCCGTGGAGTCGCTAGTCTCCAAAGATATATAGTTGCAGGAATTGGTAAAACCTCATCCTACAACTACCCCCTTGCGGGTTGCAAACTAGGAAAAATACGCCAATCAGACAAAATTTCACAGTAGGAAGCTACGGTTTGGCCCGTTCACGAACTTGTCCTTACTTTTTTGTCAAAAACAATGTGTGCAAAATTGAAACTTTTTATCTCAACGTGTTCTCGCACTAGAGAGGACACGGACGGACATTCGGTTTTGAGATTTTTGAGTAATAATATAAACTTCGGTATCACTCGTTTTTTTTTTCCCCGAGCCTTATTTCTAATTGTTACAAACTTCGCAGCCATCAGAGAATATCGGGTGTACTATGTACAAATACAACAAATACATGCTAGTTACGAACATGAAATTGTCGCATGAATGAATTATCACTAACTTAACTGTAGAACAATTATGATGAAGTAACTTACGTACAACTTCTAAAAACAAGTGCTTAAACTTAGTAAATAACCGATTTGTCCTACAAGAAGAAAAAATTTCCCATGTACAACCACACCTCATTCATAAGTACCATTCATCATCTTAAAGATGACAAGTTTCGCTATGCTGTGTTCTGATTTTATTTTTTTTTTCAATTATTATGGAAGTAAAATTTGTAACGAATTACATCATAATATCACTTAACATCGTCTAATTTTCGGAATTTTTAAGCCATTTAGCGCGTGCATTGTTCAGACAAAAGTAGACTCATTGTTTCGGTTATTTAATACATTTTGAACGAAAGGTGGGTCGCCATTCATAAGTACTGAATCCGAAATTATACTTAAGTTAAAAAATGCATCAAAACAACAACAGCAACGTGTGAATTTCTTTCACTTTTTACTTGAAATCGGAATTCGTTAATTTAATTCCCTATTTTTTAACAATCTTACTGCAATCATGCATTATTTATAAGACTGTTGTGGGAAGTTCAAAGAACTTGTCAAGATCGATCTTGGCCAAGTCTTTTGTTTCCTTCGCTTGCCAATGAAAAATGCTTTTAAATTTGTATTATCGTTTTTGTTAATGTCCAATCGAATGCTAGCTCAACTTCAACATTCGAAGCAATGAACTGTGCTTAATGATAAAAACTTGTCGTAAATGCGAGTGCGATCTAATCGAATTGATCAAATAAAAACATCATCATCATTGCAATTTTATGATAGAATTCGAAATGAAAAGTGAGGAAAACTAAATGAAATCTCTTTTTTCCTCATAGCATACAAGTTGATGTTGCAAGGCTGTTTTTATTTTTCTCAAAATGCTGGTTTCTGTGATCGAACACTAGATATGTAATTGTCATGTTTTAACGGAACGTGATAAGATGAAAGATTTTCCTTAGAAAGTAGTTAGAGCAAGTTTATTCCGCGATCACAATCAAAATGCTAGATTTGTTGGATATATATTTTATAATTATTTGTGATGTACGGTGCATCACAGCCATTTATTTCGTGATTTAAAACGTTTAGTCATTTATGGCTATAATAAAAATTAATTAAGGAGTTTTACGGTAATCCAAATTATATCCTGAATGCTATTCTAATTGGTATGTATTGGACTTTATTTTTATGGGATGTGTTATTTAGGAAATGTGACATGTAATCAGATTTTCAGTTAAGTGGGTATAAAGAGGAAGGAACCTAAGTCGTAATGTAGTAAATATAAGTGATCCTAGGAGAGGTTTTAGATTGCATATAAAGGGTGGTGTAGTAACGCTCGATAGTAAGAAGTCATTGAACAGTATTGAGCATGAAGAACTTTTGTCTAACTTAATGAAATTTTCCTTGAAATATAAGATCACAGTTTGGGCTGTAACGCCATTTAATATTGTAATTACCAGGTGTATACGCTGGCACCCCTTTGTTGTTTTTTTTACCGTGGTGTCCAAATAAAAGTTAACACCTTTGAATATCACCACATGCCGCCTCTACATAATGATCTCCAAATATAAATAAAACGAACTGGTGTTTATTAATTTAACTTTAGTGTTATACTTAAAATGTATAAAACACATAAACAAATAATTTATTTATTTTGAAGATACAGTAACTTTCATGTCTTATCAGCAAAATTTTCGCAACAAAATTTGTTGAATAGAAAATTATCAACTATTTTGGATTCTTAATAGGAAATTTATATGGGAAGTTACTATTAGGTAGGTAGGAACAATATTCTTTAATTAATTAATAAAAGTAATACTTCGTGTATCCTCCGAGAGCCTTGATTACAGCTTCAATCCTTCGAGGCATGGATTTTATCAATGTCTGACAGTATTCGATGCTTATGTCGTTCTTCCAAGCGTCTTTGATGGCGTTTTTGAACTCCTCCTTGGTCCTTGGTCCCCGACTTGCCACTTTTCGTTTCAGTTTGGTCCAACAATTCTCGATTGGGTTCAAATTGGGGCTGTTTCCTGGCCACTCAAGTGTAGAAATTCCCATTTTTGCTACGAATTCTTTATCCTGTTTAAAAACAAAACAATTATCTTGCGCTTTTATTTTTTTTTTACTATTGTATTGAACTGTTGTTTGTAAAAAAACCCACAACTTACCTTACGAGCGCGATGACATGGCGCAGAGTCATCTTGAAAAATCGGGTCGTAAATGACTGGGAAGAGCCTATCCATCGACGGGATCAAATGGTTGTCAATCACGCTGATGTAGCTGATCGCATTCATTGATCCTTCTAAAAACACCAAATCTCCGGTGCCAAGAAAGGAAATGCAACCCCAAACCATGTAACTCGGAGGGAACTTGTTTCGAGTCACTACACAGTCTTTATGAAGTTCCTCTCCGATTCTGCGACGTACATGCTGCAATCCATCCGATTGGTTCAGCTTGCAATTTGATTCGTCGGTAAAGAGTACTCTCTTCCAGTCATTTTCCGACCAATTTCGATGAGATTTGGCGAAATTCAGCCTCGCTGTCCTCATTTTAGCCGTTAAAGTTGGTTTTTTTCGGGGTCGCCGAGCTGAAAGTTCACATAACTGTAGCCTTCTTCTGACAGTTCTGTCGCTAATCATTATTCCAGTCGCTTCCTGGAAGTCCATGCTGACTTCCCTAGCCGTTCTTTTTCGGTCACTTAGGCTTATGTTTTTAAGATGTCGGTCATCTCTCGCGGTCGTCTTTTTGTTGCCAAGTCCTGTTCCTGGTTTCCGCTGGAGAAATCCTTTCGCGTTTTTCTTCAAAATTTTGGACACAGCCACGTGGCTACAACCAATTCTTCTGGATATAGCCCTAGTGGAAAGCCCTTCGTTGCTTAACGCAACAATAATCACATTTTTTTCACTATCCAACTGTGATGCCATGTTTACTCGTCTACGGCTAAACTACAATAAACGACTGACAGAAGCCGACTCTATCGCGAAACCTGAACAAACCGACAGATAAATAACCAGGCATGGGATTTCCCAGATAAATTTTGGTTATAAGACCCATAAAAATAGGATTTTCTAGGAAATTTTGCTTTTTTTCACAGTGTTAACTTTTATTTGGCCACCACGGTACATATTAAACTAGCCTACAAATACAAACAAAAAACCCATCTCTCTGTACGCCGTACGTATACGCTCCAACGACTCTCAACGACTTATAAATAGTGTTTTTTTAGAGGCGGAGAACTTTAAATTGGCAATCCTGTTCTCTATGACAGGCGATTTGACAGTTCCCGATTGTTTTGGGGTTAGTTTGGTTCGGCAAGATTCACGGCGGAGCAACGTTTACAAATTTTTCAATTTTAATTCGAGAAATTATGGGTCGCTTTCGCAATACGTTTACTCTAAACGATAACACACATCCCGTAAGACGTCGTACAATGCGCATAACAAGGCGATTGATGGTGTGCAGCGTAGTGATGATGATCCAAATGTTTCAATTCGTCATCGTGCTCAACAATTAAACTTGTATCCATTCACTGTATGGAAAATTTTGGTTGACGTGCTTACACGATTCAACTTGTACAGGAATTGAAGTCACACGATCATCGTTCGCGTCGTACATTTGGTGAATGGGCAAAAGCAAGCAATGCTATTAATTCACAATTTCATTTGTTTATTGATAAAGCACAATTTTGGCTAAATGGCTATGTCAATAAGCAGAATTGCCGCATTTGAAGCGATGTTAGTCCACAAGCCATTGTCGTAACACCATTACATCCAGAAAAAGTTACCGTTTGGTGCGCTTTAGGGGCCGGTGGAATCATTGGTCTATATGTTTTCAAAAATGATATATGGTGAACGTGGAGAAGTGGGGGAGGGTTAATGTCGAAAACTACGCTTGCCAATAACTCCAATACGAATACAGATGAAAAGCTGAAACTCGACATTCGGGCATATTGATTTACGGAAAGAAGAGTGAAAATAAATTAATTTTTTTTATTCAGTGGGAGATGGGAGTTAAAATACTGATGTACTTTTTTTATTGCAGAACTTTAAGCAACATGCTAACGTGTAAATTAAAAAAGAAGGAAAAAAAATGCTTTATATTTTGATTGCAATTTTCCTTTTCTTTCCGACATGTAGTGAGTTGCTTAAGTTTTGCACAGCACTGTATATGCCACCTTAATGGTCTCAAAATATCAATTTTTTATGGTAAGTAATTTCGAAGATATTATCATTTAAAAAAAAATTCGGCGGACAATTGGTTCTTAGCCCCCCCTTTTCGCACCCCAATGGATAAAAAATTTAAAATATTTTTAAAAGTTGTCCCACAAACCCCTCTATATATATGTTGAGTTTTAGCTTCCTAGCTGTTACCATGGTTGAGATATTTGAATTCGTATTTTTCGGTTTAAGCGCTCCCCCCGCCTCCCCCTGAACCCGTACACCCCCCAAAATGGGTATCCGCCTGAGATCCGCAACTATCTACAATCCCCCGAAAAATGAACTTTCTATCTTGAAGGGTTTGGGAGTTAATGTGCGCTGCGCGTACAGGTCGGCGTACGGCAGACGGCGTACAGACAGAGGGATTTTTTTTTTTGCAATTTTAGGCTAATTTAGTCATGAAACGCGAAAAAACAAAATCTCAGGGTAGCAAATTGTTTTTTTCCCAAGTCGATCACAATACTTTATTATTAAAATAATAAAGTAAATTGACCAACATCAAACCGCATGAAACCCAAAAGGGTGGAGTAATCAATTAACCCTGTGAAAATGTTATGAGCAAAAACTACATCAGCTACTTAACGTCGTTTCGAGAGCGATGGCATATTTAATAGCTGAAGTCGATCAGTATAAGGAGGAAGACGTACGTGCTCTGTCATCCTAATTAAGGTAAGATAAAGCTAGTCTTACAAATTTACGCTGAAATTATGTATATTCTCTGAAGATCAATTAAATCATCGCCAGAGTCAACACTTTTAATTAAAACTATGGTTATTTTATTTTGTTAATATTATCTATTAGGTGCTCCAATTTCTGTTATAGGAATAAACTTTTATTTAACTTTGTTTTTTTATTAGCTTTTATCTTTTTACAAATTACAACTTATTACTTGACTGTCGCTCCTTAGCTTCTGAGTCTCAATTAACTGCTTTCACGAACGTTTGCTCTATTTATACCAAGCACAACCGACGTGGACGAGGAAGTTACGATGACGACGACGGAGACGAAGTGAACGATAACGACGAAGTAACAACGACGAAGTGACCGATAACGATGAAGTAACGAGGACGACGACGAAGTATCGTGGACAAGGACGTCGACGAAGATAAAGTAACGAGGATGACGACGACAAAGTAACGGGGGCGACGACGCTGACGAAATAAAGATGACGAGAACGACGGCGACGACGAAGTGAACGACGATGACAAAGTAACGAGGGCGACGACGACGTGAACAACGACGACAAAGTAACGATGACGATGACGACGACTTCGCTCCCCTGCTCGCTTACTTCGACTGATGGACCTTCCATTAGTTCAGTGTTGTTGGTGTCGAGAAATACATCGAATACTGATGGTTGTATGGCTCAATAAGGGCATCCGGTGTGACCTTAGCAATAAGTGACATACGACGTATGTAGCGTATGTAGCTCTCAATCGATTCAATTCTGCCAATGTGCTCATCATAATAAGCTGACTAAACTTGAGAAGCATATTCAAGGTGAGATCTAACGAAGGCGTTTTAGAGACTTAGCGAATTATTAAATTCCTTGAATAAGCGTATTGTAAATCTCAACGTAGAATTACCCTTCCGCACGATCTTATTTATATGCAAACCAAAATCAATTTTGTGGTCAAATATAACACCTAGATCAATAATGGAACGGTATTTACAGTGAAACGACATGTACCCATGTAGTTTTGCTATTGGTCGATAGTTTACAATAACAGATTTTGCTTCACTTTTGTGGGTCGGTATGATAAAGGAGGCCCTCCAAACAGGAGGCAAGATCCTAGTCTTGGGGATCTCTGAAATAGTAGAGGGAGTGGCTCAGCAATAGAGAGGCAGAAGCGTTTAAGGACAACTGCTGGCACCCCATCAGGGCCAGGTGAAGAAACAACCTTAAGGTGAGAGATGTGATTAACTATATCATCACAAGAAATCGGTATACTCGACAAAGTAGTTAAAGCAGGATCTCTAAAGTCACCAAAGTACGACATGTCAGGTATAATATGCAAGCATTCTTTTGTTTTTTCCTTGTAAATGCTTCCGCGGTTCTGTCCGTTTAGCAGGTTTGACGGTATTTCTAACAATTTTCGCGGGTAATAAAGATACAAACGCAACCAAAATTATTTTGGATCGGAGATTCCATTCTGATCCATATAAAGAATAGAAATATTAAAGAAAAGATTCTTAGAATTTTAACTATTCTGATTCGTGATGAATATCAGTCATACTATACTTTCATTAACTTAACAAATTCAGTAATATTTATTATTAGGCTTCATTGGCTAATAAAGGATAATTGGTTAGTAGAAGATAATTGGTTCTTCAATGCACTACAGCTCAAATCGGGCCTTGGCCTCCTGATCTTCAGGATCCTTAACATTTATTTGTTATTGTGGAAAGGATGTTAGCCTTCGTACAACCCTTTACGAATTTTTCATTTTCGCAAATTGATTATTATATGAATTATTACTAAGAAAGTGCCGCTAATGATATTCGCCCGCGACTTTGTCCGCGTAAGAAACGCAATAATAAGCTATTTTTGAGAATGCAGTTAGCAATACATTATGTGGGATGCATAATCTGCTTAGTTTAATGGCTCTATGAACACAATGTTTTGTATTTTGTTGCAATAAGAACATAGATGAAAAAGAAATTTTAAGAAATTTTGTAAGGGGAGTGGTAGAAGGTGTTACAGCATTGAACTATTATAATTTGTTTCACATCATGCTAGAGTAGTTATAAAAATGTTTTGTACCAAATTGAAGCTTCAAAAATTGAATAGGCACTGAGAAACTTAGTGGATTGGATTTAGTGAAATTTTACAATTTGTATTGGAGGTGGTAGAAGGAGTAGAGGGTTTTTGGTGATTTTTCGAAAAACAACTATAATCATCATGAAATCGATACTTTTTCAATTTTAGATCAGTAACATTCACACTTTTCAAGAAAATCGAGTTTTTGAAAAGTTGTGTCACATTGTGTGTGAAGAGTGAAGCTAATCGGTTAATTTTTTTCCGATATTAATAATAATGCTAATTAAGGATTTAGTACAAAATTTTAGCTTGATGAAAGATACGTACTGGGAAAATTGGTGTATAGTGTTTCACGAAAAAATGTTGCTTATATAGGAGGTGAAGGATCCGCATAATTTGTATACTAAAATATCGCATTTATGATAGAAATAATATATTGTAAATTTCAAATTCATAGCTCTTATAGTTTCCAAAAAAATTTGATTATTATATATTTTTGAAAATGAATCACATTGGGTAGACGGCGTGAGGAGAGTGAAATAAAACCAAAAGCAAATTACATCTCGGAGCATACCTAACAAACTGCGCAAGTTTCATTACAATCTGTTCAGCCGTTTGTGCGTGAAAGACGGCCGGACAGGCAGACAACAATTTCAAAAACGTGGTTTAAATGCATGTGCAGATATGAATGAATGAATGAATTTTGTAATTCAGGAGTTTTTAGGATTGGAAAAGCCTTATTATAGACTATTCATCACCCAATTGTTTCTGTATAGTCATTACAAATCAATTAAGATGCTTGTATAATTTATGAATTAATTCCTACAAATATTTGACCTAATATTACAGCAACGCACCAATTTCATACTTTTAGTTACGAGAGAATAAGAAACACAAACTAACAATAACGTTTTTTTGCAAGCAATCACACAAAAAATCGAAATGAAAATTCCTTTTAAAATTATAACAATCCGCGAACCACTTCAAAATCCTTTCAAACAGAAAAAAATCGTATACAAATTTTTCATTGTATAAATTGAATGTGTCCCTCGAATAAATTCATTGTTCATATTTAAATGTGCAAAAAAAATTTTAAGCATACATGAACCATGTCAGATGGACACATATTAACCAAAATATCATTTTGAATGGCATACTCAACGATCGCAAATTCCGGTCAATCTGCCATTGTGTGTTGAATTTGTAGACTAGTGCAGATTGACTCATTTATATACCTGAGCTAAGTGCATAATGAGATGTGGATTGAAATGCTAGATCCATTACAAATTATTGCTCAAAATTTTTCTTGGCAATTATTTCGATTACCTGTAGTTTCACTTGATCATGCCAATGCATTTCGACTTTAATCATGTGTGCATCTTATAAATAAAGTCGGTTTACCAATCTTTTTTTATCAATAATTTTAATGGACATAATAAAAGTAGCTTGATCGTACTAAATCATCTTTCGAAAAAGTGAAGAAAGTTAAACAATTGGCAGCTGTTTAGCATTACCGGAAAGTGAAAAATTTATATTAAAAGCTTTTAGGTGTAACCGCACATAATCATGCATTCTCTTTGAAAATATTGTAATATTGAATCTGTTCCGAAATTAAACTTATATAAATAAAAATAAGATCCAACGAATGAAAAACATGGCAAAAAAAAAAACTAATAATAAACACAATTAAATCGTTCAATTTTATATTTTCAAAAGTAGTTTAAAAATTTGGTACGTTCCATGCATGGTGCACATCGATAAACGTTTGTGTTAATCAATCCGGATAATCTGAAAAGTTGGTTAAAATGATGGATCAATAATGATCACTACAGTAAAAGTATGCTTGATCGTACCCCTTTTATTACAATGGATTTTATGTTATAAGTATGGGCAGATACTTAATCGATTTAAGACGTAAAATTATTATATTACGAGTATTATGTCACGCACAACTATAATTAATACAAATTTTGAACAATGCTATCTGGTTAGGTCGATATAATACTATACATGTAACATATGTATGTATTTGTAAATGTTGATATTATGAAAATGATATCTGCGAAGAGAATAGACTTATTGTTTTTTTTTTATAGTGAAACATTATTTGGGTAACAGAATGGAATAAAAATAATAAAGTTTCTTAATATAACACTAACATTTTTAATCATTAAATAAATGTTTATTTCAAAAATAATAAATAAATAGTAGAGATTTTACGGCGAATAAAATTGTGACTTTTTTATTTATTTTTTTTAGCGTAAGACATGCTCTGTATCTTGTAGACTTTCCAATTCATCAAATTTAATCTATTTGTTGTATGAGCTATGTTGAGCACTTCTCGAGGTGTACTTAACTTAAAAGTAAAGCATTCATGATAGTTAACTCCGCACACATTAATGCCATACCATTTCGCTTTATTATTTTAATTATATTATATTACGTCATGATCGGAATAAAATTAATTAGGAGTCTCCCAATTGGCTTAGAACATAATGTCATAATGTTCATTACATGAAAAGGTTTATCTAAACCCCATATAATCCAAAAAAATCACATGTTGTTCTTGTTGATTTGCTATTGTTGCTCTTCTTCAATGGCCCCTTTCGGGCCTTCGGGTCCAGACATTTATTTATTATTGTAGAATGGTTGTTAACTTTTTCGGAACCTGCTATCTGCAAATATTTTTATTTTTGCAGATTTAGGTGGTCCAAATGTGCTCACACTGTTTACGGGAAAGTCGAACGGGATTCGAACCCACGACCGTCACATTGTAGACGAACACGTTTCACTCTAAGCTAAATTGAGGTTATTCTATTCTATTCTAATCATTATTGTTGAAATACCTTAATTATATCAATTACACAAATTTTCATATTTATTATAACTTTTCTTTGCTGAAATTTGGCTCCAATATTATTGCAATTGTGCGCCCAATTTTACTTTATTATTTTAATAATAAAGTATTGTGATCGACTTGGGAAAAAAAAATTTGTTACCCTGAAATTTTGTTTTTTCGCGTTTCATGACTAAATTAGCCTAAAAATGCAAAAAAAAAAATCCGTCTGTACGCCGACGTGTACGCTCAGCGCACATTAACTCCCAAACCCTTCAAGATAGAAAGCTCATTTTGGGAGGGATTGTAGATAGTTGCGGATCTCAGGCGGATACCCAATTTGGGGGTGTACGAGTTCAGAGGGAGCCGGGGGAACGCTTAAACCGAAAAATACGAATTCAATTATGTCAACCATGGTAACAGCTAGGAAGCTAAAACTCAACATACATACAGAAGGGTTTGTAAGACAACTTTTAAAAATAATTTAATTTTTTTATCCATTGGGGTGCGAAAAGGAGGCGGGGGGCTAAGAACCAATTCTCGGCCGAATTTTTTTTTCAAATGATTATATCTTCGAAATTACTTACCATAAAAAATTGATATTTTGAGACCATTAAGGCGGCATATAAGTCCACTAGAATCAGTTTAGGTAAAAGCTAATTATTGTAAGGGGGAGAGTCAGGGGGGTGCAAAGAATAACACTTAAAAATCAATATCTCGGCAATTTATTAAGCTATGTAATTGAATCTTAGAAACTGTATTAAGCTGTACTAGAGAAATACGAGAAAAATATAACATTTGGAGTGGGGGGAAATGGGGAGCATTTCATTTCCAAAATTTCAAACAGTTATAATTCAAAATTGAGTACAGATATCAAATTAAAATTTTGTCAAATTGTAGAACTAGATAGTTTTTAAATTTGGTAAAAATTTTACGTCGGAAGGTGTAAGGGGAGGGAGGTGGTAACCAAAAATGTCGAAAATTTTGAGTGATTTTTTAAGGGCTCTGGTAAAAGATACAAAATTTAAATTTTCCATGTGGATACATCTATTTGTTGTACACACAGAAAAAATAATACAAATTCCATAATTGTTATCCACCGACCTCCCTGGTCTACCGTGTTTCATGTGCAATGAAAAAACCACATAAACTGAAATTTTTGAATGAAATTTAAAGCTAGAAACTTGCGAAATGCATTTAAAAAAAATCCCTAATAGAATGAATTATTAACTGGTCGAATACCTTGAAAGCTTCTACTCCCTCCCATACAAAATGATTTTTTCGACCATTTTTAAGAAATTAATTATCACCTAATAAGTAAAAGCTATCAATTTGAAATTTTGCACAAAATCTTTTGAAAATAGATGAAACGCAACTGCGTCAAAATTTTTGAGATCACACTTACCGTTCTACCCCCTCCCATACAAAAGTATGATTTCGACCAATTTCAATAAAACAACTGCTAACCAACAAATTAAAAGCTAGGAACGTGAAATTTTGTACGAGCACTTTAAAAGAGAAAAAAAAAAGAAAATTGCGTCATAAATTTTGCGGTTCACTTACCCCCTCCCATACAAAATTATTTTTTCGAGCATTTTTAAGAAATCAGTTATCAGCTAACTCTTAAAAGCTACCAATTTCAAATTTTGCGCAAAAACTTATAACAATAATTGAAATGATATTACTTTAAAAGTTTTGCAATCGCGCTTGCCCTTCTACCCCCTCCCATACAAAAGTATCATTTCGACCTATTTCATTGAATCAACTAATAACAAACAAATTAAAAGCTACGAACTTGAAATTTTATACGAGCGCACTACAAGAGAAAGGAAATAAAATTGCGTCACAAATTTTACGATTCCCCCTACCTCCTCTACTCCTTCCCATACAAATGTTTGGTTTCGTGAATGTAAAATACACCGAATCCTATGAAAATTCTATGCAACTTCGTCTATGAAACTGACATTCTATACAGAGAATATTGGACGTAATTCAAGCAATCAATTAAAAAACTATTAAGATCCACCCACTCATAAAAACTACTCAAACTTGCATAAATAAACGAACTAAATATCGGTTATATGTACTGGAGCTTTTGAAAGTTTCCGCAAAGTGTTAAATTGACAATTGCCCTTCCCAAGAACCCCCTTTAACTTAGTCTTCCCTAACCACTCTAACCTGCATATTGACTTTCCACACATACGCAACTTGTTCCAAGAATAATAAAGTTTCGCCCGACTTGTTGGCAGTTTATTTACTTTATTATTCTAATAATAAAATATTTTGATTGACGCAGAAAAAAATTCTATCCTGAAATTTTGTTTTTGTACGGCATACAGGAAGAGATTTTTTTTTTGCATTTACGAAATTAAAAGCAAAGGTAGTTTTTCTTTTTTGATTCAGTCCTCCTTTTCGAATAGAATAAACTCGCTTCATTTTTTTGTAAAATTATGTAAGAATGAAAATAACACAACTGAACAGTTCAATGTGAAAACGGTAGCAATTGAAGCAAATTCGTTATTTAGTACATAAATATTTCAAAATTTTCATTCCATGATATTTCACACTGAAAATTTGAAAATTCAATAATTGGTCTCTATTGTTACGTACCACTCTACTCACCTTGTGTCTCACTCTCACTGTATGAATTTTTTACATTTCATTCTACTAACTAAGATCAAAGATGTATATTCATTCTGCATAGCATTTTATCAGATTTTCATTGATATCGTATTATGTTACATTGCACATGTCGCGACGATATCGTCTATGCCCTATCCGGCGATTATTATGGTGATCTTTAATTTTAAGTGGATGATTGATTTAAGTTTAATCGTAATCAACTCAGCGGTTTCATTTATAATAAATATCGTTCTATTGCTGCAAACTTATAACAAACGTGTTTTTTTCCACTAGTTCTCCCCTAATAACGTCCTAGTCCTATAACATAACACTACGTCCAAATATAATCTCTAATGGTATCAATTCAATTGCAAGCAATTACGAACTCAACCAATGGTTTGCTTTTTATACTTGCTCTAAAGTTCGTAACGACAAGAAATATCGCCCAGAGTCGGAAAGGGTATGGAAATATATCTTGTCGCTCAGAAATCTCGAAACTAGATGTCCGTCCGTCTGTAAGTCTGTTCGCTCTCTAGCTTGAGAACGCGGTAAGCTAGGAAAACTTTTTTTTCAAACTTTGTACACGTTATTTTTGGTAAAAAAGTAAGGTCAACGTCGTGAATGGCCCAATCGCTCAGCACCTTCTACCCTCTCCCATACAAAATAACACAATTTCGGAGTTTGAAAATAAGCGGATTTTTTCAAAAAATATGAAAGCTGTTGATCTGAAATATTATGCAACATATTATTTGTATTATGATATCAATCCATCGTTTCATAATTATTTAAACCCCTCTACTCCTTCCAACAGTTCCCATACAAACTGCACTTTTTCAAGAAATATTATAAACTAATTTACTCAGTACCTATAAAATTAATCGAGCTGAAATTGTGCACAAAATATTTTTTTTTTTAATAATTGGTAAGACCAGATAAAATTAGACGATTAAATTTACCCCTTCGACCCCCTCCCATATCATATGACACAATTTCATAACTTTACAAAAAGTCGCTTTTCTTGAAAAGTATGAATGCTGGAAGAAAAGGATTTCCGGAAATCTTTTCTTTCAATTCGAAATGCACTGTGAAGAATTTCACCAAACCAGTATGAATGCTGCAGATCTGCAATTTAAAACAAGTCATTAATAACCCTCCTTCGACCACCTTCCATACAAACAGTACAATTTCGCTAAATCCAATACACTAATTTTATCAGTAAGGACTGGACACGAAAGTTCTGCACGGTTTTTGATCAATGATAAATAAAGGTAGAATAAAGTTTTTTTCATTTTATTTTTTTTTTACAATAAAGCACAACATATTGTTATAAATCTGACAACCTCGACGTCCCCAGCAATATCGAGAGAAGTCCATCAACATTTCAAAACACTATCAACATGTTTCCAGACACTTCTACCGAGCTCCACAATGTAGGCAATCATTCTAGACACACACACACAACGACACCTGTCTGGGAGACTTAGTATAAATACCCGCCAACTTTCAGACAACAGTTATAGCGCGAGGATGGCACGGGATACGACGCGTGAATTACCTCGCGACTATTACCACGTAAACACAATTGCTATTTACTCTAAACAAACTTTATTCACGATTAAATAACAAAAGTAAAAATGGATTTCACAATTTACGTGGTTCGCGTTCAGTCGCACGTTCTCAGAACTGTCAAAATTAATTCCGTCTCTTCCACTTCGATTACAGCGCTCTCCTCCACTTCGATTACAGCGCTGTCTTGTGGTCGATGTTAGCACTATGTGTCTTCGCCACATATACCCCCCTCCGAGTAACGTCAGATGTGACGTTGCGGTATTCACTTGACATGTTGATGATGATTGGATTCACTTGTGATGTTAATTTTCCAGGATATGTTCTCGGAGTGTAGCCTGCTTGACTGTCATCGAGATTAATGTTTGCAGTGTAGGCTGGTTTTAGCCTCTCAGTTGATACAATCTGCTGCTTGCCTTCTACGTCGATTTTGTAGACATAGTCGCTTACGCGTTGAATGATCCTATGCGGACCGGTGTACGGTTGCTCCAGCGGCTTTTTGACGTGATCCTGGCGCAGGAACACATGTGTTGCTGTTGCTAAGTCCTTGAAGACGAACGGACGGTCTCGTCTGTGATGAAGTACAGGCGCAGCTCGCAACTGCTGCATATCTCGGCGAAACTTCTCGGCAAAAACCTGCGGATTGCTTGGCTGGTCGTGATTAATAAAAAACTCACCTGGCAATCTGAGAGTTGACCCGTACACCATTTCCGCTACAGAACATCCTAAGTCTTCCTTAACAGTGGTGCGAAGGCCAAGTAAGACTGTGGCTAGCGTTTCGGTCCAGCGGTTGTTCTCGTGGCACATAAGTGCAGCTTTAAGTGAACGGTGCCAGCGCTCGACCATGCCATTGGACGCTGGGTGGTAAGCGGTTGTTCGAATGCGTTGACACCCGAGGAGTTGTGTCAGTGCGTTAAACAGTGCGGATTCGAACTGCGCTCCCCTGTCGGTGGTGATGATTTTGGGCGCGCCAAAACGTGATACCCACTGCGTAAAGAGTGCAGTCACAACAGTGTCGGCCGTCGTATCAACAATAGGTATGGCCTCCGGCCATCTCGAAAATCTATCGATGATCGTGAGAAGATACTTGAACCCATTCGATGGTTGCAGCGGTCCGACGATGTCCACATGGATGCTTTCGAACCGTTTGTCCGGTGTATCAAATTTCAGAGGTACGTTCCTGACATGTCTGGTTACTTTTGAACGTTGGCACTTATTACAATTCTTGGCCCAGCTGGTTATGTCCTTACACATGTTAGGCCACACATAGCTCTTTCTGATTTGTTTGCTGGTACTCCTGCCGCTCGGGTGTGATAAGTTGTGAACAAGCTCGAACACTCGCTTGCGCAACGGAAGCGGAACGTATGGCCTCATTGCTCCAGTCGAAATGTCACAGTGGACAGTGATGTTGCCGTCTATTTGGAATTTTTTAATATGCAAGCTACTCTCCTTCTGTAAAAGCTGCTGCAGTTCATTGTCGTTCGTTTGCTGATCAGCGATGTCTTTCATACTTAACGTTTCTGGAAAACTGATCGCGTTTATGCTCTCAGATCGAGAAAGAGCATCTGCCACGATGTTTTTCTGGCCTTCCACGTGGATGACGTCTGTTGAGAACTGCGCAATGAATTCAAGTTGCCTGTTTCGTCGAGGTGATACGTTGTCTGTTCGCTGTTTGAAGGCATAGATCAGCGGCTTGTGGTCCGTTTTAATTACAAAATGTCTAGCCTCGAGCATATGGCGAAAGTACTTTATCCCTTCGAATATAGCGAGCAATTCGCGGTCATACGCACTATACTTCCTCTGCGCATCACTGAGGCGCTTGCTAAAAAATCCGAGCGGTCGCCACACACCGTCTTGCATTTGTTCCAAAACTGCGCCCATTGCTGTGTCCGAGGCATCTGTAGACAACGCGATGGGAGCGTTTACGTGTGGGTGTGCGATTAGTGCTGCATTAGCGAGCATCTTTCTGCTTTCCTCGAAGGCTGTGTCTGCTTCAGTGGTCCACTCGATTTTCGTCTTGTCGTTTTTCTTGCTGCTCGTGAGGAATGCGTTTAACGGTGCCAGCAGTGTTGCTGCGTTTTTAAGAAAACGCCGGTAGAAATTTATCATACCCAGATATCTTCTCATTTCTAGGACATTAGAGGGCTTGGTAAATTGCTGGATGCTGTTCACTCTCTCGACAAGCGGTGCAGTGCCCTTCGCTGAGATTTTGTACCCTAAGTACTTAACCGTGGATGCTCCCCAAACGCATTTCGACGTGTTGATTTTCAGGCCGTAATCTCTAAGCCGCTGTAGGACCTGCTTAACGTGGTCAATGTGTTGTTCTAGGTTGTCTGAAGCGATGAGTATATCATCGAGATACACGTAGCAAAACTCGAGTTCGCGCAAAGCAGTATCAACAAAACGTTGAAATGTCTGGGCGGCATTTCGCAAACCGAATGTCATTACCGGGAACTCGAACAAGCCGAACGGTGTTGCTATCGCGGTCTTTTGAATATCCTCTGCACGGACCGGTATTTGATGGAATGCCCGTTCAAGATCAAGGGTTGAGAAGATTTTTTTTCCAAACAATTGGTATGAAAAATCTTGGATATGTGCTACTGGATAGCGGTCAGGAACTGTGGCGGCATTTAGCTGTCGGTAGTCGCCACATGGTCGCCACTCGCCGTTGTTTTTCTTGGCGAGATGCAACGGACTGGCCCACGGGCTTTTAGAAGGCCTGCAGATACCCGCTTTGAGCATCCTCTCGAACTCGAGTTTCGCTGCTTTGAACTTATCAGGCGGAAGACGCCTTGGTCGTTGTACTACCGGAGGGCCGCGTGTGTCAATATGGTGTTCGATGCCGTGAGTTACGATGGCTGATGTGGATGGATTGGTGAGCTCTGGAAAGCTTTTGAGCAATGCATCCAAACTGTTGACATGCACTACGCTGATTAAATCGCTTGAGTCCGCAAGCTTTCCATTAGTCGCCTGCATGGTTCTACCGTTGACGAGTCGTTTGCACCTCAAGTCGACCAGAAGGTTAAATTCTCGCAGGAAATCGGCACCTAATATAGCAACTTTCACGTCAGCAACCACGAATTTCCACCTGTAGCTTGGGAGATGTTTTAAATTGACATTCTTCTCGCATTCGCCGTATGTTACTATGGGCGTGCCGTTCGCTGCGTAAAGTTGACACCTCGCTTGACGTAGGTTCCCAGTTACGTTGCTTCGGGGTACAATGGACACGTCCGCTCCTGTGTCCACAAGGTATAGCGTGCCGTCGTGCTGGTCACTTAACACTAATCGGTACTTCGGTATGCTTAAGGCATTGACTGTGCAAGTGGAGGGTGCTTCAACAAGCGGAGGTGTGAAGCTGCATGGCTTACGGCATTTTCGTGCTCGAGCTCCGAACCTCTCGTGGTAAAAACACATGCCACTGAGCTGATTGCTCGTTGTACTTGCACGAGTCTGTCTACTGCTTGATGGGAGAGCAGAGTTCATAGCTTTGACCGTTTGAGCTATCTTTGTGAGTTCAGCTTTGAGGTCCACCATGTCAACGTTTGGTGTTGTTGTTGTTTCAACGGCCGCCGCTGATGCTGCAGGTCTCGATTGTTCCATGATTCTGTCTGCCACCTCCACTGTATCGTCCATGCTTTGTTGCGCACTGGCGATTAAAATTTCACGCACTCTCACCGGGAGCCTTTGGAGCCATAAGGATTTCAAAACAGCGCTACCGATGTCTGCTGTTGCCAGAAACTTCATTTCCCGCCATAATTGTGATGGGGTTTTGTCCCCAAGCTCCGTCTCATACAGTAGTTTCCGAAGTTTTCTATCTTCGCTATCAGTAAATCGTTTAATTAATGCATTTTTAATTGCTTCGTATTTCGACTCGGATGGCGGCGTTTCCAAAATGTCGGTTACGCTTTCTAGTGTATCCGCGTCTAAATGGGCTATTATAGCGTTGTATTTGCTGTGGTTAGATCGCACTTGACAATGTGCGAACTGCGCTTCCGCGTGGGAGAACCAAAGCGTTGGCCTTCGCTGCCAAAATGGCGGTAATTTCACCTTCTGCACGG
The DNA here is from genome assembly GCA_963669355.1 of Chorisops tibialis. Taxonomy (NCBI): domain Eukaryota; kingdom Metazoa; phylum Arthropoda; class Insecta; order Diptera; family Stratiomyidae; genus Chorisops; species Chorisops tibialis. The sequence goes on from OY770264.1 coordinate 129,258,169, forward strand.
ACTGAACCGAATGTGCGCAGTCCATATGAGACGCGGATTGTGCTGCGGTTGGTTTTTGAGCGTGCACATTTTTGGCTTGGTCGGCCTGTGGGTCTGCCGGCGGTGAATTTTCGATCTCGTCGTCCGACATTTTTCGTATGAGATTGAAGTGCGCGTTGCTGCAGGCGGCGTGTTGCTTGTCGTAAGGGTCACCAATATAGCGCGAGGATGGCACGGGATACGACGCGTGAATTACCTCGCGACTATTACCACGTAAACACAATTGCTATTTACTCTAAACAAACTTTATTCACGATTAAATAACAAAAGTAAAAATGGATTTCACAATTTACGTGGTTCGCGTTCAGTCGCACGTTCTCAGAACTGTCAAAATTAATTCCGTCTCTTCCACTTCGATTACAGCGCTCTCCTCCACTTCGATTACAGCGCTGTCTTGTGGTCGATGTTAGCACTATGTGTCTTCGCCACACAGTCAGTCATTTTGGTGACACCTATCGGTGGAAGAACGCGAATCGGTACAAGTGATAAATTGACAGTGTTCCTGAGTTGTACGAATTAAGTTTTAGAGCGAATTTAGTGAAGTGATCGGGAAATTGTGTATAAAGTGCGATTAAATAAAATTATTCATTATTTTTAAACGAATTGTGTTTTCCTTTGGAATCTGGCGAACCCCTAGCTCGCAACAATTGGTGTCAGAAGAGTGGGATTCCAAGGATAAATTCGGGTTAAAAATCGCGAGTGAAATTAAAAATTCTCGGAACGGATAATTTTGTGAGAGCGGAAAAGTGAAACTAAAATTCTCGAACGGACAGTGAGAATTTGGTGAAACCGAATATTCTCGAGTGCTGTAGTGAACAGTGACTTTAATTAGCGAAGTAAAATCGCGGAACTAAAATTCTCGAACGGACAGTGAGAATTTTGTGAAATCGAATATTCTCGAGTGCTCTAGTGAACAGTGACTTTAATTAGCGAAGTAAAATCGCGGAACTAAAATTCTCGAACGGACAGTGAGAATTTGGTGAAATCGAATTATCTCGAGTGATTTAGTGAGCAGTGACGTAAATTTAAGTGAATTCGAATCGCGGAAAAACTGGAAATAATCGGTAGTGAAAATGCCGCGTTATTTAAAAGACTTAAAAGTAACGGAGCTGAAGGAAGAGCTCAGTAGACGCGAGTTACCTACAACAGGGAGCAAGTCTGAACTTTTCAGCCGTATGATCGAGACACTTGAGGCTGAGGGTGAGAATGCAGATAGTTTTGAGTTCCAAATTGAAGAAACTCGTAAAGAGGAGTGTTCTGGTACATCGGATGCTCTAACACAATTAATGCAACAGATGATGAACAAATTAGAGCAACAATCAGTGGACATTAAACAACAATCAGCGGACATGCATCAGAAATTTGAACAACAATCGGTGGACATTAAACAACAATCTGCGGACATTAAACAACAATCAGCGGACATTAATCAGAAATTAGAGCAACAATCTGCGGACATTAACCAGAAACTAGAGCAACAATCTGCGGACATTAACCAGAAATTAGATGAGACCTCAAGGGACCTCAACCATAAATTGGAACTACAAAATAATAAAATAGACACCATGGGTAAAGCAATAGAAGAAAACGTAGAGAAGAAACTTCGAGTCTTCGAAGAAGAAGTCGAACGCCTAAAAATGGACTTCGATAATGTAAAAGCGACCGGAGTCATCAAGACAGAGCATGTTGCGCACAAGGGTCTCAAGGCTCCAATCTTCGATGGACAAACACCGTGGGCTATTTATAAGACCCAATTTGAGGCCGCCGCAAGAAACAACCATTGGAATGATCTGGAACGAGGAACAGCTCTTATATTGGCGCTAAGAGGTCCACCAGCAGAAGTTCTTCAAACGATTCCGCAGGAGCAACAACAAGATTTTTCAACGTTAGTCCAGACATTGGATCTTCATTATGGCAGTGACCACATGCGAGAGATCTACAAAACGCAACTGTACAACCGAACTCAAAAGAATGGTGAAACACTTCAAGAGCTGGCACGCGATATTGAACGACTCACACTATTATCGCTGCCTAATGCGCAAACAGAGCAACGAAACGATACAGCTGTTTTCGCATTTAACAATGCTGTACAGGACAGAGAGCTGCAACAGGCGTTAAAACTGGCAGGTAAGAAAACGATTGGCGAAGCCTTAGTATATGGGCTGACGTTCGAAGCTGCCAAGCAAAGCTCGCGGAGTAACTATCGAGTTCGAGAAATAGTAGAGGAATGTGTGTGCCAGAAAGCCGAGTACACCAAGCGGAGCGAAGGATCTGGTGCTCCTCGATGCTGGAATTGTGGACAGGCAGGACACTTACGACGCGACTGCCGCAAACCCAGAAAAGCGATCAACTACTGTTCCGGCTGCGCTGCTAAACAAAGAGGAGGAAGGGGCGAACCGTCACGAGAGCACGCTTCGCCTAATGACAGTCCGGGAAACGAGTAAAGGCCAACTTCATGGGGCAGAAGTTGGCTGGTAGAATCGACGCCCCCGGAACCATCATCGCAGTTTCTCGACTACATCGTTGTGAAAACGACTTATGTATGAGTGGTCGAGTCGGCAAATTAAACTGCATCATAACAGTCGACACAGGCGCAACACGGTCAGTGTTAAGATCTGACCTCGTAGATCGTACTTGGCTTCACAACACCAAGAAGTACGCACTTCGCACTGCTACAGGAGAAACTACAACGGTCCATGGAGAAATAGCTCGTGACATACAGCTTGGAGATTTGACCTTCTCGCATGTATTCGTGGTAGCCGATATTACCGATGAGTGTATCCTTGGAATGGATTTTCTGAAACCACACGGTATACAGCTGGACTTAGGACAACGAATAATGAAGTGGCGGAATATTGAAATCCCGATGGAAATAACATCCTCCAACACAACAAAGCTGCGAGTTGTATTATGCGAAGATGCGGACATACCAAAGTCATCTGAGAATGTTATTTGGGCAGAGCTCGATGGTGATCCCGGGAACCACCGATTCTACCTCATAGAACCGAAAACGACACCTGCATTACGAAGTCTAATACTAGGAAAAACGCTCGTAAAAAGGAATGAGAAGATGATGGTACCAATAAGAGTCCTGAACGTTGCGGACAGCACTACCAGCGTAAAGAAAGGAGATGTAATTGGCAGCTGTGAACCAATATCGGCGGTGACGAGTATCGACAAGGCAGAACCACATGACGTACCCTCTAAAAATAAGCCAAGAAGGAAGGACAATGTAACATCAACACTTCTTCAGTCAAGCAACCTTAGAGGAGAACAACACAAGCAAGCAGTAGATCTAATCGAAGGATTCAGCGACGTCTTTTCCACCGGTGATGACGACTATGGCAGAACAAACTTAGTGAAACATCGTATAGATACCGGAAGTGCTACACCGATACGTCAACCTCCAAGAAGAGTACCATTAGCGAAACAAGGAGAAGTCAATTCAATGGTCAAAACTATGGAGCATCAGGGAATCATCGAAGAATCAAAGAGCCCGTGGATATCGCCAGTAGTGCTGGTAAAGAAGAAGGACGGCAGTACCCGTTTTTGTGTGGACTACAGGCGACTAAATGATGTTACGAAAAAGGATAGCTATCCACTACCTAGAATCGACGATATCATGGACACCCTGACCGATGCTAAATGGTTCTCAACGTTGGACCTGAAGAGTGGTTACTGGCAAGTGGAGATAGATGAAAAAGATAGAGAGAAGACAGCATTCTCTGTCGGCAGTGGACTGTGGCAGTTCATCGTAATGCCATTTGGCCTGTGCAATGCTCCAGCTACGTTCGAAAGACTGATGGAATTCGTTTTGCGTGGTCTGAGTTGGAAAACTTGTCTCGTTTACCTAGATGATGTGATCGTTATCGGAAAAACATTCAATGAACACCTAAAAAATCTGCAGGAAGTCTTCCAGCGACTGCGAGCGGCAAAATTAAAGCTGAGTCCGAAAAAGTGCACTTTGTTTAGTGCAGAAGTCAAGTACTTGGGTCACATCGTTTCAGCTGATGGCGTAAAGACAGATCCGGAGAAGATACTGGCGGTGAAAAATTGGCCTACTCCGAGTGATAAACACCAGTTGCGCAGCTTCCTAGGCTTAGCGACATATTACCGACGATTTGTAAAAGACTTTGCTAACACGGCGAAATGTCTGCATCAGTTAACAGAAAAAGGGAAGCCATTTACATGGAGTCAACAGTGCCAGGAAGCATTCGAGAGGATAAAAGACCAACTCTGCGACTCCCCAGTTCTGGCGTATCCAAAACCAGGTCATGGTTTCATCATAGACACTGACGCCAGCAATGTCGGTATCGGAGCAGTACTATCACAAGAGATCGATGGGCAGGAGAGAGTGCTATCTTACTACAGCCGAGTACTCTCAAAATCAGAAAGGAACTATTGCGTAACTCGCCGAGAGCTACTAGCCATAGTAGAAGCAACAAAACATTTTCACAAATATCTCTATGGTCAAAAGTTCCTTCTTCGAACGGATCACGCATCGCTTAAATGGCTACTTCAGTTTAAAAACCCCGAAGGCCAAGTAGCCAGATGGATCGAAAGGCTCGAATCCTACGATTTCGAGATTGTTCATCGAAGAGGAAGAATCCACGGAAATGCCGATGCGCTTTCACGTCGTCCTTGTCCACCGAACTGCAAGCATTGTCACCGTGTAGAAGGAAAAGAAGCCGGAGAAACCATTCAGAGGATAACGACCGAACCAAAGACTGGATGGAATCAGCAAGAACTGGAAGATGCCCAACGTAAAGATCCAGATATTTCACCGATCATGGCATGGAAGGACGAAATGAAACGGCCTGAGTGGAAAGACATCTCACAATTCAGTGAAACCTTAAAGTGTTATTGGGCACAATGGAACTCCCTTCACCTAGACGGCGGATTATTAAAACGGAAATGGGAGAACGCTGATGGAAAGTCGTATCACATGCAAACCATCGTCCCGCATTGTAAAGTCGAGGAGGTTTTGAAGGAATATCATGGAGGTACCTCCGGTGGGCATTTGGGAGTAAACAGAACCTTGGCAAAGATACGAGAAAGGTTCTATTGGATCCATCTCCGAGATGATGTCGAAAACTGGTGCCGTAAATGTACTACGTGTGCATCGAGTCAGGGCCCACACCGCAGATCAAAGGGAGAAATGCAACAATACAACGTGGGAGTCCCATTCGAGAGAATTGCTGTGGATATTGCTGGGCCATTTCCGGAATCAGAAAATGGTAATCGCTACATTCTAGTGGTCATTGATTATTTCAGCAAGTGGCCAGAAGCTTACGCAATTCCAAACCAAGAAGCAGTAACCGTCGCAGAACAAATTGTTACTAACTGGGTGAGCAGATTTGGAGCGCCACGTGAACTACACTCCGATCAAGGGCGCAATTTTGAATCTCAAATATTCAAACACGTGTGCCAAATGCTGGGAATAAACAAAACGAGGACAACTCCATTACACCCACAGTCCGATGGAATGGTGGAACGTTTCAACAGGACATTGAACTCAAACCTATCCAAACTCGTCAGCGAGAGGCAACAGGACTGGGACCAGCACATCCCTCTATTTTTAATGGCCTATAGAACATCGGTGCATTCAACAACAGGAGAAACTCCGTCCCGAGTCATCTTTGGAAGAAATATTCGAGTCCCTGCGGAGCTAATGTTTGGAGTGCCACCAGACCAACCAACCAATGCTAAAGATTATGTCTCGGATCTTCGATGTCAACTAAAGACAATTTATAACCTGGTCAGAGATAAAATTGATTTGGCGTCCGACCGCATGAAGACGAGGTATGATCAACGGGCGAACTCATCAGGATTCCAAGAGGGCGAGTTGGTTTGGTTATACAATCCCAAACGACAGAAGGGCAGATCGCCGAAACTACAGCGCAACTGGGAAGGCCCTTACCAGATCATCAACCGATTAAATGATGTCGTCTATCGGATTCAACTACATCAAAAACCTCGCACTAAAATGAAAGTGGTACATCTAGACCGACTAACAAGGTACCAGGGTGCCATGGAGGAAGTGAACAACTCTGTTCGGGACGAACAGGGACTAAGGAGAGGGTAATGTTATAAATCTGACAACCTCGACGTCCCCAGCAATATCGAGAGAAGTCCATCAACATTTCAAAACACTATCAACATGTTTCCAGACACTTCTACCGAGCTCCACAATGTAGGCAATCATTCTAGACACACACACACAACGACACCTGTCTGGGAGACTTAGTATAAATACCCGCCAACTTTCAGACAACAGTCAGTCATTTTGGTGACACCTATCGGTGGAAGAACGCGAATCGGTACAAGTGATAAATTGACAGTGTTCCTGAGTTGTACGAATTAAGTTTTAGAGCGAATTTAGTGAAGTGATCGGGAAATTGTGTATAAAGTGCGATTAAATAAAATTATTCATTATTTTTAAACGAATTGTGTTTTCCTTTGGAATCTGGCGAACCCCTAGCTCGCAACAATATATTACAAAAAATCAAGTTAACTTTTTTAATTAATAGCTTGTCGACTAAATTCTCGCAATTTTTTCTTGATGGAAGATATTAAATTCTGCAAAACCCGATCCGCTACTTTCTTGCTTGCTATGGACCACAAACGGGAAAAAATTCCGCAGTGAAGTTGCACTTCTTCCGTCTTTCTGTAAAACACTTTTCACTAGAGCCCAATATCTTTCTATTGGCCTGAGCTCCGGGACGTTGGGTGGATTCATCTCTTTTCCCACAAAATTAATGTTTTTTTCCTTAAGCCAATCCTGCGTCTTTTTTGCGTAATGGGATGTTGCTAGATCAGGCCAAAAGATAATATTGCCGTCATGACGTTTAATAAAAGGCATCAATCTCTTTTTCAGACATTCCTCAACATAAACATCAGTGTTAACGGTCCCTTCTATGAAAAAAGGATTGCTTCTCATCCCACATTGGCAGATAGCTTGCCACACCAGCACCTTTTTACCAAATTTTTCAACCTGGATGTGTTTATCGACATCACAAACATCCCTTTTGTCTTTTGCACTGTAGTATTGAGGTCCAGGTAGTGTACTGAAATCATATTTAAAATATGATTCGTCATCCATTACAATGCAAGCGTCTTCATCGCAAATTTTTTTATACAACTTTCTTGACCTTCTAATAGCCTCTTGTTTTTGCTTGACGGTTCGTTTTGCACATTTTTGTTTTTTCAACGTCTTTATATTATTCCTTTTTTTATTTTATTTATTAAAGAATGACTCACACCGAACTTTTTTGCCAAGTCACGAATTGACATCGATCTGTTCCTTTCAATGAAGCCAACTACCTTTTTTTCCAAATTTGGATCACTCGCACCTTTTGGCCTTCCACTTCTGGGATTGTCTTTCACTGAGAACCCTTTGTTGAACTTGTCTATAGCGCGCTTGACCGTCCATCGCGAACATTTCACTTTTTTTGCAATCGTGGAATACGAAAAACACTTATTTTCCGAAAAAATTCGCAAAATTTCTTTACGCACGTCTTCTCTATTCGAACTCATGACTAGTAATACGTCAAAGGAACCATTTTTCATAATTGCCTCAATAAACCACATGAATCACTGAAACAACCCAGTGCACAGTTAGGGTTGCCAGACTTTGCTTCATTTTATAACTAGCAGGTAAAACATGTGCAAAACTTTCGTGTCCAGTCCTTAAGTTTTAACTTTTGAAGCTTGAATTTTCAATAAAACGTTTTGATATGTCTACCATGATGTGAAAAAATAAGTTCAATGCCGTCACCCCTTCTACCATTCCCCGTACAAAATTTCTTAAAATTAAGAAATTTCCTTCATATAGAGTATCGAATAATTGGGCTTTATATCCAATCTCAGTCCTGCTATGTTTAAAGCATAAAATTAATCTTGCAATCAGTGTAAAGCTAATTTATTACTGAAAGACAGGTTGCCGCCACGATGTCTTCAAGATATTAAACAGTATATTCAGATTTGTTTTTAATTTAATGTACATAAATAAATAATTAATGTGCATAATCCTCAGATTTTAAACTATAAATGATATGGGAAACTGCAACAGATACATGAGAGCTCTTATTGTGAACATGGTTGACAGCGAAACATTGTCAAGCTATAATTTAAAATAAAATGGTTTTCAGCCTTCAAAGGGTCTAAAAAATTTAAACTTACATTGGATTTTATTACTCACACATAATAATGACCGACTTCTCATACAATATCTTTGAAAACCTGTATCATTGAAAATATATTTTGTATGCAATATGCATAACCTCGTACTCTGTAAGAACATTATAGGTATACTCCATTTTAGGGTCATCAAATTCAATAATCAATCTTCATAAACAAGTTTACGTAACGTGATAGGTCTAGCTCAAATCCGTATAGTGACGAGTGTCTTAATCGATTCAGTAACATTGATCTCTGATGGATAGATACCTTTAGCATACACAAATTAATAAATTAGTTCAGCATTTTTAATTGCATAGTTTAATCTCGCCGCATTAGAGCGCAAAAATGATAGTTTTCAATTTGTTTCAGCAGCAATTTAAGCAATGCTATTGCTTTATAATTTCAATTAAACTGGCGGTTTTGCGGTTAATCTTCTACATCTAGTATCAGTTATCAAAAAAACATAATGATGATAGATGTGTGCAGAAAAATGGACACATAGTTGAAATTGAATAAAAATATAAGACAATGTAACTTACGATTTGTTGCATATTTAATTTATTTTTTCTGTTATTTCGATAGTACTGACTCAGATGAAGTTACAACTAAATGGAAAATTTGAATGAATTTAAAAAACCATTAGACTGCCACTGCGGAGAACACTAGCTGCATTTGAAATAAAATTTCCATTAGTTTGGTGAATGTTTTCACAGTGCATTTCGAATTGAAAGAAAAGATTTCCGGATTCTACACTGTTACGCTTTATTGTTCGTGACGTTTCGGTCTCTGTTGAGAACTTTATCAAACTGATCGACAATTACAAAACACAATTATTATATAGAAGGAAGGGTAATTAAGCTTAAATTAGTTAATTAGGGTTAATTAATTAGTAGTTAAATTAGTTAAGGATTTCTGGGACCAGATTATGTTCTTACCAAATTTTAAGGCAGGTAGCCAAACTGCTGATAACTTGTATCCGGTGTCTCGGTTGAAATTCTGTGGATGTTTAGAAATTTCTATTGCTTCTCGAACTATTCGTTGATAATATTGATTTGTCCTGGCCAGAATTTGCACAATTTGCAATTTATCAAAATCGATTGACCTCTGTCGTTGCATGTTCCGCGACCGCTGATGACTGTATCTGGTTTTTCCGTGTGCATCGTTGGCGCTCGTTGATCCTTGTTTGGTTTCTCCTATGTATACTTTATCGCATGAGCCGCACGGTACTTTGTATACTCCTTCAGTCTCCAATGGTTTTTTGTCCTTTTGGTTTCCTAAAATTCCTCGGATAGTAGTCGGGGTATTGAATGTTATCTTGATGTTGGATTTTCGAAGGATTTTTCCTATCTTATCCGTCGTGCCCTGGATGTAAGGTAGTTTTACTCATTGTTTGTCTGCATTTCCTTCTTCAGTGTCTTCTCGTTCTGTTGTCCTTGGATGCTTCGGTTTCCACGCGAGCGAAATTAACAAGGCGTACCTAAAGGTCTGGATGGCAAGGCCCGATTTGGGCCATTGTTGTTACTTTCTTAAGTTACCATTTAAGCTTTGCATTGGTAAATATCATATAATATGTTTCATTTTATCTTCTCATAAATATGTTTAAATAGAAATATTCAAAAGTTGTTTGTTTTGGGTTTTACTTCATTGGGAATTGTTTAGATTTTGTTGCTCTGGTTGAAGTTTTTAATATTAACTTTTGATTTCAATTCTATTCACGATGTTAAATTCTTAAAAAAAAATTAATATACCTATCTTAGATACCAACACTCTTTGCGGCATTGTTTTCTTTCATTCAAGAGTCTATACTCTTCACAAACCACACAATGATGGTTAATTAATTCTCCTTGTACATAGCAGTTATATATACGCTTGTATACATGTAGGTTAAAAAAATTGGTTTGAAATGTGCAACGAAACTACAGTGCGCCTAAAACTAATTCATTTTCAGAAAGCATATATTATGGCGATTTAGTTTCTATATATTTTTATTACTTTCACAATTCGCATTTAAAAACTTTGTTGGTTGATGTCTTCACTAATACATCTCTTTTGGTTCTTCTATAGACTAAGAACACAGACTTTGATTTTTTTATCAGTGACGTACAGTTCATGAGGGCAAAAAGGCATCTTAATAAATTAGGAAATTACAGTTTTAATCGTTGACGGACGATTGCTCGAAAAATAAGATAAAGACCGGGTTAACTTGAATTGAAAAATTCGGCTTGTTGCTATAATGTATTTACTGCAAATGAATTGAGTTATAAGCTTAGTTCGTTATTACTAGTTTCTTATTTAAACATGGTTGTTTTATGACTGCTTATTTTTTATTTCACCGCCACGTGATAATGTATCTTTACTAAACCTTATATATTTTCCACAACAATATTACTTTTTATACAATATTACTTTTTATACTCTAGATGAAATTTGAGAGTATTATAAGTTTGCTCTAAAGTTCGTAACGCTAAGAAATAAAGCTTGGAGAAAACAATGAATGATGCAGAAGTTAAAATTATCACTCAAAAATCTCAAAACCAGATGTCCGTCTGTCCGTCCGTTCGTTCGCTCTCTAGCTCGAGAACGCGTTGAGCTAGAAAGCTCAAATTTTGTACACATCGTTTTTGATGAAAAAGTAAGGTAAATTTCGTGAACGGGCCAAATCGCTCCACCCCTTTTACTCCCTCTCATACAAAATGACTCATTTCCAATCATTTACAATAATCAAGTTTTCTTGGCAGCTATTAAAGCTAATGATTCGAAATTTAGAAGATATTATTCTTATCATAAATCTGATAACAGTATAAAAATTATTTGAATCCCTTCAATCCTTCCACCATCTCCCATACAAACTGCACTTTTTCATAAAACATACTGAAGTAATTTTCTCATTACCAATAACATATAACGAGCTCAAATTATGTACTAAATACTTAATTAGTATTATCATTAAGGTCAGAAAAAATTAACTGATTAGCTTCACTGCTTCTACTCCCTCCCATACAATACGACACAATTTCCCAACTTCACAAAAAATCGATTTCCTTGAAAAATATGAATGTTACTAGTCTGAAATTAAAGAGACGCCAATTTTATGATATTCGTAGTTATTTATGAAAAAATCACTTACACAAACTGCACAATTTCACTAAATCTTACACACTAATTTTCTCAGTATCTATTCAATTTTCGGAGCTTATATTTCGTACAAAATGTTTTTATAGCTACTCTAGCATGATGAGAATAAAATTAGTTCAATGCTATCACCCCTTCTACCACTCCCCATACAAAATTTCTTAGGATGACCAAAATTTCTATTTCATCGAGAGTATCGTAAGATTGGGCTTTACGCGCAATCGCAGCCCTGTTATGTTTACACTTCAAGGGAAACAACTGACGTATCAGTTATTTTTATTGACATAAATATAAATTCTGTGAAAAGCCCACTATAAATAATATCAGCAGCTCTGCTACTGAATACTATCTCCACCTTCTCGCGGTGACCACCGGGTGTTTTGTGAAGGTGAAGGCGCCTCTAATCGGAACTCTTTTCCAGATTGGTTCTCCAGGTTGGAGGATGGGCGAAACGCTGACAACGGCTCCTCGGAAAAAAAGTCGCGTGTTAACTGTTCCATAAAGGCATAACAGGAGGGTATAGCCTCCATAATGAAACGAACGACAATGGCCAAAGACTTATTGACTTTGCTAGCAGTAAGAACCTAGTCATAGGCTCCACCTGCTTCCCGTGAATAAAAATTCACAAAATGACGTGGACAGCACCAGATGGGCGCACTTTCAATAAAATTGACCACGTTCTCATCGAAAAACAGCTGCATCCTGCATTCTAGATGTCAGAACGTATCTAGTTGGATGGGCTTGAATAGTGTGTCCCATTTGTGTCGACTGGGATTTTTCGACATACTCTAGTGCCAGGTTTAGAAGCAAGCGGCTAGAGCATCTTCCTGCCTTAAACCACATTACTTTCGAAAGCTATTTGTGGAATCGGTTTGTATTCTTACTTGGGATTCAGTGTTCGCCATTGTGAGTCTCGTTAGTCGGACTAGTTTTGGAGGAATTTCCAAAGCAAGAAATTTCCAAGCATTATTTGGTGCAGTACACTCCTATCGATACTGTCGTATGCATATTTCAAATCTACCAATGTTGGTGAACGTCTGTGTTATAGTCCCAGCATTTCTCAAACACCTGTTTGACCGAGAATATTTGGTCTGTTGTAGACCGTCCGGTTCTGAAACCATTTTAGTATTCGCCAATAATTTCGTTAGTATAGACGATGTTCAATTATTTTATCAATATTTTGAGGGATGTTCACGACAATGATATTCCCCTGCAATTCCCACCGCAGTTTGTCTCTTTTCTTGTAAATTGGACATATGATACTTTTTCTGCAATCGTCAGGTATGTTTTCCTCTGTCCAAATTTTGCATATCGTGTTGTGTAGTACTTCAGCGACACAGTTTCCACCATTTTTTAAAGTTAACCTGGTATTTCGTCAATTCCCGCTGCTTTGTTAAGTTAGTTTTTGGACACTTCGGGTTGCTTTGAATTCGTCAAGCGTGGGTAGTGTCGATGATGCTTCTTCTTCGCTAGTGGATGGTGTGGTATGGTGGATGAGGAAAAGTCTCATACTGCAAATCGTTTAATTTTTTGACCGTTATTCTTGATACATGAGGCCGTGCGTTCTCATGAAGCAGTATAGCTCCATCTCTGTTGATCAATCTAGGCCCTTGAACGCGCAATTTCTGGTGCATATCATCGAGTTGGGTACAATACTTCTCTGCATTAATGGTTTCACCACGTTGCAAAAGGAATAGTGAATAACGCCAGCTGCAGACCACCAAACAGTCACCATTATCTTCTTCGGATGACGACTTTATTTCGGCATGTGTTTCGGAGCATCATCAGCATCTAGCCATTGTGCCGACCGTCGACGATTGTCGTACAATATTCACTTTTCATCACATGTCACTATTCTGTTAAGAAGGCGGATTGCTTCCGTTCCGGGAGAGCAAAGAACTGCAAATTTCCATTCGACGCGTCATGCTTTACTCAGTAGGCTCATGCGGAACCCAAGCTGTTGCAAGTGCCGGGAAACTGTCAAATAGTGTACGCCCAGTTTCTCTGCAATATCCCTTACAGTTTGGCGTGAGTCAGACTCCTCTAGTAAACGGAGCTCTATCGATGGTCCTGGATGTCCACATGGCTCACTTTGAATGGCCATATCTCCTGATCGGAATTTGCCGAACCATCACTGTGTGGTTCGTTCGCTTACTGTGTCAGCTCCAAATGCCCTGTTGATGGTTTTGGTTGCCTCCCTTGCGTTGTTGTCAAGTTTGAACTCGTAAAGAAAAAGTAACTGTTTTTGACTCGATTTCATATTGATTTTTATTTTTTTTTTCTCCGATCTCAATGAAGTCCAAAACTGAAGTGATACCATGACCAAATGTAGCAATATTTATACTTCAATATTCATTACTACCAGAGCCACTTGGCGGCAGTTTGAGACATGAAAATCGCAACTAACTTCACTTGATCGCGAAAGTCGCCATTTCATCTGCAACAACCTAATATAATAATATTAATAAAGTATATTGTTTCTTGATTTTTGTTACATTGTACATATATACAAATTTAAAAAAAAAGAATTTAGGGCTCGTACACACATTGTCTTTTCAACTACAATATTCTTATTCATATTTTGCTTGAAGCTTGAATTATGTTAATTAAGTATAAAATTACGGTTTAGGGAAAAAAAGAAACAATTCAAAAGCCCAGTTAAAAGTTTAAAGAAAACCTAAAGCTGATCTATTTAACTATCTTAAAATTACCGGATTGTTGCGATATTCGCTGCGAGTTAAAAAATTGTTTGTTAATTCGTTTGCTCTACTTTTTATAAGTTTTACGTCATCAATATCATGGTACTTTTTTGTAGAGTAATACCAAGGTTTGTTAAGTAGAATCTTTAGACATTTGTTTTGTACAATTTGAACCTTGGTTTTATGAATGTTGGCACAATAATTCCTAATTGGTGCCTCATACGTGATTCCTGGTTGGACTTCTACAATGGCACTATAGTCCACATCGGGCCTTGGCCTCCTATATCTCAGGTTCCTTAACATTGGTTGGATTACAGTTTTAAATAAAAGCAGCTTGGAATGAAAGGTAATGCCCAAATATATCATAGATTTAGCCCACTTGACAGGTTGTCCTAGTACATTTAGGGAAAGAGCTGGGAGGTATCGCGCAGCTCGTCGTTTAGTAAAATATGTACATTGTGTCTTGCCTGAATTAATTTTAATCTTCTACCTGCTGAAGAAAATTTGTATGTCACCAATTTTGGTCAGGAGTTTCTTTATTATGATATTCGGATCGGATGAAGAAGAGTAAATAGGAGTGTCGTCTGCAAAGGAAGCGACTTGATATTCAGTTCTTTGAGGGATGTCAGCCGTATAAATGTTGTGTAATGCTGGGCTAAGACAAGAGCCCTGGGACCAGCGTGAATGTTGTTCTTGGGTGAATATTTGCTCTGGACTTCTACAGTGAATGATCTGTACGTGATCAATGATCGAATCAGTTGCACCATATATGAGAGGACAGCGAAATTGTAGAGTTTGTAGGTGAGACCTTTGTGCCATACTGAATTGAAGGCCTTTTTGATGTCGAGAGTAATCATACCTTTAGAGTTTTTAGCTTCAAAACCCTTGACGATGTCAGTTTTGACTCTATTAAGTTGGTTATTTGTAGAGTGCTTTGATCTAAAACCGCACTGAGAGTTAGGTATGATTTCTAAATTTTCAACAATTGTATTCAGGCGAAGCAGTGTTATTTTTTCAAATAGTTTACTCATGACTGATAGTAACTTGCTTCCATTTTTCAAGAAAGTAGCCGATTTTGAGGCAACTGTTAAAAGATGAAATTCATGAAAATTATGTCAACGTTAGGTAGATTCTTGACTATTAGTGTTGAGGTATTAGCTAGGATGTAGCCTAGTGGGTAGCGTGTTGGTCTACAATGCGAAGGTCGTGAGTTCAAGTCCTGGTCGATGCATAATTCCAGCACACTGCCTGCTTGGGTATTCCTTGGTCACATCAATCTACTAAAATCAAAAATTCGTATATAGAGGGTTGTGCGAAGGTCTAACAACCATTCCAAAATAAATAATCAAAAATGTTAAGGAACTTGAAAGTCAGGAGGCCAAGGTCTGATTTGGGCTGCAGTGCCATTGTAGACGTAGAAGGAGTGTTGAGACATTGTCTGCACCAGCTCTTCTGGTTTTCATTTTGCGTAGAACCTGGTTTGCTGAGTACTTCAGGATTTAATTTCTGAACTGTGTCAATTTCCATACCTTGGCTTCTGTAGAAGTATGAGTCAAATTTTGAAAGGTCAGGTGGAAATTTTGGAAGTTCGGACCGTTTTTTTATAGAAATAATTTAGCTGTCAGAGTTTTCTGGAGCCCTTAACCTGATCAGCAAGCATTTGATTACATTTATCATTTCTGTTTTTGCTCATGAGAGTTTGCACGGTTTAACTTAGCTGATCGACTTTCCGTTTGAGTAATGGATCTCGAGATCTTTGCCAGTTGGGTCTTGCGTTATTTCTGCATCTGATTAAAGATTCAATGTGAGGCGTGAGTCTAAGTCCATTATCGGCGATTTTTATTCTAGGAGCAGATATATGGAAGGCTTTTAGAATTGTACTAGTCAGGATATTAACGCGCCGATCTATTTCTGTTGAAATAAAGTTAAGAGCTTATATCCTCTGCTCCATTTACGACTACAGCATTAATTGTATCATTTTATATATTTTCAAAACAAACGTTGTTTGGTTATGCTAAATGATAGTTCCTATCCTCTGCCATAAAAAGCAGAAATTACTCCAAAAGCGGATTTCATTCTTCACTGATGATATCCCGAAAAATCATTGACAAGAGCCAAGTGCTGCGTCTCCAATAAAGGAAAGCTACTTCAAGGGTATTCAAAATTATTTTTGTTGGTGACTTATGTTGACCATATGTGCTCGGAATTCAGGGCTAAGTGGCCGCATGCATATCAAATGCAAGAATGCAGGACGATTCTAAACGAAGTATATTTGAGCCTGGATAACCACTTGCAGTTCACATAAAATTTGTGCTAAAACTGCGCCGCTTATATCCGCATTGGTTAATATCACAAATACCATATAGCCAATCAAAAAATATTCCACAGAGACAATCGTATATGATTTTCATGTATTTCGGTATGAAATGCACTCAAAAGTTTTGTTTTTCTTTATCAAAATGAATACAATACGGCGTCGAGGTAAACTCTATACAAAAATTTGAATGGGAGTGAGTAGGAGTGACGCATTTAGCATTTATTGCAATTATTAAAGGACAAATTCTGATAAAATTTTAAGTTTTGTACACTTTCTAGTTGCATACTTTTCTCAGAATTTAAAGTTGATAGCTTTGACGGTTGTGGAGAAAAATAATTTAATTGAAATTCAGAAATTTCGTGAAATTTGTATGGGAGGGGGTAGAAAGAGTGAAGTGAGGTTGATAGTTTTTTCAAAATTGGTTGCAATTTTAATAAAATTAATTATGACAAAAATTGGCTCATGTAGCTTTGCTAGTTGCAATGCAAACTGAATAAATGTATTTTTGAAAATTGTATTTGTATGGGAGGGGAAGAAAAATTAAGGGGATCAGATCAGTATTTTTTGACGTTAATAATATTTACATCATCATACTATGACCTAATCTTAGCTAAAATGGTTTCGGAGAATAATCAATTTCAAATTTCGAAATTTCATGAAAATTGTAAGGGAGGGGATAGAAGAAGTTGGGGATGTGGCCCGTTCACGAACTTCTAGTTGCTTTTTTGCTAAAAACGACAAATTTCAGCACGATAGGTTAAAGATTTCGAGCGTTATGTTTTAGACAGACGGTCACTCGGAATCGAGGCTTTTGAGTCATAATAAACATTTCTGTACCTTTGGCGACTCTGTGCGAGCATTATTTCTTAGTGTTACAAAAGATAAGGCAAACACAATATACTCTCAGATTTCAGGGAAATGCAGAGTTTTTGAGTGACGTATTAACACTTTTTGTGCCGGGCCCTAGTTTGGGTGGGTGTGCCCTGGGTCAAATATTTTTTTATCTGACGTTTATTTATACATATACAATTACGTCTATAGTGGTAAAAGGCATTCCAAAAAGGAAAAGTCCTAATAACAGCTAAAAAACAACACTCTTCTACTTATCAAATCATCAATCCATTATCAATGCTACCTCGCGGTTAAGAACACTACCAAAAAAACAAAAAAAGACGACCTTCGACCGCTTCAACAGATGAAAACATTCAAAAAGTGAAGGAAATGGTGCTCGAAAATCGTCATACTAGTGAAAGCAGGAGAGCTCAACATTGTGATGACACGAAACTGGGGCATTAACCAAAAGAACCGTCGTTATCAGACAAACATTCGCTATCGCGGGGAAGGTCACGGTTCTTACGTAACTCATTCAGGAGGCATAAACAAAACAATTGCACTAACAGAATTTCGTTGTCGAGCTGCATGCCTGTCGTTTGGTCACCTGATCTCTGTAAACAATGACAAGCGCTATGCCCGAGCTCGAGATTATGAGATTTTGTATACAAAAACAAGAACAGATGCCCCATGCGCATACTATGTATGTATATCAGCATGTGCGGCTAAGAATGAGTCGTAAGAACCGTGACATTCCCCGCGATAGCGAAAGTTTGTCTAATAACGACGGTTCTTTTGGTTAATGCTTCAGTTTCGTGTCATCACAACATCTCTTGCTCGTCCGTTTGTGCGATTTTGAAGGATACTTTGGCCATGAAACGCGTCCTTTCTCGACTCTTTCCAATAAAGCTTAATTTTCTTATAAAAAAGTACCGTGAACAGGTAACTTTGGACATGCTTGATCGTGCGAATTTTGATGCCAGATTCATGGAGCGCATCATAACTGGTGATGAGACATGGGTCCACGAGTTCGACATGCAAAAACGTTAGCAATCATCGGAATGGAGGAAAAAATAAGCCGAAACCGAAAAAATCACGCCAAAGCAGTCCAAAATCAATATATCACTATCAGGATTCCTTAATGCAGGGAATTGCCATAAATCAATTCCAAATTTAAAAAATTGAAAATTGATTTAACCTCTGGCTCATCATTTAGTGAAGGGACGAAACAAACATTAACATCCCACACCAAGTACAGATAATAAAAACAAGAAATTGACAAAAAATTCACATACATCGGTGTCAACTAGCGTTAAGTCTACGTCTTAAGCACTGCTTATCAATAGAGAAGTCGAATACATCAGCATTCTCATTAACTTCTCTCGCGAGACGCGAAATCGGTTCATTCATACCATAGTTTGTCCGGTGAAAACCAATCCGCAGCAATCTAGGGCACCTTGGCAAAAATTGACCAGTACCAAAGCACATCAAACCCAAAAGGGTAGAGGAATCAACTAACCCTGTAAGAAGGTTATGAGCAAAAATTACAGCAGCTACTTCTCGTCGTTTCGAAAGCGATGACATATTTAATAGCTGAAGTCGATCAGTATAAGGAGGAAGACGAACTCTGCCATTCCAATTAAGGTGACATAAGGCTGTTCTTACAAATTTACGCTGAATCGATTCGATTCTGCCAATGTGCTCATTATAATAAGGAGACCAAACTTGAGAAGCATATTCAAGGTGAGATCTAACGAAGGTGTTATAGAGACTTAGTCTAACAAGCGAATTGTTAAATTCCTTGGATAAGCGAGTAGTAAATCCCAACATAGATTTACCTTTCTGTGCGATCTTATTAATATGCAAACCAAAATCAATTTTTTGGTCAAATGTAACATCTAGGTCAATAATGGAACTGACTAGATCCAAAATACAGCCATTAAGACTATAAATTATCACAAACGGAGAGATTTTTCTAGTAAATGACATAACATGACATTTATACAAATTCAGTCTAAGACCATTATGGCGACATCAATTACTAAAATTAATCAAATTCGCATGAAGAAAATTGTCAGAGTTGGAATTAAGAGATTTAAAGATTTTAATGTCATCAGCATAAATGAGAATTTCCGAATGTTTAAAAACAGATGCAACATCAAGGATGAAAAGAAGTGGCCCAAATGACTTCCTTGAGGAACACCAGAATGCGCAACAAATGGTTTAGAAGTATAACCCCGAAAAAGAACTCGGTAGGTTCTATCACTTAGATATGACTTAATCCAATTGATAAACCAAGTAGGAAAACCCAACAAGTCCAATTTCAACAATATAATGGAGTGAGGTAATTTATCAAAAGCCTTACTCAAATCAGTATATATACAATCAACTTGCTTCCCCTCTTCAATAGCTAAAATGGATTTATTTGTAAACTCCATCAGGTTAGTGACAGTGGATCTACTCCTGACAAAACCATGTTGTTTACTCGAAATTAAGGATTTACAGTGAAATGACATGCTCTCATACACTATAGACTCAAAAAGTTTAGGAATAGCTGACAGTTTAGCTATTGGTCGATAGTTTACAATGACCGATTTAGCTCCATTTTTGTGGGTCGGTATGATAAAGGATGCCTTCCACACAGCAGGGAAAATCCCAGTCTTAAGAGATCTCTGGAATAGTAGAGAGAGTGGTTTAGCGATAGAGAGACAGCAGTGTTTAAGGACAACTGCTGGAACTCCGTCAGGGCCAGGTGACAAAACATCCTTAAGGTGAGAGATGTGATTAACTACATCTTCATAAGAAATAGGTATAGTAGACAAAGTGGATGAAGCAGTATTTCTAATTCCATCAAAGTATGATGTGTCAGGGACAAAGTCACTACCACTAAAAGATCCACTAAAGAATGTGGCAAAAAAATTACAAATAGTAAATTGATCATTACTATTACTACCAAGAAATTCAAAAGAAGCTGGATAACCATCAGATTTACGCTTACAATTAACAAATTTCCAAAACTTCAAGGATCTCTAATAATATCCGACTGCACTTTAAGCAAATATTCAAAATACAAGCGAGTAGATAAATCTTTGAATAAGTCATAATATTCTTCATACAAACGAAAATCAGTGTCGTTCTTAGTCCTAGTAAACCTATTCCAGGCAGCATTGCGAGAATTGCGAATTGCACGCAACTCACTAGTGTACCAGGGATAAGACAATGAGATATTTTTGCGATAGGTAAAAAGAACTGTAGCAACAAAAAATTGGTACAGAATATAATAAAAATCAACAACGGCACCCTTAAAATCGGGATTGTCAAAAATTTCATTAAAGTTGAAAATAGAGATAAGGTAGTCCAACTGCGAAAAATCTGCCTTAATAAAATCGAAAGATAGCACTTTCTCACTAGGACTGAAAGAATGCTCCTCGTCAATTATAAGAAATATATTAATAGGAGGGTGCAAGACATCAATGGTCGAAATTGAGGTTACTATCTCTTCCACGGAACAGGCACAGTTATCAGAATAAAAAACTAAGTCAAGTTGTCTTCTATAGGAGTTCTTAACAAGACTAAGTTGCTGGAGACCAAGTGCAAATATACTATCAACAACAAAACATTCGAGAGAGGACGAAGCATCAGAAACTAAGAGAGTAGAACCATCGTCATAGAATGACCAAGAAAGACCTGGAACATTAAAATCACCCAGTAAAATGAGTTCGTCAGAGATATTCATACTATTATGAACAAAAGTTATGCAATCAACTGTTTTTTCATGTAAAGCACAAGGACTCGAAGGGGGAATATATGTCAAAAAAACATAAATATCCTTATTGCTAAGCACGAGCTTAACACACAAAGACGATGCTTATTGTTTTTTTTTCTCTCAATATTCGTATTCGAGGTTTGATCCATCATGAATTTGTTCCGGAGGGGCTATTTAACCATATTGAAGCGTTTGCGTGACCAAATCCGTAGATAAACGACCGGAATTATGGAAGGAGAATGCATGGATTTTCCACGATGAAAATGTGCCATCGCATAGAGCCGCAATTATGACTGAATTTTAGGCCAAAAAAGCAAGAAATTGCTTCAATCAACCACCGTATTCACTAGATTTGGCACCGTGTGACTTTTTCCTATCCTCGAAACTCAAATTACCGCTCCGTGGCACCCGTTTTCAGACGATATAGGACATAAAACAAAAATCGCCATAGACTACTAAGGTGTACCGATTCAACCAGTTGCTGTAAACAAACTGATTAACAGACCGCACTGATTTTTGGGATAATAATTAAGGACAGTCCTGCTAACCAAAAAAAAAAAATTTGAAATATTCCTCAGAATAATTTTATTTACAAATGATCGGAACTTTATGGTCACAATGTACATAAACAAATGAAATATTTAATTTATGCATCATGCCCTTCGTCTCCCCTATCTGTTTATTCAACGTATCGATTTCCCACGCATATCCTATTTGCCTACGAATAATAAAATTTCGCTCGACTTGTCAGATATTTTTAGTTGAGATAGCTCCAAGGAATTAACCTGCTGATGCCAAAGAACGGTGTGAATTGTTTAAACAAAACCCTTAAACACAATGTGTAACTGCTAGTATTCGTTATGGAAATTTATTGCGAAATGAAAGGACAAAATATTGGGCTTTTTATCTTTCAAATCAATTTCCTAAAACAGCTCTTCTCTATTGTAAATATGAAAAGATTTATCAATTTGGAACATCATTTTATTGATAAAAATAACTAAATAATTACAAAAATGGGTGCATTGAATTATGCAATTGATTTTATTCATTGAAATAATAAAATTAAAATTTGTACATGAATTGAAATAATAAATAAATTTAAAACAAAAAACTTTACAAGTAAATAAACTCTAAAAATGAATTCTGAAAAACTATTAAGGTATTGAAATTAAAATTCAACAATTAAAAATTGAATTAATAAGAACTACTATGTAAAATTATATGATTCTCTTTTATGAGAGCTGTTTCTTTAATACAATAAACCACAATTATGATTGGTTTTTATTTATTTTATTTTTTAACTCGTAATCCATATAACGATTATCCGCTTTGAATATCAAAGCATCGAAAATCATCTAATGAACCGAAAAATGACGAACTAATTATTCTGAAAATGTACAAAATTATGTGAATTTCTGAAATGAAATTTTATGAAATTTTCTGATTTGGCTCCAATTATGAAATGTATATGGATAGAATTTTTTTTTATTTATAGCTAGCTGCTAGATATACTCAGAAATTAATAATTTTATTTTCATATTTTCTAGATACATAACTACGAAATATCAGTGATAATATGCGAAAATTATTTATTAAAAATATCATCGACTAATTGTTTAGTAATTATTCGATGTGGCCGAGTTGGATTAACTTTTGGTCGCTGATATAATCGAGCATTGATGGCATATAAGCGTGGTGATAAATCGCATCTGACATTAAACCACCAATCGCACACAAAAACCGCTTGTGAAAATTGTGTACCATTCGGGCATAGGAAGCTTGCCTGTCGCCCATCGATATCACAATAGTGCCAACCTGAAAATTATAAAGAAATTGATGAAAAATTAGTGATGGAAATATAATATAATAATATAATGGATTGGGTAGGAGTGCATGCCTTGACATCTTGTTTCCATATCGGCAAAGAATCCAGGATACGGTTGTTCATCACAGTAGAAATTTGTGTAGGGAATGGCTGAAAGTATTGGGTAGTCTGCTCCCGGTCGACCTGGAAATTATTTTGAAATTTAGTTTTTGACGAATTGGTTTTAAATATTTTTTAGAGAGTATTTTAAGTTTGTAACGCTAAGAAATAAGTCTCGGAGAAAAAAAGAATGGTACAGAATTTCACTCAGAAATCTCAAAACCGGATGCCCGTTCGTTCGTCTAGCTCGAGAACGCCTTCATCTAGAAAGTTCAATTTTTGCAGAAGTAATTTTTGGCCGAAAAAGTAAGACCAAGTTCGTGAACGGGCCAAATTGCACCACTCCTTCAACCCCCTCCCATACAAAATGACTCAATTTCGCGATTTCACAATAAACGGAATTTCTCAAAAAGTAAAAAAGCTAAAGATCTAAAATTTAGAATATATTATTTTTATGATGGTGGTAATCCATAGTTTAAAAACTATTTGAATCGCTTCACTCCTTCTACCATCTCCCATACAAACTGCACTTTTCTTTGAAATACTATAAATCAATTTACTCAGTACGTTTAAAATTTATAGAGCTGAAATTGGGCACTAAGCATTTATTTAGAATTATTAGTAAGATCGAAAAACTAATTAGCTCCACTCCTTCTATCCCCTCCTATACAAAGTGACGCATTTTCAGAACTTGACATAAAATCGATTTTCTTGAAAAGTGTGAATGTTATTGGTCTTAAATTTTAGAGATGTCATTTGCATAATCTTCGTAGTTATTATCGAAAATAAAAATACTGAAAACTCTTTCCTCCTTTTACCACCTCCCATATAAACTGTACAATCTCACTAAATTTATTACACTAATTTTCTCGACACCTATCAAGTTTTTGAAGCTTAAATTCTGTATAAAACATTTTGCTAGCAACTTTATCGTGATTTAGAAAAATTAGTTCAATGTCGTCACTCCCCATATAAAGTTTCTTAAAATCAACAAATTTCTTTTTCATGTCGAGTATCGCATGAATGGACTTTACGCACAATCGTAATCCTTTTATTTTTTTTTATTAAAATTTGAACACCTATTCCTTAATCCCAATAGTCTTAAGTAGCCAAATACTAACTAATTGATTTTAATTATGTTTACCTGCTAAATCTGCACAACAATTAAAATCTTAAAATTCCTCAACTACTATTTAGTAACAACTAAAGTATCCCATGTTGAATTTTTATCCAATTTCCAGCTCTTCTCGGACTCACTACATATCCATTAATCGCAATTAGTCTTCATATTTTTTATTTTGTCCAAACTATCAGGTACTTATGTTGGTCCTGTCCATATTGTCCTGTATATCCTATTTCGGATGAATTTTAATTTATTACTCTTAAAAGCTTCCAACTTTTTTCCCTTCGGTTTTTAACCTGCTAATCTCCATCCTGTTACCCAGGTAATTAAAAGTAATAGAGTTCTATTTTTGTCGAAAACATAAATTCATTGTTGCCATATCACGAATAATAGGAAAAAAAACCTTTAGATAATGGTGATACAATAAAGCTGCAATGGAACTTGAACTCATGGGGTCAGAATTTATGTCTATTCGTGACCATTTTGTGAGCAAAATGTTTGCAAAATAACGCTTGTGCTTGTTGTGGACCACAACTCTTATTATTATTGTGGTAGTAGTCACAAGTGCCTTGCCTAGATGAAGTACACGTTTTGGTATATGCAACAGAAATACTTCTTACCCGGAATTGACTTTCCTAATTCAAGGTATTCACGAACTGATGGACTCAAGAAATTCGTCGGTATCGTAGGTGTCTTCTCCTGATTGCCTCCGTCGACATCGTCCAATGCTTGTTCCGGCTCATGTCGGAAATCTACTGCAGCTGGTGCTCGTGGCCGTTTTGCACGTTTCGATCGAACGGTTTCTCGACAATCTGTAGAATATTGAAATTAATTATTTTAATTTTTTATATAAAAAATATAAGGTATATGCAAATGTAGTATAAATATCGAAATACGGTTTCAAAAATTAATTAAATGCATTAGGGAAATTGTTTATTTGTTGTCGTCATATCGTACAAATCAATTTTTACAATCGTCTAGTAAGTTCATTCATTCAATTGGAAACTTGAATTAAATTTTTTTTGTTGATTTTGTATCGTTTAAAGCCTGTGAAGTATTGTTCTCCATTTATGTATTCCTATTTACCTATTCTACGTGTTCAACTTGATAAAATTCGAATTGCAATAATAACTCCGTTAGGGCTGTGGTAAAAGATACAAAGTTCAAATATTGCACGTGCATACATCCATTTGATGTAAATAAAGATAAAATAATAATTTGAGCTGTTATTTACCTAAAGGGGGCCCTAAACTGCACGAGGTGTTTCATGTAAAAAAAAACACACAAGCTACAAACTTAGAAATTTGGGAAACTCATTTAAAAACATAACAGAATTATGATTGCGCTTAAAGCCCAATCATATGATACTCTAGATGAGATGGAAATGACTTTAATATACCGGAAAATATGTCATCTCAAATTCTTTCGAATAGTGAATAGAGACTTTTGCATGGGATGTGGTGGAAGTAGAGGGGGAGGTTTGTATTTTTCGTATATGACACCGAACATGGCATGCACAATGTTTTTGCTGAATTTAAAGTT
The DNA here is from genome assembly GCA_963669355.1 of Chorisops tibialis. Taxonomy (NCBI): domain Eukaryota; kingdom Metazoa; phylum Arthropoda; class Insecta; order Diptera; family Stratiomyidae; genus Chorisops; species Chorisops tibialis. The sequence goes on from OY770264.1 coordinate 129,283,723, forward strand.
TTTAGTTTTCATTATTTTTAAAGAAATTGGTCACAGTTTTCCTGAAATTGGGGCATTTGTATGGGAGGTGGCAGAGGAAGTGGAGCGTTTAAGATGATTTTGAAACTGCGTATAATCATCCTTATCACCATGCTTTGATTCAATTTCAAAGTCGATAGCTTTCATATACTTGAAGGAGAAATGCTTTTCTTGAATTTATAATAGAGATATTTGTGTGCGAGGTGGTAGATGGAGTGAAGCGGAGCTGATAATTTTTTCTTACACTTATTTCAATTATTAAAAAACGAATTCTGGCAAAATTTGAAGTTTGTACTTTTTCTAGTTTGAATGGAAATCGATGAAATGCATTTAACAAAAATTCTGCATTTGTTTGGGAGGGGGTAGAAGGAGTGTACAGATCAGAACAAATTTTTTTCGCAATATGAATATTTCTATTTGTATGCTTTATACAAAATATGAAGTTGATAGCTTTAACAGTTTCGAAGAAAAATAATTTAATTTAAATTTCAAAATTTCGTGAAATTTGTATGGGAGGGGGTAGAAGGAGTAAAGTGAAGTTGATAATTATTTTTAAAATAAATTGCAATTATAGTAGAATTAATTCTGACGTAATTTCGTTTTTTCAGTTTTACTAGTTTCAATGAAAATCGAAAATATTGTTGCGAGCTAGGGGATCGCTGATTTCAAAGGAAAACACAATTCGTTTAAAAATAATGAATAATTTTATTTAATCGCACTTTTCTTTATTTCTTGATCACTTCACTAAATTCGCTCTAAAACTTAATTCGTACAACCCAGGAGCACTGCCAATCTATCACTTGTACCGATTCGCGTTCTTCCACCGATAGGTGTCGCCAAAATCTAACTAACTCGTTGTCTGAAAGTTGGCTGATATTTATACTAAGTCTCCCAGACAGGTGTCGTTGTGTGTGTGTGTCTAGAATGATTGCCTATATTGTGGAGCTCGGTAGAAGTGTCTGGAAACATGTGTATAGCGTTTTAAATGTTGATGGACTTTTTCTCGGTGTTGCTGGGGACGTCGAGGTTGTCAGATTTATAACATTACCCTCTCCTTAGTCCCTGTTCGTCCCGAACAGAGTCGTTCACTTCCTCAATGGCACCATGGTACTTTGTTAATCGGTCGAGATGTACCACTTTCATTTTAGTGCGGGGTTTATGATGTAGTTGAATCCGATAGACGACATCATTTAACCGGTTGATGATCTGGTAAGGGCCTTCCCAGTTTCGCTGTAGTTTCGGCGATCTGCCCTTCTGTCGTCTGGGATTGTATAACCAAACCAAATCGCCCTCTTGGAATCCTGATGAGTTCGCCCGTTGATCATACCTCGTCTTCATGCGGTCGGACGCCAAATCAATTTTATCTCTGACCAGGTTATAAATTGTCTTTAGTCGACATCGAAGATCCGAGACATAATCTTTAGCATTGGTTGGTTGGTCTGGTGGCACTCCAAACATTAGCTCCGCAGGGACTCGAATATTTCTTCCGAAAATGACTCGGGACGGAGTTTCTCCTGTTGTTGAATGCACCGATGTTCTATAGGCCATTAAAAATAGAGGGATGTGCTGGTCCCAGTCCTGTTGCCTCTCGCTGACGAGTTTGGATAGGTTTGAGTTCAATGTCCTATTGAAACGTTCCACCATTCCATCAGACTGTGGGTGTAATGGAGTTGTCCTCGTTTTGTTTATTCCCAGCATTTGGCACACGTGTTTGAATATTTGAGATTCAAAATTGCGCCCTTGATCGGAGTGTAGTTCGCGTGGCGCTCCAAATCTGCTCACCCAGTTGGTAACAATCTGTTCTGCGACGGTTACTGCTTCTTGGTTTGGAATTGCGTAAGCTTCAGGCCACTTGCTGAAATAATCAATGACCACTAAAATGTAGCGATTACCATTTTCTGATTCCGGGAATGGTCCAGCAATATCCACAGCAATTCTCTCGAATGGGACTCCCACGTTGTATTGTTGCATTTCTCCCTTTGGTCTGCGGTGTGGGCCCCGACTTGATGCACACGTAGTACATTTACGGCACCAGTTTTCGACATCATCTCGGAGATGGATCCAATAGAACCTTTCTCGTATCTTTGCCAAGGTTCTGTTTACTCCCAAATGCCCACCGGAGGTACCTCCATGATATTCCTTCAAAACCTCCTCGACTTTACAATGCGGGACGATGGTTTGCATGTGATACGACTTTCCATCAGCGTTCTCCCATTTCCGTTTTAATAATCCGCCGTCTAGGTGAAGGGAGTTCCATTGTGCCCAATAGCACTTTAAGGTTTCACTGAATTGTGAGATGTCTTTCCACTCAGGCCGTTTCATTTCGTCCTTCCATGCCATGATCGGTGAAATATCTGGATCTTTACGTTGGGCGTCTTCCAGTTCTTGCTGATTCCATCCAGTCTTTGGTTCGGTCGTTATCCTCTGAATGGTTTCTCCGGCCTCTTTTCCTTCTATACGGTGACAATGCTTGCAGTTCGGTGGACAAGGACGACGTGAAAGCGCATCGGCATTTCCGTGGATTCTTCCTCTTCGATGAACAATCTCGAAATCGTAGGATTCGAGCCTTTCGATCCATCTGGCTACTTGGCCTTCGGGGTTTTTAAACTGAAGTAGCCATTTAAGCGATGCGTGATCCGTTCGAAGAAGGAACTTTTGACCATAGAGATATTTGTGAAAATGTTTTGTTGCTTCTACTATGGCTAGTAGCTCTCGTCGAGTTACGCAATAGTTCCTTTCTGATTTTGAGAGTACTCGGCTGTAGTAAGATAGCACTCTCTCCTGCCCATCGATCTCTTGTGATAGTACTGCTCCGATACCGACATTGCTGGCGTCAGTGTCTATGATGAAACCATGACCTGGTTTTGGATACGCCAGAACTGGGGAGTCGCAGAGTTGGTCTTTTATCCTCTCGAATGCTTCCTGGCACTGTTGACTCCATGTAAATGGCTTCCCTTTTTCTGTTAACTGATGCAGACATTTCGCCGTGTTAGCAAAGTCTTTTACAAATCGTCGGTAATATGTCGCTAAGCCTAGGAAGCTGCGCAACTGGTGTTTATCACTCGGAGTAGGCCAATTTTTCACCGCCAGTATCTTCTCCGGATCTGTCTTTACGCCATCAGCTGAAACGATGTGACCCAAGTACTTGACTTCTGCACTAAACAAAGTGCACTTTTTCGGACTCAGCTTTAATTTTGCCGCTCGCAGTCGCTGGAAGACTTCCTGCAGATTTTTTAGGTGTTCATTGAATGTTTTTCCGATAACGATCACATCATCTAGGTAAACGAGACAAGTTTTCCAACTCAGACCACGCAAAACGAATTCCATCAGTCTTTCGAACGTAGCTGGAGCATTGCACAGGCCAAATGGCATTACGATGAACTGCCACAGTCCACTGCCGACAGAGAATGCTGTCTTCTCTCTATCTTTTTCATCTATCTCCACTTGCCAGTAACCACTCTTCAGGTCCAACGTTGAGAACCATTTAGCATCGGTCAGGGTGTCCATGATATCGTCGATTCTAGGTAGTGGATAGCTATCCTTTTTCGTAACATCATTTAATCGCCTGTAGTCCACACAAAAACGGGTACTGCCGTCTTTCTTCTTTACCAGCACTACTGGCGATATCCACGGGCTCTTTGATTCTTCGATGATTCCCTGATGCTCCATAGTTTTGACCATTGAATTGACTTCTCCTTGTTTCGCTAATGGTACTCTTCTTGGAGGTTGACGTATCGGTGTAGCACTTCCGGTATCTATACGATGTTTCACTAAGTTTGTTCTGCCATAGTCGTCATCACCGGTGGAAAAGACGTCGCTGAATCCTTCGATTAGATCTACTGCTTGCTTGTGTTGTTCTCCTCTAAGGTTGCTTGACTGAAGAAGTGTTGATGTTACATTGTCCTTCCTTCTTGGCTTATTTTTAGAGGGTACGTCATGTGGTTCTGCCTTGTCGATACTTGTCACCGCCGATATTGGTTCACAGCTGCCAATTACATCTCCTTTCTTTACGCTGGTAGTGCTGTCCGCAACGTTCAGGACTCTTATTGGTACCATCATCTTCTCATTCCTTTTTACGAGCGTTTTTCCTAGTATTAGACTTCGTAATGCAGGTGTCGTTTCCGGTTCTATGAGGTAGAATCGGTGGTTCCCGGGATCACCATCGAGCTCTGCCCAAATAACATTCTCAGATGACTTTGGTATGTCCGCATCTTCGCATAATACAACTAGCAGCTTTGTTGTGTTGGAGAATGTTATTTCCATCGGGATTTCAATATTCCGCCACTTCATTATTCGTTGTCCTAAGTCCAGCTGTATACCGTGTGGTTTCAGAAAATCCATTCCAAGGATACACTCATCGGTAATATCAGCTACCACGAATACATGCGAGAAGGTCAAATCTCCAAGCTGTATGTCACGAGCTATTTCTCCATGGACCGTTGTAGTTTCTCCTGTAGCAGTGCGAAGTGCGTACTTCTTGGTGTTGTGAAGCCAAGTACGATCTACGAGGTCAGATCTTAACACTGACCGTGTTGCGCCTGTGTCGACTGTTATGATGCAGTTTAATTTGCCGACTCGACCACTCATACATAAGTCGTTTTCACAACGATGTAGTCGAGAAACTGCGATGATGGTTCCGGGGGCGTCGATTCTACCAGCCAACTTCTGCCCCATGAAGTTGGCCTTTACTCGTTTCCCGGACTGTCATTAGGCGAAGCGTGCTCTCGTGACGGTTCGCCCCTTCCTCCTCTTTGTTTAGCAGCGCAGCCGGAACAGTAGTTGATCGCTTTTCTGGGTTTGCGGCAGTCGCGTCGTAAGTGTCCTGCCTGTCCACAATTCCAGCATCGAGGAGCACCAGATCCTTCGCTCCGCTTGGTGTATTCGGCTTTCTGGCACACACATTCTTCTACTATTTCTCGAACTCGATAGTTACTCCGCGAGCTTTGCTTGGCAGCTTCGAACGTCAGACCATATACTAAGGCTTCGCCAATCGTTTTCTTACCTGCCAGTTTTAACGCCTGTTGCAGCTCTCTGTCCTGTACAGCATTGTTAAATGCGAAAACAGCTGTATCGTTTCGTTGCTCTGTTTGCGCATTAGGCAGCGATAATAGTGTGAGTCGTTCAATATCGCGTGCCAGCTCTTGAAGTGTTTCACCATTCTTTTGAGTTCGGTTGTACAGTTGCGTTTTGTAGATCTCTCGCATGTGGTCACTGCCATAATGAAGATCCAATGTCTGGACTAAGGTTGAAAAGTCTTGTTGTTGCTCCTGCGGAATCGTTTGAAGAACCTCTGCTGGTGGACCTCTTAGCGCCAATATAAGAGCTGTTCCCCGTTCTAGATCATTCCAATGGTTGTTTCTTGCGGCGGCCTCAAATTGGGTCTTATAAATAGCCCACGGTGTTTGTCCATCGAAGATTGGAGCCTTGAGACCCTTGTGCGCAACGTGTTCTGCCTTGATGACTCCAGTCGCTTTGACGTTATCGAAGTCTCTTTTTAGGCGTTCGACTTCTTCTGCAATCCCGGATGTCTTTTCCGTAATTTGCTCTTCGAAGATTCGAAGTTTCTTCTCCACGTTTTCTTCTATTGCCTTACCCATGGTGTCTATTTTATTATTCTGCAGCTCCAATTTTTGGTTGAGTTCCTTTGAGGTCTGGTCTAATTGTTGTTTAATGTCCGCGGATTGTTGTTTAATGTCCGCAAATTGTTGCTCTAATTTCTGATTCATATCCGCAGATTGTTGATCCAATTTGTGCATCATTTGTTGCATTAACTGTGTTAAGGCATCCGATGTACCAGAGCACTCCTCTTTACTAGCTTCTTCGATTTGGAACTCAAAACTATCTGCATTCTCACCCTCAGCCTCAAGTGTCTCGATCATACGGCTGACAAGTTCAGACTTGCTCCCTGTTGTAGGTAACTCGCGTCTACTGAGCTCTTCCTTCAGCTCCGTTACTTTTAAGTCTTTTAAATAACGCGGCATTTTCACTACCGATTATTTCCAGTTTTTCCGCGATTCGAATTCACTTAAATTTACGTCACTAAATCACTCGAGATTATTCGATTTCACAAAATTCTCACTGTCCGTTCGAGAATTTTAGTTCCGCGATTTTACTTCGCTAATTAAAGTCACTGTTCACTAGAGCACTCGAGAATATTCGGTTTCACCAAATTCTCACTGTCCGAGAATTTTAGTTTCACTTTTCCGTTCTCACAAAATTATCCGTTCCGAGAATTTTTAATTTCACTCGCGATTTTTAACCCGAATTTATCCTTGAAATCCCACTTCTGACACCAATTGTTGCGAGCTAGGGGATCGCTGATTTCAAAGGAAAACACAATTCGTTTAAAAATAATGAATAATTTTATTTAATCGCACTTTTCTTTATTTCTTGATCACTTCACTAAATTCGCTCTAAAACTTAATTCGTACAACCCAGGAACACTGCCAATCTATCACTTGTACCGATTCGCGTTCTTCCACCGATAGGTGTCGCCAAAATCTAACTAACTCGTTGTCTGAAAGTTGGCTGATATTTATACTAAGTCTCCCAGACAGGTGTCGTTGTGTGTGTGTGTCTAGAATGATTGCCTATATTGTGGAGCTCGGTAGAAGTGTCTGGAAACATGTGTATAGCGTTTTAAATGTTGATGGACTTTTCTCGGTGTTGCTGGGGACGTCGAGGTTGTCAGATTTATAACAATATGTATTTTTCAAAATTGACCATTTGTATGGGAGGGGGTAGAAGGAGTGAGGGGATCAGGTCAATATTCCGTGGTATTAATGACATCTGAGCTGGTTTTTTTGAAAGTGTATAAGTCCACTTTTTAAAAAAACTAAGGTAACGGTAATTTTAATGAGCTATAGACACCTTCTCTCCATAGTTATAATCACAATTTCAATAGAGTTCTATCTTGACATAAAATAAACAAAAACAGTTTTGCTGTACAATTCTGTCGCACAAATATTTCTTTTGAAAGTGGAATAAGTCCATTCCTAATAATTATAATTAAAACAACTTTCTTATTATACTCTAGATGAAATCTGAGGGTATATTGTGTTTGCCTTACCGTTTGTAACGCTAAGAATTAACGCTTGCACAGAGCCGCCAAGAGTACAGAAATATTTGTTGTCGGTCAAAAACCTCGATTCCGAGTGACCGTCTGTCTGTCTGTCTGCCTGTCTGTCTGTCTGTCTGTCTGTCAGTCCGTCTGTGCGCCTGTCTACAGCATAACTCTCGAAAGATATGAGCTATAGTGCTAAAAAATTGTGTGTGTCATTTTTAGCAAAAAAGTAAGGTCAAGTTCGTGAACGGGCCAAATCGCTCCACCCCTTCTACCCCCTCCCATACAAAATGACACAAATGCGCAATTTGACAATAAACGGATTTGCTCGAAAAGTATAAAAGCTATTGGCCTGAAATTTGGAATATATTACTTTTATGATAATATGTATCAATCTACCGTATAAAAATTATGCGTGTCCACCCTCTCCTTCTACCACCTCCCATACAAACTGTACTTGTTCTGAATTACTCTAAGTCAATTTACTCAGTGCGTATAAAATTTAGCGAGCTGAAATTGTGCACTAAATATTTATTTAAAATTGTTAGTAAGGCTAAAAAAAATTAGACGATTAGCTTCACCCCTTCTACCCCCTCCCATACAAAATGGCACAATTTCGCAATTCCACTATAAATGGATTTGCTCGAAAAGTATAAAAGCTATTAGTCTGAATTTTGGGATATATTACTTTCATAATGATTTCAATATACAGTATAAAAATTATTTGCGTCCTCCCTCTCCTTCAATCCCCTCCCATACAAACTACACTTTTTCGTGAAATGCTCTAAGCCGATTTTCTCAGAACATATAACATTTATCGAGCTCACATTTGGTGATAAATACTTATTTAGCATTATCACTAAGATCAGAAAAAAATATTTGATTAGTTTTACTGCTTCTACCCCCTCCCATACAATATGACACAGTTTCACAACTTCACAAAAAATCGATTTAAAAGTATGAATGTTACTGGTCTAAAATTTAAGAGATGTCAATTTTCTGATATTCTTAGTTATTTCTGAAAAAATCACTAAAATCCCCCCACTCTTTCTACCACCTCCCATACAAACTGCACATTTTCACTAAATCTAACACACTAATTTTCTCAGCTCCTATTCAATTTTTGGAGTAAGCATTTTGTATAAAACATTTTTATAGCTACTTTAGCATGATGGGGAAAAAATTAGTTCAATGCTATCACCCCTTCTACCACTCCCCATACAAAATTTCTTGGGATCACAAAAAATTCTATTTCATCTAAAGTATCCTAAGATTGCGCTTTACGCGCAATCGTAGACCTGTTATGTTTGCAATTATTATTGATTATTGCTACTTCAGTGCACACTGCTCGTTAGCAGATATTACTTATCTAGTGCTAGTGTCTTAAAAACAACATTGTTAACAAGATAACGGTATTATTGTTCTGGTTTAGTTCTCCTTCGCAAGTCCTACTGTTTGGTTCTTATACTAATAGATTGAAGTGGGAGTATTATTTAAATATAACTACTTTTAAAGCTGAAAATTAAAGGTTTAAATAAATAGTATTATTTATTACAATGAGTTCATATACCTGTGAAGAATACGACAATCTGTCAATTTCATCTGAAAGTGATGTTGGTAAGTAAGAGTAATAATTTTTTTGCCGGGAATATTGAATTTTATTTGTTATAGAAATAAGACCCATGAATATTAGAAAAAGAAGACGAATTTATGAATCGGATGAGGAAAGCAATTTCAATCAATCAATCAAATTCCTGTTAAGACGCCCTATAGGGGCATAGGACAGAAACAACTCTCTTCCACAAGGCGCGATCCTGAGCATCGGCCTTAAGCTGTTGCCAGGACTTGTTTATTCCTCTGGCCTCCTGCTCAACTGCTCGCTTCCATGTGTTACATGGTCGACCAACCCGACGTCTTCCTTGAGGATTATAATCCAGAGCCTGTTTTGCAATATTTTGCTCTGGTTTCCTTAAAGTATGACGGATCCACTGCCACTTCCGCCGTTGAATCTCAATACCTATTTTAGTCTGGCCAGCCGTACTCCAAAGTTCGTCGTTGGAGATCACTTCTGGCCAGAATATTCCTAAAATGCGCCGGAGGCATTGGTTTACGAAAGTCTGTAGTTTCTTGGTAAGTCGAACGGTCACTTTCCACGTAGTACAACCATACAACAACACAGATTTGACGCATGCGTCAAAAACTCGCAGCTTCGTGCGAAGGGAAATCTCTCTTAAGCTCCAGAAAGGGGAAAGGATACCGAAAGCCTGACGAGCGTTATTTAGCCGAGCCTCAACATCCTTTTCGGCTGCGCCGTCCATGCTGACAATGCTTCCAAGATAGCAAAAATCTTGCAAAGCAATTTGAGCAGTATTAATTCAAGATTTCTACAAACTAAGAAGAGAATTAGAATTTTGGAATTAAGTGATTTAATGACTGACGAAGACGATGTTACTAATTCTCGATCACATTATTTTCATAATGATCAGAAGATTAGGAAAAGTAAAAGGAATAGAGGCGAAAAATATTATACAAAAACTGGAAATATTATTCCTGCTAAGAAATTCGAAAATAAGGATTGCAAATGTAAGAAATTGTGCGAGAATCCTATTGCAGAGAGTGATCGAATATCACTTTTTAATTTCTTTTGGGAAATGGGGGATTTTAACAAACAAAATACATTCTTGTGTGCATCCACTCAGCGTGCGCCAATAAAAAGAAGACGAGGCAGAAATTTTAAGGGATCAGCCAGAGATTGTAGTTATAAATACTTTTTAAATATTGAAAAGGAAAGCATTGAGGTATGCAAAAAGTTCTTTATAGATACATTTGATATATCTATAGGCAGACTACATAGGGCTCTCAAAGCAAAGATAATAGGAAATGACTTACGTGGAAAAAGGATCTTGCAGAAAGAGTGATGAGAAACTAGTGGATGTCGCAAAAGATCATATAAAAAGTTTTCCACACTATGAAAGTCATTACACGCATTCTAATAATCCAAATAGAAAATACCTGAGCTCTGATTTGAACTTAAGAAAAATGTACAACTTGTATGTTGAAAAATGCAAAGAAAACCATACAACATTTCTCAGCGAGCGAATATATAGGAAAATTTTTAAGAATAATTTTAATTTTAGTTTTCATCACCCACATAAAGATACTTGTCAAAAATGTGATTACTTAAATTTGAGAATTAAAGCTACCTCAGACCCTAATGGAAAAAGCAGCCTTTTAGAGGAACATAGCACACATTTGAGAAGTGCAGAACTGGCTAGAAAAGCTTTAAAAGAAGATCAAAACTTAGCATCAATGAACTCAGATAAATATTTCGCATTTTCCTTTGATCTACAAAAGTCCCTTCCATATCCCAAGTTAACAGTTTCTGTTGCATACTATAAGCTAAATATGTATGTTCTTAATGAAGGCTTTCATAATTTTCATGACAATAGAATTCATAGGTATGCATGGGAGGAAACTGTAGCATCTAGAGGTGCGGACGAAATAGCATCTCGCTGTCTGAAGCATATTCAGACGATAACAACTCAAGATCATATCATAGCATACAGTGACATGTGTACCGGACAAAATCGCAATATTATTATATACCGCCTATTCACCATAAATACTTCAATATTCTAACTGTAAAAGAAAACTAAGTTTAAAATATCTTTTTTTTATTTAAAGATCTTAACGAAGTAATTTTCATTTTTATATTTTTAATATAACTGAAATAAACTCTTAATAAATTTGGTTATTCGTGTATTTAAATGTCTTCATTTTAACTATTACTTTTTACATAATAATTCATTTCAGCAAAGCTTATGTCTATAAAAATATGGACTTAAATTTGCTCCTGTTTTTATTTATTCTAATATGTTATTTTTGAAAGTGGTATAAGTCCATGTGGAGCTAACAAAATCGTTTATTTTTTCAAATAATTTTAGTAATTTTATTTCATAATAAAATTTAAAAGGTGTATAGTGTAAAAAACATTACTCGAATTGAATAAAGTTGGCCAATATTTTTAAATTGATTCAAACGCAAACCCTTAAATATCTCAATATATGAAAAAATGGACTTATACCACTTTCAAAAAAACCAGCTCATCTATATCATAATACTTTGACCTAAATTTCAAGTTGATAGCTTAAATAGTTTCAAAGAAAATCAATTTCTTAATTTTTCTAAATTTCATGAAATTTGTATGGGAGGGGGTAGAAGGAGGTGGGTGGATGTGGCCCATTCACGAAATTAAAGTTACTTTTTTGCTAAAAATGACACACAAAAATTTTTAGCACTATAGCTCAAAGCTTTCGAGAGTTATGCTGTAGACAGACGGACAGACAGACGGTCACTCGGAATCGAGGTTTTTGAGCGACAACAAATATTTCTGTACCCTTGGCGGCTCTGTGCGAGCGTTATTTCTTAGCGTTACAAACGGTAAGGCAAACACAATATACTCTTAGATTTCATCTAGAGTATAAAAAATGCATGAATTTTAAAAATATTAACTGATCGAATACCTTAAAAACTTCTTTCTCCTCCCATACAAGTGTTTTTTCGACCGTTTTTAAGAAATCGATTATCACAAAACCAGTTAAAGGTATCAACTTAAAATTTTGCACAAAACTTCTTAAAATATTTAAAACAAAGTTGCATCAAAAATCTTAAAATTCCCCTTGCCCTTTTACCCCCTCCCATACAACAAAAGTATGATTTCGACCAATTTCAAGAACAAATCGCCCAACTAGTTGCCAGATTTTTTTATTCATATTGAACTTTATGGAAAATTTTCATTCTATTTTCTTGAATTTTCCCAATTTGGAACATTTTTTTATTCTTTTTTTCCTTTTTAGTAAAGTTTGATATTTTGTGAATGTAAACAAATTTTTGTTCAATAATTCTATGCTAGCATTTCGATTTTAGAACGCATTTTCGCGCAGTTGTTCGAAAAAATTATTTGTATGACCTTTTTTAATTTTTAGTCCTACTTTGCGACTATTACACAATTTTGCAGTTCTGAATTAATCTATAACGAAATTGGGCTATTTCGTAGTCATGCTTCCTTAAACGTACACAAAATATATGGATCTTGAGAAGTATAACGTGTTTGCATGTTTGTAGATTCCTGAGCTATAAAATACCGCTTCATTGCTTGTAATATTAGAAGATCAAACCCTAGATCTCTTATGACATGGGACGAAAGTATATATGTTTCGTATTTAAGGCCATACTATTGATCACCTAACATAAATAATATTTTTCGTGTTGGAACGCTAATGGAATGTTGGCAACGTAACAATAACTTTTAATTTCACTACTGATAATTTCGCTTGAGATATCATTTATTATGATGTGATTTATTCCACTTTGCCTACAAACTTACTTAAGTCACGTATAAGCGCAAAAAAGGAGGACAGTGTAATGAAAATTGCGAAAAACAACCAGTTGCCCATTATTAGAGGCACACATATAAGACAGAATCCATAATGTCATAATGCAATCAGTCACCGCTTAATTGTTTACACACCTTTTAACTCATTACACATGAGTTTCCATTTATGTGCACCTTCGGAACCATGTACCGGCACAGATTTTTATTGGCTCCTTTCGTTGAGAAGGTGCGTTACACAAAGAACATATAATTATGTGGTTGTATTGCAACGATATTTTTCAATTATTTTTTAAATGACTACCTATTTAAATTGTTACCAAGATTTAGTTAATAGTTTGAGAAAGTTTAATACCGCGAAGTGAATGAAATCATTTTTGCATACCATTCGTATTTCGAACATATAAATTGACAATTGACAACTCCAATGACAACCAGAATCAAATCCTGTTCACTAATCTTATTATATATAATAAGGAGTGACTATGAGCATGCTTTGTCGTGTAAGAAAATGGGAATGAAAGTATTTGCCTCCCTTACTGGCGAAATGCTCGAAATTTTTCGAAAAAAATCGTTTCGCTATCTTTGTCTGGCACACTTAAGAATATTGCAACCAACTCTTTCCCTCGTTAAATTGCCGAAACAATTGTCAAATTTTCGAAAGAATTGTTTCACTATCCTTGTTTAGTACACTTAAACCCAAAGCAACTATCTCTCTCCCGCGTTAAATTGTCCGTTCCTAAGCAAAAACTAATAAAAATTGAAAAAATAAAGATTTCTTAAATAAAACAGCAAACTCCATTGTACTGAAAATTATTTTATTGCTGACTGAATATTAACAACCAAGAGAGAATATAAATTCTGGTATTTTTTTTTTTTGTAAAAGTTTGAAGCCATATTAAGCTTGGACAGAATTTTCGAAAATTTCCGAATCAAAAAGTATTCCCACATGAGACAGCCTATCAGGCACTCCATTTTATATATCCTTCTATATCTGTGCTCTGATCAAGTATGTAAATTTCTGCGAAAACAAGATCACAGAATATAAGGTAAAAACAATCATTGATTTAAAATTTCCCGCTCTGTGCTGGAGCCTGGTATCCTAACTCGAATTTCTCCACTACGGGTCCCTTTCTATAGCTTGGGTGTAGCCTAGTGAGTAACGTGTTGGTCTTGTAATGCGAAGGTCGTGAGTTCAAATCCCGGCCGACGCAATATATAATTCCAGCACAGTGCCCGCTTGGATATACCTTGGTCACCTTAATCTACGAAAATGAAAAATTCGTGGAAAGAGGGTTGTGCGAAGGGCTAACAACCCTTCCACAATAAGTAATGAAAAATGTTAAGGAACCTGAATGTCAGGAGGCCAAGGTCCGATTTGGGCTGTAGTGCCATTGTAAAAGAAGGGTCTCTTTCTATACAGAAACTCTATTGTAGATATGCCGCTAGTTAACGCTAGGACATACTGCATTCAGCTACAAAGAAATAATTTTGTGTCAACAAATTTTCTGTCACAGGAATCGAAAGCTGCATTTTAAGCGTTGCATGAATAAAAGTCAAACAAAAATTAATTTCGGTGGAAAAATCGAGGGTTACATGAATGGAGGTACTAACAATCGTTATTGAAATTTTTTAGTTACCTTCACAATAATTAATTATTCGAAATAATTAATTACTTGAACTATTTGATTTCTCCTCTGCTTTCCAGTCTTCATAATTCAATTGTCTGATATCTCAACCACCGATCGTTTGGGACTATTCGGCAAAGTTGTTTGTCTTAGTACAGCAAACAACTTTTCTGAAGAGTTTCAACGGATGGGACTACGGAAATGTCAGTTTTATCATTTTCCATTGCACAATTCAATTTTTTTTGTAGATATCTCGAGAAAAGCTGTTTTGATCGATTTTTGTTCTTCAGAAAAATGATTTTTTTCATTAAAGCACACAACTTTGCTAAAAAATTCAGTCCTATTTAAGCAGTTGCTCTTGAGATAACTGAAAAAAAATTAAATTTTGCAGAGGAAAACGGAGTCACATCCGGATTATTCAAAAGTATTGTTTGATGTAAGGCAATCAACTTTGAGGAATAGCCCAAAACGATCAGAAGTTGAGATATGTGCATACAATTGAATTTGTATAGACTGGAAAGCAGAGGAGAAATTAAATAGTTCAAGTAATTAATTCTTCTTCTTTTTCAATGACACTATAACCGAAACCGGGCTTTAGCCTTAAAGGGTTTTTAGCCCTTCGCACAACCCTCTATCTATGAATTTTTATTTTTGCAGATTGTGTTGGCCATACCCACGCAAGTAGTAAGTTGAAATTATCCATCGATCAGGATTTAAACTCCCGATCTTCGCATTGTGGACAAACAAACCACCCACTAGGCAACATCCTAACTTTTTAACTTTCAATTAATTAATTACTTCAATCAAGCAAAACAAAAAAAAAATCAATTGTAATAATCAACCCCAAAGCGATCGGAGAATTTCAATATTTCTAAGACACTTTCAGCATTCACTTATGAAAACTCTGCAACACACGATATCGAAGTAGCTAACCTTTAATGATAATCTGTGTTAATATTCTAGATGTAATCTGAGAGTATTATAAGTTTGTAACACTAAGAAATAAGACTCGGAGAAAAAAAATGAATGATACAGAAATTCATATTATCACTCAAAAATCTCAAAATCAGCTGTTCGTCCGTCCGTGTCCTCTCTACTTGGAGAACGCATTAAGGTAGAACGTTTAAATTTTGTAGGCGTTGTTTTCGATAATAAAGTAAGGACAAGTTCGTGAATGGGCCAAATCGCTTTACCCTTTCTACCCCCTCCCATTCAAAATGACTCAATTTTGGAATTCAACAATATCTCAAAAGAAAGGCTATTGATTGAAATTTGAAACATTTTATTTTTATAACGATTTCAATCTTCGGAACAAAAATCATTCGAATCCTCCAAATCCTTCCACCACCTCCCATACTAAATGCACTGTTTCATGAAATACTATCAACCAATTTACTCAGTACGTATAAAATTTATAAAGCTGAAATTGAGCACGAAATATTTATTTAGAATAATTAGTAAGACTAAAAAAATTAAACGATTAGCTTCACTCCTTCTACCCCCTCCCATACAATATGACACAATTTCAGAACTTTACAAAAAAAAGTATGAGTGATCTACAATTTAAAACTTGCTGTTCCAGTTATTTCTGTGAAATTCATTAAGAACTCCCCACTCCTTCGACCATCTCTCATACAAACTGCACAATTTCACTAAATCCAATGTAATAATTTTCTTAATCATTTTAGATTTGTGAAGCTTAAATTTTGATAGCAACTCTAGTGTGATGTAAAAAAAAATAGTTAAATGCCGTCACCCCTTCTACCACTTCCCATACAAAATTTCTTAAGATCGAAAAAGTTCTCTTTCATCTAGAGTATCGCATGATTGGGCTTTACGCCTAATCGCAGTTCTGTCATTTTTTATTTATGGATTAAAGAGATTTTTTCACTTATATTCTAGACGCGAAGAATTTAAAAAAGCAGGTTGTAACATTAAAGACATTTCATACCTTATTATTGCGCTTTTGACTTTCGACCGGATTTTATCCTATCAAATTCCCACAATATTTCTTAGCACTCGTATCCAAGCATTCTAATGATTTTAATTTTTCTTTTCTTCTTTCAGGTAACGATATTTAGATTCTACATGTATGTATCTTAAAACCAATGCAAACAAGTCGTGTTCGTAGTTATGATCAAGTAAAGTAAGTAAGAGCAACGAGCTCATTGAAGATCTATACATAGCGTTATGAATTTGTTGCAGTTTTTTTTTATGATTGCCTTTCATTATTGACCTTTTCGAAGGCAGCAGGGAATATTCAGTATAGATTTACGTTTTAATTAGATCTGTATGCAACTGCAAAAACAAGCATCGTTCTTACTTTTACGAAGTACATGGCAAATGGAGTCGAAAATAAATAATAAACAGGTGATTTCTTAAGTTAAACTTGAGATTATACAATTCTACACCACTCCCCGTCTCACGAGTATATATAAAATTTAACGCAACTTCACTTGACGTTTTTGCTGTGTAATATAACGTAACATCAGAATACAATGTCATTCCGCTTTACACCATGTTTACCTTGACTCAGGGCGAGTGACCGCTTGTGAATTGAACTTTAAAGCATTTTATTATGATGTCTGATGGAATGGGAATATCGGCAGAGAATATCGATTTTTGATGAGTCAGAAATATTCAAGTTGTTCTTAAGATTCGAATTGCACACTGGTCTGAGTAGAGTTACTCTATGAAAAATAAAAAACAAAATCCTATTTCAATAGTCTGGTCAAGGTGATTTCTTGCTTTTTTGTTAAAAAAGTGCTCCCTTTTTTCAGCATGCGTTAAGTATGCAAATGTAATGGCAAACTGTTCATTAGTACGTTAAATTAAATTTGCATCACTAATAGCGATTTCTAAGAAATGTGACCCATTTTACTTTATTATTCTAATAATAAAGTATTGTGATCGACACAGAAAAAAAAAAAATTTGCTACCCTGAAATTTTGTTTTTTTCGCGTTTCATGACTACATTAGCCTAAAAAAGCAAAAAAAAAAAATCCGTCCCGCCGTACGCCGTACATATGGACTCGTACCTCCAAGACCGTTAAAGGTAGAAGGTTGGTTTTTGGGTGGATTGTTAATTTGGTAAGTGAGCTCCATTATCCAAATTTTGGGGAGTGGAAGGGGGAGGCGGGGGGATGGAAAAAGTCGAAAAATACACTTGCTAATATCTTCACCACGAATGCAGATAGGATGATGAAAATCAGCATACGTATAGAGAGGGTTGTGGGACAAACTCCAAAAATAATTTAATTTTTTTTACCCATTGGCGTCCGAAAAGGGGGGGGGGGGGGCTAAAAACAAATTGTCGGCCGAATCTTTTTTTTGAAATGGTTATATATTCGAAACTACTTACCATAAAAAATTCATATTTTGGGACCATTAAGGTGGCATATAGATCCACCACAATCAACTTAGAAATAGGCTAATTATTGTTATCAGGGGGGTGCAAAGAAAAACACTTAAGAATTAATATCTTAACTATCTCTTAAGCTATGTAATTGAAACTTAAGACATATACTAAGCTATACTAGCGAAATACAAAAAAATATAAAATTAGGTCATAATAGTAGTGGGGGAAATGGGGAGCATTTCAAAAATGGTGCACTTTTCAAAATTAGAAATCGTTATATCTCAAAATTGAGCACAGATATCAAATCAAAAATTCGTCAAATTATAGGACTGTATAATTTATAATTTTAAGTTAGGGGGTGTAAAGGGTGGGAGGTGGTAAGCTAAAATGTCGAAAATTTTGAGTGATTTTTTTAGGACTCTGGTCAAAGATAGAAACTTTAAATTTTGCACGTGGATACATCTATTTGATATACATAGAAAAACAAATAATTTGATCCACAATTGTTACGAACCGACCACCCCGGTCTAACGGGCACAAGGTGTTTCATGTGCAGCGAAAGAAACACGTAAACTGAAAATTTTTGGATGTAATTTTAAGGTAGAAACTTGAAAATTTGGAAAATGCATTTAAAAAAAATCCCTAAAAGTATGAAATATTAACTGGTCGAATACTTTCAAAACTTCTACCCCCTCCCATAAAAAATTATTTTTTCGACCATTTTTAAGAAATTAATTATCACCTAACTATTAAAAGCTATCAATATAAAATTTTGCATAAAAACTTATAAAAATAGTTGAAATGAAATTACTTTAAAAGTTTTGAAATCGCACTTGCCCTTCTACCCCCTCCCATACAAAAGTATGATTTCGACCAATTTCATTAAATCAACTAATAACAAACAAATTAAAAGCTACGAACTTGAAATTTTGTACGAGCACCTTACAAGAGAACAAAAAGAAAATTGCGTCACAAATTTTGCAATTCCCCTACCTCTTCTACCCCCTCCCATGCAAAATTATTTTTTTCGAGCATTTTTAAGAAATCAGTTATCAGCTAACTCTTAAAAGCTATCAATTTTAAATTTTGCATGAAAACTTACAAAAATAATTGAAATGAAATTCCTTTAAAAGTTTTGCAATCGCGTTTGCTCTTCTACCCCCTCCCATACAAAAGTATGATTTCGACCAATTACATTGAACCAACTAATAACCAACAAATTAAAAGCTACGAACTTGATATTTTGTACGAGCACACTACAAGAGAAAGGAAATAAAATTGCGTCACAATTTTTACGATTCCCCTACCTACTCTACCCCCTCCCATACAAATGTTTGGTTTAGTGAATGTAAAATACACAGAATCTTATGAAAATTTTATGCAACTTCGTCTATGAAACTGACATTCTATACAGAGAATATTGGACGTGATTCAAGCAATCAATTAAAAAACTATTAACATCCACCCACCCTTTCGATCAACCCTCACCCCTCCCCTCACAAAACTCAAACTTGCATAAATAAACGAACGAAATATTGATTGTATATACTGGAGCTTTTGAATGTTTCTGCCCTGCCCAAAAACCCCTTTTCACTTAGTCTTCCCTAACCACTCTAACCTGCATATTGACTTTCCACGCATCCGCAACTTGTCCCAAGAATAATAAAGTTTCGCCCGACTTGTTGGCAGTTTATTTGCCCTTTAAGATGCCTAATGATTACAGTTTTGCACTAATGTTTTTTCAGTTCCGTTCGTCAGGTCAATTTACAATAGAACCCTTTAAGTGCATTTGCATTTTTTTATCATATTAACAGAAGCGTACCGAACAGCTGATTGCCTTCCATACACATTTGACAGTTCTATCCATGAGAATTTGTTGCCGCTGTTGTCAGTTGTTTTTTATATTGTACATTACAGGTCAATTGAGTTGCACTGTCAAAAAATTCGGGGCAGGCAATGTTCATTTTTCAGGTGAAATTTTACCTAGTGCGCAAACCATTTTTCAGCAGGGCAGACTTTTTTTTACAATAGAACATTGTAAAAAAACTTTTGGAACTGCTTGAAAAAATTTTGATGACAAAAACGGGTCACATTTTTTTTAGAATAGAAATCACTATTAGAAATAGCGTAAAAAAATAATTGTGAGTTAATATTGCAAAAACCCATACATACGAAAATGAAAAGCGCCCACTTTAACAAAGTAGCCAAACTCTCTTAAGAGGTTTCTTTTTCTTTTTGCTTGAAATAAAATTTGGTTTACATAAACTTGAAAAATCTATCTGATTATCTACAATTATACATTCTGCCAAAAAAAGTAATTGCAATTTGTAAATAAAATTACTCTCTGGAATGATATTTCAAAATTTTGAAGTGTACTGATTCAATCAGCTGCTGTAAACAAACTGATTAACAGACCGCCCTAATTCTTGAGATAATAATTAGGGACAGTTCTACCTGGTTACCAAAAATTTTGAAATATCATTCCCCAAAGTAATTTTATTTACAAATTGCTGTTACTTTTTTGTCACAATGTATACCTAGTCCTGCCATAAGTTCTGTCACATAATTTCTCACATTGGCAACAACTTTATTTTATGAGTGACATTTCAATATCGGCCAGTTTTATAAACGTCATAATGTTGTTGACAGTTGATGGTCATTTAAAGTGTGTTCGTTAACGTGTGAAGATGGAATGGGGTGTAATAGAAAACCGAACTGCAGTGATTGCACTACATAAGTGTGGAAAATCCGCGAGTGAAATTTTCAAGTTGTTGTGCCCGTTAAAAATAACGCAAAGATTTGTGTATCGTGCGATCCAGAGATATAACGCGATCCAGACTATTGAAGATCGACCTCGTTCTGGACGTCCGCGTGATGTACGTTCTTCTGCTGCCATCAAAGCGGTCGAGAGTCGAATTCGTCGAAATCCGCTTCGTAAACAACGAATCATGGCTCGAGAGATGAACATCTCCACCCGAAGTATGTCTCGCATCATAAAATCTGACCTCGGGATGAGTGCCTTTCGACGATCAACGGGACATTTGCTGACTGAGCAGTGGAAGCAAATTAGGAGCACCAGATCGAAAGAGCTCCTTCGGCGGTACGGCAACAACAAACATCGAGAAATTTTATTTACCGATGAAAAAATTTTTACGGTGAAGGAACATTTCAACCGCCAAAATGATAAGGTGTATGCCCACAGCTCCATAGAAGCCCGAGAAGCTGCCACTAGGGTACAGCGAGGACATCATCCAGCATCAGTCATGGTATGGTGGGGTGTCAGCTACGAAGGGGTCACCGAGCTTCATTTTTGCGAAAAAGGCGTAAAAACTGCAGCGAAAAATTATCAAACGGACATCCTGGAGGGATGTGTGAAGCCGCTGAACTCTACGCTATTCAACAATCGACATTGGGTTTTCCAGCAAGATTCTGCGCCAGCCCACAAAGCTCGAACCACACAAGCGTGGTTGGAAACCAATATTCCACAGTTTATAAGGGCGACGGAATGGCCTTCTGGGAGCCCAGATTTGAATCCCCTGGACTACAAACTGTGGGCGGAGTTAGAGTCCATGGTGTGCACGAGACGACACCCAAATATCGAGAGCCTTAAGCGATCTTTGACAGAAGCAGTAGCTAATTTTCCGCTAGAAACAGTGCGTACTGCTAGCGATGACTGGCCCAACAGATTAAAGAGCTGTGTTAAGGCTAAAGGCGGCCACTTTGAATAATTTGTTGCTTATTTTACTTCCATTAGTATGCCAAAATAAAATATATTTTCCTTTGTCAAAAACTCTTTTTCATTTATACAAAAATTGCCCATATACGTGTGACAGAACTTATGGCACGACTAGGTATGTAGAGCACGAGGAATAGTGTACAAATTTACAAGGATTCTGTAAAAGAAACTCTATTGTGAGTTTAGATATGTTTTAGATTAGGTTTTCAAAATTGGATATTGCAACAGATTTTGCTAATGAAGTCTGTTTTGGCTATGAAGCATGATTGAGACACTCAAAATATGCTCGAAGATCGCAATATGCGATGATTGACTTTAGGAGCAGTAGAAAATTGAAATGAAAGTCTAGAAATGCTTATGCGTCTTCATCGAGGTGATTTATTACGATTTAAGAAACAAAGCTGAAAATTGATATTGGCGTACAGATGAATAAACAGGGTGTTTTTTTAGATGCGGAGAACTTTAAATTGGCAACACTGTTTTCTGTGACAGCTGATTTGACATTGGTTGTGTTGGGGTTAGTTTGGTTTGGCATTTCATCACGAATAGACTCACGCCGGAGCAACGTTGTGCAAATTGTTTGAATTTATTTTGAAAACCATAGTTCAATTCGAGAAACTCATCGGGCATTACGTGCATTTTAAGGTGCTCGTAATCGTCCATCGGAGCGATTAATTCGAAAAAGTATGGGGCGTTTACTCTAATCGATAATACACAACCCGTAAGGCGTCTTACAGTGCGCACATAACAAGGCTAGATGGTGTGCAGCAAAGTGTGGATGATGATCCAAATGTGTCATTTCGTCATCGTGCTCAACAATTAAAAATGTGTCCATCTACTTTGTGGAAAATTTTGCATAAAGATCTTGGTTTACCTGCTTACAGGATTCAACTTGTACAGGAATTGAAGCCACACGATCATCGTTGTGTGTTTACACATTTGGCGAATGGGCCGAAGGAAGCATTGCTATGGATCCAAGATTTCATTCGAAAAATTTGTTCAGTGATGAAGCACGCTTTTGGCTAAATGTATATGTCAGTAAGCAGAATTGCCTTGCCGCTTTTGGAGCTATAATAATCCACAAGCTTTTGCCAAAACACCATTACATCCAGAAAAAGTCACCGTTTGGTACGCTTTATGGACCGGTGGAATCATTGGTTCATATGTAAAAAAATGATGAGGGTCAGAACGTTACAGTCAACGGTGAGCGGTATAGAGACATGGTTACTAACTTTTTCGTGCCACAATTGGAAGACATTAATGCCGCAGATATGTGGTGCTGCAACCGGGTGAAACTATCACGGGATATTCTTCTTCTTCTTCAATGGCGCTACAGCCCAAATCGGGCCTTGGCCTCCTGACCTTCAGGTTCCTTAACATTTTCATTATTTATCGCGGAAGAGTTGTTAGCTCTTCGCACAACCCTCTATCTACGAATTTTTCATTTTCGGTACCGTGGTGGCCAAATAAAAGTTACCACCTACAAATATGTGGTAATATTGCCACTACATAATGATATCCGATTATAAATAAAACGAACTGGTGTTGATTTATGTAATTTTAGTGTTATATTTAAAATGTATTAAACACATAAACAAAATATTTATTTCTTTGGAAGAAACAGCCACTTTTATGCTTTATCAGCAAAATGATCATTTTCGCAACAAGAGTTGTTGAAGTGAAAATAATTAAATATTTTGGATTCTGAAAAGGGAATTTGTATGGGAAGTTACTAATAGGTAAGTAGGAACAATATTCTTTAATTAATTAATGAAACTAATACTTCGTGTATCCTCCTCGAGCCTTGACTACAGCTTCAATCCTTCGTGGCATGGATTTTATCAACGTCTGGCAGTATTCGATGCTGATTTCGTCCTTCCAAGCGTCTTTGATGCCGTTTTTGAACTCCTCCTTGGTCCTTGGTCCCCGACTTGCCACTTTACGTTTCAGTTCGGCCCAACAATTCTCGATTGGGTTCAAATCGGGGCTGTTTCCAGGCCACTCAAGTGTAGAAATTCCCCTTTCTGCGACGAATTCTTTAACCTGTTTAAAAACAAAACAAATATTTTGCGCTTTTATTTTTTTTTTTACTTTTGTATTGAACTGTTGTTTGTAAAAAACCCACAACTTACCTTACGAGCGCGATGACATGGCGCAGAGTCATCTTGAAAAATCGGGTCGTAAATGTCTGGGAAGAGCCTATCCATCGACGGGATCAAATGGTTGTCAATCACGCTGATGTACCTGATTGCATTCATTGATCCTTCTAAAAACGTTATATCTCCGGTGCCAAAATACGAAATGCAACCCCAAACCATGTAACTTAGTGGGAACTTGTTTCGAGTCACTACACAGTTTTCGTGAAGTTCCTCTCCGATTCTGCGACGTACATACTGCAATCCATCCGACTGGTTCAGGTTGCATTTCGATTCGTCGGTGAAGAGTATTCTCTTCCAGTCATTTTCCGACCAATTTCGATGCGATCGGGCGAAGTTCAGCCTCGCTGTCCTCATTTCAGCTGTTAAAGTTGGTTTTTTCCAAGGTCGCCGAGCTAAAAGTCCCCCTAACTGCAGCCTTCTTCGAACAGTTCTATCGCTAATCACTGTCCCAGTCGCTTCCTGGAAGTGCCTGTTACCTTCCCTAGCGGTTCTTCTTCGGTCACTTAGGCATAAGTTCTTCAGATGTCGGTCATCTCTCGCGGTCGTCTTTTTGTTCCCAAGTCCTGTTCCTGGTTTCCGCTGGAGAGATCCTTTCGCGTTTTTTTTCAAAATTTTCAACACAGTCACGTGGCTACAGCCAATTCTTCTGGCTATAGCCCTAATGGAAAGCCCTTCGTTGCTTAACACGACAATACTCGCTTTTTTTCACTATCCAACTGTAGTGCCATGTTCACTGATAAACGACTCAACTACAATAAACGCTTGACAGAAGCCGACCTTGTCGTGAAACCGACAGGTAATTAACAACAGACCGACAGGTAGCTAACCCCGCATGGTATTTTAATTAAAGGACCCATAAAAATAGGATTTTCTAGGAAATTTCGCTTTTTTTCAAAGTGGTAACTTTTATTTGGCCACCACGGTATATTCAAGCAGGTAGTGTGGTGGAATTACGCGTTGAGCGGGATTTGAACTCACGACCATTGTAAACCAAACACGCTACCCACTAGACTATACCCTAGGCTACTACGGGATATTGCTACTAAAAAAACTAATGCGTTTAAGCCAAGCATTGAAGAAGAAACGGCCGCAATACGAGGAGAGAAACGTCAAAGTAATCTTGCCGCTCGACCATGTTCGGCAACATTTTGCTCACGTTGGGAAAACCTACATGAAAACACTGAAATTCGACGACCAGGCCCAACATCCATGGTTCGAAAATTATGCTGTGTATTTAGAGAAACCAGCTCGGCTTGGTGTATTATGACCTGCTGCAACCAGGTGAAATCATTACGGGAGATAGCTACTAAAACAACTAATGCGTTTGAGCCGAGCATTGAAGGAGAAACGGCCGCAATACGAGGAGAGAAACGACATAGTGATCTTGCTGCTCGACAATGCTCGGCGTGAAAATCTACCTGGAAACACTGAAGTTTGACGTCCTAACCCACCCGCCGTATTCTCCTCTTCTGACTACCACCTATTCCGATCGATGGCGCATGCCCTGGCTATGCAGCACTTCGCTCTTTCGATGAAGCCAAAAACTAAAAGCAGTTTTTTCGACGCGTATGCTGCCACAAAAATGGGAATAGTTGGAAAAAAAATGTGGTTTTTAATTTGTACTCCCAAAATCTCTCACTCTAAAATAAATTATTATGTGTTTAGAATATGAATATATTCAGTTTTTTATGTAATGAAAAATTAAAATTTTAGAATTAATAAAAAACTTAAACATTGTTTCCCATCAAAATATGTTTTTTTTTTTTATTCATTTTTCATTAATTACATAGGCCACTGCTATTATTTTGCACACAGCAGTATATATCATGTATATAAAGAGGTAATTATATAATCATAATTTATCTTAACCGCCATTGATCATTTCTACAAAACGAAATCATATTCGAATTCAACCAAATTGAAAATAAGAAAGTTTAAAAGGATCATTAAAAAAATCTCAACTCTCTTGGTTTAATACAAAAACTGTTGTAGCTTGATTAATCGTTCATCAAGTTACAATAATTTTATTAATGATCAGTTGCAATGAAAATTCAAGGCCGACATTTGAATAATACAACCAAAATTTGTTCTGAAACTTTTACGTGTAACTAGAAATATGTTAAAAAAAACATTTCACCTAATTTAGTTTAAACATTCGTACATGATCCATGATCACGGAAACAATCTAGCCACTACCTAGCATAAGGTTATGAAAAATACAAGGACTTTAAAATTGCAAATCAATCGTAATTTTGAGGCACTCGCAATTTTTTAACTTAATATACATTATAAATTCAGTCCAGTAAACTCACATCGAATGTTGTACTATAACGATGACAAGATCGTTATTTTTGTATGCCTAAATCTATTTGACGATCATTAAGGCACTGATGTGCCAACTAACTATATAATGATTTTCTTTGCCATAATGCCTGATCTAACCGTATCTCCTATTAATCGTATTACAGCGCCAGTATTGAGTACAATTTGCAAAATAAAATAAAAGATATAAACCACATGTATTATCAATGATTCATAGTGATCAATGTTTCTATTTCACCTCACAACTACAAAGTTATAAAATTTATTGAAGTTTCCTAAGGCAAATCACGATCTTTCGTGCAAAATATACATTTTAGAGACCTCGACTCAGTTTTCATCACCCAGGTAAGCTTTACGAGATTTTCAAAAATTATAGAGATATAATAAGTTTATTTTTCTGTATACCTTCCTAAGATGCCGAAAGATTATCGGTCAGAGATTGGATTTAACCGATCGATGGTTGCTCACTGCTATGTACCTCCTCGTTCTCTGTGCTGTGCAATTGCAAAACTGAAAATGACTCTTTGGCCCTCAAATCTAGCTGTTATCTATTTATCCATATTTGTTATTTTCTTGTTGAAATATCGAATAATACAGTAATAATAGTAATAATTTTACTACTTGCGCTTGTGAGATGCAATTCAATACTTCAATAACAAGGTATAACTTACGCAGCTCGACACCGACTATTGGGAGGTTTTATGTTTTGAAAATCATTTATCTTGCTTTTATTTTAAGGGCAGATATTCAAATTTATCGGGGTAATTTGTAAGGAGTGGCTACTATTTTACTTTATCTCAATCATGGTTCTGGCTAGGAAAGGGAAAATCAAAATGTACACAGAGGAGTTTGTGGGACAAACTTTATATTATTCATTGGGGTCCGAAGGGGGGGAGGGGATTAGAAAAAAATGGTCGGCTGATTATATATATCATCGAGATTACTCATCATGAAAAATGCTTATTTTGGACCATTAGGGTGGTACACAGATCCATTAGAATCAGCTTAGAGTGAGGCTAATTATTGTAAAAGGGAGAGTCAGGGAAGGGGCAAAGAAAAACATTAAAAATATCTCGGCTATTTCTTTAGCTATGTAATTGAAACGTGGAACATATATTAAGCTGTACTAAAGAAATACGAGAAAAATATAACATTTGGATACAATGGGGAGCATTTCAAAAATGGTGCACTTTACGAAATTCCAAACCGTTATATCTCAAAACTGACTACAGATATCAAACTGAAATTTCGTCAGATTGTACATAGTTTTTAATTTTGGTAAACATTTTTGAATGAAATTTTAAGATAGGAACTTGAAAATTCGCAAAATACTTTTAAAAAAATTTATAAAAGTATGAAATATTAATTGGTTGAATACCTTTAAGATTTCTACCCCCTCCGATACAAAATTATTTTTTCGACCTTTTTGTAAGAAATTAGCTATCACCTAACTATTAAAAGCTATCAATTTGAAATTCTGCACAAGAACTTCCAACAATAATCGAAACAGAACTGCGTCAAAAGTTCTGAGATCACGCCCGCCCTTCTACCCCTCCCATACAAAAGTATGATTTCGACCAATTTCAATAAATCAACCACTGACACATTTTACGATTCCCTTATTTCCTCTACCACCTCCCATACAAATGATTGGTTTCGTAAATGTAAAATACACCGAATTTTATGAAAATTCTATGCAACTCCGTCTATGAAACTGACATTCTATACAGAGAATATTGGACGTGATTCAAGCAATCAATTAAAAAATTATTAACATCCACCCACTCTTCCTATCACCTCTCCCCCTCCTAGCACAAAAACCCAAACTTGCATAAACGAATCAAATATTGATTACATGTACTCGAGCTATTAATCGTATTCACAATTAAGTGTTAAATTGACAGCAGCCCTACCCTAAAGGCGGTTTCACTTGTGAAAGGGGGTTCCATTTAGTTTTCCTTAAGCACTCTAACCTGTATATTGACTTTCCATGCATCCTCAACTTGTCCCAAAAATAATTAAAGTTGCGCCCAACCTGTTAGCAGTTTACATTGATGCTGCAAATTATTTCTCTAACCTATCGATTATGGGTTATTGAATTTTCCATTTACTCGAATCTTAAAATTTTAGGGAATGAATCGCGGCAACTCAATTTGAAACCAATAAAAATCTCAATATGAATTAAGATTACATCGTCACTGTGTCTAGGAGAGAATAAA
Source organism: Chorisops tibialis (assembly GCA_963669355.1). NCBI lineage: Eukaryota > Metazoa > Arthropoda > Insecta > Diptera > Stratiomyidae > Chorisops > Chorisops tibialis. The sequence goes on from OY770264.1 coordinate 129,311,618, forward strand.
TCAAATTTTCCGCGCCAATATAAAGTGAATTGCGCACACGAAAACATCGAAATATTCGCGAAAAGGTGGTACACTCTCGATTTTAATGTTGATTGCCTCGATCAAAAGTGCAAGCTCTCTGTGAGCGTTGCGCGATCATTTTCTGGTGGCACTTTGATTTATGATCAGTTTTGGGTTGGGGATTAGGTGTGATGCCATTCCAGGCACTCTCACTCACAAAAATCACATAAGATATGTACCTAGTCCTGCCATAAGTTCTGTCACATAATTTCTCACATTGGCAACAACTTTATTTTATGAGTGACATTTCAATATCGGCCAGTTTTATAAACGTCATAATGTTGTTGACAGTTGATGGTCATTTAAAGTGTGTTCGTTAACGTGTGAAGATGGAATGGGGTGTAATAGAAAACCGAACTGCAGTGATTGCACTACATAAGTGTGGAAAATCCGCGAGTGAAATTTTCAAGTTGTTGTGCCCGTTAAAAATAACGCAAAGATTTGTGTATCGTGCGATCCAGAGATATAACGCGATCCAGACTATTGAAGATCGACCTCGTTCTGGACGTCCGCGTGATGTACGTTCTTCTGCTGCCATCAAAGCGGTCGAGAGTCGAATTCGTCGAAATCCGCTTCGTAAACAACGAATCATGGCTCGAGAGATGAACATCTCCACCCGAAGTATGTCTCGCATCATAAAATCTGACCTCGGGATGAGTGCCTTTCGACGATCAACGGGACATTTGCTGACTGAGCAGTTGAAGCAAATTAGGAGCACCAGATCGAAAGAGCTCCTTCGGCGGTACGGCAACAACAAACATCGAGAAATTTTGTTTACCGATGAAAAAATTTTTAGGGTGGAGGAACATTTCAACCGCCAAAATGATAAGGTGTATGCCAACAGCTCCATAGAAGCCCGACAAGTTGCCACTAGGGTACAGCGAGGACATCATCCAGCATCAGTCATGGTATGGTGGGGTGTCAGCTACGAAGGGGTCACCGAGCTTCATTTTTGCGAAAAAGGCGTAAAAACTGCAGCGAAAAATTATCAAACGGACATCCTGGAGGGATGTGTGAAGCCGCTGAACTCTACGCTATTCAACAATCGACATTGGGTTTTCCAGCAAGATTCTGCGCCAGCCCACAAAGCTCGAACCACACAAGCGTGGTTGGAAACCAATATTCCACAGTTTATAAGGGCGATGGAATGGCGTTCTGGGAGCCCAGATTTGAATCCCCTGGACTACAAACTGTGGGCGGAGTTAGAGTCCATGGTGTGCACGAGACGACACCCAAATATCGAGAGCCTTAAGCGATCTTTGACAGAAGCAGTAGCTAATTTTCCGCTAGAAACAGTGCGTACTGCTATCGATGACTGGCCCAACAGATTAAAGAGCTGTGTTAAGGCTAAAGGCGGCCACTTTGAATAATTTGTTGCTTATTTTACTTCCATTAGTATGCCAAAATAAAATATATTTTCCTTTGTCAAAAACTCTTTTTCATTTATACAAAAATTGCCCATATACGTGTGACAGAACTTATGGCACGACTAGGTATAAGAAATGTCTGATTCGCGATCGTGTGAATTGTTTCTTATTCTGTTTCAATGCTTAGGAAATGTTTAAGCTGTTAGACCTTCTTGTTATTTATTTAAATGGTCTAAATAAAATACATAGGAAATGCATTGCTAAGAATGAATAAATTTTTAACATGGATTTATTTAGTAATACATATCATATATGTAGAGAATGACCTCGTACTGTATATTGGCTAATTTTTAATGTTCTCCATTATGATGAAAATGTGTAATATTGTTCATATGTTATGTATGTTGTTCATAATTGTTTTCAACGCAACTCAAAATGTAACAAAAAGTGACATTTTTACACACCGTTGCGTTCATAACATCGGTCCGTAGTGTTCATAACATCGGTCCGTAGTGTTTCCCTTACGCATTTTTCATGTTCAGTACATGTTAGTGCGTCGCACTTTATCACATTTTTACACTCATGCATGCAGGCTTAGTGTAAAAGACGTACTTGTCAAATGTTCAAATGTCTTGTCAAATACTGAAATGTCAAACTTGTCTTTTATAAATGTCATAATTGTAAATTTGATTAATGTTGTAAATTTTGGGGTAATTCCGATTTCTAAGATTTTTTAAAGAAAACATGAGTTTATCCGGAGTAGGCGTTTGCATGTTTGTGTAATAAAAATCATACTTTTGTAAAATTTTGACATTAGAAACACATGAGAGCATATCAGATTATTCAGTGCAATGGTTTGTTATTTGTACACACTGCTGCCATATCGTTGTCACAACGCAACAAAGCACAATGCACCTGGTGTGTTGCACTAAACACAATCCATATATTTTTAAATAATTTTAACGAAATTATTTATTTTATATTTTTAAACTTTTCAGTTCAGTTACCTTGGTCGCAATATCAGCATGGAAGGAGGAGATGAAAATAACTCGCATCAATAAAATGCATTTAAATTATATGTCAAAGTGTATGGTTTATTATACCCACTGTGCTACATAAAATTAAAATTTCAATATTTTTATAAACCTATACTTGAGTGCGAGTATTTGATCCATGCGTCAAATCTATGGCTTTACTACATGGAAAGTGACCACCGTTCGACTTACCAAGAAACTGCAAACTTTCGTGAACAATGCCTCCGACGCATTCCAGGGATATTTTGGCCAGCAGTGATTTTCAAAGACGAACTTTGGAGTACAACTGGACAAACTAAAATAGGCATTGAGATTCAAAGGCGGCAGTGGCAGTGGATCGGTCAAACTTTGGGGAAACTAAAGCGAAACATTAAAGAATTATGATTGGGCGTGAAGCCCAAGGTAGGAGTGAAGAGGAGCTGATAATTTTTTTTAGCATTTATTTCAATTATAAAAAAACTCTGGCAAAATTTTATGTTTATACTTTTTCTAGTTTTAATGGAAATCGATATAATGCACTTAACAAAAAAGATGCATTTGTATGGGAGGGGGTAGAAGGAGTGTACGGATCAAAAAACATTTTTTTCTCGGTATTGATATTTCTATTTTTATACTTTATGCAAAATATCAAGTTGATAGCTTTAACAGTTTCGAAGAAAAATAATTTAATTTAAATTTCAAAATTTCGTGAAATTTGTATGGGAGGGGGTAGAAGGAGTGAGGTGAAGTTGATAATTTTAATACTCTAGATGAAATCTGAGAGTATATTGTGTTTGCCTTACCGTTTGTAACGCTAAGAAATATCGCTCGTACAGAGCCGCCAAGGGTACAGAAATATTTGTTGTCGCTCAAAAACCTCGATTCCGAGTGACCGTCTGTCCGTCTGTCTGTCTGTCTGTCCGTCCGTCCGTCTGTGCGTCTGTCTACAGCATAACTCTCGAAAGCTTTGAGCTATAGTACTAAAAATTTGTGTGTGTCATTTTTAGCAAAAAAGTAACTTTAAGTTCGTGAACGGGCCAAATCGCTCCACCCCTTCTACCACCTCCCATACAAACTGTACTTGTCATGAATTACTCTAAGCCAATTTACTTACTGCGTATAAAATTTAGCGAGCTGAAATTTTGCACTAAATATTTATTTAAAATTGTTAGTAAGGCTAAAAAAAATTTGACGATTAGCTTCACCCCTTCTACCCCCTCCTATACAAAATGGCACAATTTCGCAATTCGACTATAAATGGATTTGCTCGAAAAGTATTAAAGCTATTAGTCTGAATTTCGGGATATATTACTTTCATAATGATTTCAATATACAGTATACAAATTATTTGCGTCCTCCCTCTCCTTCCACCCCCTCCCATACAAACTACACTTTTTCATGAAATGCTCTAAGCCGATTTTCTCAGAACATATAACATTTATCGAGCTCACATTTTGTGATAAATACTTATTTAGCATTATCACTAAGATCAGAAAAAAATATTTGATTAGCTTTACTGCTTCTACCCCCTCCCATACAATATGACACAGTTTCACAACTTCACAAAAAATCTATTTTCTTGAAAAGTATGAATGTTACTGGTCTAAAATTTAAGAGATGTCAATTTTATGATATTCTTAGTTATTTCTAAAAAAATCGCTAAAATCCCCCCACTCTTTCTACCACCTCCCATACAAACTGCACATTTTCACTAAATCTAACACACTAATTTTCGCAGCTCCTATTCAATTTTTGGAATAAGCATTTTGTATAAAACATTTTTATAGCTACTTTAGCATGATGGGGGAAAAAATTAGTTCAATGCTATCACCCCTTCTAACACTCCCCATACAAAATTTCTTGGGATCACACAAAATTCTATTTCATCTAGATTATCGTAAGATTGCGGCTTACGCGCAATCGCAGCCCTGTTATGTTTTCAATACTAATTGGAATTATAATAAAATTAATTCTGGCAAAAATTCGTTTTTATAACTTTGCTAATTTCAATGAAAATCGAAAAACTGCATTTTTCAAAATTATGCAAAAAGGAGGGGGTAGAAGGAGTGACGGGATCAATATTCAGTCATATTAATGACATCTATATCATAATACTTTAATCCAAATTTCAAGTCGATAGCTTAAATAGTTTCAAAGAAAAAACAATTTCTGAAAATTTCGAAATTTCGTGAAATTTGTATTGGAGGGGGTAGAAGGAGTGGGGGGATGTGGCCCGTTCACGAACTTAAAGTTACTTTTTTGCTAAAAATGACACACAACAAATTTCAGCACGATAGCTCAAAGCGTTCGAGAGTTATGCTGTAGACAGACGGACAGACAGCAACTCGAAATCGAAGTTTTTGAGCGACAACAAATATTTCTGTACCCTTAACGGCTCTGTGCGAGCATTATTTCTTAGCGTTACAAACGGTAAGGCAAACACAATATACTCTCAGATTTCATCTAGAGTATAAACATCGCCAAACAAGGTCTGGATTATTATCCTCAAGGCAGACGTCGGTTGGTCGAACATATAGCAAATGGAAGCGATCAGTTGAGCAGAAGTTTATAGAAATGAAGTCCTGACAATAACTTAAGGTCGATGCTCGGAAGCGCGCCTTGTAAAAGTTTCGGTCCTATGCTCCTATAGGGGGTCTTAACAGGAAATTGATTGATTGATGTTATTGTTTGATGCTATTAAGGAAGAAACATGTTACAGCATTTGGAGTGATCATAACTAAACAAAAAATATATTTAAAAAATTCGGCGATGAATACCTAAATCATAAATTATCAAAATGACTTCACAGACCTTTATAAGTGTCGCCAACACTTCTACCACCCAAGATCCAACGAATGATCGTCGACTTAAACTTGCGATCATTCGTATGCGTGCGTACCTAGACAATTGATTGACATGTTGTTCGCATATTCATTACAACAGGCCCATATTAAGATTAGCTCAACGTAAAGATAAGTCTTTATATGAAAGAAAACCCCCCATAGTGTAGGTGCAACAACAATTGAAATCTCAATTGACCCTGGAAAATTTACTATTGAAACCTAAGTAGCAATATCTTTTATATATTAGGTAATTGCGTAATTATCGTGGAAGTCTTCTTGGGACAAGGTTAATGATTGCTTACACGATAATAAATTAGATCTGCAACGAGCAGTTCTTCTGTCTGATTGCAGAAGTTGCCTAAGAAATTGATGAGAAACATGACTTGAATAATAATTATAAATTGAGTTTGAAAAACATACATCGAATAATGCCCATACGCTTTTAAGCAATTCAGAGTAGTAATTTGTTAAAATATCACATCTAAAGCGAAAATCAATTAAGCCACCGGCGATCATGATGCGATCGTGATAGACCACAAAAACTATTTACGTGTGCAATACTGAAATGTAAACATATTTTCAATTTTGAAGGTAATCAAGTGGGATACTTGAATATTTCAAATTTTGGAAATAATGCATTTTATTAAATATTTTGCAATACATTGTGACTAATCGCGATTTTTAAACCAATTAGTATTTATACGAGATTCAAGATCCATATGATTATCCTTATAGGAAGGAACAGTAATGATTGCCACATCAATTCAGTAATCATTACTTGACCTCTATGCTAGCTATTTGCTCAGGAAAAACATTCGTGACTTTAACATGACAATGTTATAGGTATATAGGCAATTTTCTCCATTAAGCATTGGTCTAAGAACTAGTGCTAAGCTGTTCGCTTATTTTGCGGTGCATATGAACATCAAACCTTGGTTAGTTCTTTTTGCAATACTTTTTTTTAAATCGAGCGATGCGACCACCTCAACGTTAGCCTTAATTCATCTCGAATGCCTGGCTTATACCAGTGACACATAGCGGTCCTAATTATAATCTTAAGCTCGTCTTCATTGTTAATAGAGTGGTGACTCATAGCACTTTGCTAATAAAGAAGAGCCACTCACTCAACTGTCATATTTTAAAAAAATTGAATTGCATAACCAATAGGCAATAAAGTTTTGCAAGGAAGGCCACAAAAGAAGAAAATCCTTAGTCCTGTTTTGGAATCATTCGCAAGTCATTTTTCATAGCTGGGTGTTTAAATCACGCATCAAAGATTTCATATAAGTCAGAGCTGTCAGAAAAAAGCTTTTCTTCTTTCTAGTACGAAAAAACTTATGTGAAATGGGCAGCTCTAGTACATTCTTCTTCATTATAGCAAATTATGTGAAAGATTATACCATTGACACATAGCGGTCCTAATTATAATTTGGCTAATTCGTAATTTAGCTCGCCTTCATCATTAGTAGATTGGTGATACACAGCACTTTGCTCATTAAGGAGAGCCACTCACTCATCTGTCATATTTTTAAAAAGTTGAATTGCATAGCTAATAGGCAATCAAATTTTGCAAGGAAGGCGACAAAAGAAGAAAAACGATCCTTTGTCCTGTTTTAGAACCGTTTGCGAGTCATCTTTCCTGGCTAGGCGTTTAAATCACGATTCCAAGATTTTGTATAATTCAGAGCTGTCAGAAAATGACTTTTCTTCTCTCTTGCACGACGAAGCTTTTGTGAAATTTCCAACTACATTTTTCATCATTATAGCCTAAATTATGAGAAAAATGAGAGGATTTAGCTAAATGAGATTATTTAGCTGAGAGCATGACGAGATGATTTATCTGCTAAATGATCACTATTTTGATGATTTAGCTAAATAAGCGTATGACACACAGCCGTTTAATGATAATTTAGGCCTTAATTATAATTTAGCTGCGCTATGTGTCAGTGGTATTAGATGATTTAGCTAACTGAGATGATTTAGCTAACTGAGATGATAAGCTAAATGAAATTATTAAGCTAAATGAGATGATTTAGCTAAGAGCATTTAGCTGATAAATGATCACTATTGCGGTAATTTAGCTTAATTAGCGTATGACACACAGCCGTCAAATGATAATTTAGGCCTACATTATAATTTAGCTGCGCTATGTGTCAATGGTATTACACTTAAAATATAAATTAACTTAAAAATTATGGAACCGCTAATAAATTTCAAGAAAATATCGTATTACTCTTAATTTCCTACTTATGCTCTTGACATTATCTTCACTCTATAAAAACGTGCCAATATACCAATCTCGTGTCAATCTTTTTTAATGAGCATTAAATTGACGACGCCCATAAACTTCCAGGGAAAAAGAACCGAAAAAATTGATGTAATCCTTGACTCTAATCACCCATTTGGAATTAATCAAAATCATGCTGTGATTGCCAAAATATAGTGCTGTTGAAGTGTAATTATCCACACAATTAACAGATTAGTTAGTAGTACTATAATTGAAAATCAGTAACGAAGACCGGAAAAATGGCGATCATTCGAGTGTGACCCAAGCATTGAAAAGACTGTGTGATGGTAAGAATAATAACAGCAATTTCAGAAGGGCACTGATTATATTTAATAATTCGATTTTGATGATGATAGTGATTCTGATTATTATTGTCTTAAATCGTTGAATTATGAGGAGCACAAATTAACACATCGCTGGCGTGCGACCTTCATAATTCGAAGTCAAATGATGCCGATATATTTCTTACTACTTGTTTGGATTTTTCTTTTTGTATCTTTATAGCATCCTAGTTTTAAATATGCAATTATCACCGTGTTGCGATTTAGTAGGTGTTTAATACTTCAGTTTAAGTAGCACAACATGACAATGTTCTTATAAAAAAATAAAGATATAATCGCCTTAAAATGTTTAGACAACATTGTTAATGGTTGTTTCAAGCTGAGTGTGGCACTTTTTTCGTTACTTACCAAATAATTAGATAATATCCTTGAAATGGTAGATTTTGGATACAAATTCCGGTAATACTAATCAATGCTAATATATTGTAATGTCTAATATGATTTTGAGATCAATCACTCAATTGATGTGAATAGAAAACAAAAACATAAAAACAATTCCGCATGATCATGTTTTGTGACTAATCACAAGATGTTCCCAAAATAATCGTGTTTAAGGATAGGGAAATGTCGTTTAAGAAGTCTTATGTTTCGACCGTGAACTTTAAAGCTTAGTTGATTTTTTTTTTCCAAGTATGTAGTAACACTTAAATTGCTTTACAAATAAACGTGATTAGAAACATAGAACAAAAGTTGAGTGTTATTTGTTTCCGGATTGGCATTTTGATATTAACATAATTTTGACCGAAACAAAGCATAAATCAAATTTGGAAGCGCAAACAAAAACATCAAGTAATAATTTATAATCCACTTGAATTAAGCCTTGAATAACTCTTTGAATTGAAAGTTCATTACAATCGAAATAATTATTTTTGTATTGAATATATCATTTTATATTAGTTAGTTAAGAGTTAAAAAAAAAAATATTATGTCTAAATCGAAAATAGCAAAATATTGTCTAAATCGTATTTTTTCTGACAAAAACACTAAATCTATAATTACACCTCCTCCTGTTAAATTATTTACATATTTGCACGACATTCATTTTGGACTGTCTACAACTCTACAGCAAAATTTCGTCCATTGAGCTGAAATCGAACAAGCAAATATAAATCATCTTATTGGTCATCATTGAATTATTTCACTGAATGGTGTATCAACAATAGGTGTAGGATTTGTTTTTTAAATAAAACGAACAATTGTTTGGATGTCTTTGAAATTTGTATTACATTATAGAGTAAATACACGGTGATTATGTATGGAACACAATATCTGTCAAATGGGCGCTTCGGCTTTGCTTGCAGACCTTCATCCTTTTTTCAAAATTTTCGATCACTCATTCGCATATTTTTTTTTTTATAAAATGGCCTGTGTTATGGGCAATTTCGACCTTTATGTGCAATGCACAAACACAGTCCTGGAGGGAAGAAATGGGATTGGAAAGGTTGAGGAAGTAGAGTGAGAACGACCGTAACGAGTAGTAAATCTGGTTATTTCTGGAAAAAAACCCTCTGCTCCTTCTAGCACCTCCCATACGAACTGAACAATTTCACTTAATCTAATAAACTCATTTTCTCAGTACCTACCTATTTAATTGTTGAAGCTTAAATTTTCGTATAAAACATTTTTATAGCTGATGTGAAAGAAATAGTTCAATGCTATCACCCCTTCTACCACTCCCCATTCAAAATTTCTTAAGATCACAAAAATTTCTATTTATCTAGAGTATCGTAATTGAGCTTAACTCGCAATCGTAGTCCTTTTATGTTTTACTGCTATTTTCAGTAGAATATTAACGTAACTTCCATCTATTACCGTTCAAGCACTGCAAACCAACAAAATTTTACATATCCTTATATAGGGTGTATCAACAAGAGGTGTAGGGTTGGAAAGGCCCATTACTTGACAGCTGGTCGCTTGACAGTTCTCAAATGTTGACCTTCGTCATCTATAAACGCGGAAAATTCACCATGGACCGCTACACAGAGAAAGTACGAAAATTCAATCGCAGTAATGATGCGCAATTCGAGCAAATTTTGATCGTGTCTTCTGAGACATGTGTGCGCAACCTAGTCAAAAAATTCCAACGACTTGGCCCCGGATGTTCGACCGAAAATATCGCCGCAGTGAGGGACAGTATTGAAAACGACCCAAACACCACAATTTGTCACCGTGCTCAAGAGCTCGACCTCTCCACGCCCACACTGCAGCGAATATTGAAGAAATGTTTGGCTCTGCATGCGTACAAAGTTCAATTTACTCACGAACTTCATCTGGCGAACCGTCAACAACGCCGTACATTCTCTGATTGAGTGTTGGAAAACATGAATGATGCGATGACTTTTACAAAAAAAATCGTGGTTTCTGACGAAGCTCATTTTCAGATTGGCGATTACATTAATAAGCAAAATTACCGCATTTGGGGATCCGACAACCCGTGATTCAGGAGAAGCCAACGCACTCACAACGGGTGACTGTTTGGAGCGGATAGTGGACTGGAAGCGTCATGGACCATGGTTACAGTCAATTTGTTATTCGCATACAACTTAAATTGCAGCTTATAAGTTGCGAGAGGCATACTCAGCTTCTCTTTCTCAGATTGAATCTGCAAGGTGGTTTCGTGCCGGGCGAGTTCGTCGGCCCTGCAGTCCCTCAGAACGGCCCTATGCCCTGGTAGCCAGCATAAGCAAATGTTGAATGGTTCATCCATCTCCCTCAGAGATGTGTGGGAATCGACATCAGTCTTGGATGTAGACATGACTAATTCCAGGGATTTAATAGCGGACTGGCTATCACTGAATATGCCAATATCCTCAGTAGATACTAAATTACACTTAAGCCAGGCCAAGGCTGCTTTTATCGCCATCACTTCTGCTTGGAAGACGAAAAGATATGCATAGTTAAGCATTGAAAACACTTCCTCCCACTCCACTTTTAGTTTTGGAGCCATCAATATAGAACGATATAAACTCTTCCGTATTTCATCTGCCTCCCACTCTTGTCTTGAGGGGATGACAGTGAGAAAATTATTATCAAGATCAAAACTTGGTAGAGTGTAGTCTGTGTTTTCGATTCAATTCTCGAAATCTTCTAGAATTTTTGAGTGACCAGTTTGAAAGCAGGTCCACTGGGAAGTTTCTTTAAGGCGAGCGGCTGTACTTGCAGCCACCTCTTTACCAATAATATCGAGAGTAGCAGATGAAACAGTACTTTTAGTGCTGCGGAGGGGTTTATTCTCAGAGCTTCACTTATGCATAAGCATGCTGTTCTCTGCACCTTGCTGAGGAGAGTGCAGTTTGCCTCTGTCTTTAGGGCAGTCCACCTCATAATCACACTATAAAGCAAGATGGTTCTAATTACGGCAACGTAGAGCCAATGCACTGCTTCGGGCTGCATTCCCTATTTCTTACCTATGGCTTTCTTTCAGGAGTAAAGCGCAATCGTAGCTTTGCTCACACGTTCCTGAATATTAGGTTTCCAGCTTAGTTTCCTATCCGAAATAAGACCCAGATATTTTGCATTATCTGCGAAAACAAGATTGGTATTATCCAGGTTAGAAAGGTCAACATGGGGAGTTTTGTGTTTGCTTGTGAAAAGAACTAAATCGGTTCACTCCCAAACCATGATGACGAGTCCATTTATATAGCATTGAGAGGGCATTTTGCATAACCTCGCCCAGAGTACTCGGGTGCTTACCGGAGATGGCTATAGCAACGTCGTCTGCATAAGCAATCTTCACATCTATACATATTAATATAATTATAGTGTCTGTCTGTTATAAGCAATAAATGGCTATAAGTTAGTTTTTTGAGTTATTTTAGCAATAACTAAGCATAAAACCACATTTTTGAAATTTTTGTCTGTGTGTCCGACCGGCCGGCCGCTTTTCACGCACAAACGACTGAACCGATTGTAATGAAACTTGAACAGTTGTTAGGTGTCCATCTGAATGTAATCTGCTTTTGGTTTTATTTCACTCCCCTCACGCCTTCTACCCCCTCCCTTACAAAATGACTCATTTTCAAAAATATATATTAATCAAATTTTCTTAGAAACTATAAAAGCTATTACTTTGAAATTTGGAATATATTATTTCTATTATAAATGCAGTCTTTTGGTATACAAATTATTTGAGTTCCCTCACTCCTTCCACCACCTCCCATGCAAAGTACACTTTTTCATGAACCACTTTACACCAATTGTTACTTCCATCGAGCTAAAATGTTGTATTAAATCCTTAATTAACATTGTTATTAATATCGGAAAAAAATAATCGATTAGCTGCACTCCTTCTACCCCCTCCCATGCAATGTGACACAGTTCCACGACTTTACAAGAATTCGATTTTCTTGAAAAGTGTGAATGTTACTGAACTGAAATTTAAAATATATAAATTGCATGATGATTATAGTTTTTTCTCAAAAAATCACCAAAAACGCCCTTCTCCTTCCACCACCTCCCATATAAACCGCACTTTTTCATGAAATACTCTAAACCAATTTTCTCAGTACATTTAAATTTCATCGAGCTAAAATTTTTTACTTAATCCTTAATTAGCATTATTATTAATATCGGGAAAAAATTAACCGAGTAGCTTCACTCCCTTTACCTCTTCCCATACAATAAGACACATTCCACGACTATCTAACAATTCGATTTTCTTGAAAATTGTTAATGATACAGATCTGGAATTTAAAGTATATCAATTGCATGATAATTATAGTTGTTTCTCGAAAAATAACCAAAAACCCCCCCACTCCCTCTACCACCTCCCATATAAATTGCACAATTTCATTAAATTCAATGCACTAAGTTTCTCAGTACCTACTCAATTTTTGAAGCTTAAATTTAGTACTAAACATTTTTATAGCTACTCTAGCATGATTGTGAAACAAATTAGTTCATTGCTGTCACCCCTTCTACCACTCCCCATACAAAATTTCTTAACACCGCAAAAATTTCGATTTCATCTATACATTGGGCTTTACGCACAATCGTAATCCTGTTATGTTCTTAAGCTTAATGTTTTTTTATTTGTTTTTTTATTTGTTTTTTTTTTTTTTTTAATTAACACCAGCTACAATTATTTACATGTTCTTAATGCTCTTCAACACGTATATGATATCGAATCACGGGTTTGATTTGATCACGAGCCTGTCCCATACAAATGCGAGTATCATGCTTTCATTCTTAATAATTTATGGTTCTGATTCCAACAAATTACAAACCATTTTCTTCAAAGAGCCATTAAAGTAAGCAGATTTATATCTCACATAATGTATTACTAGCTACACTTTCAAAAATTGCTTATTATTGCTGTTTTTACGCGGGCGAAGTCGCGGGCGTTTGCCAATAACTAATAAAAGCAATAATAAGTAGTCAATTGACCACCAGGTTCTAAAGAAGTGGAGAAAGCACCCCTCAACTAACAAACCTTCTGGCGGAAGCAACTCCCAGTTTTGTGCTGATGATTCTAGATGTTAACTTCAAATTAATCAGCTCGCTAAGCGAAGTGTTCACCTTCAGAATTGCGTCCGTAATTGCTTCTGATCTTAACGTTGTTGAAAGCCCCCTCGAAATCAATAAAAACTAGCTTAGTGTACTCTTTAATGCGTAGATTTTTTTCGATATGGCATACAAATGTGTGTAGGGCCGTTTCAACCGATTTCCCCTTCCATTATGCGTGCTGGGCTGCTGACAACATTCGCTGATCGGTGTTACTGCGTAGATGGATTAGAACGATTGATAGACTCGTTCTAAGGTTTTTAGAAGGAGTGAGGAAAGACTTCTAGGTCTTAGGTCCTTCGGATATGTATTAGAGCTTCTTACCGCTTTGGGGATAAAAGCCACTTTCACCTCCTTCCATATTTCAGAAATATGAGCCAGTCGTAGACAACCTCTTAAAATAATGTCCAACCAGGGATGGATAATATCAGAGGTATTTTAAATTCGGCAGGTATTATGTCATCCGGTCCTGAGGATTTATATGGTTTCAAGCTCTGTATTGCCCATAGGATTTTGTTCTGCGAGATTATGATTTGAAAATCGCTCACTTGGAGGCTTGAGCTAGTGCTTTTCGCGGTACGGAGCGGCTGTAGAGCTATCCGGAAAGTGAGTATTTAAGAGAAGATCAATGGTTTCATCACTCGAACAGGTCCATGACCCGTCGGATTTTGACGCTTCGGATGTCTCTATTACCATACCGCAAAAAGTTTCCAAGATTCGCGCTTTTTTTTTTTATAATAGCGAAGTGCTTCCTTGATTCCTAGGCCTCTTTGGTTCATTTGGCCTTACTAAAAAGTCGTCTACAGACTTTCCTAAGATCTTAAATTTCGTCGCTCCACCATGGTGGCTTCTGTTTACCTCTTGGCTTCCTAGTGGGACAAGAGCGTGACATCGTCCCATTTAAAGCCCTTGTGAAGGTAGACAGGACTCCATCAAGAGCTACGGTGGTATCCGAAAGGCTTGGCACTTCGGAGGGGAGCAGTTCCTTGACAGTATCACTGTACTTGAACCAATTAGTCTTCTTGTAGTTCATGAAGACTGGTTTATCGGAGTGGTGGTGATCTAAACCAAATTGCAGGTATCAATGGTCTCAGAAGGAATGTTTATTGGACACATTCCAGTCAAATGCGTAATATTCTCTGAGACTAGGGTTATGTCTAGGACTTCCTGTCTATTTTTAGTATCAAAAGTGGGTTCCCTCTTCCTCCCCCCTCCCCCCCCCCCCACCCGCCTCTTGCCAACACTCCTTCTATCTCCTCCATTCTTCTCTTCTTCAATGGCACTAAATCCCAAATCAGGTTCCTTAACTCCTCCTAACATACAAAAGCAAAATACATTGTATTGATTTCCTTTAAAACTATAGAAGATAGAAACATGAAATTTGTCTTTTAATATATGAAATTTCCGAACGAAAATCTCAATTCACTTAAAAATTATGAAATATGTAATTTATAGGTCATGAATGAATGTCCTACAGTTTTCATTTCCTGAAAATTTGATTGGAAAATACGTTCGTAAAATTTGCTTTTCTAAATTTATCGAAGCATTAAAACACAATTCGTTAAGTCTTCTGTAACGCCTGTACTTTGTAATAATACACGCAGTAATTATGACATCAAATCTAGTGAGAATGCAAATTAAATGCTCTCCAGTAAAAGTGCTTAGCATCCGTTTTTATTCCGCGGATGAGATAATGTTTGACGAATTTTACATAATAAATAACTAATGAGGCCTGTTGTATTTTATTACTGCATTTAAGTAGCTGATATTCTCTAGCACTTGTTGCACTGGTGGATCAATTACATCTTATCTTTATCTTCCTATACTGGTTGCTTTTGCTTCATTTACTCGTATACTATTAATATGTATGGTGTTATTGTATTATACGATTGGCTTACGATGCTGTTAGTATGCTAAAGTTGAAAGGATTTCATAATCGAATGTATCATGGACCCCCGAGAGAATCTGCGGTCTTCGAATCCGATATCCGCATATATTGCCATTTAGGTGCAAAGGTGGCATTGTTAATTGAATATGAATAACTAGAAAATCATTCTTTAATGGGGCGTTTTATGGAGAACTTACGCAATTTTTAATTTCCTCGTGTTATGAAACAATTCAAAATGGAACTGTTGGAGGCGTCAAATCTTCATCATTTTTTTTTATAGATCTCCGTTGCTGTTGTGCCAGGAACCAAAACAAGACGGTTTCGTAATGGTTCTTTGGCCGTGTTTCGACGCGAGTAGACCTAGACCTTGGGCACGAAATCGTATACTTAAGTGAAAATGTAGTTATAAATAAACAGTTTTACCGAAACCGTAGGAATCTTTAACTTTTTTTTCGAATATCCTTAAATCAAAACCTTCCCCAGTGTCATTGGTTTTGATGCTATTAACAGTTTGGTGCAGGACGTTTTTAAAATAATATAAAAAATCAAATGTTATAAACAAACATTTTTTTATATTTTGTGGGGAAGTGTTAATTTTTATCGCATAACCTAAAAATTCCACTCCTGGCCATCCAGCTCATTTTCAGCTAATTTAGCACTACTACAACTATTTTAAGCTATTCGCATAGTGTTAATTCGATATTACCTCATCTCAAAAAGATAGAAAGATCAGGAACCTCAGCGCTCAGAACCCTTTACTTTTTATAAATGATCGTCCGGCAGCGAATATTACAACCACTTATGCCGTAATTAATAGATGTAGATCCGAAAAATTATCTAACAAAAGCTGTTTTATTGCTTCTGCTCGGATCCAAAACATAATTTAATAAGTTCTAATTAAATCATGCCTCTTTTTCCAATTTCATTTAATTAATGTAGAACCATTGCTCTGCTCTATGTTTGTATTTAAAATTATTCTTAATTATTACAAATAAAACCGATGCCATGAACTAAGCTTGACGCCATAAGCCTTAATTGGGACACTAATTGAATTATTGTATTTATTTACAACGGATAGATTGAAATAAAATGAAAAACATAATAGGTCTACGATTGCGCGTTAAGCTCAATGATGAAATATAAATTGATGTAAACATAATAAATTTTATAGGGGGAGTGGTAGAAGGGGTGACAGAATTTAACTAATATTTTCACACCATGCTTAAAAAAGTTTTGTACAAAATTTTCGCTTCAAAAATTAAATATGTACTGAGAAAATGCGTGTATTAGGTTTGAAATTGTTGCGGTTTGTGTGCGAGGTGATACAAGGAGTTGGGGTTTTTAGTGATTTTATCAGAAACAACTATGAACATTATGCTATTGACATCTTTCAAATTTCAGACCATTAACATTTATACTTTTCCAGAAAATTTGTAAATTTCTGAAAATGTGCCACATTGTATGGAAGGAAGGAGTGAAGATAACCGATAATTTAGTATTTCGTCAAAAATTTGAACTCGTCAAACGTTACGCGTACTGAAAAAATTGGTTGATAGTATTTCATGATAAAGTGCAGAAATTGGAATAATTTGTATACCGTAGATCACATTTATGATAAAAATATCCAAAATTTCAAATTATTGGATGTTATGGTTTCCAAGATAATTTGATTATGTACTGTAAAGTTTTTAAAATGAGTAATTCGTATGGAGGGGGTAGAAAGAATGGAACGATTTGTTCCGTTCACGAACATGACCTTACTTTTTCGTCGAAATCGACGTGTAAAAAATTTAAACTTTCTATCTGAACGCGTTCTCAAGCTAGAGAGCGCACAGACGGCCGGACATCTGTTTTTGAGGCTTTTGTGTGATAATATTAACTTCTGTCTCATTCATTTTTTTCTCCGAGGCTTATTTCTTAGCGTTGCAAAATTTGTGGCAAACTTATAATACTCTCAGATATCATCTAGAGTATAAAAATGTAACCAACAAAGCTGTAACCAGAATATATTTCAACTCTATTTCGAACACATACATAAATATAATAGCCCAGCATTGCATATCAGTATCAATTTTTTCGGTATCATGGTCTTTTCCCCAATATGTATATTGATAAAACTGGAAAATCCATACAAACAAAAATGAAATAAAACGTATTAAAATTCCAACCAACAAACTAATTTATCGCATAACATACGCATTAAATGGGTTAAAAATCTATTTTATAAAAACAAATTGTTTCCTATCGAAAGCAAAACAGTCAATTCAGGAACGACTGACCGTTGCCTTGATAGTCAAATTTGTTTCTGATATGGGATCATGGGAGGATTATCCATTTCCAAGTGATTAATTTCCGATTTTTGTACCAAATTTTTTTGCAGTAGGTTACAACATTTTGATGAAGTTTTATGAATCGCTCGATAGGTTCATTATTTTAACATGCATAAATTTGCATGTACAGTTTGGTAAATAAATAAGATATATTCGAAAACTATTTTCGTAGACGAAAGAATAACTTATTGTAGGCTTCATCGATAGGGATCGCGATCAGTGCTGTAGTCGTAAATGGAGCAATGGCTACACGCTGTTATCTTTATTTCTCCATTTAGAAGAATAGCTAATCAATCTCGTAATAGAAATACTTACCAAGAGGTATAATATACGCTCTTTCTATAAGAAAAAGGCTCAGGCCATAGCGCCACAAGGCTTTACCCATGTTAATCCTTAACTGATGAGGAAGGTACTGCCATCGAAGGCAACCAAATTAGTCATATCAAGTTTTCTGATAAAACGTTACTAACTTAGAGCTGCTCAGTAATGTTATGATTCTAGTAGTATGCCCTGGATCCATTGAAACAGATGGCACTCACAGCACACAAGCGCTGTATTTTTCTAGTGCGTAAGATTTCATACACACGTGTAGAGCAGATTAATGCATGCAGTTTTTTTCCAATAAACAAAGTCCATATTAAAACATAACAGAATTAAGTAAAGTCCAATCATATGATACTCTAGATGAAATAGGAAAGAGTTTATTAATGTATAATATGTCATCTCAAATTCTTTCGAATAGTGAATAGTGACTTTTGTATGGGAGGTGGTAAAAGCAGAAGGAGGAGGTTTGTAATTTTTGTATATAACACCGAACATAGTATATAAAATGTTCATACTGAATTTATGACATTTGTATGGGAGGTGGCAGAAAAAGTGGAAGGTTTTTGTATGATTTTGAATTTGTTTATCAACATCCTAATCACATTGCTTTGTTACAATTTTAAAGTCGATAGCTTTTATATATTTGAAGTAGAAATGCTTTTCTTGAATTTCCAAGACAAAAATTTGTATGCGAGGTGGTAGAAGGAATGAAGCGAAGTACATATTTTTTTTAAGCATTTATTGCAATTATTAAGGGACAAATTGTGGCAAAATTTTAAGTTTGTACTTTTTCTAGTTTCAATGAAAGTCGATGAAATGCATTTATGGAAACTTTGAATTGAATATCAATAGTGCAGCAAAGCAACAACTTTGGTATCCACGTCTTGTAGAACAATTTACTCGTCTACCACCAACAGCCTTTGCAACTACGCTGTTCAATGGCTCCACAATGTTGCTGAGTCAGGAAAAAAGTTTAACAGGACTACGACTGCGCGTAAAGCCAAATCATGCGATACTCTAGATGAAAGAGATTTTTTTTGTTAATTTAAGAAATTTCGTATGGGGAGTGGTAGAAGGGGTGCCGGCATTGAACTAATTTTTTTCACATCATGCTAGAGTTGTTATCACTTATACAAAATTTAGGATTCAAAAATTTGATAGATACTGAGAAATACACTAAGTATTGGATTTAGTGAAATCGTGCAATTTATATGGGAAGTGGTAGAAATAGTGGTTATTTCTTCAAGACTTTTATAGAAATAACTATAAACATTTATAACCGTCACATCTAGGGGTAGAAGGAGTGAAGTTAATCGCCTAATTTTTTTTGGTTTAATAACTCTAAATAAATTTTTAATGCACAATTTCAGCTCAATAAATTTGATACGTACTGATTAAATTATAGTATTTCATGAAAAAGTGCAGTTTATATGGGAGGTGGTGGAAGGAAGGTGACGACTTGACTAATTTGTATACTGTAGATTGAAATCATCATAAAAGTAATATATTCCTAAATTCGAATCAATAACTTTTATACTTTTCGAGAAAATCAAAAAACTAATATATTCCAAATATTAAATCAATGGCTTTTATACTTTTCTAACAAATCCGTTTATTATCGAATTGCGAAATTGTGTCATTTTGTATGGAAGGGGGTAGAAGGGATGGATCGATTCGACCTGTTTACGAACTTGACCTTGCTTTTTTATCAAAAACGACGTGTACAAAATTTTAACTTTCTAGCTCAACGCGTTATAAAGCTAGAGAGGACACGGACGGACATCCGGTTACGAGATTTTTGAGTGATTACATTGAACTTCTGTATCATTCATTTTTTTCTCCGAGCCTTATTTCTTAGCGTTACAAACTTTGCTGCAAACTTATAATACTCTCAGATTTTATCTAGAGTATACAAATATTTTTGCGATAGGCAGTATGATACGATCTAAATGACGTTTACCTTTAAGGGGTCATGAATCTTGAATAACAATTTTTGCTGAAGACGAATTAATTTCTAACTGAGAAATAGTGCATTTGAATATAAAATTGACTTCTATCTAAATAAATATTGATTTTAACATTTTTTTAAATCAATCCATCAGAAAGCGTTAATAATATTGAGTTTATCAACTATTTTCAAAATATTTTCTGGGCAATAATGGATGTATTGCACAAATTCGTTGGTGTAGGAGCTATTTCCTTTTTTTTATAATTAATACGATTGTCGATTGTCGATTTTCGGAAAATATCAGCCACTTAATAGTAGATACTTATAAAGATTTCTAGGGTGTAGCCTAGTGGGTGGCGTGTTGGTCTTGTAATGCGAAGGTCGTGAGTTCAAATCCCGGTCGGCGCAATATATAATTCCAACACATTACCTGCTTGGGTATACCTTGGTCACCTCGTTCTACGAAAATGAAAAATTCGTAGAAAGAGGGTTGTGCGGAGGGCTAACAACCTTTCCACAATAAGTAATGAAACCTGCATGTCAGGAGGCCAAGGTCCGACTTGGGCTGTAGCGCCATTGTAGTAGAAGTAGATAAAGATTTCCAAAGCAATGTTTACTCAACGCTAATAAAAATATTCAACGAGTAGATAAATATCTAGACTAACGACAATATTATAAAACAGTTGAAAATTGTAATTGATGAAATTTTCGTTTTCATTTTCACCTCATTTTTAGTGACGATTTCATTCAATACAGAAAATATTATTAAAGCTTGATTAGAATTGCGCAAAAAAGCAATGTCTTCGTACAAAACTAGATATATGGTATACCTACTTGTATAAATGTAAGTTTTGTCCAACATGCATAAATCCGATCCCATCTAATTATTAAGAGAACAACATTCAAATAGTTTATTTTGCAATTCAACTTGGCCGCCAGCTTAACATTTAAAAGTTTGGAAAAAGGAAAACTTTTAACTTGAAAATCTAGACAAGATGTAACGAATTTAGTTCAGATCTAGACTATAATATCTCTCGCCAATTGCAATCCTCAAGACCAGTTTTTCGTATATCCACCAAGAGAATGCTTATACGCATTCAATCTCGTCATAAGCCCAGTAGTTATAGACCCGGTATATTGTAGGTTTTACTACTAAGCCTTTGACCAATTTGTGGCCGAACAAGATCACTATTTGACTGTTTTACAGCGCACAGTATGATCCAGTTTTTCAACGAGTTGAATGCGATCTTTATACCTATTATTCTCCTTTTCTTTTTTGAATATTAACTTGTTTGGTATTTGTGTACGCGAAATTGCACACGATCAGCGATGAGGATAGAACCGTATAGAGGCCTCCAGAAAGCATTAAGAATTGATTATTATTATATAGAAAGGTACGTTTCATTGGCCAGTAGAGCGCTTATACGATAATGTTTGCTTGAATTTTCAATGAGTTCTTCTATGTTAAAAATTGCATTCAGATCGGAGATTGCGTTATGATATTTTTGTCTAACTGACCAGAGCAAAAATCATCGAAATTGCATACTACTACGTTTTATTCGTGCATATGTTACAGCGTTATGAGTAAAGTTTACTTAATTTTATGTAATACTTGAGATTTTCGACATGGATTACCTTTCATTGACTTCACGAACGTATGCGATTTATTGCAACAATACCGTCAATATAACACGTCATATGACCACTTTTCAGGATAATTTTAATACGAGAGATAAACGTTTGAAAGACATGTGAAGTGATTGGAAAGGAATTTTATACGCAAAAAGATAAAATTGAAAACTACTAATTTAGAAAGATGGAAATCTAGCATTGGATTTTACTTTATTGTTCTAATAATAAAGTATTGTGATCGAGCACAGTTAAAAAAATGGCTGTATTGAAATTTCGTTTTTTTTCGCCTTTCCTTTTTTTCTGAAGCCTTATTTCTTAGAGTTAAAAATTTTGTGGCTAGCTTGTAATACTCTCAGATTTAATTTAGAGTATAACCATAACAGATTTTACTACTCTCTCAACTCTTTTACCCAGTTCCATGCAAATGCATGTTTTCTTGAATATAAAGTACACCGAATTTGATAAATTTACTTCGTCTATGAAACCAGTATTCTATACAAAGAATTTTGAACGTAATTCGAAATATCAATTAAACAATTATTAATATTCACTCATCCCCCAAATGTTACTTTCAGTTTTGGCTCCCGGAGGAGAGCTATAGCTTGACTCCTCTACGTTTATACAATTTGAATCTAGGCTGTTTGATTTGGCATATTGATTTATTTGACGCCCAAATGTGTACCTTTTCAGATCCTTAGACAAGATTCTAACAAAAGTTTTGCATTGTTGTATGTCCTATTATTAACTTTCGACCTTACGATGGATTTGAATGGGATCTTCCACTGCTATAAACAAAATAACATTTTCCGTTAACTCTGGACACATTCCAAGATCTTTTACAATCGGTGTGCTTGTGTTCGAACCAATTTGCATGTAGTTGGTTTTACGAACATTTATTTTCAGTCCTGCATCTTTGCATTTAAAATGGATGAGTAATTAGATAAATTATATTAAATAAAATTCAATACGATATCTTGGCAGGCCTTAACTTATTAGTCTTATCAACTTATTGGTTGCATCTGATTAGATTGATAGCCGCACAAAGAAATAGGATTCATATGCGTAATGTACAGGGTGGGCCAAATACAAGTTTCTTTTTAAAAATGCAATAAAATGAACAAAATTAAATTTTTTTTGCATGTATTATGGCTTCATTAGTAAGAGCAAACATTCCCATTAATGATGGAACACAACTTCGTTCAAGTGGCTGCCTCGGCTGGCTTCGCAGTAGCGCATTCTGTCACTCCAATTTTCCAAGACCATGTCGATGGTTTCGGGCTGTAGCTCACGGATTGCTTGGATGATATTGGCCTTAAGTGCTTGAATCGTTTCTGGATTATTGGCATAACATTTGTCCTTCCCCAGAAAAAAAGTCCAAAGGGGTCAAATCGCAGCTCCGAGGCGGCCAATTGACATCGCCAAGACGGCCGATAACACGATTTGGGAATTTGGTGCGTAAAAGATTGATTGTGGCATGGGCTGTGTGGCATGGCGCGCCATCCTGCATGAACCAGAGGTCGTCCAAATCCATGTCTTCAATTTCAGTAAAAAAAAAGTCCGATAACATGGCTCTGTAACGTTCACCGTTGACCGAAACGTTGTTCCAATGGTCCACTCCACAATCGGCACCAAACTGTCACTCTCTGTGGATGCATTGGCTTCTCGACAATAACGTGCGGGTTTTCCGAGCCCCAGATGCGGCAATTTTGTTTGTTAACGTAGCCTCCGAGATGAAAATGCGCCTCGTCAGAAAAAATGATTTTTCGCCCAAAAATCACATAACATAACAAATCACTACTGCGAAGCCAGCCGAGGCAGCCATTTGAACGAAGTTGTGTTCCATCATTAATGGAAATGTTCGCTCTTACTAATGAAGCCATAATGCATGGAAAAAAATTTAATTTTGTCCGTTTTATTGCATTTTTAAAAAGACACTTGTATTTGGCCCACCCTGCATATTACACTCAATGATAAACTGATGATCTAAATTACACGCCGTATAACATTATTATACTCATAAAAAAGTATTGTGATCGACACAGATAGCAGTTTTCCACCCTGAAATTTTTTTTCAAATTACTACTACGATTATGACTAAATTAGCCTAAAAATGCAAAAAAAATCCATCTGGTTATACGTCGTACGTGTACGCTTCAACGACTCGTATCGAAATCCTTACTGATTGAAAATTTATTTTTGGGCGGATTGCAAAATGGGTAGGGAAATATCCTTGCCTAAATTTTGGGAGTGTGTGGTAAAAGGAGAAGGCGGGTAAAGTTACGGTCGAAAACTGCGCTTGCTAATATCTCCACTACGAATACAGATAGAAAGCTGAAACTCAACATTCGAGTATGTAATAATTTATGGGGAGAAAAGTAAAAATAAGTTAATTTTTTTATTCAGTGGAGTACAAAAAATAGAGGAGGGGTAAAAACCAGTTGTCAGTCAAAATTCTTTTTCAAATGAATGGCTTTTCCAGTTGAAGATAGAATTAACTATCACAATTCGAATATAAGAGCTAATATCAACTTTTGTTTTAATAAGAGTATTAAGAACAGCTAAATACTTTAATACTTATTTGGAATATTTAAAAATGTGGCAAAGTGTTGTTTTTGAGTTTAAACATTTTTCGGTGGCATGTGATAGTTTTCATTATTATATAGAATATTCTTACTTCCTAAATATTAAAGCATGACTTCAAAATTAAATATCCAAATTTTGCGACTGCGAAAACCAGGACCAACAATCAATTTTTGAGTGGTTAATGCCTGTTGTAAATCAAACGATATTACCAACTTGTATTTGTTGTGCTACTCAGAACCAGATCGACCATTTGGCTATAAGTCGCCGATGGAGAAGATGTCTCCTCGATGTGCGAGCGAAACGTGGAGCTGACGTGGGGAGCGATCACCACTTGATGGTTGCCTGCTTGAGATTGTGTATAGCAGCTATCCGACGACCACAAATTCTTCAAATGAAGCGCAAGCTTAATGTGGATAAACTCAGAGATCCCAACAAAAAACGCGAATACACCACCATTCTACGCGAAAAGTCATCCACATTGGGTGATGTGAAACGCGCACACTGAACGCCAATTGGGAGGCAACCAGAAACACTTTTCTAACTAGTGCTGAAGAATCTGTGGGATATGTGCAAAGCGGTGAGAAACCTTGGATGTCGCAAGACACATGGGACAAGGTTGGCAATCGGAAAAAAGCCAAATTGGCAATCATCTCTCAACCCGATGTCAACCAACGAACGCCCGACTTGAGGCAGAACTACCGCGATGCTCATATACAGCTTAAAAAGGCTGTTAGACGCGATAAGAGAAAGGCCATTGAAGATCTGGCATACAAGGCAGAATCTGCAGCTTACCTTGGGTATATGGGTTCACTATTCAAAATCATGAAACAGTTGACGAACAGGAATTTCACCACCAACCACCTGGTGAGAGATGTCAACGGAACTCTCCTTAATATGAGTGAACACCAGTTGCGGCGATGGAAGGAATTCTCTGATATTTTAAACATCTTGAACAGAAACAGAACTACTACCAAACATCCAACCGCAACAATCCTATATTAGGGATGATCCCCCAGATAAGGACGAGATAGTTTCCGCAATTCGGTCAATGGCGGGAAGGAAAGCTCCAGGTATAGACGGACTACCAACCGAACTCCTCAAAGCGGACCCGGAAATAACAGCCGATATACTCCTCCCACTCTTTAGTGAGCAGTGGAATGAAGGAAGATCTCCGACTGAATGGAAGGAGGGCGTCATTGTGAAAATTCCGAAGAAGGGCGACCTTCGGGATTGTGTAATTGGCGTGGTATATGTCTACTTACTGCTGTATCAAAAATTATGGCTAAGGTAATTCTCAATAGGATTAGTGATGTCGTCGAGAGCACTCTCGAAGTTTATTAGGCTGGATTCCGTAAAGTGTCGTCTTGTACCGACCACACAAATACCCTACGGATAATATTAGAGCAGTCAGCCGAAATGGGTTCGTCACTATATCTCATGTTTGTGGACTTCGAGAAGGCTTTCGACAGCGTTAAGCGAGATTACATATGGAATGCTTTGCGTAGGAGAGGTATTCCAGATAAGGTCATAGCTATGATTAAAGAATCCTACGAAGATGCAAGGTGTCGCGTCTTGAATAGAGAAGAGCTGTCCGAGAGCTTCCCTGTGCGAACGGGTGTTAGACAAGGCTGCATATTATCACCAGCCCTATTTCTGGTGGTAATAAATGACATCTTGAAAGCTGCACTGGAAGGTGGGGAAGGTAAATGTCTTCAATGGAGACTATTTAACATCTTAAGTCACCTTGATTATGCCGTTCAGACTTAGAGTCAAATGTTCGCTCGTTGCATTTTAAATGCAAAGAGGCGGGACTGAAAATAAATGTGCGTAAAACCAAGTACATGCACATGGGTTCGAACGCAAGCACACCGATTGTTTTTAACGGACAGGATGTGGAAGAGGTGCAAGATTTTTGCTATCTCGGAAGCATTGTCAGCATGGACGACGGAGCCGAGAAGGATGTTGAGGCTCGGCTAAATAAAGCTCGTCAGGCCTTCGGTATCCTTTCCCTTTCTGGAAGTTAAGAGAGATCTCCTTTCGCACGAAGCTGCGAGTTTTTGACGCATGCGTCAAATCCGTGTTGTTATATGTTTGTAATACCTGGAAAGTGACCGTTCGACTTACCAAGAAACTACAGACTTTTGTGAACCAATGCCTCCGACGCATTTTAGGAATATCCTGACGAGAAGTGATCTCCAACGACGAACTTTGGAGTACAACTGGCCAGACTAAAATAGGTATTGAGATTCAACGGCGGAAGTGGCAGTGGATCGGTCATACTTTGAGGAAACCAGAGCGAAACATCGCCAAACAGGCTCTGGATTATAATCCTCAAGGAAGACGTCGGGTTGGTCGACCATGTAATACATGGAAGCGAGCAGTTGAGTAGGACGCCAGAGGAATAAACAAGTCCTGGCAACAGCTTAAGGCCGATGCTCAGAATCGCGCCTCGTGGAAGAGAGTTGTTTCTGTCCTATGCCCCTATAGGGGGTCTTAACAGGAATTTGATTTTGATTTGATTTGTTGATCTTTGCATCTTGAGTTTTATTTTTCAACGGCTTCAGCATTTCCCTCTGCTATCTAAATGTGAAGATTCGAAGTCTGATTTGGAAGGGTTTTGTCTTCAGCATCTCGACATTAGATAATCGGATTTTAAATAAGGCTCATGTCTTACACGTATCCGACTTCGGTGATTTGAACCCTATATTGAGATCATTGCAAAAGATATATCGGTACTTTGCTGGTACTAGCTGTCTTTCACGACACCACAGCAAATAACATTTGCTGTTTTGACTGGTTATAGTTAGGTCACAATTTAAGTAAAACTTACTTAAACTTTCCGACCGACTATAAAATGGCTCTGATATTTGGGTATCTGATTTTTATGATCTTTCACCTTTTCGACAATTTCTTCTGGAAAAGCTTTGGTGCTGTTACTATGTTTTCCTCTTCTATCGTCGAAGTAAGAAGCCCTTCTGCTACTTTCGAAACGAGTCTATCAATTTTGTAAATCGTGAATGCTTGAAAAAAACTTTTTTTTACATATTTGCACTGAATATCCTTGCAATTTGATTTCATATATAACGCTGAAATGTCGGCTACAATATTCATGCGTTGTTTTCCTTGGATAAGACAGTTTTTTCTTGTAAGTCGAAATATATCCGAACAATTATGCATTTTGAGCTTTGTGACAAATTGAGTCATATCATTTTTATGTAGGGACAGTTTTCTAGTAGATTTCCCGTATTTTATAACTAGATTATTAATATTACTGTCAGGAATCGTGATTTTTTTTTAAATGTTTTACATAGAATAGACATGTAATTGGTCCATAACTCATTTATTTAAGAATCTGAATTTATCATATTTTGTATCTTATCACGTTACTGCAAAAATTATTATCTCGACTATCTCGTAAGATATGTAATTGAAACTTAAACATATTAAATATGGGAAACAGTTCGTAGCGTTTTTCCCGATAGATGACTTCAATTGCAAATAACTCAGGAGACATAGATCGCAGCGACACCACTAAACACTCGTTGGAGAGGTGACACTAATACCGTTACTTTGAGTGTATAAACATCGAAATTGGTACAGTGGCTGCAAAGTTGTCTACGATTGAAAATGGAGAAAAGTAATAAATTGCGCTATATTTTGTAATATTATTACGACAAAGGGAAGAACGCTGAACGATGAAAGTACTTTATCAAAATCTGCTGCGCGGAAATGGTTCACTCGCTTTCGTTCTGGTAATTTTGATGTGAAAGATGAGTCACGCTCTGGTCACCCAATCACTGAAAAAGCTGATGAAATTCTTGAAAAAGTCCAGCAATATAAGCATATCGGCAATATACCTAGTCGTGCCATAAGTTCTGTCACACGTATATGGGCAATTTTTGTATAAATGAAAAAGAGTTTTTGACAAAGGAAAATATATTTTATTTTGGCATACTAATGGCAGTAAAATAAGCAACAAATTATTCAAAGTGGCCGCCTTTAGCCTTAACACAGCTCTTTAATCTGTTGGGCCAGTAATCGATAGCAGTACGCACTGTTTCTAGCGGAAAATTAGCTACTGCTTCTGTCAAAGATCGCTTAAGGCTCTCGATATTTGGGTGTCGTCTCGTGCACACCATGGACTCTAACTCCGCCCACAATTTGTAGTCCAGGGGATTCAAATCTGGGCTCCCAGAAGGCCATTCCGTCGCCCTTATAAACTGTGGAATATTGGTTTCCAACCACGCTTGTGTGGTTCGAGCTTTGTGGGCTGGCGCAGAATCTTGCTGGAAAACCCAATGTCGATTGTTGAATAGCGTAGAGTTCAGCGGCTTCACACATCTCTCCAGGATGTCCGTTTGATAATTTTTCGCTGCATTTTTTACGCCTTTTTCGCAAAAATGAAGCTCGGTGACCCCTTCGTAGCTGACACCCCACCATACCATGACTGATGCCTAATGATGTCCTCGCTGTACCCTAGTGGCAACTTCTCGGGCTTCTGCGGAGCTGTGGGCATACACCTTATCATTTTGGCGGTTGAAATGTTCCTCCACCGTAAAAATTTTTTCATCGGTAAATAAAATTTCTCGATGTTTGTTGTTGCCGTACCGCCGAAGGAGCAGTTGAGCACGAAAATATGAGACCGAATTAACATCTGCGATGCGCTGTTGAAACACAATGAAATCAAATCATTTCTGAAACGTGTCATAACCGATGATAAAAACGGGTCACGTACGACAATCGAAAGCCTCGAAGATCGTGGACGAAGGGTGGTGAGCCGTCACAAGCGTTCACGAAGCCAGCATTGACGCCAAAAAAGGTAATGCTGAATGGTATGGTGGGACTGGAAGGGAATCGTCCACCATGAGCGCTACTTCCAGTTGGCCAGACGATTGATTCTCAACTCTGCTGTGGACAACTAGAGAGATTACGCAAGGCAATTCAAAGAAAACGGCCCGAATTGAATAATAGGAAAGGTCTTCCAGTATAACAACGCCCGACCACACACTTCTTTGATGACCCGTCAAAAATTGCGAGAGCTTGGTTGGGAAATTTTGAAGCATCCACCGTATAGTCCAGACATAGCACCCTCTGACTATCACTTGTTCCGATCTCTGCAGAACTCTTTCAATGGTATTACGCTGCACATAGGGGTATTTCATATAAAAAGTTGGCCAAAATTATTTTATGATTTTTTTTGTCTCTTTTGTGTAGAAGTAATCTTTTTTTATCAGTTTAATGAGGGTTTACAAGATTTCAAAAGAGTTTTTTCTTAAAACAGGTTTTTCCAGAAATAATTTTTATTGGTTACTAGGGTAGTTTTCATAATCCGAAGAATAGCTCCACTCACATTCCGAACTACTAATTTCTCTACATATATAACTGTTATTCTTAATCACTGAGGGCGTTAATGTTACATTGAATGGTGTGAGGAATTTTCGCCGGTAGTAACAGTTCAATGGTTTTCTTTGAAAAAGGATTTGTATTCTTTTTTCGGTAATAACAGCCTGTTTACGATGTCCTGGTTACACGCATCTCGGGTGAACTTCCTGGAAAAACCGAGTCTGTATTGCCGAAAATGACGGCCTTACACACTTTGCCATCAATCATAGTAAATAGCAGTTTATGTTCCACAATAACAGATCCACTATAAGTTTGTATTTAGGTTTTCTGAAGTGAGTTGATTGTCTCTCCATATATTCAACCTCTTCATTTGTAATATCGGTTGTCTCATGGATGAATCTTATGCGGATTGACCGACAGTATCGCGGCGATGAAGGTGTTGGATTTTGCCAAACCACCTTCTTCTGGCCATCAATATCTGACAGAAGTTGCAAGTAAACAAAGGAACTTTGAAAGATATTTGCGTCACTATCAGAATCATTTTCAAACCTTTGTTTATACTGGCGTTGCTGAGCGCCGTCACATCCCCATTTCGATATTAGTTGAAGATTTTCCCTTTCTTTCTTCGTGAAACTCTTCACAACTTCAGATAAACTCATGGACAAACGTTTACCAGTACAATCTAATAATGGTTGTAAATCTAATTCAACGCAAGTGGATGTTACTCTGTATGATTGCTGCGGTGGGTAGCATTCACTTTTAGCCTTTTGCAGGACAGAATAGCATGGAAATCTACATTTGTCAGATTGTCTTACTATATCGTACTGTCTTCGTGTGAATTCGGCTTCAACAAATATAGACAAAGCCTGTGTCGGAGAAAGCTGTTTGTGCTCTTCTGGTTTTGTTAAGCATTTTCTAAGTTTTTAGCTTGAGTTGGAGAGGTATTAGTAATATCGTTAATAAAACTAGACGCATCCGCTTGATCTAATTTTCTTAAGCTCATCTTAGTCCTTAAGTCTTCCGTTTTCCGTCTTTTAGTTCGCTCTCTTGATTCCTGAAATAGCTTCGCTGGATAACCACTTTTCACTTCTACGAAGGTAGGGATTTTAATTGAACCTGCTAACCATTCACGGTTTTTTTTTGACAAAAACTGGTTCCGTACTTCGAGTAATAGACCAGCGAAGTCTGAATTGTGATTTAAAATGTGAAAGCTGGCGTCTCAAATCCTTATAGTTTCCCTCGGAGCATTTGGTGACGACAATCAGATATTTCTCCAAATATTCCAATTTCTCATCAAATTTTCTGCGATGGGATTCCTTGATTATATCGAACAATGTCTTTCTGATCATTTCTATCCATTTTCCTGTTGAAGTTGTTAACAAAACATTTCTCTTTTATTGATGCTTGCAAAAATTAGAAATTATAAGCACGTGACAAGTTTTTTTTGAAACAACATATACAAGCAAATGGAGTATTTTGGACAAAAGTTTTGATTGATTATCATAGATGACAAATTTAATTTTATGATTCAAGAAATTTTTTTGCTTGGCAAAGTTTGGAAGTATTACTAAAAATCTTTTATTTGTAAAAAAAATAAAAAAAAATTTTTTTTTTTTACGTTACTTTTAACAGAAAAAAAAAACCAAATCCTTAGCAGTATGGAATTTGAAATTATATGTAAAATTGTCTACATACCTTCAACATGAGAATCCATATCTAACGAATACAGTAATAAACTTCAGTTAACTAAATTCTTTAAAATATGCAACACGCTTTTATAGACGTTGAAAAAAAATGCTCATCTACCCCTAATTTATATGAATTACCGCCTACGGTAGACACATTTATTGTTCGAACAATTTAAAAAAAACGTCATAAGTAGATGAGCCCATCCCTTGGCTATTGTTTAAAATGATCAGGTATGTAAAATATTGAAATTGGGAAACTGGACTTTTGGCCAGCTTTTTATACTAAATACCCCTATGTGCGTCGGTTTCAAAAGTAGCCTGAAAACCACTTGGTTCAACCAGAAACTACAGAAGTTCTTCATCGATGGCATAATGGATCTACCCGAAAAATGGCGAATCATTGTCGATAACAATGGAGCATATTTGGTTTAAATAAATTCATTTTGACACTATAAGAAAACCAGTTGAATTTTACTTAAAAAAACGTCACGAACTTTTTCCCAGACCTAATATATTTGGCTGTTCAAGCGAAATATGATATAACTTTTGGACATAACAGTAGGGGGTAAATTGAATAAATGTTGCACTTTCCAAAAGTTCAAACCATTCTATCTCAGAATTGAATGCAGATATCGAATTGAAATTCATTTTGTAGAGCTATATGTATGATATATAATTTATGGTAACAATTTTTAAGGCCGGTGTAAGGCGAGCGCGGTGGTGGTGAGCTCAAATGGCGAAAACTTTGAGTAATTTTTTTAGGGATCTGGTAAAAGATATAGAGTTCAAATTTCGCAGGAGCATTAATTCTTTTTAATATAATAAAGAAAAAAGTTTAAACCAGAACTGTTTATCCACCGGAGGGGTTCTAACATAAACCAGGTGTTTCATGTGTATTGAAAAAAATTCAAATGTTTTGCTAGAAACTTGAAAATTAAGATATTAACCGATCGAATGTCTTGAAAACTTCTGCTCCCTCCATCTAAAAGTATTTTTTCGACTTATCCACCCTAACCTACATAATAACTTCTCACGCATCTTCAACTTGTCCCAAGAATAATTAAGTTGACAAATTTTTTTTTTTTTTTTTCAAAAACTTAAAAAATGGGCCAATGTGTCCGCTTCTGCCTTAAGTCTTATTTACTTTACTCCAAAAAGATTATCCTCCTACTCCATCAAAATCATGAAAGACTTAACTCAAAGTAAGCCGCCAATCTGCGGTCTACTCTATGAATCGTCAAGGTAAAGTAGTTGCCAGCATACCTCAAGGGTCATCACTAACCACATGAATATTGTTAAAATTAGCACTACCAATAATTACAATATTAAATAAACAAATTCACAAATGAAATATGACTTTTTTCCATGTATCCATTGATATGTTTTTTCAATTTGTAATAAGTGTATTCCAAATTAAGGTTATACCTATGTACGTTTAATAAGATAATAATAAAAGTAAGAATAGAAATAGAATAGCTTTTGTTTATTATATCAGTACTATATTAGTTCTGAAAAAAAGCTTAATTGGGACCGTTGATATGCGTTACAAGTATGAACTCAAAATTTATCGATCGCTCAATTTTTAAATCGAATCAAAAATTGAGTTAAGTAAGTGCTTTTCAAGATCAGATAAATATACTCAAATTATTAGTTGATGCATGAAAGCTTTATTTCCACTTATTTGTTTATTTTTCTTATTAAAAACTACAAATAAAGTCAAATTTATTCAAGCCGCCCTCGACATTATCCAAAAGAAAATATTAAACAAACTATAAATCAACATTAAATACGATACAAAAGATTTTTACATGTAGATTGCGCAAATTCGTCACCAATATTGAAAAAAAAAACTTAAAACAATAAGAAAGCTGACATCACTGTCCCTGGACTTAACGCTACGTTTTTAATAATTTTCACGAAATTATGAAACCTTGACCCAAACTCCTATAGATGTGACTTGAATGTACATAAATTTGATATGCAATAAATCGAAGTAATGGAGATAATTGGTAAAACTTTTTTATTTTGGATAATGCATACACATCGCATTAGTAACGCGTACAATTTGGCATGCAGTAGGTATGTCTAATATACAATTCAATGTGGGTTTAAAAGCAACAATTACGTTTATTCTTGATTTTAAAGAGGTTTAAGTATTTTTAAAATCGAAAAGGTGACTTCTAGTCATAGGTATTGAAACAGCTATTTTTTACATATTCTTGCGTTCAGCAAAAAATTTATGCACTATAGTCGTCTTGCAAATTCCATTGTTTTCTGAGGTTAAATTTTATTTTATAAACCACAATGGATTGGAATATTCAAGCGTTACATACATTAAGTATAATAGAATTCATGTATGGTTACAAGTCTAAGGTGGGCAGGTAATTTTAAATGCGATTTTGATTATGGTAATTAATGAATTCGCACTTAAAGAATGCTGTAAGAGTCGATCGTTTGATTTGCTGTGAAAAAATATTAAATATCAACAGAAAAAGTCCTAAATTTTTACCAATATGAAAAGATATGAAAAGCTTTCGACATATCAATTTGGAAATTTAATTACTTAATGCTCCATAAGAAATTAAAATCGAATGAAATTATTATAAAATTCAATAGTTGTAATTTGTTTTTAATATAATTTGAATTTATCATTACTTTATCGACTACTTCAATATATTCGTGATATTGATCAAAACAATTTTGAGCAATCATGCAAGTGATTTTATAATGTTTTCTTATCATAATGTTTATTTCCATTTTGAATAATAAAGTAGTAAACAATTTCACGATTTTCAATTTAACAATAAAATATTTATAATTTTCTTGAAGTCTTACGATCGTGACATTTTACCAAAATTAACAAAATTTCGAGATTGTTATAATCTGCAATTTTTCGTTGGCCTTCGGCACTCGATGAACTTGACCTCTCCCAAACTGCTCATCGCAGCCCAGCGATATTTAAAATTATTGATTACTAATTTAGGGGCTTGTCATTAGTAAATGTATTTAGAAATTTGGGCGTGTCCGTCCTATAAGATTTACGATCGAATTACACATGGATTCTTTCAGTTTTTTCTCTTAGTTATTTTATGGTAACCTTGACTGAACTAATTGCATTTCACGTGATTGCGATAATCATCTGTTAAGGATTTTTTATATTAATGAATTTTAGATAAAAAAAACATTTTCGTTTTGAAAGTGAGAAGTCTTTATTGTTGGGCTGAATTTTTTCGTAATTATCGGCTTTAAAACAATAAATAGAATAACTCTAACGGCAACAATTTACGCATGAATTCTACTACATTGAGTGCGTTAGTAAATGCAGCAAATTGGACTTTGAAACCAAAACTGCAGTCGAAGCTGAAGCTAATACATCCAATGTAAACCGGTCCTTACTTTCAACCTTTAATAGTTGCTATAATTTTTTATGTTGAATAGC
This sequence comes from Chorisops tibialis, assembly GCA_963669355.1. Lineage (NCBI taxonomy): Eukaryota > Metazoa > Arthropoda > Insecta > Diptera > Stratiomyidae > Chorisops > Chorisops tibialis. The sequence continues at coordinate 129,346,206 of OY770264.1, forward strand.
TGAAAATTATGTCGAAAATTTCAGCAAAACTTCAATTGCTTTTTTTTTTTTGCAATGTTTGGAAACTTCACTTTGTTAGTTCCAAAATCCAAAATGAATCTAAACTACGTACAATCGTCTCTTGATTTGTGATTTCACCTTCTCGAAAATCCAAATGGCCAACAATTGACGTTTTTGTAAATTTTGTAAACTTGCTAGCACATTCCAGAATTAATATTTTCTTAACTGAAACAGTTTATTCAAATATATGATCCTTTATTGTGGAATCTGGTACGTAGTTGTTTGAAACCATTATTTTTTATACTTTCTATTGCTTCCATATTTGATTTATTTTATGATACGTATCTCGCCAAAGCAAATATAATGCTTAATTTTTTTTAAACTGAACCCAGTAGACTTTGAAGCCTCTTAAACTTACTAATGCCATTTTTCACATCTCTCTAGTTTAATCATTTTTAGAACACTGTGTTTTAGCAGATATATGTGGGATAGGCTAGGTGCACTTAATATTGCGAGGAGAGAAAGAGCCAAAAACTTCACTTGCTAATATCTCCATCATGAATACAGATAAGAAGCTAAAAATTAGCAGAGGTATGAAGAGGATTATGGGGCAAACTCTAAAAATAATTTAATTTTTTTATCCATTGGCGTCCGAAAAAGGGGGGGCCAAAAATAAATTATCCGCCAAATTTTTTTTTTTCAAATGATTATATCTTCGAAATTACTAATCACAAAAAATTCATATTTTGGGACCACTAAGGTGGCATATAGACCTACTAGAATCAGCTTAGAAAGAGGCTAATTTTATTGTAAGGAGGAGTATTTGTTCCAAAATTGTTATGCACCGAAGTGGGGGTCTAACGTGCACAAGGTGTTTCATATAAACTGAAAATTTTGAATGAAATTTTATGGTAGAAACTTGAAAATGTGCTAAATGCTTCCGTGGCGTAGTGGGCAGCGTGCTTGCTTCTCAGTCAATAGGTCGTGGGTTCGATTCCCACTCTAGACGGGATTTTTTAAGCGCAAATTTTTCAGTTGCTACTGGTGATAAAAAATTATTCGTAATAAAATGGGGAAATGGTGTAAAAGTGAAACAGTTCCACTTCAAGAAGGCCTAGATAGTCAGTAGATGGTTTCTGTTCGCTTTCTATCATTCAGTCCCCCATAACATCTGCAAATATTTGTCAGTAAGCAGCCAGTACAACTGAGCAATATACCAGCTTCTCCACTCGCTACGGTCGTTCTCACTCCCCTTCCCCAACCTTCCCAATCCCATTCCATCCCTCCATGACTGTGTTTGTGCATTGCACATAAAGGCCGAAATTGCCTATAACACAGGTCATTCTGTAAAAAAAAAAAAAATCCCTAAAAGTTTGAAATACTAACTGTTCGAATATCTATCCCTCCCATACAGAATTATTTTTTCGACCATTTTTAAGAAATCAAATATCACCTAACTATTTAAAGCTATCAATTTGAAATTTTGCATAAAAACTTACAAGAATAATTGAAATGAAATTACGTTAAAATTTTCTCCTCATAAAAACTCAAACTTGCATAAATAAACGAACGAAATATTGATTATAAGTACTGGAGCTTTTGAACGTTTCCGCAAAGTGTTAAATTGACAATTGCCCTGCCCAAGAACCCCCTTTCACTTAGTCTTCCCTAACCACTCTAACATGCATATTGACTTTCCACGCATCCGCAACTTGTCCCAAGAATAATAAAGTTTCGCCCGACTTGTTGGCAGTTTATTTATTGTATGGAAGATAAAAATAAAGCTTAAATTTGGTACAAATCATCCTTATAGCTACTCTAGCATGATGTGAAACAAATTAGTTCAATGCTGTCACCCCTTTTACCACTCCCCATACAAAATTCCAGCATATCGAGTGCATCTTTATCGGCTTGGAAGATGCCCTTTGTTGAACTTTACAGGTGGAAGACTATTGTTTTTATCTTCCAAAAAATAAAAAAAAAACCATCACAATTAGTTTCACCTTAGCGGCTATGAATTTTTTTTATCTATTTTTTGCGCTAATATGTGTGAGCTGAAGACGTAGTTTGTTGTGGACCTCCTGCAACCCCTTGTTGTACAACTGTCGCTGCCTCCCGGACTATTATGGATCTCCGCGGAACTCCAAAACTTTTAGTACTAACAAGAACGAAGCGCTTATTAGGCCGTGCTGACTGCGTTCTGTTAGAATGCTACACATGCAAATTTATGACTGACGCGTAAGCTTATCTAATAGAACCGAGTAATTCACACTGTCAACTGCCTTTGATTTTAGCAGTACAATCAACAGAATTTATATTAGGTTGTTGCAGATGAAATATCGGACTCCACTATTAAGTTAGTTGCGATTTTCATGTGTCAAACTGTCGCCATGTGGCCCTGTTGGTAATGGATATTGAAGTATAAATTCCGTTACGTTTGCTCAAGAAATCAATTCAGTTCTATATTCCTTTGGGATCCTGGAGAAAGAAAGGAAAGAACATGGAAGCGAGTCAAAAACGATTACATTTACTTTACGAATTTAATCTTTGCCACATCGCAACGGAGGCAACCAGAAACATCAGCAGGGTATTCAGAGCTGAAACGATAAACGAACGAATCACTAAGTGATGGTTCGAAAATTTCCAATACGAGATATGACCCTCCAAAGTAAGCCATATTGTAACTCAAGATCATCGATCGCGTGCTGCGTTTACTAGTGGAGTTTGAATCCCGCCAAACTGTAAGGACATTGCAGAGAAATTGGGCGTACACTATTCGATAGTTCTACGGCCCTTGCAGCAGGTTAGAAAAGTCAAGAAAAGTGCGTTTCGCATGCGCTTACTGAGCAAAACAAGACGCGTCGAATAGAAATTTTCAGTTCTTTGCTCTCCCGCATCAGAAACGATCCGTTTCTGAACAGAATAGTGATATGTAATGAAAAGTGGATTTTACTACATGGTTCAAAAAGTCCCGGGAAAAATGATGAAAACAAACTTTTTGATACAAATCGATTTTATTCTTCAACATAGTTCCCTTCGAGGGAGATACACTTCATCCAACGATCCTCTCAAAATAGGCATCAGTTTCGAACTCGACCTCCTCATTTGAGTAAAATCTCTTTCCCCGGAGCCATCTTTCCAAATGCTCATGCAAAATATTCAAAATACTGCCGATCGACAACTTCATTATGTCTGCTAGCTCTCTTACTTTCACTTTGCGCTCCTTCAAAACGATCAGATGGATTTTCTTGATGTTTTCTGGAGTGGTAGCTTCATTTGGCCGGCCCGAACGTGGTGCATCGCTGGTGCTCTTACAACCCATTTCAAATTTCTCAATCCATCTGTAAACATTTGTTTTCGACGGAGCAGATGTGCTGTGATGATCTTGGAGCCATTCCAATGTTTGCTTCTTGTTTTTTCCGATCACAAAGATTATCAAAATGCGAAATTCACTTTTTTCAATTGCTTACGAAATACCAAAAGTAGCGTCACTCATACAGTGATACTTCCAAACTACTATATGAAATGTCATGAAAATTTGACATTCTTCATTAAAAAGTTGGCACTTCCGAAAAATGATATCGATTTGAGAGTGGTGGCGCTATCCCACCAAAATTCTACGACAATCGTCGCCGCTATATGCTGGCGCGTCCCCACAACACCTAGACTATTTTAATAATACTACTTCATGACAACGCACGACCTCATTACCAAGAATAATGGTCCAAAAATTAAACGTGTTGCAGAATGAGACTTCTCCTCATTCAGCATATTCACCAGACCACTCGCCAACCGACTTACACTTTTTTAAACATTTATATCATATTTCGCGAACAAACAATTTAATAATGAAGCAACTATTAAAAATGTCTTCGAGGAATTTCTACAGTCTACAAGGTCCAACTTTACGAAACTGGCACAAATGCATTTGTATCTCGTTGAAAGAAGTGTACTGCGTCTACTAGTACCTATTTTGATTAATAAAATTAAGTTTAATAAGAGTTACAGTTTGAAATTTAACTATCAAATCCGACATTTCGTCTCCAACAACCTAATAATATCAGTTAAAACCCTCAGTATTACTGAATAACACAAAGGAGCAGCAAAGAGAACCCGGTTTGTAAATTATTTATTATCTGGTCATGTCCAGTGACATGATTTAGTACGAGTGGAGATCAAAAATTTCGCGGAATGAAGACGATGGAGGGGGAAATATTTTTACCTGGAGGTAATCTAACACTCAATACAGGTATAAAAACAAAGTTTCTGTCAGATCAAATCACTAACATTTTAGTTATTTGGCGATAACAACAAGTCAATCGAAAAGAAAACGCTAACTACGGACAAAATTGGTGTTTCGTGCTGTCATAAACTTCCTTACCAAACGAGGAAAAACGCCAAAAATCATTTTAGAAGAAATGCCATCTGTTTACGGGGACTCTTGCCCTGGAAAAACGATGATTTTTGAGTGGCATAGTTTATTCAGGCAAGGCAAAGAGTTAATTGAAGATGGTAGACACTCAGGCCGACCGATTGAGGCCACTTCCTCAATAATCGTCGAAAAAGTGGAGAATCTTGTTCTGCAAGACGCTCGTTTAAAGAAGAAACAAATCGCAAAAATAATTGGAGTATCAGATACAACCATTTTGAATATCCTCCACAATCATCTCGGCATGTCTAAAGTCAGCACAAGATGGGAACCGAGAATGCTCTCAGCGGTTCAGAAAAAGCAGCGCGTCGAGAGTTCACGCGAGTGGTTGGATCTCTGTAGCGAGAACAGGGATGGAATTTTGGCCCGGATTGTTACTGGAGACGAAACTAGGGTTCATCATTATGAGCCTGAGTCAAAGCAGGAGATACTGCCGAGGCTCCGTAAAGGCGTTTCACCCCAAGAAGTGCAAGGTCTCACAATCCGCCGAAAAAATCATGGCCATAATTTTTTGGGATTCAGAGGGGGTTTTGATCTATCGACTATAAAGAAAAAGGACAAAATATCACGGGTAAATTAAAAGATGCCAAAAAAGAAGAGGAAAGTGGACTCGAGGTGCGCAGCTTTTGCACGACAACGCACCTGATCACAAGAGCCACCTTGCAATGACTGCCCTACAGAAATGTGGCTACGGAATATTGAACCCCCATTATAGTTCAGATCTGGCCCCATCCATTACTATTTGTTCCCAAAACTGAAGAAAGAACTTCGGGGAAGATAATTTACCAACGACGAAGAGGTGAAGTCGGCAATTTCAGCCTATTTTAAAGGCCCTGGCTTCATGATATTTAGTAACACATGAGATATAGAAGTAAGTAACAACTTGACAAAGTGTATTGTTACAAGCCATCACTAAGGTGTTCATCGAATATTCGCGATTCTCAGATATCTGCCGGAAGTAGAAATATGAACTGTAGTTTTCCAATAGATGGCGGAACAGAAATGTAATATGGTAAGGTTACGCATCTGTCAGCAACTTCTCACCATTGGATTTGTGACCTTTTATCAGCGTCATATGGTTTTCTGTGCGTTACTTGCGGGAAGTTTTCCTTTTTACTTTCAATTAAATTAAAAATTAGCGGCTGAGGCGCGTGGAATGATTGTAGAAGCTTATGATGAAACTGCTATTAAAGAAAGAACGTGTCGCGTATGGATTCGACGCTATAAAAATAACTGATTTCGATGTCCAAGACAAAGAGCGTCTTGGACCTGTGAAAAAGTTTGAAGACGAAGAAGTGGAAGCATTACTGGACGAATATTCATGCCAAATGCGACAAGAACTTGCAGATTCATTATACATGAGTCAACCAGCCATTCCACATCGCTTAAAAACCTTGGGAATGATCCAAAAGCAAAGAAATTGGGTGCCATAACTGTGAACTTCAACTCAGTTCACATGCGAACAACTGCTCCAACGGCAAAAAAGGAAGCATTATCATTAGCAATGAGAAGTGGATCCATTACGATAATCCAAAGCGACAAAAATCGTAAGGATAGGGCGGCCACGCAACAATACCAGCGGCCAAGCCCAACATCCAGCTCGCTACCAAAAACATCTAGTGTGTTTGAGCTGAGCATTAAAGGAGAAATGGCCGCAATACGAGGAGATCCATGACAAAGTAATTATGCTGCACAACAACGCTCTGCCACATGTTGCTCAGGTCGTTAAAACCTACCTGGAAACACTGAAATATGGCGTCCTACCCCACCCGTCGCTCCTTCCGACTACCACCTATTCCGATCGATGACGCATGGCTTGGCTGAGCAGCACTTCCGTTCTTCCGAAGAAGCCAAAAATTGGGTCGATTCGAGGATGGATTCAAAAGTAAAGCAGTTTTTTCGACGCGGAATCCGTATGCTGCCAGGAAGTGAAAAAAAGTTGCTGCCAGCGATGGACAATATTTATAAGAGTAATTATGTAACCATTTTCACAAAATAAAGGCTCGATTTTGAAAAAAAAAAACTCCGCTTTCCATTTATACTTCAATACTATTCTGCACACACATAATGACTCATCGACTCAGAGAACTCCGACGGGGGCCCACGACGGAGGCCGACAAAGTCCGATGAGGGTCGACAATATGTAACGGGGGCTGACTAGAACGACATAAAAGGACGAGCGTTTGTGATGAGCGGGCAGTTAAGATTGGAAAGCGAAAGAGTCGAAATTGAAGTTCAGAAGCGAAAATGTGGAAGTTGGAAAAGCGACATAGTCTTAAAGTTAATGTTGAAAGCGAGTAAAAAAATAAAAATAAAGCGAATTAGTTTAATTTTTACTTGAAATCCAGCGCACTTCAGTATGATAAACTTTTTGAACCAGTTGCATGCGACTTAATATGCCAGAATTTTACGGAAATCGAATCCTTCGTATGAATGAGACCGAAATGATTCATCGACACTTCTTCGAAGACATAGCAAGATTGGTTGATGTGTGTTTGATTGACTTGTAAAAAAGGAATTAGGAGTCTTGCTTTCTTTCTGTTTTGGGGAAGAAAGTGAACATGATTAGTTTAGTTTCCGTTTTTAGAAATAACAGTCCAAAGACGCAGTAAAATCTAATATTTTCATATTGATTATTTTAATATACATACATAGTATGACTATGTTTTTTTTCTGGTGTTTGATGCTTCACGACTGTTGTAAGTGTTGTTTTAGGCTTGCGACGTTGCTCTACATATCTCACGGACGTTTAAAGTTAGTTAAAAGTTTTAGAAACGATTTAGTTCAACTCTAATGCATGATCTTGAGAAAAAAATTACATTGTCCAATTATATGTTCATGTAATGAATCTTTTATGCCTAACTACACAAAAAACGTGTAAATAAAATGTCGATTTACTCCGTAGACACCAGTTCATTCAATTTGAGCCAATTTCACGAGAAAGTAAAGACTGACCCAAAGTTACCGACATTTTCAATGAAGTAACTTTTACAGGTATTGTGTCTTAGATGTAACCTTTATTCAAGGTCTATTCGATAGGTAAAGCTGCGCGAATCTCCATCAAGTTGAATCAAAAAGTCAGTTACAATATTTTTTGTTTTCTGGTTATCGCGATTATACGGAAAACAATTATATTTCCTACATTTTTAGATCGTTTCTTTTTTTTTCCAGATTCACCAATTTAAATTTATTGTGTTTCGTAATTATACAGTTGCAGATAATGAATAGAAATGTGGAAAAAAAGAAACATATAAAATAATAAAAGAGGAGATCTGATAATACTGCATGGTTTGTTAGAAATATTAAATTTTATTACCTGGTTGAAGACAAAAATTAATTTTTAATTTTGACAAATGAGTATAACCCGGAAGAGAATGTCGCATCAAATGATCGTGACAAGATAAAAACTATTTTTTTCGCCTGTGATCTCTTAAACTTAGTTGCGTTCTGTTTAGTAATGTAGTTATCATAAAACTGGGAATAATTTATTTATTTTTCTTTTAAAAATATTAACTTCCGGGTGTATTTTTTATTTCAGGGTTCTAAGATCAATTAGTGTTCAGCTTTTATGAGTTTTGATTTATAGGGTCATTCACTTTTTTAATTAAATCACGCAACTCGATTGCTAGAATCGCAATCATAATTCACATTTGTTTTATTACCTTTATCGGTTAAAATCATATTCATGGCCCTTACTGTATTGTATTATTTTATTCCTTCATTCCCAAAATCATTAAAACTATGCACTCGGCTCTCCTCCATGTGAACTATAAAAAATATCTTCAGAGACCGCAAATATATACTAGATTAGATTTGTGTTCGAATTGGAAATTACACATTGTTCCTCAGGGAACATCTCTATTTCTTAACAATTTTGTTTTTACAACATTATTCAGCAATTTTTCTTTATATTGGAGGTATTAATTTTAAACGTACGTCAATCGATTGCCACTAAAATTTAGCTCAAGAAAATATTTTTCTGTACAACCAAGTTCATCAATTTATTTTTCTTACCATAGTAAGAAATTTACGCTAGACTTGCCAATCAAAAGTAAATTGTTACAAGTTGTTGTTTATTTCTGTTGCATGTTTCGTAATCCGCAAATTTGATCAGTGGTGCACCTTTCATGATAAAAAAATAGTAACAGTAAAAAAAGCTAAAGTTTAATTAAAGGTTAAGGTGAGCAAAGAAGCTAATTGGACAGTAGACTGTTTAAATAAAGTACCTACCTAAAAGATACAACTATACTTATAAGATACAACTATACTTATAAGCCTACAAGCGAAAATCACAAATGATATCAAACATTTTATCGAAATTTGATTCAATTTTGAAATCACGACAGTAGTATAGCAAAAAAATTATATGTAAGGCCTTCTAGCGGTGGTTTTGTTGTTTATGTATCTAATTTTTTCTCCAAGGTACTGAAAGGAATGAAAGATTGGCATACACCAAATACAGAGCAATGTAAAATTGCTTTAAGGCACACCTTTTCCAAAGGTGCTACACCATGTCGATTTATTGCCTAAGACAAGAAGGGGTTTTTGTGATATTTTAGGTGCAGTGATTAAGTTGTATAGCATATACGTTTATGAAAGAATTATTATTATGTTTAAGAACAAATTTTAGAGAGATGAATTATAATAAATTTTCGAAATATTCTTTTGTAAATTTATTTAAAAATTAATTAAATCGGTATAAATATAAAACAAAAGAATTTTTTTCGAATATACCTTAATCGATTCCTTTGGGAGAAAACTTGTTAATGCAGTTGATTGATCTGTGTGAAAGCTGTTAACATTATGCGCAGACAGTTTGGAAAAAAATATGAAAATGTTTTTTCATGATCAAAACTATTTTCTATTTTGTTACTGTTTATAATCTAGATGAAATCTGAGATTATTAGAAGTTTATAACGCTAAGAAAGAAAGCTCGCAGAAAAAAAATCAATGACAGAATTTCATAATATCACTCAAAAAATTTCATTCGACCGTGCGCTCTCTAGCTCGCATTAAGCTACAAATTTCAAATTTTGTACCGATCATTTTTGAAGTAAGAGAAATGTCAACTTCATTAACAAGCCAACTCGCCGCACCCCTTTCACCCATACGAATTGCTAATGGTTTGAAATTTGTAACATATTACTTTTATGATAATTGACGGACTGAGAGCCAGAGGGGTAAAAATGTAATTTGCACTTGTACCCCTCTGGTTCTCAGCCCGTTAATTGTGATCTACAGTATAAAATTCATTCGAATCCACCGGTTGTTCTGTCTTCTATACAACGAGCACTATTTCACGAAATACAATAAGACAAATTCCTCAGGTCATACATATAAAATTTATCAAGCTCAAATTGGGTACTAATTATTGAATTGGCATTATTAATAACATAAAAAAAAATAAACTGATTATCTTCAATCTCTCTTTCCTCTCTAATGCAATATGCTTCAATTTCACAACTTTATAATAAGTTGATTTCCTTCAAAATTATGAAAGCTATTAATCTTAAATATGTCTATAGCTTGATATTTATAATTGTATCTGAAAAAAATCACTGAAATCCCCGCACCTCATTGTAACACCTCCTAAACAAATTGGGCAATTTCAAAAAATTCATTACAATAATTATCTTAATACCTATCAAACTTTGTGTAAAACATTTTGATAGCCACTCTAGAATGATGTATATAAATTAGTTCAAAGCCGTCACCTCTTCTACCACCATCCATACAAGATATCTTGAAAGTCTCAAAAATTTATATTTCATCGAAAGTATCGTATGTTTGGTCTTTACGCACAATCGTAGCTCTATTATATTTTTTACTACATCCGCAAAGGAAACCTTTTGATAGAGGGAACTGAATATAATATAGGGGAACCAGTGGTACAACGGGGTACCAAGTGGTGCAGCAAGCGAGCGGCAATAATTAGAAGTAGAACAACCTGTTACTGCTCAAATACGACAGCCATGTAAGTGTAGTTTTCTAGAGCGTTGGTACGTGAAGTTTTTGTTCTATGTTTTTTTGCTCCTGTATTGAAACTTGTGATGATTTTGGAACCGCGCTAAAAGACACATGCTTGTATACATTACAAAAATAGTTTGTACCTGCTTGAAGTACGTTTAATTGTCTTTAGTTTCGTGTAGTTAAACAATAGGTTACGTATCTTTAATGAGTGACCATGCCTCCCTAACGTGAATCTAGTCCCTAGGAGCGGGTGAGGCGAAAAGGGGGGGCTAAAAACAAATTGTCGGCCAAATTTTTTTTTCAAATGATAATATCTTCGAAATTACTAATCACAAAAAATTCATGTTTTGGGACCACTAAGGTGGCATGTAGACCTACTAGAATCAGCTTAGAAAACGGCTTATTATTGTAAGGGGAAGGGTCAGGGGGGGTGGCAAGAAAAACACTTAAAAATTAATATCTCGACTGTCTCTTAAGCTATGTAATTGGAACTTGAAACGTATAATAAGCTTTATTAGCAAAATATGAAAAATATAAAACGTGGGCATAATAGTAGTGGGGGAAATGGGGAGCATTTCAAAAATGGCGCACACAAATCATTATATCTCAAAATTGAGTACAGATATCAAATCAAAAATTTGTCAGATTATAGAGCTTTATAATTTTTAATTTTGGTAAAAAATTTAAGTTGGAGGCGTAAGGGGAGGGAGGTGGAAGGCAAAAATTTTGAAAATTTTGAGTAATTTTTTTTAGGACTCTGGTAAATGATAGAAAGTTAAAATTTTGCACGTCGATACATCTATTTAATATACACAGAAAAAAAAATAATTTCTTCCAAAATTGTTATGCACCGAAGTGGGGGTCTAACGTGCACAAGGTGTTTCATGTGTTATGAGAAAAACACATAAACTGAAAACTTTTGAATGAAATTTTAAGGTACAAACTTGAAAATTTGCTAAATGCACTTAAAAAAATCCCTAAAAGTTTGAAATATTAACTGGTCGAATATTTTTTCGACCATTTTTAAGAAACAATTATCACGTAACTATTAAAAGCTATCAATTTGAAATTTTGCATAAAAACTTAAAAAAATAATTGAAATGAAATTACGTTAAAAGTTTTGAAATCGCACTTGCTCTTCTATCCCCTCCCATACAAATGTATGACTTCGATCAATTTCATTAAATCAACTAATAACCAACAAATTAAAGGCTACGAACTTGAAATTTTGTACGAGCGCCTTACAAGAGAAAAGAAAGAAAATTGCGCCACAAATTTTACGATTTCCCTACTTCCTCTACCCCCTCCCATACAAATGTTGGGTTTCGTGAATGTAAAATACACAGAATTTCATGAAAATTCTATGCAACTTCGTCTATGAAACTGACATTCTATACAGAGAATATTGGACGTGATTCAAGCAATCAATCAAAAAACTATTAACATACACCCACTCTTACTATCACGCCTTACCCCTCTCCTCATAAAAACTCAAACTTGCATAAATAAACGAACGAAATATTGATTATAAGTACTGGAGCTTTTGAACGTTTCCGCAAAGTGTTAAATTGGCAATTGCCCTGCCCAAGAACCCCTTTCACTTAGTCTTCCCTAACCACTCTAACATGCATATTGACTTTCCACGCATCCGCAACTTGTCCCAAGAATAATAAAGTTTCGCCCGACTTGTTGGCAGTTTATCTTAAATTAAAAACAAAAATGATGTCCTTCATGGAAGGATCTTTTTGTCAAAATATTTTTCTTTTCCCTAAAAAAACAGGAACAGGAAAATATTTCATAATTTAGTTAAAAATGTTCTCCAGAGCAGAGGGCACTGTGAAACCTTGCACAAAATCTTGCAGCTGATTGCAAAAATTCTTGAAATTTCCGCTATAAATCGGTTATAAAGCGATCTTTGTTCAAAGAAAATACTGTGTATCTATACAATTCAAATGTCTTAGAACGAAAATTACAAAATTATGATTGGTCGTAAAGTCCAATCATGCGTTACTCTAGATGAATTGGGAAAGAGTTTAATGTACCCAAATTATGTCATTTCAAATTCTTTCGTACAGTGAATAGTGACTTTTGTATGTTAGGTGGTAGAAGCAGAGGGGGAGGTTTATAATTTTTGTAATTGACACCAAAAGTTGTATACAAAGAGTTTTGTGCTGCATTTAAAGTTTGTAGCTTTCATTTCAGGGAAATTGAACATTGATTTTCTGAAATTTGGGTATTTGTATGAGAGGAGATTTTGAAACTGTTTATAAATATCCCTATCACAATGCTTTGTTGCAATTTTAAGCGATTGTACTTGTATGTTTGAAGGAGAAATGATTTTCTTGAATTTGAAATATATTTATATAGATATTTGTATGGGAGTAGAAGGAGTGACGCGAAGTTGATATTTTTTTTTAATATTTATTGCAATTATTGAGGGATAAATTTTGGTAAAATTTTAAGTTTCTACTTTTTTTTTAATTTTAATGGAAATCGATATAATGCAGTTACCAAAATTATACATTTGTATGGAGGGGGTAGTTTATTTGTATTATTATACGTTGGGAAAAATTTCCTAAAATATTTGCAAATTCAAAGGGGAATAATTTAATTGATATTTCGTGAAATTTGTGTTAATTTGGTGGAGTGAGATGAAGTTAATAATTTTTTGAAAATCGATTGCAAAATTTCGTTCTCTTAGCTTTGCTAGTTTCAAAATCATTTTCGAAATTATGCATTTGTGTGGGAGGGGGTAGAAGGAGTGATGAGATCGAATCAACATTTTTTTTTTTTTTGCTTCAAAAATATTTACATGATTATAATTTGGTCAAAATTTCAAGTCCATAGCTTAAATGGTTTCAAAGAAAAATCAATTTCTTAAAATTTCGAAATGTCATGAAATTTGTATGGGAGGGGCTAGAAGGAATGGGGGAATGTGGTCCATTCACGAACATAAAGTTTCTTTTTTATACATTTTATTGTACATGAATGGGCGTAAAGCCTAAATAAAAGAGAATAATATTAAGTGCGCAATTTCAACTCGATAAATTTTATATGCACTGAGTAAAAAAAAAAAATTGGTTTAGAGTATTTCATGAAAAAGTAAAGTGTGTATGGGAGGTGGTGGAAGAAAAGGGAAGACTTTTTTTTTTTACAGAATGACCTGTGTTATAGGCAATTTTGACCTTTATGTGCAATGCACAAACACAGTCAGGTTGGGGATGGGGAGTGAGAACGACCGTAGCGAGTGGAGAAGCTGGTATATTGCTCAGTTGTACTGGCTGCTTACTGACAAATATTTGCAGATGTTATGGGGGACTGAATGATAGAAAGCGAACAGAAACCATCTCCTGCCTTCTTGAAGTGGAACTATTTCACTTTTGCACCGTTTCCCCATTTTATTGCAAATAATTTTTTATCACCAGTAGCAACTGAAAAATTTGCGCTTAAAAAAATCCCGTCTGGCGTAGGAATCGAACCCACGACCTATTGACTGAGAAGCAAACACGCTGCCCACTACGCCACGGAATTTTTATATAGTTGGTTGAAATTATAATAAAAGTAATATATTTCAAATTTCAGATCAATAGCATCTATACTTTTGGAGCAAATCCTTTTATTGTCGAATTGCAAAATTGTGTCATTTTGTATGGGAGGGGGTAGAAGGGGTAAAGCTAATCGTCTAATTTTTTTTTTGATCTCACTAATTTTTTTTTTTTTTTTTACAGAATGACCTGTGTTATAGGCAATTTCGGCCTTTATGTGCAATGCAATGACTCCAAATAAGTGATTAATGCACAATCTTAGCTCGATAAATTTTATACGTACTGAGTAAATTGGTTTAGAGCATTTCATGAAAAAAGTGCATTTTGAATGGGAGGGAGTGGAAGGAGGGGGAGGACACAAATACTTTTTATACCGTAGATTGGAATTATTATAAAAATAATATATTCCAAATTTGAGACTAGTAGCTATTATACTTTGCGAGGAAATCCGTTTATTGTCCAATTGCGAAATTGTGTCATTTTGTATGGGAGGGGGTAGAAGGGGAATAGCTAATCGTCTAATTTTTTTTTGTCTTACTAATAATTTTAAATAAATATTTGGTGCACAATTTCAGCTCGCTAAATTTTATACGCACTGAGTAAATTGGCGTATAGTATTTCATGAAAAAGTACAGTTTGTATGGGAGGTGGTGGAAGGAGGAAGAGGACACGCATAATTTCTATACGGTAGATTGATATCATCATAAAAGTTATATGTTTCAAATTTGAGACCAATAACTTTTATACTTTTCGAGCAAATCCGTTTATTGTCAAATTGTGTCATTTCGTATGGGGGTAGAAGGGGTGGAGCGATTTGGTCTGTTCACGAACTTGACCTTACTTTTTTGTTAAAAATGGCGTGTACAAAATTTGAACTATGTAGCTCAACGCATTCTCAAGCTAGAGAGCGCACGGACAGTCGGACGGACGGACATCCGGTTTTGAGATTTTTGAGTGACTATATTGATCTTCTGTATCATTCGTTTTTTTCTCCGAGCCTTATTTCCTTGCGTTACAAACTTTAGAGCAAACTTATAATACTCTCAGATTTCATCTAGAGTATAAAAATTCAGCAGAATAGCTCAAAGCATTCAAAAGTTACTTTGCAGACAGACGGTCACTCGGAATCAAGGTTTTCGAGCTACAGCAAATGTTTTTGTTACCTTGGGGACTGTCTTAGAGTATTATTTCTTAGCGTTAGAGCAAAGACAATATACATTGTGACAAAAAAGTATCGATAATTTGTAATTAAAACTACTCTGGGGAATGATATTTTATGTTTTTTTCGGTAAGGAGTTAGGACTGTCTTTATTTATTATACCAAAAATTAGCGCGGTCTGGTAATCAGTTTGTTTGGCTGGTTGAATCGATAAAAAATTTTGAAATATCATTCTCCAAAGTAATTTTAATTACAAATTATTGATACTTTTTGTCGTAAGCTCTTAGATTTCATCTAAAGTGTAAAAATGCAATCCGGCTCAAAAAAAAAAATATATATATGTACATATGTATATTTTTTTATATATTATGATAACAGAAATAAGCGAAATAAATGCCGGTCATCTGGTCTAGGCGACTCATCTATTGTAGAAGATATATAAAAAACACTATCAACGGTTCAAATAGTTAAAAAGTTATTTCTGTTATGCTCATTATGTTAATAATTTGTAAACAAACCAAAAAGCATTACGCACAACCATTATGCGTATTCTTTTCCTGTTTAAATGATTCACTGATTAAAGCTAATTCTATGAACGCGTATAACATATAAATCTTAAAGAAAAAATTGAAAACGAAGGAAAACTATCATTAATACTGCACCACAGACGTTTAATAGTCGCCGTGTTACACAACTTCTTCGATTAATCACGTCTTATGCTGTCTTTGAATCCAGTTTTATCGTAGGTTCTCTCAATGAGCATTTTATCCATTTTGCATTGTGCTCGCCAGATTCGCCCAGAATGACCTACCTAACGCACGACTAACTCATTTCATATTTAGATTTAAATTCATTCAACCTCGTATGACGAGTTTTGGTCATCATTTATCATAGCTAGTATTCTTTTTTCTCAAAAATATCCCTTTCACTGCACAACCACTTCAAGTAGGAAGTCACATCTTTCGAACGATCTGTGTCTTATGTCCAATTGTGCAGTTGTAATGCTCGTATTGCTTACCAATATAATACCCGCTGAAATAAAATAGAAGTACGGTCGACTCTATTAAAAAGTCATCTTCATCGCTAACCTGTTATTAAGAGGTATCCAAAGACGATGAGAACTAAAAACGATAGTTTACCCAGCATTTTGTTTACAATCGTTTATGTAATTTCTTTAACACTAGATTTTCACTTTCTATAAAAAAAAGCAAAATATTCGCGATAACTCCAGATAACAAGCACTTGCACAATTCCAAATTTTAATTAATCGGGAAAAATTTAGCTATCGATCTTAACTTCATTTAGCAACGATCTTGAGGTTCACTCCGAATAGGAACTTTTTTTTTTAGTTTATAATAACAGGATAGCACGTTAAAATTATGTATCGAGTAATACTGGAATAAGCGCAACTCGCGAATATGGAACGATTCTGTTCAAGTCTTTGCCAAGTACTGATCTTATGCACTTTTGCAAGTGAGCTAGATCGGTATTGGAGCTTAAGATCAAGTCACACACTAGAAGTATTGGTTGGTGGCGGAAGATAGGCGGTTATGTAGCCGTGTAGTGTGACACACAAAACTCGATTGGCTTCCAAATGAGTACTGACAAAGTTTAGCGCGATTTCAAGACAAAAAACCATTAGAAGATCGTCTTGAAAGTTGAATTGAAAGAAAACGTATGGAGCAGAAAATGACAAACTACAAAGTGCGCCAGCAGCTAGCTAGCTACCTTACCTCTTTCTACCAAAAAGACGTACGGTGCGGTAATTATTCTTCTTGTATGTTTCGTTTGTAAAAATGAAAACATTCACACCGACTTAGCCAGACTTCGCTTGTATTTTATCTCATTTTTTAAGTCTTCGAGGCATGTTCGGACCAATGCAACGCGCTCCCTCCTCATGCCTACAATATTTTCTTACCTCTCAATGTTTTTATTTTCGACGATACCACCAAACAGAATCTCAAATAAGTCTAACTCTAATATTTCTCTTTTGGAAGGTCTTTCTTGGCTTCAGTGCTTGTACAGTTGCTATTGGAGACCGTCAAATAGACACGATGCAAAATTAATTGTTTATAAGATTTTTACAGTTGATTGAAACCTTTTTCTCTTCTAAACTCTGAATTTTGTATAATATGTATTATAATTTTCTGTAATTTTTATTAACAATTTTCGAATAAGAAAATTATTGGGTTACTAGCTTAAGTCTTTGAGGAAGAAAAATAGATTTTCTCGTATCTCAGCACGTGAACTGGATTGAATTCTAATTAAATTAGATTAGCGAAGATTAGCCAAGGAACTATCAGGAACGTAAATTAACTTTGAGCAGTAACTCCATTGAAAAATTAATAAACTATTCTCAAAACGAACGCCCGACTTGAGACAGAACTACCGCGATGCCCACATACAGCTTGAAAAGGCTGTTAGACGCGACAAGAGAAAGGCCATTGAAGATCTGGCAAACAAGGCAGAATCTGAGGCTTTCTTTGGGGATATGGGTTCACTATTTAAAACCATGAAACAGTTGACGAACAGGAATTCCACCGCCAACCACCTGGTGAGAGATGTCAACGGAACTATCCTTAATATAAGTGAACACCAGTTGCAGCGATGGAAGGAACACTTCTCTGATATTTTAAACATCTTGTCAGAGGAAGATATTCCAGAAACAGAACAACTGCCAAACATCCAACCGCAACAATCCTCTATTAGGGACGATCCCCCAAATAAGGAAGCGATATTTCCCGCCATTCGGTCAATGGCAGGAAGGAAAGCTCCAGGTATAGACGGATTACCAACCGAACTCCTCAATGCGGACCCGGAAATAACAGCCGATATACTCCTCCCACTCTTTACTGAGGTGTGAAATGAAGGAAGATATCCGACTGAATGGAAGGAGGGCATCATTGTGAAAATTCCGAAGAAGGGCGACTTTCGGGATTGTGGCAATTGGCGTGGTATATGTCTACTTACTGCCGTATCAAAAATTATGGCTAATGTAATTCTCAACAGGATTAGTGATATTGTCGAGAGCACTCTCGAAGTTTATCAGGCTGGATTCCGTCTTGTACCGACCACACAAATACCCTACGGATAATATTAGAACAGTCAGCCGAAATGGGTTCGCCACTACATCTTATGTTTGTGGACTTCGAGAAGGCTTTCGACAGCGTTAAGCGAGATTACATATGGAATGCTTTGCGTAGGAGAGGTATTCCAGATAAGGTCATAGCTATGATTAAAGAATCCTACGAAGATGCAAGGTGTCGCGTCTTGCATAGAGGAGAGCTGTCCGAGAGCTTCCCTGTGCGAACGGGTGTCAGACAAGGCTGCATATTATCACAAGCCCTGTTTCTGGTGGTAATAAATGAAGTCTTGAAAGCTGCATTGGGAGGTGGGGAAAATAAAGGTCTTCAATGGAGACCATTTAACATCTTAAATCACCATGATTATGCTGCTGACGTGTGGTTGCTTGCACCGTTCGGACTTAGAGTCAAATTTTCGCTCGTTGCATTCTAAATGCAGAGGCGGGACTCAAAAAATATGTACATAAAACCAAGTACATGCACATGTGTTCGAATACTAGCACACCGATTGTTCTTAATAGACAAGACGTGGGAGAGGTGCACGATTTTTTTTTTATCTTGGAATCATTGTCAGCATGGACGACGGAGCCGAAAAGGATATTGAAGCTCGTCTAAATAAAGCTCGTCAGGCCTTCGGTATCCTTTCCTCTTTCTGGAGGTTAAGGGAGATCTCTCTTCGCACGAAGCTGCGAGTTTTTGACGCATGCGTCAAATTCGTGTTGTTACATGGTTGTACTACGGTTACTTTCCACGTGACCTTACCAAGAAATTGCAAACTTTCGTTAATCAATGCCTCCGACGCATTTTAGGAAGTGAGAAGAAGTGATCTCCAACGACGAACTTTAGAGTACAACTGGACTGATTAAAATAGGCATTGAGATACAAAGGCGGAAGTGGCAGTGGATCGGTCACACTTTGAGGAAATCAGAGCGAAACTTCGCCAAACAGGCTCTGGATTATAATTCTCAAGGAAGACGTTGGGTTGGTCAACCATGTAGCACATGGCAGCAAGCAGTTGAGCAGGAGGTCAGAGGAATAAACAAGTCCTGGCAACAGTTTAAGGCCGATGCTCAGGATCGCGGCTTGTGGAAGAGAGTTGTTTCTGTTCTATGCCTTTGTAGTGAGTCTTAACAGGGATTTGATTGATTTGATTGAACACTTTTAGTGAACCCTATCAGAACTCTTTATCACATCTCGTTCCTCATAATTCTTATGGCTTTCATCACCCCGATGTGGAAATTTCAATTGGAAATACATATTATTTTCCTTGACTAGGTATTGAAATGATCAAGTTAATTGTCGTCTTCATGATTTCGTATTTTTACCGATTTACCTCCCGCCCTTCCAAAATTATTGAGTTCTTCTCTCTTTCTCCTCGAACTACATACACATAAAATAAATTGCCTTATTTTTTACCAAGTTCATTTTTTTCGAACTTATGGAAGCTGTCTATTGTATAGAGTGTTTTCTTTTAAGATATAGTTAATATCTGAGATTGGTTCAAATAAGGTTAACATAAGTATTTTTATATCCACTCACTGTAGCACCTCTCATACAAATATAAACATTTAATGAAGAAAACTGTATTGTTTAAATTTCCTTGGAATATTTGACTACAAGCCGTGTCGATCCTTTAAGTGGCAAAACATTTATGTGAATAAATTGCTAGATATTTCTCAAACTTCCTATTTATTTATGATTTCGGGATCTTCTCAAATTGAAGTGGATTTATCTGTTCGACTTCAATGTGCACGTACAAACGCAAAATTTTAGTTGTACAGTTTCCACCACCTGTATGGATATATCCGCATGGGTAATCCACTAAAGTTATGCGTCGATAAGTATATGATCTCTCGATCTGCGGTCATTTTAGACGAACACTAAACCATATCCAAATAAATTATGATTTGAATTAATTTTTTTCACTTGAAATGCCTGAAAAATTTTGAAAAGTCTGTTTAAACAACTGCCTTCTCAAAAGTTTTCAATTAATTCAATGGAAATTTTCTGCTTTACAATCTTTTGCGATACAGTATACGCGGCTCATTTCTTTAGTGGTTTGCTTCTGATTTCACTTACCAACAATCTCAAGATTTAATCGGAATTGGCTTTTCTTTCTTGTATGTTCCACAGAGTCCAAATACTAAATCCTTTTGTAGTGTACATTAGCGATCTTTCTGTTTACTTCAACTCTAAGTACGTTTGTCTTGCGCATCTTCTGGTTGTATAAAATTCTGCATGGTTAGTTTTATCATCTTCTTCGACTTTTTTGTTCTTTCATATGGAACGATGCAGTTCTAGAAGTTAAGAAGAAACACAGTATAATTTATTATTCCGAGCATAACTGACGTACATGTACACATATTTAGGTGTACTCTAAATGAAATTGAGTGTATTAAAAACAATTTTTTGGGAAAGAACGTGCTGCTCAGCCAAGCCATGTGTCATCGATCGAAATAGTTGGTAGTCAGACGAGATGACGTCTAGAGAATACGGCGGGTTGAGTAGGACGTCCCATTTCAGTATTTCCAGGCAAGTTTTCACAACGTGAGTAACATGTAGCCGAGCGTTGTCGTGTAGCAAAACCACTTTGTCTTATCTCTCCTCATATTGCGACCGTTTCTCCTTCAATGCTCGACTTAAACGCATTAGTTTTTTTTTTTAGCGAGCTCCTGTGCTGGTTTTACCTGGCTGCAGCAACTCAAATACACCACGCCGAGGTGGTCCCATTAAATACACAACATTATTTTGGAGCCATGTATGTTGGGCTTGGCCGTCTATATTGATACTTGGCTGCGGTATCATTACGATTTTTTACACAAGAATTATTGTAATGGACTCACTTCTTACCGCCAGTGACAATGCGATGCAAAGAATCCTTCCTTTTTTGCCGTTGGAGCAGCTGGTCTCATGTGAAAAAGCGCCGTTCGACGTTTCTTGGCTTCATCTCGTATGGCATCCAATTTTCTTGGTATTGCATTATTCCCAAGGTTTTTAAACGATGTGAAATGGCTGGTTTTTGTTGCATTTAGCATGAATCTTCGTCCAATAATGCCTATAATTCTGAGTCTTCAAACTTTTTAACCGATCCGGGACGCTCCTTGTCTTCCACGCCGAAATCACTCATTTTGTATCGTTGAAACCATTCGTGACACGTTCTTTCACTAATAGCATCCTCACCATAAGTTTCAGTAATCACTAGAAGCGCCTCAGCCGCAGATTTTTTTGAATTGATGGCAAAAAGCAAAACTTTCCGCAAATGACGCTTATTTGGCTCAAACTTCAACATATTCGCGCACAGAAAAGTATATGACGCCAATAAAAGTTCACAAATCTAAAGATAAGAAGCTGTTGACTGATGCCTCACCACGTGACGTTTCTGATCCGCCATTTTCGATCAGCAGTTACTGCTGAAAACGGTGGTTTTCCATTTATACTCGCGATACCAAGCGTATTCGTAAACGCATTCAATTGTTATGTTGACAGGAGTGAAACTGCTGCTCGATATTCCGGTGATTTCCGTCCTGTTTATAGCCATCTTTCACTACGAATATATGTAAAATCCAAAGAAGGACCTGTGGTGGACTCGTCGCATATTATTATTACATTAATGAACAGGATTTAAAATCAGCTACTGTAATTCTACTTACAGTAGCAGGCGATTTTAAATCCTGGCTCTAAAACAAAACAAAAAAATTAAAAACATAAAGTGAGTTGGAAAAAAAGTTATTGCCAGATAAACATTGATAAATATCTATATAAATATAATTGAAGTGTCTGTCTGTTATTTGTTTATAAATGGCTATAAATAAGTTTTTTGCTTTATTCTAGCAATAACTAAGCAGAAACAAACGTTTTAAAAAATTTTCTCTGTCTGTCTGTCTTTCCGGTTTTCACGCAAAAACGGCCAAGCCGATTGTAATGAAACTTTCACAGTTTGTTAGATGTGCACCGAGATGTAATCTGCGTGATGTCTTATTTCAATACCCCCATGCCTTCCACCCCCTCCCATACAAAATGACTCATTTTCAAAAATATATACTAATCAAATTTTCTTCAAAACCATTGGAGCAAATCATTTGAAATTTAGAACATACTATTTTTATCAGCAATGTGATCTATGGTATACAAATTATTTGAATCCCCCTTCTCCTTCCACCACCTCCCATACAAACTGCACTTTTTCATGAAAGGCTATTCACCAATTTTCTCAGTACGTGTAACTTTCATCGAGCTTAAATGTTGTACTTTATCCTTAATTTGCATTATTATTAATATCGGGAAGAATTAACCGATTAGCTTCATTCTTTCTACCACCTCCCATACAATGTGACACAATTCCACGACTTCACTTAAATTCGATTTTCTTGAAAACTGTAAACGTTACTGATCTGAAATTTAAAATATGTCATTTGTATATTAACTATAGTTCCTTCTCAAAAAGCCACTTCAAACCGCCTACTCCTTCCACCACCTCCCATATAGACTGAACTTTTTCATGAAATATTCTAAACTAATTTTCTCAGTACATATAACTTTCTTTGAGCTCAAATTTCGTACTCTATCCTAAATTAGCATTATTAATGTCGGGAAAAAATTAACCGAGTAGCTTCACTTCTTCTACCCCCTCCCATACAATGTGGCACAATTCCACGTCTTTACAAAAATTCGATTTTCTGAAAAAGCGTGAATGATACAGACCTGAAATTTAAAATATATCAATTGCATAATGATTATAGTTGTTTCTCGAAATATCATCCAAAACCCCCCTTTCCTTCTACCACCTCCCATACAAATAGCACAATTTCATTAAATTCAATACACTAAGTTTCTCAGTACCTACTCAATTTTTGAAGCTTAAATTTGGTACAAAACATTTTTATAGCTACTCTAGCATGATGTGAAACAAATTAGTTCAGTGCAGCCACTTCCCATACAAAATTTCACAATATCACAAAAATTTCGACTTCATCTATGGTATCGTATGATTGGGCTCTACGCACAATCGTAGTCCTGTTAGGTTTTCAAGCTTAATGTTATTTTATTTGGGATTTTTTTTTTAATTAACACAAGCTATAATTATTCACATGTCCTAAATGCTCTTCAATACGTATATGATCTCAAATCACGGGATTGATTTGATCACGAGCCTCTCCCATTCAAATGCGAGTATCATGCTATCATTCTTAATAATTTATGGTTCTGATTCCAACAAAATACAAAACATTGTGTTCAAAGAGCCATTAAAGTAAGCGAATTATATATCCCATATAATGTATTACTAACTACATTCTCAAAAATTGCTTATTATTGCGATTTTTACGCGGACGAAGTCGCGGGCGTTTGCTAGTTATTTTATAAAAATAAATAGTTGTATTAATTGTTGTTGAATTAAAAAGTTAAATAGATGCATATACCTAGTCGTGCCATAAGTTCTGTCACACGTATATGGGCAATTTTTGTATAAATGAAAAAGAGTTTTTGACAAAGGAAAATATATTTTATTTTGGCATACTAATGGAAGTAAAATAAGCAACAAATTATTCAAAGTGGCCGCCTTTAGCCTTAACACAGCTCTTTAATCTGTTGGGCCAGTCATCGATAGCAGTACGCACTGTTTCTAGCGGAAAATTAGCTACTGCTTCTGTCAAAGATCGCTTAAGGCTCTCGATATTTGGGTGTCGTCTCGTGCACACCATGGACTCTAACTCCGCCCACAGTTTGTAGTCCAGGGGATTCAAATCTGGGCTCCCAGAAGGCCATTCCGTCGCCCTTATAAACTGTGGAATATTGGTTTCCAACCACGCTTGTGTGGTTCGAGCTTTGTGGGCTGGCGCAGAATCTTGCTGGAAAACCCAATGTCGATTGTTGAATAGCGTAGAGTTCAGCGGCTTCACACATCCCTCCAGGATGTCCGTTTGATAATTTTTCGCTGCAGTTTTTACGCCTTTTTCGCAAAAATGAAGCTCGGTGACCCCTTCGTAGCTGACACCCCACCATACCATGACTGATGCTGGATGATGTCCTCGCTGTACCCTAGTGGCAACTTCTCGGGCTTCTGCGGAGCTGTGGGCATACACCTTATCATTTTGGCGGTTGAAATGTTCCTCCACCGTAAACATTTTTTCATCGGTAAATAAAATTTCTCGATGTTTGTTGTTGCCGTACCGCCGAAGGAGCTCTTTCGATCTGGTGCTCCTAATTTGCTTCAACTGCTCAGTCAGCAAATGTCCCGTTGATCGTCGAAAGGCACTCATCCCGAGGTCAGATTTTATGATGCGAGACATACTTCGGGTGGAGATGTTCATCTCTCGAGCCATGATTCGTTGTTTACGAAGCGGATTTCGACGAATTCGACTCTCGACCGCTTTGATGGCAGCAGAAGAACGTACATCACGCGGACGTCCAGAACGAGGTCGATCTTCAATAGTCTGGATCGCGTTATATCTCTGGATCGCACGATACACAAATCTTTGCGTTATTTTTAACGGGCACAACAACTTGAAAATTTCACTCGCGGATTTTCCACACTTATGTAGTGCAATCACTGCAGTTCGGTTTTCTATTACACCCCATTCCATCTTCACACGTTAACGAACACACTTTAAATGACCATCAACTGTCAACAACATTATGACGTTTATAAAACTGGCCGATATTGAAATGTCACTCATAAAATAAAGTTGTTGCCAATGTGAGAAATTATGTGACAGAACTTATGGCAGGACTAGGTAAATAACTGTTGCCAAATAAATAAATAAATTGCTAAAAGATTTAATAATTTTTAAATTGTTAAATAAAGGATTGAAACCTTGAAGGACCTTCTGTGTCTAGTTCCGGCTTCTATAAAAAAGGGAACTGCGAGGGGCGTCAAAAATTTCGCGGAATGATAGGGAAGGAGGGTCAAATTAAACAAGATATTATTTTCCCTTTTCCCTTGAGCCTAATACATTTATCACATATCTCACAGAGTTAATTAATTCCTTCTAGAAAAATGTTTTATCAAGGCTTTAAAAATAGCTTGTAATTGCCGACTACACCTCATCGTTGGTATATTTTCTTCCCCGAAGTTCTTTCTTCAGTTTGGGAACAAATAGTAATTAGAAGGGGCTAGATCTGGACTATAAGGGAGTGGTTCATGCGTAGCCGCATTTCTGTAGGGCAGCCATTGCAACGTGGTTCTTGTCAACAGGTCCTTTGTCGTGCAAAAGCAGCATCCGTCGAGTCCACTTTCCTCTTCTTTTTTCTTTGATGGCATCCTTTAATTTTTGTAGCAGATTAGCATAGTATCCCCCTGTGATATTTTGTCCTCTTTCTTTATAGTCGATCATCAAACTCCCTCTGAATCCCAAAGAATAGTGGCTTTGATTTTTCCGGCGGCTTGTGAGACTTTGAACTTCTTGGGGAAGCGCCTTTACGGAAGCAATGCATTGTCTCCTGCTTTGATTAAGGCTCATAATAATGAACCCGTCTCCAGTAGCATTTCGAGTCAAAATTTCATCCCTACGAAATTTGTAAAGCTACCACAATTCATCAAAGACGATGCTGGTCATAAGTAGCGTGCTTAATAATGATAAAATTATTATATAAATTCTATGTAATATCATATATACCTAGTCAAGTCATAAATATTGGTACACAGAAAAATCGACGGCAAATGAAAACGAATTAATATTTTTCAAACTTTTTTTTTCTTTTTATTAGGTTATTCAATGGCTACAAATCTTAGAACAACTTATTTGAAATGACTTCCATTTGCCTTCCAGCACGACTTGAGACGATCTGGCCACTCATCGATCGCGAGACGCACTTCATGCCTGGGGAAATTGTCCACTGCACGGACAAGGGCTCGCTTCAACGACTCAATATTTGGGTGTCGAGTAGAGTAAGCCATGCCCTCTAATACGGACCACAACTTGTAATCCAACGGGTTGGGGTCTGAACTACCAGCTGGCCAATCATCCGTTGATATAAAGTCCGGAACGTTGTTTTTGGGCCACAGTTGAGTCGTTTTTGTCTTGTGAGCTGGAGCAGAGTCTTGCTGGAAAGCCCACGGCTTGATGGCGAATATTGATTAGTTGAGAGGCTTCACAGAAGGGTTCCAAGACGGTCGATTGATATACTTTGGCCGATGTTTTCACTCCTTTCTCGCAAAAACGGAGCTTGGTAACGCCATCGTAGCTCACTTCCCACCATACCATTACAGACGCGGGATGGTGGCCTCTTTGGACCCTCGGGATGAGGTGGGATGCTTCTCTGGCTGACTGAGCATACACACGGTCGTTCTGTTTATTGAACGATTCTTCAAAGGTGAAGATTTTCTCGTCAGTAAACAGAATTTGTCTGTGAGCGTTCTTCGCGTACCGGCTGCGTAACGCTTTGGATTTTCGCTTGCGTTTTTGCTTCAATGCGGCCGTGAGCAGGTGTCCAGTGTGTTGCTTGTACGCGTTGAGTCCCAAATCTTCTTTGATAATGCGAGACATGGATATTTGCGAAATTTTCGTGTCCCGCGACAAGATTTTCTGTTTTCGCAGCGGTTTTCGGTCGACTCGTTTCTTCATGGCTTTGATCGCTTTCGGAGTTCTCACAGTGTGCGGACAGCCGGATCTTTAACGGTCTCGTAGTCCACCAGTATCCTCAAACAACTTCACAGAACGATACACAAAATTGCGAGTGATTCCAAGCGGTTGCAACGTCCGAAAGATATCGCCTTTTTCCAAGTTGCATTTTAGTAAGCCAACTACAACAATACGATTTTCGATGTCGCCCCATTCCATGATTGTAAACAATTGATGCCAAAAACTTTTTACGTGGCAATGAAGCAGAAATGTCAACTGTCAAATCGCAGTCAAGACGAAATGGATGTGCCCAATATTGCATTCGTAATGAATGCGTTTAGTTGTGTACCAATATTTATGACTTGACTAGGTATACTATAAATAACAAACTCTTCTATACTATAAAATCACGAATCATAGTTATGCCTCTCATATTTTAACATTCTATCGGCTACAATCTAATTTCCAAATTGTTGACTTAAGTGAATGTGCTTCTTTCATGTTCGTGTGTCATTAACAAAGCTTTCTGTACTAGACGCGTTTATGTACCTGATGGTGTGCTCGATGACGATGACGATATTGAAGAATTTTAAAAAGACACTTTTTTTTTAACGACACTATATGTCGTCATTCAAAATCGCAACCTTTCCAGAGATGATGACGGTTACCTTCACCCGAAATCCTCCAAACAACTAGTCTAAAAAATCACCTTTCAACTCTTTATCTCGAGCGCAGCATCTAAGAGGCTTCTTGGTAAATCAAATGGAAAAAATACACTTACGTTCGGCATAAATAAAACCGGCAGAAAACTAAATTCAATTACTTTCAAGTTTTAGCGGATGGAATAGATATGTAGTGTGTCTGCGATATGGACAAAAATCATGTCTAGTTTTTTTTTTCATTAGTAACCTGTACTCTTGTTGATAGTAAGCGCCTCTTAGTGTTAAAAAAGGATTGAAATATCTTACGAGAAGTATGATTGCACGCGTCTTTTACTAACTATCTAATAAATTCCGAATACCAATGTGGACAGAGTTGAAGTTGACCAGGCCAGTCTAAAATGATGATGAATTTTTGAAATGTAAAGGTTGTTGTTGCTTACCAAGATCGCATAGCATTTAAAGAATCATGTTAATTTCGAAAATGAATTTCATTTAGAACTTCGCCCAGATTTAATAAACTGAGGTTTTGCATATGAGGCGCGGAGGTGCTACTTGCATCCTAAATCATTTTTCAGAATTTTCCCATTAGGGCTGTTTCCTTTTTGTTATATAATTAGACTGGCGTTTATTCTATGCATGCAAGAGGAGAACTATTTTTCTTTAAATATAAAATATTGGGAGTACAAATTGAAAATCGCCTTTTTTTGAACTTCGAGCATTTATTGTGTAAAAATGGTTAAAAATTTATTATTATATTATTGCCCATCGCTAGGCACAACTTTTTTCCCATCTTTCTAGCAGCATACGGATTCCGCGTCGAAAAAACTGCTCTTCTTTTGAGCCAAACCATGAATCGAATCAATATTTGACTTCTCCGTAAGAATAGAACTGCTGCTCAGCCAGGCCATGCGTCATGTCTGGAGAATACAGCGGATGGGGTAGAATGTCCCATTTCCGTTTTTGCAGGTATATTTTCACAATATAAGCAACATGTGGCCGAGCGTTGTCGTCGACCAAAATCACTTTGTCGTGTTTCTTTTAGTTCTTTGACCGTTTCTCCTTAGTTGTTTTTGGTAGCGATCTTCCGTGATTGTCTCTTTCACCCGGTTGAAGTAGCTCATAATACACCACGCCGAGCTGGTCCCACCAAATACACAGAATGATTTTCGAGCCATGGATGTTGGGCCTGGCGATGTTGTTACATGGAAGCGGTTGCCTAACGATTTTTTTCGCTTTGTATTATTGTAATGGATCCACCTCTCATGATGCGATGCAAAAAATCTTTCTTTGTTTGCCGTTGGTGCAGCTATTCCCATGTGGAAAAAACGCTATTCGACGTTTCTTGGCGTCAACTCGTACGGCACTCAATTTCCTTGCTTTTGCATCATTCCCAAGCTTATCAAACGATATGAAATAGCTTGCTGAGTTACGCTCAATGAATCTGCAAGATCTTGGTGCGTTTGTAACGTTCCTTGTTTTCCACGCCGAAATTACCCATTTGAAAGCGTTGAAACTATTCGCGACCTGTTCTTTCACTAATAGCACCCGCACCATAAGTTTCAACAATCATTCGACGCGCCTCAGTCGTAGATTTTTTTTTTAATTGAAGACAAAAAGCAAAACTTCCCGCAAATGACGCTTATTTGGCTCAAACTTCGACATAATTGCGCACAGAAAAGTATATGACGCCGATTAAACTTCACAAATCGAATGATGAAGAGCTGTTTACAGATGACTAAGTTTGCCATGTGACGTTTCTGATCCACCATTGTTGATCAGTTGTAGGTTTCTTGTCCTTGCACTCATATAACCACTTATGAAATGAAAAGTCGAGTCTACGTTTTTACTTTATTTAATTATAAGTTCACTAACAATATTTCACGACTATGACCTCATGTCCTCGCTGGAAGAGTAGAATTGAGAAAAGAACAGACAGTCTGACGACGCTTTTATACTGCCTTTTTACCGACCTGTCTAAAACGCTAAATTGCTGAATGGCTGAACTATATCTTATTCGCTGACATGTTGTCTTGTTGGTGACAACCGCTAAGGTTTTCTGTGGCGCTGCAGTCGCAGTGGTCCTACAGTACTCCCCCTGAGCAACATTCCTCACCACAGCAAGGTTTTTTTCGATGATGTTTAGCATTTCGTATCGTTGTCGAATCTGACACTTTTTGTTTTTGGTCCTGGATACGTACGTATTACCGGTGATGATGTTGATGCAATTGGTGTACTTTCGTCATCGTTTGCTATTATTAGTGTATACGCCGGTTTCAGTCGCTCGATGATTGCTGAATGGCTAAACTATATCTTATTCGCTGACATGTTGTCTTGTTGGTGACAACCGCTAAGGTTTTCTGTGGCGCTGCAGTCGCAGTGTTGCTACACAGTATTTACTGTTGGCACCATCTATTGGGAAACGGCCGGCTTCAATTTGTACTCTCGCTAACTTTTAGTTTGCAAGGAGCAAGTTTTGAATCTTTGCAGTGTAAGAAAACAGTTTTGGAATTAATTTATCTGCAAGTAAACAATGTTGTTTCTTGCAAGCTACTGAGTAGTTCGGTCGAAGGGTGGAAAGCAGTTTAATTTATCAATTAATTAAATAGTAGAATATTTTATTAGTAAAAAATACTACTAATAATAATAATATATAAAAACTGAGAAAGGATTCAATATAAAATAGAACAGAATAAATAAATAATAAAATCATAGACAAAAATTATGTTTTATTGCAAGTATGTGCCTTGTCAAATTCTTGGTTCTTCATTTTCTTCATATACATAAATAGTAATTATTTTCTTCATCAGGGTTTTCGCTTTCTTCTTCTAGGGCATCACCGTTGCCATCCAAAATTTCACGGTAAAACTTTAAACTTTCTATTCCTCGCCAGTCCACCCCGAAATGCCCCACAATGCTTTAGAATAAGTTTGTACACGTCAGGCAATTTTTTGGGCTTTGTGCTTACAGTGTAAAGTTTAAAATTGGTAGTGGCTTAATCATTGCGAGTGTTTTTCCTTTTTATACTAGATGAAATCTGAGTGTATAATAAGTTTGCCACAAAATTTGTAACAACATCCGGTTTTGAGATTTTTGAGTGATAATAAAATTTTTTCTCCGTGTTTTATTTCTTAGCGTTACAAACTTTGTGGCAAACTTAAATCGATTTTCTTGAAAAGTATGAATGCTACTGATCTGCAAAAAAAAATTCTCTTTCATCTAGAATATCGCATGATTGGGCTTTACGCCAATCGTTGTTTTTGTTGATATTTTACCAGTTTAACACCTTTTGGTCAATATTTGATGTGTATGATTGGAATAACATCTTGTATGGAATCTGTGAATGTCTTGTATACTGTTCACGAAGCAAGACTTTCTTTTTACTTTGATAGCCGTCTGACATTTAGGAAACAGCCTTGGCCTTGTATCTATAATATTTGAAAACAGTACCCAAAATTATTTAATACTATTTAAATGAAAGAAATCAACTTTCAAAAACAGAATACTGAACATTAATTTAAAGCTTACTTTTATCTTTCAAGTTTGGTTGTTATTCTTGCACTTTTGAGGCTGGCGCTTTCATTTTCTTATAGGATCACTACTTCCATTACAAAAACTTACACCTTAGTAACAATTACTCCAAGGGTAGAGCTGAAACAGAGACAAACTATTATACAAACAAAATACTCGACGAAAAGTTACCATGTACGCAGGTTATGGTTGCAAGGATCTAGTTTTATTCTGTTTTACGCAAGGAAACAGTTTTGCTACTCACTTGCCAATGCAAGGGAAGAGTTTTGGAACTCACTTCGACTTTCAGAGGCTAAAAACAAAGGGGAACTAGCGATTTTTTATTATTTTTGATCTCACTAACTGAAACAGGGTGGTGATATCTGTCAAAAATCACTGACATCTTTTTTAAAAAATGCAAGAAGCGAACTGAGCGCCACATATAAATTACATAGGCAACACGATATCAGGTTCTGTTATGTGTAGCTCCTTCCGGTTGTTCTGTGGGTTTTTAATTTCTGGTCTTTCTTTTAATTATATGGACTGGATGGTCGCGTTCGTTCGCCAACTTTCGCCATCCACACTACTTGAAATTTAGTAAATTATTACTCAGTGTTCTCTGATCATCGAATGTGTGGATCTACCTTTGATGGAAGCAATAGAAAACGAAAAAAGCTGCCAACAAGTCGGGCGCAACTTTATTATTCTTGGGACAAGTTAATCAACAAGAGGTGTAGGATTTGTTTCCAAGACTCAATCAAAGAACGTACGGCGCTGCTGGTGGTCCGTCGGCTGCAGTTCTTGAGTCAATAAGACCTTGTACGCATGCAGAGCCAAATCTTTCGTCAATATTCGCTGCAGTGTAGACGTGGAGAGGTCGAGTTCTTGAAGACGTTGACGAATGGAGGTGTTTGGGTCGTTTTTAACACTGTCCTTTACTGTGGCGATATTTTCCGTCGAACGTCCAGGGCGAAGTCGTTTCGGTGTCTTCACAAATTGCACTGATAAAATTCAACGACTGTGTAGCCTTCCATGATAAATTTCCCGCATTTACAAATGACAAATAAGCCGTTCACTGCACAAATCGATTCACTCCATAAAACGAAATGTGAAGAAATGCGATGAAATAATGTACATAATTTTTTAAAATGCCCTTCATAATATAAATTCAAATAAATATTGTATTGTAGAATGCATTGTATATTATATAGCTTTCATCTAATTTATTAAACATATAAAAAGCTATAACTAAACCAAGTGCTTTGACACTTAAATTTAAAATATTTCAAAAGCGTAGTTAATCGATTTGTGCAGTGAACGGCTCAAATGTCAACAGTTGACAACTGTCAAGCGACCGGCTGTCAAATAATAATGCTTTTCAACAATACACCTCTTGCTCAAACACCCTATATAGCACTTAAATGCGATTACGATCAATAGCTTCAGTATAGGCTTCCGTGGCGTAGTGGGCAGCGTGCTTGCTTCTCAGTCAATAGGTCGTGGGTTCGATTCCCACTCCAGACGGGATTTTTTTAAGCGCAAATTTTTCAGTTGCTACTGGTGATAAAAAATTATTCGCAATAAAATGGGGAAACGGTGTAAAAGTGAAACAGTTCCACTTCAAGAAGGCCTAGATACTCAGCAGATGGTTTCTGTTCGCTTTCTATCATTCAGTCCCTCATAACATCTGCAAATATTTGTCAGTAAGTAGCCAGTACAACTGAACAATATACCAGCTTCTCCACTCGCTACGGTCGTTCTCACTCCCCTTCCCCAACCTTCCCAATCCCATTCCTTCCCTCCATGACTGTGTTTGTGCATTGCACATAAAGGCCGAAATTGCCTATAACCAAAGACTATCAATAGTATAAGATATCCCAAGCCTATGGAAAAAATTTTCACATTTCTCGCACAAGAGCTTTTCTTGAGATGCGTTGAGAGCGAAGCTTTTTGATCGGTATAAATGCAGTCCCTAGCACTGTCCGCAACTGGGATATTGCAATTGAACATTACCGCGCGGGTAGCGGCGAATGAGCGGGGATCAAGTTGTTGCCTGCCATTGAATACACGCGCGCAGGTACCTGGGAATGAGCGGGGTTCAAGTCGAATAATTGTATGGTGTTGAGATCACAGTGCACACGTTGAGATATTCGTATGTACGTTTTGGAAGACGACGATCGAGTTCACGGAGTGGATTAGGCCGCATTTCCGATTTTTGTTTTGGATGAAAATTTGAGGATATGTTCTTATGACTGAAAAAAAAATAATTCTATAAGGATTCTATAAGATTTTTTTTTTATAATCGGCCGATATTTTTGATTTCGGATTTGGATGATAATTTGCGGATATGTTCTAGTTGAAAAAAAAAATACGTTGAAGTATTTTTTTTAAATATGCATGGTTATATATTTGTATATAGGTATATACATATGTATATACATATATTTGTTTTTTGTAATGAAACTTGTGGTTTTTGCTCTTTTGTGCACTCCAGAGCGAACTTCGAAAAATAATATAATATGTTGAGCTACAATATAAATTTGCCTGAAAATTTTACAAGTTATAGATAATAAGTACACAATTTTGATAAATACAGTAGACTCGCAGTTATATGAACTAATTAAGGTTTGGTGTGTTCATATTAACGGGGGTTTCATATAAGCGGGGTTAATAAAAAATGCAATTACATAGTTCATAATGCAATTTATATGTATTTAAATCACATAGTATTTGTGAAATTAACAAAATTCTTGAAAACAAAATAATAATAAACATAAATCCTTATATAGTCCTTATGTAATTGGAAATTTTTTGTCTGAATTTAATTTGCGCTCAACGCTTTTAGTACTGCCTTTTCCCTCAGCTTTCGTAGAGCAAGAACGTCATTAAATTTATCTGAATTATCTGCAGCCCATTCTATTGCTTTGTTCATATCTTGTATTGCCTCTACTGCGGATATTTTCTGTCGTTGATTGTCTTCTGTATCATCGATGTTACTGCCTTCATTTTCTTCGTCGTCTTCTTGTTCATTACTATCAGCTATATCATTGTTCCACCTGTCGATATCTTCTGTAGTTAAGTCAATCTGTTAATATTAAATGATGGAACAATTTATTAGTCTCATATTGAAAAATGAAGTTTACATACTCCAGGACTGCAGAAACTATTGAGCACTCGAGAAGTTTCTGAAATAGTCTCTGCAATTTCTTGATTCCATTGAGCTCTAAGAATACTGAGCGGTATATCATCGTGAGCTGTCCGAGAGCTTTCCTGTGCGAACGGGTGTCAGACAAGGCTGCATATTATCACCAGCCCTGTTTCTGGTGGTAATAAATGACATCTTGAAACCTGCACTGGAAGGTGGGGAAGGTAAAGGTCTTCAATGGAGACAACTTAACATCTTAAGTCACCTTGATTATGCTGATGACGTGTGTTTGCTTGCACATACCCGTTCGGACTTAGAGTCAAATGTTCGCTCGTTGCATTCTAAATGCAAAGAGGCGGGACTGAAAATAAATGTGCGTAAAACCAAGTACATGCACATGGGTTCGAACGCAAGCACACCGATTGTTCTTAATGGACAGGATGTGGAAGAGGTGCAAGATTTTTGCTATCTCGGAAGCATTGTCAGCATGGACGGCGGAGCCGAAAAGGATGTTGAGGCTCGGCTAAATAAAGCTCGTCAGGCCTTCGGTATCCTTTCCCCTTTCTGGAGGTTAAGAGAGATCTCCCTTCGCACGAAGCTGCGAGTTTTTGACGCATGCGTCAAATCCGTGTTGTTATATGGTTGTACTACGTGGAAAGTGACCGTTCGACTTACCAAGAAACTACAGACTTTCGTAAACCAATGCCTCCGGCGCATTTTAGGAATATTCTGGCCAGAAGTAATCTCCAACGACGAACTTTGGAGTACAACTCGCCAGACTAAAATAGGTATTGAGATTCAACGGCGAAAGTGGCAGTGGATCGGTCATACTTTGAGGAAACCAGAGCGAAACATCGCAAAACAGGCTCTGGATTATAACCCTCAAGGAAGACTGTCGGGTTGGACGACCATGTAACACATGGAAGCGAGCAGTTGAGCAGGAGGCCAGAGGAATAAACAAGTCCTGGCAACAGCTTAAAGCCGATGCTCAGGATCGCGCCTTGTGGAAGAGAGTTGTTTCTGTCCTATGCCCCTATAGGGGGTCTTAACAGGAATTTGATTGATTTTTGATATCATCGTCTGAAAGGTTTTTATCCTCGGCTGTAGACAGTATGGGTTTCCAGCAATTGATTATTGTTGTTTTCTCCAATCGATTCCATGCACAATATAAATTAACAACAGCATAACCACAAGTTTCATTGCAAAAAACAAATGTATGTATATGTATATATATACAAATATATAACCATGCATATTTAAAAAAAACACTTCAACGTATTTTTTTTTCAACCAGAACATATCCGCAAATTATCATCCATATCCGAAATCAAAAATATCGCCCGATTATAAAAAAAAAATCTTATAGAATTATTATAGAATTTTTTTTTCAACCATAAGAACATATCCTCAAATTTTCATCCAAAACCAATAATAAAGTAAAAGTGTTATTTTGTACGAAATTAAAAAAGTAAGGAATTTGTAGGAATTATGTGATAAAAATTGTCTCCAGAAAATTAAATGCTGGAGCAAAACTAAAAACAACTCCGTCTTATTCTTTAACTTAAAATGTACGTAAAATTTCTGCATATGAAAGAAAGATAATAGAATAATTACTGAAAGTATTTTTTGAATCAAGAAACACAGACAAATTAATTAATCGGCCAAAATATGACATTTTTTGATTCACTAAATTAAATACTACTTCAAAACTATAAAAATGTTCAAACAAATTGATGTTACAATTTAGCAGATATGGTTTGTCGAAGTTTAATCTGCAGTGCACAGAAGAGCAAAACCATCGATTTCATTTACAAAAAAAAAAATCCAAAAAAAAAAAATCTTATAGAATTCTTGAAAATTTGTTTTTCAACCATAAGGACATATCCGCAAATTTTCATCCAAATCAGAAATCGGAAATGCGGCCAGTTGAATAAACAGAGAATCCACTCCGTGAACTTCTCGATCGTCGTCAGCCTAAACGTACATACATACGAATATCTCAACACGATAGAATTGTGCCTACGACTTGAACCCCGCTCATTCCCATCTACCTGCGCAGTTACGACCAACTGCAATAGAACAGTCGATTCCAGCAGCAATCCTGCAATGGTACGCCACCGAAGCTTTAGGAAAGCTTTTCGCTCTCAACGTATCTCAACAGCGAAAAACGTGATAAATTTTTTCCATACGCTTGGGATATCTTATACTTTTGATAGTCTTTGCTATAACACAGGTCATTCTGTAAAAAAAAAAAAAATATGCATTGTGACCAGAAAGTACCGACGATTTGTAAATAAAATTACTCTGGGGAATGATATTTCAAAAAATTTGTGTGAGCAGGTATGACTGTCCTTAATTATTATCCCAAAAATTAGCGCGGTCTGTTAATTAGTTCAATGCCTTCAAGGACGGTCGAGAGATCCTGGAGGACATGCCTCGTTCTGCACGACCTCCGACCTCTTCAACTGACGAAAACATTCAGAACCTGAAGGAAATGGTGCTCAAAAATCGTCATATCAGTGTTAAGGAGATAGCAGGAGAGCTCGACATCTCTTGCGTTCGTTCGAGTTTAGTGGATACTTTGGCCATGAAACGCATCCTTTGGCCATGAAACGCATCCTTTCTCAACTCTTTCCAATAAAGCTGAAAGGTGTTTGGGTATTGATAAGTTTTTAAATGGTTGCTTGAATCACGATCAAAACTGGCTGTATAGAATATTAGTTTTATAAACAGAGTTTTTTAGAATTCCTATAAAATTCGGTGTAGCTTATATGCACGAAACCAGACATTGGTATTTGTATGAGGGCGTAGAGAAGGTGAGGGAATCGCAAAGTTTGTGAAGCAGCTTTATTAATTTTCTCTTGAAAGGTGTTCGTTATTACTAGATTTATTGAAATTGGTCGAAAACATACTTTTGTAAAGAAGAAGGGCAAGAGGATTTTAGAGCTTTTGATGCAACTTTGTATTATAACAGTCTTGGTTATCATTATTTTGTCTATGCACGTGCAAAATTTTATCTTTGTATCTCTTACCAGAGTCCTAAAAAAATTAGTGACACTTTTCGACATTTTGGTCTACCACCTCTTTTCGCTTACACTAGTTCACTAGTTTTCAGTTAAGTTAACTAGTGTACAAAATGAAGCAGCTGATTCATTGTGCAAGAAGGGATCCTAATCTGATATCATTGGTACCCTTCACTCAGTACTGCAAGAATGTACAGCCAAATATAGCTTAAATCAGAGTGTGTTCTTCACTGGGACGACGGCAACAGGTAATAAGCATGCTTTATATCAAAAATATTCGGTTGGAAGAACTTGTGAATATCTAAAACTAAATAGGAATCAGACAAGATCATTAGTAGGAATATCGCAATGGGCCCCTCATAAGCAGCTTGATGCGTTCGGTAGCCTTTTTTCTGTTCAGGTTGTCTACTGGGGTCTTCTTAAGTTGTTTTAGCACATTATAGCCCATAAAGTATTTTCCGATCTCTGAGCTTTCGTTTCAACAGCTGTGCTCCCTGTTATCTGCTGCAATCTATTCTCTGGATGATGATGGCCGTGTCTCCAGTCCGCCATATCTAAATGGGCAGTACTTCCACGTAATCGTTGGGCTTTTTTTTTTTTTTGGACGGCGGCAGTTGTTCCTTAAATGTCCTGCGCGTCCGCAATCCCAACATCGTAGAGCTCCAGATCTTAAATTCTGTATTGCTACCTCTACCACTCTCGGGTATTCATCCAACCTAGCCATGTTCTCTTGACATCGCCAAATATTTTGCCATTCTGATCTGGAGGCACATTCTAAACAAGAAATTGATCTACTTCGCTTACAGTAATCATGTCGGGCCCTGTCTGTCTGCAATTTCAAGGCGAACTTTTTAACTAGTGCTCTGTTAATTGGACTCTTCCTTCTGGCATAATCTTTGTACAGTTCGACAGTAACTCTCCGGATTCGGCAGCTCTTGTTTGGTGCCAAATCCTGAGCAATTCATTCCTGTTGGTTTAGTTCTGCTGCATTCACGTCTTATGTGCCCGACTCTTACAAACTGCCAACAAAGTAGTACGCTTCTTCGGTAACTTCTGCTTTGTTTTAAACTTTGGCAGAATCATTCCTTGATTGCAGTCATTTTTCGGACCCTTGTGAAGATTTTTTAGCAGCTTCGAATGTCAGAGCGCACACCACAGCACCCTGCGGTGTCTTATTCTATACCAGTCTCAACGCTTATTGTAGGTCTCTATCTTGCAGAGCGACGGTAAATGTAATATAAATGTACTGTAATATTTGTCATTACAAAAACTTAGTTAGCTTTGAATCCTTTAATGTCGAAAATTTGTAATAATTTTTGATTAAAAAACAATCGTTGACCGTATCACATCGCATTTTATTCGAAATCCTTCCTTGGATTTACAATCTCTTCATCATAAATTTTGATCATCCTTACCTGGATTACATTATCCATCATCATCATCGTCATCATTTTTGTTGTTTGCATGAGTTCGTCATGAATCAATTGCTATGCCGACCAATTTTCTTCGAGTCCCTTAAAGTGAGATCGTATGATTCGCTGCATTAGAATCGATGCAATTAAACAATCGCGTTACCGACGCCTTTACACTTCCGCGTTTTGCCCGTAACACCTCCATCTTTGTTTAAAGCGATCACAAAATTATAAAATTTCCGCACATGATTGATTTTATTCAAAGAGATGATCACCTTTTTAAATATTCACAAAAAATAGTTGATTAGAAGATGTCGTTCAAAGGATGAAGGTATGTGAAACTCAATTTGTTAATTTCAATAAATTTATTACAAAGCAAAGGATACTTAACCAAATTATCCGGATCAATTATCCGGCTCGACGGACCGATCCTGCTGAGTTTATAGATGACTCGGATTGTGTAGAATTTGAGAAGAAGTATTATTTGTGCAAATCGAAAATTTCAGACTTTATCAAAATTCTACGTAAAAATTATTGTGAATCTCAACCATATGGCGTTTATGAGTTAAAACAGGTAATCGATAGTCACGTCGTAAAGCATTTAACGGATAACATTGATAATCGTTTATCGAAATTTCATATCAAGCCATTTAGCGATGAATTAAGCGAATGGGTAGCCTTTCGTGATCTATTCGTTATGCATGATAATAAAAAAGTGACTAATTGCCAGAGGTTTCATTATTTAAAAAGTTTTTTGTGTGATGAGGCGTTAAATTTGCTAAAACATTTAACTAAATGAGACACTAATTACATCGAGGCATGGGAACGGTTGAACCATCGATATAATAGAAAGGGTCCTATTGCGAACTCTGGTGAAACGATTTCTTTCGATACCGAAATCGTCAGTTGGCGCAGCCAATAACTTGCCTAAATTAACAGATACCGCGGACGAAGTGATTCGGGGTCTTCGCGCGTTAGATCGTTCGCGGAAAATCGGGATGTTTGGTTAATTCATATTCTCCTCGATAAACTTGATAATACCAAACAAAAATGGACTGAGGTGGGAAAAATCGAATTTCCGAAATTTACAACATTTTTAAACTTTTTAGAGTCGCGTTGTGAAGTACTTCAATCGGTAAGCGCGTTAAAACAAGTTGTTAATCAGAAACCGTTTACAAAAGGTCCTCAAAACTTTCATTTAACACCATTTCAAAATAATTGTTCTAAGGTGCGGTCAAAATCACTTATTGTCGCAGTGTGAAACTTTCAATTCGTTATTAACTGAATTAAAACGTGAATTCGTCAAACGCGAAAAATTTTGCTTTAGCTGTCTTCGAGCAGGACACTCATCAAATAAATGTAATTTAAAACATAGCAATGCAATAAGCATAATCATACGCTTGTACATGCTCAAGCTTTCGTACCGTCCATGGCATAGTCGAACGTTTCTCAACTTCTAGAAACTAACACCAATGAAGCAAATCGTACAAGTGATCTGATCAACAATCACTCATCGCAAGTACTGCTCGTACCCCTCGGTTAAATACACTGCTACCAACAACTATAGCCTTTGTTCGAGATAACAGTGGTAATTATTTGCCTTGTCGTTTTCTCTTGGACTCAGAGTCGCAAGTGTCGTTCGTGACTGAGTCGTGTTTCCAATCGCTTTGTTTGACACGTGATCATTCCAAAATACCAATCAAGAGATTTTCTTTGGCTAA
Source organism: Chorisops tibialis (assembly GCA_963669355.1). NCBI lineage: Eukaryota > Metazoa > Arthropoda > Insecta > Diptera > Stratiomyidae > Chorisops > Chorisops tibialis. Next base: position 129,386,420 of record OY770264.1, read on the forward strand.
CGCAGGAGCAACGAGAGGATGGACCATCTTGACGCTTCGCCATCATGTTATGATTTAGGCCCGCGGAACGAATTATTTTGACTTAAAGCCAAAATAATTCTGAAAGGAAACGAAAACGTCAATGTTCGGGACAAGAAAGGGCCAATTCCTCCTACTTCCGAATTGGTGGCTGACTAAGGAACGGAAGCGACACGCTTGCTGGCGGCCGGGACTAGCTACGGCAGTGTGGGGGGGTACTTGTTCCTTAACCAGACCATAAAACCCATGGCCTGTATAACAAAAATTTCGTGTCGGCTTACTCCGGGTTAGGGTGAAAATTGGGATAATTTTCCCCAGTGGTCGTGAAAGACCATGAAGCGATGGAGTTGCCGACTTCGCGATTTGTGTCAGGGCGCTAAGGTGGTTTTTTAGCGCCCTCTCTGCCCTCCCTACCTCAGCCACGACTTTCCTTAAAAAAAATCATTTTTGGTCGTGGCCCCATGTCGAGGTTCGGGGCGAATGAGCTAAGCGCTCGGGTTCATTCTAAAAATGGCTCTTTTAGCCTTTAATCATCGCGTCGAAAAAAAATATAAATATTTTCAAAAAAATCGATATGCAAAAGAAAAAAAAATCAAAATAACAAAAAAAAAGGTCAAAAAACTTACCCAGTCATAAAATTCTTCTTATATTGTTTTTCTTGTGTTATTAATTTTTAATTTTTATTTTTTTATTTTGTCAATACGTCCGTCCGTTGGTTCTGTCAGGTGGTTCTGTCAGGTTTTTGTCTATCTTTGTTTTAATTTCTCTTTTTTTTTGTTTTAAAATTATTAATTAATTTTTTTATATATTTATTCCGATTGGGCTTAACTTCATTTCACATTCGATGAAAAAAAAATTCTCAATCACGAATTTTCCCGGCCCGTCGCCAACATCGGATCACGCTCGTTGCCAATTCAATTGCCGACATCATTTAGGATCACGATCCCGTAAAAATTTTCCGTTGAAAATCGCGCACAATTGGAAAAACTCATAAACTGTAATTTTTTTTTTTCAATTTTCTTTTTCTGCTTTAACTCAGTAAATTTTTCTTCCACAAACGACTTTCATTCATTCTTCTTTATTCTTCATCTTGGCTGTAAGAATCTGCCAGAATCATAGTTTCTCCAAATAACATTCATATAACTTGTACTTAAATATCAAAATCACGCTCACGTAAATCTGCCATTCGATTTTCTCTCGGGTAGTCTAAGAATTCTATATGTGATAGCCAGGCGATAAACCGTAGGTAAAATGCATTTCTTTATCATGACTCGATTTCATACGCTTATAAAAAGGAAAATCATCAACATTGTCGGTCCTCTTTGACATCGAATCCGTTCGTTTTCGTCGTAACGTTTGTTCACTCTGTGGCGTATCTTCTTCTTCTTAAAACCACGAGGCAGCAACTCATCGCCGAATTCGTCCGGGCGGTAAAAATGAACAGCGCGAGGAGAACGCAAAAAAAATATATTTTTTTTTTTTTTCTCTATGGAACAAGACTCCCGAATTCCTTTTGTTTTTGCATGATAAAAAAAAATATGAAATCTTAAACTGGTGGTTTGCAACAATGATTTTCCCCACACAAAACTTTTCTTATTTTCACTCGTTTTTTCCTTTAAAAAAAAAATTTGGACCGCCACGCGTTTTGAACCCGACCGAAAAAAAAATAACTGGCCATTCTCCGGGGTTAACGCGCACGTTTCATTCTTAGGTTTTGGCTTCGGTAGCTTGAATGTAACTTAATTAAATTTCGCGACTCACTTTTTCATTCGTAATCAAAATAATATCACGGACTTGATGGAATATTCAATTCGTGCAAAAATGAGGAAAATTTTTTTCTTTTTTTTTTTTTTTCTTCTCGACCCGCGCCACGAGCTCGATTCTCGACGATCAACCAAAACCGACTGCCTCTCTTTTTTTCTTCTATCTGTTCGGCCGGCAACAAAACTAACGGCACTTTCCTTTGAATTTTTGGTTGCCAACTTGTTAGTTCCAGGGCTTGCGAACCTTTTCGATGCCGGTCATTTTACATCGATCGTAGGAATTATTAATCAAAAAAAATTTTTCGGGGCGACAACTCAACAACATAGGCGGTTCGCCGCTGGTTTCCAGCGCCGAATCGACTAAGAAAACTGTCGCTAGGTGTCTCGTGCTCACGACTGAGAGCCGGGCAATAGGTGTTGTACTCCTCGAATCACTGCCTGAGATCCTTGGAGTGGTAGACTCCCACACGTTTGCCTCCTAAATCCTCCAATTCGTATCGTGAGTTGCCAAGCACCAGACGAATCCTGCACTTGAGGAACTTTTTCGCCAGCTTAGCATTATAATTCTGCGCGGCTGTGGACAAGGAAAAGTTTCTTCGGAATACTTCCTGTCCTACACGAAATTGTGTTTGAGCAGCACGCAGATTATAACGCCTGCTACTGTCCTCATGTGCGACCCTTACTTTCGTCTGTGCAAGCTGTCTCACGATAGGAATTCCCTCTCGAGGTCGAAGCTGTACATTTGACTCACCCAACGCTCGCAAACGCTTCAGCAGTTCGTAGTCCTTCCCATGTAACATCATATGATTCCCAAACAAAACCTGATAAGGAGAAAATCCAGTGGCTTGGTGGAGTGAGCTCCGAAGGGCACATCCTATTTTGCTTAGACTCTCATCCCATCGTGTTTGGTCATCAGTGATGAATGTTCGAATTCCGGCTAGGATGGACTGATTGACACGTTCCGATGCATTTGCTTGCGGTGAGTAGCTCGGGGTGTACAGGTGTTGAACTCCGTATTTATCTAGCATAGAGTTAAACACTTTTGACTTAAATTGAGAGCCATTATCGGAGAGGATCGTCTCAGGTGTCCCAAACGTGTGGAAGACCTGCCCCTCCAGATATTTAGTGATTTCTTCAGCAGTAATTCTCCCCAAGGGGTGTAAAAGGGGGAATTTGGTGAAGTGGTCCAAGACGATAAGAATGGCGATTTTACCCCGTTTGGTACGTGGATATGGTCCCAATACGTCGATGTAAAGGTGTTGGAATGGCTGATCTGTCCGGAACGGTTCTCCCATAGGCGCTCGTAGAGGTCTGTTCGGGGACTTTGTCTCTTTACAAGTGTCGCACGCCAGAACGTAGGTGCGTACTTGTGTAGCCATCCCGGGCCAATACAAAAATCGTCTGACTCGCTCTAGCGTTTTAGCGTAACCACCATGGACCGTAGTGTCTGCTTCGTGCGCCTGAGCAATCGCAGTTGACGTAAGGCTTGATGGAATCCATAGCTTCCAGGCCCTGTCCTCCGCAATCGGGTCACCGACGTGAGGCTCTGTCCGCTTATACACGAAACCATCCCTCACGCATACGTCAGGAAGCCGATCGGCGTTCGCATCAACCGTGGACACCAATTCTTTGTATTCTTTGCCAGAGAATTCTGGAGAATTCATGTCCACGATCGGTGCCACGTCGATCAGCGCATTTAGTCCCTCTTCGTATACGCGAGAGAGGGCATCGGGTACAACGTTCAAGCTCCCTCGTCGGTGCCCGATTACGAAGTCGAAACCTTGAAGTTTCAGACTCCACCTCGCTAACCGTCCTTGTAGGTCTTTCTGCGACATAAGCCATTTGAGACTTGCATGATCCGTGATGACTTTGAACGCAGTCCCTTCTACATAGGCTCGAAATTTTTTCACGCTCAACACAGCTGCATAACACTCGAGTTCGGTTACACTATAGTTGCGTTGAGCGGAAGTGAGCTTCTGTGACATATACGCTACTGGAGATTCTGATCCGTCGTCGTTTTCCTGAAAGAAAACGCTACCCACCCCTGACTTACTAGCATCGCATTGTATTACGAAAGGCCTCTTGAAATCTGGGTTGATCAAAACGGGTGCTTTCGTCAGCAAGTCTTTCACTACTAGGAAGGAAGTTTGTGCCTCTGTAGTCCAAGCAAACTGGTTGGACTTCTTTAGAGTGTCTGAGATCGGTGATACGGTAGCAGCAAAGTTGGGGACGAATCGTCTATACCAGCCTGCCATACCAAGAAAGCGTCGAACTTGACGTGCGGACTTTGGCGAAGGGTAATCGACTATGGCTGAGACTTTGTTCGGGTCTGTCTTCAAGCCTCCATCTCCAACGATGTATCCGAGATACTTCACTTCTCTCAAACAAAACTTGCTCTTGCTGACGTTGATCGTCAAGCCAGCTTTTCTTATACAATCTGCGACTTCGCTCAATAAAGTCAGATGTGAGTCGAAATCCTCAGAAATCAACAGTAGATCGTCCAAATATACGAATACCTGCTCCTTCAGCTCGGGTGAGATGACTTTGTCCATCAAACGACACATCCTTTGCGGCGCGTTGCATAAACCAAAAGGCATGCGAGTGTATTGGTATAGAGGCCGACCAGGAATAGTAAACGCTGTGTATTCTCTAGATTTTTGTTCGAGAGGAATCTGCCAAAAGGCATCTTTGAGGTCTAGGCTGGTTATAAAATTGGCTCGCGGCAAACGACTTAAGATACCGTCAATGTGTGGTAATGGATAAGCATCCTTCTTCGTCACATCATTGACTTTGCGCGAGTCCAAGCATAACCGTACCTTGCCTGGCTTCCTCACAAGAACCACAGGTGAACTCCATGCACTCTGGCTGGTCTCTATAACGCCAAGTGCTAACATACGATCGATCTCGTCATATAACAGATTTTGGATCGCAGGTGAAACGGGATAATGTCTTTGTTTGATGGGACTAGCATCCCCAACGTCTATACTATGTTCAACGACGTTGGTTACACCGAGTCCGTATTCTTCGTACGATGGAAATTTGGACTTTGCCAATTCCAACCTCTTTACATCTGAGGGCGTTAAATGGTGGGCATCCTGAGCAATTAGTTGCGATGCAGTATCGGGAATATCGACCGCGCTGATGATGTTAGGAGCTAGATGAAATGATCGCCAGAAATCTACCCCAAGGTACAATTCCTGCGATAGGCTCGGCACAATATATAAGGTAATAGTTTTAGTAGCACCACGAAAGGTAATGTCGGTAACTACTGTGCCCAAAACTCTTTGTGCAACACCATCAGCTGTCTTCACGTCTTGACAGACTGGTCGATAACTCACCTGTGCATCTTGAAGGCGTTGTAGGGAATTTGCTCCAAGGCAACTAATGCTCGCACCACTATCGAGGAGTCCTTTAACGTCCACTCCGTATAGGGATACCATGGCGTACGGGCGTATATCGAACGGCTCGGTAATGATGGTAGACAGAATCGCTTTCTTTTTTTCACGCACCATCCTCCAGAACATACGAAGGCGTAAGATTGACTTTCTACGACCGAATCCACCCGCTAGTGATGATACTTGATCAACGCTAGTGACTGAAGTAGGTGCAAAAATTCGCTCTCGAGCTTCCATATACTCTTTTAGTCGAAGGTGATAAGGCTTGAAAGGATGGCGGGAATGTTGTCTTAGATTTTCGGGTACGATAAGGTCATTTTCAGGTCGAGAAACAGCCAACTCCGTATTATCATTTACTCTTTTCAGAATAGTGACTTGCGAAGTGATAAGATTCCGAGGAATAGGTGAGGATGATTTTACTTTAAAAGGATGGGAATCAGGTTCAGAAAATGTTGAAGGTGTAGTGGTAAAATTTGGAGGGGTAATTAAAGGGATCGAAAAGTTGGTAGAAATTTTTTTATGCGGGAGTTCTAAATTAAATGGGGAATCGGAAAGGGGTTTCTGTACTACGCTTCTTCTTACGATCGGGGTACAGTGTTCAGACGAAAGGGACCCGCTGTCCTTCCGTCCCTTCGGCCGTTTCCCGCCTTGCAATGAACACAGTTGGGCTTCACCACGTCCGCCCTTCCGCATCCATAGCAGAAAATGCCTTTAGGTGGTTCGGTACATTCTCGATAGCCATGTCCATCCTTGCCACAGTTCCAACACGTCAAGGGCTTAGACAAACCAGCTACCTCGTCAACTTCGGGATCTACTAACTCTTCCACTTGGGTTTCGATGATTTCGTGGACCCTGTTCGATTGCCAAGAATTCGCTCGTGTAGTCTTCCGTACAGTCTCTACACGCTTCACAAGATGTCGTAGCTGAGCCATATTTTGTACTTCGTAAAAGCACATTTGCTGTTGCGTGCTAGCTAATAAATTACTTCGAACGATTCCAACGAATTCTCTTTCTGACATAGGAGTGGGCAGCAATGTGCGGAGTACAGTCATGTCTTGTTCATAAAGCAAGAATGGCTCATTTGGTGCCTGACGTCTTCCTAGCATCTGCTTGCGCACCTCCCAATCGTCACTACTCTCTCCCCAAGCTTCTAAGAAAGCAAGTCGTAAATCAGTCCAGTGGGTCTCTAAGTTGGATCTCCGCCAGAGCCAATACCACTGGTTTGGACGACCGTCCAACAACAGATGAAAATTCTGGGCCAACAGGTCCAAGCGCCCGCCTAGATCTCCTATTGCAAGAGCTTCGGCCCTGAAGACCAATTCTTCTGCTCGCAATGAATGGCTTTCTCCATTAAAACGCAATCTCCAATGGCGTATCGGACTGCCTGGATTGCGGTGTCTTAAATTTGGGCCGTTGCCATTGCGTTCGCCAATCTGAGCGGTCGCCTGGGCCAGTCGGCCACGAGTTCGCACCTGTTCGTCCAGTGCCTCACGTCGGTTTAAGGGTGGTGGTAAATCTACGTTGATATTATTAATGCTTGGCTGTTGCTGAGTCTGTTCCTCACGCAACACCGAGCGTATAATTCGCACTAAGTCATCCATCTTCAGTGAATTCATAGCCAACGGCGTCTCTAGTATTGACTCTGCCGGCGATTCAACTCTGATGTCTGACCATCTCACTTGTTTCTCCCTCTCACTCGTGTCTGTTGCAAACATTGAATTTAGGTCTGGCTCAGTCAATGGACTGGGCGTCGGGACCATCGATCCGTCCGGGGCATAGAAAGCTCGTCCGCCTCCTGTCTCGTGTGGCATATCCAAATTTAACCCCACAGGCGACATACCAACTTTCTGAGCATTAGTGGCCTGTGACTTCTTTTTGCCGCGTGTCACTGGGCCTAGTTTAGCGGACGCGCCCTCTACACCCAGGACGGACCAATAGTCTCTAGGACCCAAATGTCCACGACAATTCGGACAATTGTGATTGTCAACGATCCATGATTCCAAACAATGGCTATGGAATCGATGACTACATTTGGTGACTACTTCTTTCACCGGATCTATAATTTCCTGACAAGCTGAGCAGACAACATCTACGCTCGCTTTCGGAGAATGAATCAAAGACATGCTCAAAATAAGTTAGTGAAGCGAACGACAAAACTCGATTGAGTGTTTGAATGAAATAGAAAAAAAAGAAACGAGTGGTTGGAATAGGAAAATTTTCACGACTAATTGTGCGTATCGATGAATGGTTTCTTGAATGTCTGGATAAATGATATGTATATAAAGAACAGCTGAGAAGGTAAAATTCATGAACTATCGAATACTGAATCTAAGAGTGTAAAAAGGAATTATTACGAATGAATGTATATTGAATAATTGATGGTAAGCGTTAACGAAGCGAATGAACGATATACCGAATGATTTAGCGAACGAATTTAATGTTAAGATCAATTGAATTTCGAAAAGTGAGCGTAAATTAATCGTGTAAATGTTGGAACGAATGTAATAGCATGTATGAATGAACGAATAAACGGATGTTTGGGTGTTTGTATGTATAATTATTCAAATAAACTACTATTGAATGAACTTCTGAATTTATGGATAAATGATTGCATGAATATTGACTGTATGTATTACGAAAAAAAAAACGAATGAACGATATAATGAATGACTGAATATAATCAACTAATGCGTCATGTACGAACGAAATTTCGAATAAATGAGCGAATGAATTTTCCGATCATAAATGAATGAATCGATTTTTAAATTTATGGATAAATGCCTATGTGAATGTTAGATGAATGCAAAAACAAATGTACGAATGAGCGATTGAATATTAGGTGATTGTATGTATACTTGACTTTAATGAATGATCAGAATGAACCCTCACGCATTCACACTTTTCCCCTCCCCTCAACTGCAGCAAATCGCGAAGCCGATCATGCTCTTTCCCGACTCACTAGGAAAATCTGGATCGCGAGAAAACTGTTTCAAAAAAATTTAGGGGAGAAAAGCAAATACAATATCATCAAAAAAACTCTAAGAAAATATTTTGTCCGAAGACTTATGAAAATTTTATATCAAAAAAATCAATCTCTACGTTAAAAAAAAACTCTACGTTAGAGGAACTCTAAAAGGAAAGGTAAGGATTTAAGGAACTTTTCTGAAGTTTCGGCAATAGTCACCATCACCAAACTCACCAATGATTCGCAAACATTTTTCCATCTGTCTGACGACACGCCCGCCAAGACAAGGCATGCCCAGCACTCAGATGGGTGCCTACGAACCAAAAGTGGAATGGCTCGAGAGACTACAGCCTGTCAACCACCATCGAATCAATTCCGCATGAAGACACCGTTTCCCTGACCTATGGAACAGAGTGGCGCCTAAGGGTTGCCAAACGGTTCGTCAATAGGTCAGTTCCACACTGTCCACATACAAAACCAATCCGGTGGTTAGCCGACGAAACTCAAAAAAGCTTGGCACATGGACTGTGATTGCCGTTCAGGCGAAAATTCTGTCGCAGAACGACGAAATTTAGTCCTTTTGCTCATCAACGATTTTGCACGGAATTTTTCCGACTCGCGCGTGTTGACGGGCTACGCTATGTGCTCCTAGCGTAGATCTGGCTAGCCCCACGTTGGGCGCCATTTTGTTATGATTTAGGCCCGCGGAACGAATTATTTTGACTTAAAGCCAAAATAATTCTGAAAGGAAACGAAAACGTCAATGTTCGGGACAAGAAAGGGCCAATTCCTCCTACTTCCGAATTGGTGGCTGACTAAGGAACGGAAGCGACACGCTTGCTGGCGGCCGGGACTAGCTACGGCAGTGTGGGGGGGTACTTGTTCCTTAATCAGACCATAAAACCCATGGCCTGTATAACAAAAATTTCGTGTCGGCTTACTCCGGGTTAGGGTGAAAATTGGGATAATTTTCCCCAGTGGTCGTGAAAGACCATGAAGCGATGGAGTTGCCGACTTCGCGATTTGTGTCAGGGCGCTAAGGTGGTTTTTTAGCGCCCTCTCTGCCCTCCCTACCTCAGCCACGACTTTCCTTAAAAAAAATCATTTTTGGTCGTGGCCCCATGTCGAGGTTCGGGGCGAATGAGCTAAGCGCTCGGGTTCATTCTAAAAATGGCTCTTTTAGCCTTTAATCATCGCGTCGAAAAAAAATATAAATATTTTCAAAAAAATCGATATGCAAAAGAAAAAAAAATCAAAATAACAAAAAAAAAGGTCAAAAAACTTACCCAGTCATAAAATTCTTCTTATATTGTTTTTCTTGTGTTATTAATTTTTAATTTTTATTTTTTTATTTTGTCAATACGTCCGTCCGTTGGTTCTGTCAGGTGGTTCTGTCAGGTTTTTGTCTATCTTTGTTTTAATTTCTCTTTTTTTTTGTTTTAAAATTATTAATTAATTTTTTTATATATTTATTCCGATTGGGCTTAACTTCATTTCACATTCGATGAAAAAAAAATTCTCAATCACGAATTTTCCCGGCCCGTCGCCAACATCGGATCACGCTCGTTGCCAATTCAATTGCCGACATCATTTAGGATCACGATCCCGTAAAAATTTTCCGTTGAAAATCGCGCACAATTGGAAAAACTCATAAACTGTAATTTTTTTTTTTCAATTTTCTTTTTCTGCTTTAACTCAGTAAATTTTTCTTCCACAAACGACTTTCATTCATTCTTCTTTATTCTTCATCTTGGCTGTAAGAATCTGCCAGAATCATAGTTTCTCCAAATAACATTCATATAACTTGTACTTAAATATCAAAATCACGCTCACGTAAATCTGCCATTCGATTTTCTCTCGGGTGGTCTAAGAATTCTATATGTGATAGCCAGGCGATAAACCGTAGGTAAAATGCATTTCTTTATCATGACTCGATTTCATACGCTTATAAAAAGGAAAATCATCAACATTGTCAGTCCTCTTTGACATCGAATCCGTTCGTTTTCGTCGTAACGTTTGTTCACTCTGTGGCGTATCTTCTTCTTCTTAAAACCACGAGGCAGCAACTCATCGCCGAATTCGTCCGGGCGGTAAAAATGAACAGCGCGAGGAGAACGCAAAAAAAATATATTTTTTTTTTTTTTCTCTATGGAACAAGACTCCCGAATTCCTTTTGTTTTTGCATGATAAAAAAAAATATGAAATCTTAAACTGGTGGTTTGCAACAATGATTTTCCCCACACAAAACTTTTCTTATTTTCACTCGTTTTTTCCTTTAAAAAAAAAATTTGGACCGCCACGCGTTTTGAACCCGACCGAAAAAAAAATAACTGGCCATTCTCCGGGGTTAACGCGCACGTTTCATTCTTAGGTTTTGGCTTCGGTAGCTTGAATGTAACTTAATTAAATTTCGCGACTCACTTTTTCATTCGTAATCAAAATAATATCACGGACTTGATGGAATATTCAATTCGTGCAAAAATGAGGAAAATTTTTTTCTTTTTTTTTTTTTTCTTCTCGACCCGCGCCACGAGCTCGATTCTCGACGATCAACCAAAACCGACTGCCTCTCTTTTTTTCTTCTATCTGTTCGGCCGGCAACAAAACTAACGGCACTTTCCTTTGAATTTTTGGTTGCCAACTTGTTAGTTCCAGGGCTTGCGAACCTTTTCGATGCCGGTCATTTTACATCGATCGTAGGAATTATTAATCAAAAAAAATTTTTCGGGGCGACAACTCAACAATCATAACAAAAAAACCTCTATCGATATATCAGCGTACATTGTGCCAAAAATTAGCTCGAATTCGCCCATAAATTGACAAATCTCAAATTTTTACTTTCCCAAATTTTGATTGGGCAGATTCAAACTTTCACATCCCGGGTAAAATCGACATACTTATTGCAGCTGATACATTTTTTAACATCCTTGAAACCGAATCAAGCTGTTAAAGCAATCTACCTTCTTCAGATGGGTTGTTGCGGGACAGATCACTCCCTACAAGTCCATTTTTGAACGACCATTCGTTCTCAACGCATCTATTACAAGAAGACATCGATTCAACTCTGAGACGCTTCTGGGAGTTAGAAGAAGTATCCTTCACTGCGGAACTAACTCAAGAAGAGCTTCAAGCAAAACCACTTCTCGTTTCAGATTTCTATTCCAAGTCAACTCTCATGCACGAAACGGCAGTTTCTCTCAGAAGCTTCACGGATTTTTGATCTTCTTGGTTTTTTAGCACAGCTAAAAATTCGGCTAAAAATACTCTTTCAAGAGCTTTGGTTGCTCAAGGTCGATTGGGTTGACGAGGTCCCTCATAACGTGTCCGCGCAATGGTTCGATATTCGCAATCAATTTTCACTACTTATGAAGTGCACGTTCCACGTAAAGTATTTGTGTCAGTGGAGTATGAGTATCATGTATTTTGTGATTTATTGTCGCAGTGCCGGGCTAGAACATCGTACTACGGTGCTTGTTGCGGCTAAAACTAAAGTAGAACCTTTAAAACTAATTTCATCACCGAAACTAGAGCTTTGGGCTGCCGTGCTACTTTCTCGGTTATTTGAAAAAATTTAACTATCGTTGCAGTTTGCCAACCGAAAGATTTTCGCTTGGACAGATTCGAAAATAGTACTATCGTGGCTATAACATTAACCTAGAATCTTCGAACCCTTTTTAGCTAATCGAACCACCGAAATTCTAGGAACTCTCCCAAGGTCATGTTGGGATCATGTTTCTTCTAAGAATAATCCAGCTGACTTCTTCTCTACTTGCTGCAATTACATGATGGCATGGGTCACAATGGCTGAATTCAGTTTCTTCCCCAGCTTCCTTCAAAAACACATCACTTTCAGCCGATGAGACTCAAGTTGTTGAGCAAGGTCGAAAAAATCCAATGATCTCAACGAATAATGTTCAAACCATGGCAATACACTTGGAACATAATTTTCTATCTTCCCTGTTAGATAGAATGTCATCGTGGATAAGACTTCCTCGCATTATTGCCTATTGTAGTCGCTTTATTCGATATCTGCGTGATAAAACAAGGATTTCAATCACTTTACAAACTTTTGAATTAACAGAATCAAAATTCGTCTGTTTCAAATTTTGTCAACAATCATCTTTCCCAACGGACAATTACGCTTTATTGTCTCGACGAGCCATACCAAATAAGACCAACCTTTTGAAGCTTACGCCAATATTGGACACCAATCAACTAATGCGTGTTGTAGGGCGCATTGACCAATCATTCGTCACGTATAACACCAAACACCCAATAATTCTTCCAAAGAATCATCGGTTCACTCAACTTCTTGTGATCTATACACACCAGAAAAACTTGCACGTCGGCGTTGAACATCTTTTCACCATTTAGAGACAAGAGTTATGAATCTTGGGTTGCCGCAATGTAGTTCGAAATATCATATTTAACTGCATTCCTTGCTCTAAACAAAGAAAGGCAAATTCGCAGCAGATAATGGGTTAACTACCTCAGGAAAGAATTACGTACTGGTTGCGATTATGCTGGTCCTATATCTCTTCGTCTTGCTCGCGGAAGAAATCCGAAATTCATTCGTGGATACATTGCTTTATTCGTTTGCTTCACCACTAAGGCAATACACATTGAGTTGGTATCAGATGTAACAACTGATGCATTTTCGGCTGCATTACGTCGTTTTGTCGCTCGACATGGTAAATGTACTGATATATTCAGCGACAATGGACACCGTGAAGACATCTGCTGGAATCTTGAAACGGTCAATAGTCCGAGTTGCCGCCTTACCTATTGCGGACAGCAATGTCAGGACGCCCGAGGATGTTCAAGATTCATTATAAATGTACTGTAATATTTGGCATTACAAAAACTTAGTTATCTTTAATCCTGTGGAAACTTAGTTAGCCTTTGTCGAAAAATTTTAAAAATTTTTAATTGAAAAATAATCGTTAACCGTATCACATCGTATTTTATTTGTAATCCTACCTTGGATTTACAACCTCATCATCATAAGTTTTGATCATCCTTACCTGGATTACATTATACATCATCATCATCGTCATCAGATGCTTAACCTTTTAATAGTCCAAATCATTTAATGCAATTCACACTCTTCTATAGTATTCATCATATATATTTAAATGTTGAAAAAAATAACCTGGGTGGGGTCCCTAAGCCCCGCCGCCGCTTTCACCCTTCAAACTACAATTTTTATATAGTTTTGACTTTGACGGTATTTCTTAAAGACTAGTTATATAGTAGTTATTTAAAGTTATATTTATTATTTGCATCATATTCATATTGTAAATATCTTCTATTCTTTTTACAGGATTCCAAGTTTCTTGAGAAAAGATATGAACAATACGCTTCAAATACAGTAGACGAGATCTCAAACTATTTTATCTACTTGCACGGCATTTTACAGAATATTGAACGTGAGGCTCTATTTGAAGTTAAAAACCACACCATGAATCTATTGAGCAAATCAAATCAGGCACAGGCAACGCTACAGAACGGTCTTGAGTCTTTAGAGGTACATTAGAAATCCGTATAGAAAAAGATAAATATTAATAATTAAACTACATTTGTTAATTTTTTAGGATCTTCTTTCGACTTTGCAAAACATTGTCAAGAACCCTCCAATGAACTTTTCTATTATGAATCTAATTGAAAGGGCCAATAGTCTTTTAGAAACTGTTCCATCCTCCATTGAATTCGCTAGTGCTAATGACAATCCTTTTGAGTAAGTTTTTTTTTATAAAACATATATTTTTCATAACTTTGAAATATATATTTTTATTATTAGATTCATTGCGCTAAAGAAAAATCCAGTAGAATTTCCCAAATTATTCGAATTGAAAATCGATACAAATGAATTCCGGCCGAAATTTCGAACTTTTTTTGGCGATGTAAGTATTTTTGAACGGGATGAAATGAAACAGAACAGTACCAATGCCATTCCGAAGAAATCTAACAAGAACAATAAAAATAAAAGGCAAAATAAATCAATTTTGAATGATCTGAAATTTAAAAATAACGACACCACTTCAATCGAAGCACCAACGAATATCTCATTGAATCTGTCGTACTCGTCACAAGGTGCGGCCAACTTAAAATTGGCAACATATCAGAAAGTTCACGTTTCGCATATAAAAAGTCCTCAACATTTCTACATACAAAGACAGCAATTTTTGACCAAAGAAAATGAATTTAAACAATTGATTGCAAGCGAAGCTAGTTATGGACGCTGGCCTAACTGCATCGAAACTGACGAAATTTATTTCGTCCTAAACCCATCGAATGATGTTTGGTATCGTGGACGTGTTATTGGCTCTCCGTTGCCAGATGTTTATAAAATGTTTTTAGTCGACTATGGTAATTCAATTGACACACCGAAACAACAGTGAGATGATTTTTATTTGATTTTTTCAATAACAACATTAACTAATTGATAAATAACCGTTACAGGCTTCGAATAATATCAGATTCTCTGAAAACTAGTCCGTTTGGAGCAATTAAGTGTTCCTTGTATGGAATCGCTTCAAAAAAAGACGAATGGAATGATAAGGCTAGACAACTAATGTCTGAAATTATTATGAAGTAAATTCAATAACTTTTCCTTAAATCATATTTTATCTGAAATTTATCATATCTATGATTCCTTTCAGCGAATTAATTCACATGGTCATTATCAAGGAGGATGAAGTATTGCAAGTCGATTTGATAACAAGCCATTTACATTATCCCGTCTCAGTGCGCCAAGCATTGATTTTTGCCGATATTGCTGAAATTGATGATGGATTACCGCAAGATATATCTGTAAAAGTGCAACATCTTGGAACAGTCATGGTATTTATAATCGCCGATATTTTTAACATGAGTAGCTAATATTAGTTTCTAATTGAAAAAAAATCCAGAAAAGTTTACTTACCGGGCCAACTGATCGATTTTATAAAAATGTATTCAAAGATGGCGAATCATTTCGAGGCAAAATTATAAATATATATGATCCACATCATTTTTATTCTATAAAGGTATATTGAAAATCTTTTTAAAAAAAACTAATTAACAATTAAAAAAAATCCTTTTTAGTATGAGCACAACTCCATAAAAGACAATTTGCTCGAGAATTTAAATGCAGAATATCAAACAACACAGCAGCAAAAAATTTATACGCCTCAAGTGAATTATCCATGTGCAGTTGCTATTCAAGGCGATTGGTATAGAGCTAAAATAACAAAAGTGTTTTCAAAAGGTAAGTACATGTATGCGAATTTATTCTGAAGTACAGACATAATTTTTTTCCCACATTAAGCAAGGCACTACCTAATTTTTTTTGTTGAAAAAATCTTTTCATTTTTTTTTTCTATTTTCTGAAAATTGAACTCCTGCACAAAAATTTCTGGTTTTTTTTTTAATGTCAACCTCAGATCAGGGATTCCTTGAAATATACTTCTGGAACCTTGGCCTCCTTAATGCTTTGCCTCCATCCATCTCGGTTCAGTGACCGCTTCCTCCAATTTGAAAGTGTTAGCAGTGATTTGCTGTCTGCGTCAATCCAATCCTCCCAGCGCTTTCGTGATTTTCCGCCCGGTCTTTGTCCATTAACTTTCCCTCTTAGTGTGCGTTTGGGAATTCTTCCGTCATCCATTCGCTCCACTTGACCAGCCCATTATAACTTCTAAAATTTTATGAGGGTTGAAACTTCTGGATTGTGGAAGATGGCTATTTTGTCGTATTCTCCAGATCGAGTCTTCCTTTACAGGTCCGATGATTCTTCTGAGGACTTTTCTTTCAAAGGCCTTAAGTAGTTTTTCGGACGTCTGAGTTAATGTCCACGTTTCGCTGCCATAGCATAGCACAGGTCTTATGATCGTTTTATATAGGTTAAGTTTTGTTTTCCTGTGTACGTTCTCGTTTTTAATTATTGGAAGTATCGAATAATACGTCTTGTTTGTCATCATTATCCTTCTGTTGATTGCGATGGGCTCACTTCCATCCTTCGATAGGTTCGCCCTTAGGTATATAAAGTTGTCTACGTTTTCTAGTCTCCTAATGTAATATTTTGTTTGATTGGGTTATTTTTCCTAGTTTTTGTCATATTTTTTTTTTTATTTTCATTACGTATGGACTACGTATCCAACTTCCCTTGCTATTGAGTCGAGGTTCACAAATACCTCCTTGGCATACTCCAGATATCTTCAAGGATATCTATATCGTTGGCATATTCTACGAGTTGTGTGGACTTGAACCACAGTATTCCCTTGGTGTCAACGGAAAGTTTATGATCAACATATTCGAGTTTCAAGTTAAAAAGCATTGGCGCTAGGCTGTCACCTTGTGTAAGGCCGTTGTATGTTTTAAAACTGGAATTCAGATCATTTTCCACTCTGACTTGTGAGAATGACTCGGTCATTGGCATTCTTGTAAACCGAGCCAGTTTCGGTGGGACTCCAAACTTCAACATTATTTTATACAGTACGCGCCTGTCGATACTGTCGTATGTTTGCTTGAAGTCAAGAAATGTCTGGTACACATCAATATTATATTCCCAGCACTTTTCCAGCACCTGTTTAACTGAGAATATCTGGTCCGTGGTCGATCGTTCAGGTCTAAATCCGCCTTGGTATTCACCAATTACTCTGTCAGCATAGGGCTTAATTCTCTTTTCTAGAATTTTGGTCAAGATCTTATAAGACGTACACAACAGAGATATTTCTCGGTTGTTTTCGCAGTAAAGTTTGTCACCTTTTTGTAAATTGGACATATGATACTCTTGCGCCAATCTTCAAAAAGTGTTTCCTGTATCCATATGTCCGTGAGTAATTTATGTAGGAGATGCGCTATGCAGGTGTCGCCAGCTTTCAGAAGCTCAGCTGGGATTTGATCAGTTCCCGACGCTTTGGTGTTTGGGTAGTTCCTCAGGGCTGTTTTTACTTCTTCAAGTATGGGAGAACTCAAAGCAGATCCTTCATGAGCTGTTACATCGGTTATACCTGCTATTGTGTCTGCTGCCGCTGCTCGTAAGAAGGTGTTCAAAGTATTGCGCCCATCTTAGTTTTATATTTTCCGTCTTATAATATTTCCTTCTGCATTCTTGAAGAGGGTTGTTTTCGTTGGTATCCCTCTTTCATCCTTTTAACAAGGGAATATTCGGCTCTTGTGTTGTGTAGTTGAAAATATTCGTCGGTGTTTTTAATATCGATTTTGAAATAGAGGATATTTTAAAATATCTATCTACAATATTTAAAATATAAACATAAATAAATGCAAAAGAATTGATCCGCCCTATTTTTTTTTCTCTCAACTATACAAACATAATAATATATTTTTAACTCTTATGCCCTCAACACACGACGCGACTTAAAATATTTTAACACTATTTTCAATATTACTAATGTCACTATCCAATGCATAGTTCAGCATACTTCTATCAAAATTTAGAAGATGTATTTATTTTGAAAGAAATAAAAAAAATTACCTACACTTCACTGATAAATAAAAAAAATGAAAAGAAAAGTAATTATAACAAAATAAATTAAAAATAAAAGATTAAGATAAGTAAGTTAATTTCAAACAAGTTTTAGATCTTTCGCAATTTTTTTTCCTATTGGAACAAAATGTTCGTCGAGCAGATTCCTGTTATAATCCAGTAGAAAAATCTTATGTATGGGAACGCGATGTTGAGCGAGTAAAAATAATGTATCAGCTTTGAAAGTTTTATTAAAAGGCAAAGAAACAAAAGGAAGAAAAAATTGACAAGTAAACAGAATACTTGATTGAATAAAAAATCATACTTCCAACACCCCAACTTGTGCCAATCGGTGAACATATATATTTTAAAATCAAATTATTTGATGGAATGATAAACTGGCTTAAGGCCAAGAAAAATTGTCTATCTACTCTACTTTAAAGTTTCTCCGTTGGTACACAACAATCCAAGTCCTTTTGCTCCACGTATCATTTTGCTTCCGCCGACAGCTTTAGTCAAAAAATCAGCTACATTGCTGGCAGTCGGAACATATTCAAGCATGATGATTCCGTTGGCGACATGCTGTCGGTAAAAATGATATGCCACGTCAATATGTTTTGTACGAGCGCTGAATGCCTCGCGGCTTGCAACGACTATTGCACTCTGGTTATCACACCTGATGATGATACTTTGCAGTTCCTCGAATTGACGAATCACACGTATCAGCTAGAGTGCTTCTTTAGCTGCAAACGACATTGCTACGTATTCTGCCTCGGTGCTTGACACTGCTACCGTCGATTGTCGTTTACACGCCCAAGTCACAGCACCTCCAGCCAATAAAAATGCGTAACCAGAGAATGAACGACGCTCGTTCGTGTCATTTCCCCAGTCCGCATCGACGAATCCATAAATTGGTTCCAATGAATCACAATAATAGACCAAGCGATATCCAATGGTACCCTTGACATAGCGCATGATACGCTTTACAGCGGTCCAGTGGGAATGGTCGTGCTTATCATTAAATCTGCTCACGTTGCTGATAGCAAATGCCAAATCTGGTCTTGTTCCTTGGACAAGAAACAACAAGCTTTCTACCGCTTCACGATATGGCACGTCAGAATTGGACCCGTCCGATCCACTGACCAGTTTCTGTGACATATCGCATGGAGAAGACGCAGGTTTGCAATCTCCCATGCCGAATCTCTCGAGTACCTCTCTAGCATACGCCTCCTGATTGATACTGATGGTCCCTTGACCGTATTCGATAGTCAAGCCAACGCAGGTGTTTGCCCTGCCCAAATCCTTCATATGGAATGTACTCGATAATTTTGCCTTCAATTCGACTCGAACCGAAGCGTCCTTCCAAAAAATCAGAAAATCGTCCACATAAATTGCGACTATCAAATTTCCGTCGTCGGTATAGTAAACGCATGGGTCTTCTAATGACTTCTTCAAGTTGAATGACAGCAAGGCGGTGTCCAGACAATGATTCCTCTGACGTCCGCTTTGCTTCAGCCCATACATAGCCTTGTGTAGCTTACAGACTCTGCCCGAGCCATCCTCGAATCCTTCGGGCTGCAGAGTATAAATTTCTTCATTCAACGTGCCGTGTAAATATGCCGATACGGCATCCATTTGATCGATTCCCATACCTCGTTGTGCAGCTAATGCAATCAACAGCCGAATCGAACTATATCGAACGACGGGAGAAAAAGTTTCCACGTAGTCGATGCCAAACCGTTGGGAACATACCTTCGCCACCAAGCGAGCCTTGTGTCGCACGATGGTACCATCCTCGGTACGTTTACGTTCGAAAACCCACTTTGTTTTCACGGGCCGTCTTCCTTTCGGCAAATCCACTAATGTCCAAGTTTCATTTTGTGCGAACGACTCCAGTTCCTGCTTCATTGACGATCATCGTGAGCATTAAGAGCTTCTTCACGAGTCAAGGGATCCTCCACCACGCAGTCGCGTCGGGTTGAACGTCGTAATACGCCATTTGCTGGTGGAACAACATTTATCGATGGTTCGTAGTTATCATCATTGTATGCATCTTCGGACTCATCATCTTCAAAATCGCCAAATGAAATATTTACGTTGGAGGTTTCTCTATTCTGGCTCTCGATTGAGTTTACTGACTCTATTTTGTCGCGTTGACTGGCAACTATCGAGGGGTTCTCCGCCGAGTTTCCCCCTTGACTTTTGTCATGAGTTCTCTCGAGGTTTCCAGCCTCTTTTGCCTTTTCCACACCTGTAGACTTTGTTACCCCAACTGAAACTGTTGACTCATCATCTTCACTGTCAACAACAAATGACGAACCGATTCTCGCAACTCTTGGGGTCAGGAATATCGCATCTCGACTGATGATGATTCTCTTTGTTGATGGATCGTAGAAGCGAAACGCCTTTTGATTATCGGCATAACCAATAAATTGCATCTCAATCGCTTTCGGATCCCATTTCGATCGTTTCACCTTCGGCACCTGAACCATTGATGGGTTCCC
The DNA here is from genome assembly GCA_963669355.1 of Chorisops tibialis. Lineage (NCBI taxonomy): Eukaryota > Metazoa > Arthropoda > Insecta > Diptera > Stratiomyidae > Chorisops > Chorisops tibialis. Next base: position 129,406,531 of record OY770264.1, read on the forward strand.
GAAGATCCTCAATGTCGACAAGTCGGGCTTTTGGCCAGACCAAATTTCTTCCGGTGTCCAATCGCCAGCCGAACGATTCACTGATCGGTTGATCAGGAAAGCTGCGTGATGAATAGCTTCAGCCCAGAGTTTTCTGTCAAATTCGCCATCCGACAACATGCAACGCGCACGTTCTACCAGTGTGCGGTTCATGTGTTCAGCTACGCCATTTTGTTGTTGCGTATAAGGAACAGTTTTTTCATGATTTATGCCAGACTCGGCACAAATATCTTCCATCTCTTTATTTACGAACTCCCCTCCATTATCAGACCGCAAACGCTTGATTTTCCGTCCGGTCTGGTTCTCAACCATCGCCTTGAAACTCCCAAATGCGTTGACAACAGCTGATTTCTCTTTCAAAAAAATAACGAAAACTTTACGCGAAAAATTATCCACAATTACAAGAAAATATCTAGCTCCTCCAAGCGATGTACTCATCGGCCCACAAACATCCATGTGAATCATTTCAAGAATGTACTTCGTCTTGATCACAACCTCTTTCTTGCGAAATGATGCACGTGACTGTTTTCCTTCAGCACAATTAATGCACCCGCTGAGAGATTCTCTCGTTCCGCTGAATTTTATAGAACTGTCCGCTTTCTGCATTGTCACCAGACCGCCATAGCTCATGTGACCCAGCTTTCGATGCCATTCGACGAGATCGTTATCCTTTGCGAGCATGCATTTTATGTGGTTCGCATCGATTTTGAACGTTCCATTTGACGGCTTAGCTATCATCAATAATTCACCGGTCTGACGACTAAAAACGCTCATTAGTCCGTCATCAAAAATGACTCGGTTTCCGGCGGTCATGATGGCTTCGACGGATAACAAATTCGTCTTCAAACCTGGTACGTATAGTACATTGCGTACCGTGATGTCAACTCCGTTCACAACAATGTGCGCAGTTCCGCAACCAGCAACGCAAAGTTTCCGATCATCCGCCAAAGAAATGTCGGGATTATCGATTAATGTACGATAATCGGCCAAAATATCACGTCGCGATGTCATATGACGCGATGCACCGCTATCGATGTACCACCAATCATCGCTGCTTCTCGCTTCATATACGACCAAGAAACTATGGGCGTATTTTGCGTCGCTGGATTTCTTACCGGCTATCGGATTTCCACTGTCGTTTGTTGCATTGCCTTTCTTTTGACATTTATTTTTATAATGTCCTAATTTTCCACAGCCAAAACATTTGATTTTACTCAAATCTCGCGATTGCCTTTTATCGCCGCGATCGGTAGCGCCCGGCGTGTGATTTTTTATTCAATCAAGTAGTATTCTGTTTACTTGTCAATTTTTTCTTCCTTTTGTTTCTTTGCCTTTTAATAAAACTTTCAAAGCTGATACATTATTTTTACTCGCTCAACATCGCGTTCCCATACATAAGATTTTTCTACTGGATTACAACAGGTTATGGGCCCAGAGATCCTAGTAAAGGAATAATCGTGTCAAAGTTTAATCCAAAAAATCGCCGATTTTTAAGTGCCGGGAACCCCGCAAAAGTGACACGTACGCGATGGGAAGAGACATTAATTTTTAAAAATTAAAAGGCCGCGAATGGTCCGTAGTTATTCCTGATTGCGTGGCCCGGATGTTCCTTTGTTGCCAATGCGAATCAACAGCCCAGATCTTTCACCCATACTTCGTGGCATCGTTTTAAAAAATATTAATTAGTATTTAATAATTTCGGGATAAACCTGTAAGATCAAAGGAGGAACTACGCACTAAAATTAAGGAAATTTGAGATTCTATAACATATAAATACTGTGAAAACCTCGCTTCTACCCTGCCACAACGAATTAAGGATGTCGTAAAAGTAAAAGGCAGTTGTAGATCAACTCTTTCACGCTTCAAAATGGCATAAATCAATTCTTTTGCATGTGAAAAAATTTTAATTTATATTATTTTTTGCACAAAATTAAATATTTTTTTTTATCATTAATTTGTTATTTGTGGTATATGTTGAAGTGCGATAGGGGTCGCTAGATTTCAAGTACAAATAAAACAAGTTCAAAAATTTTCAATTAAATTACTTTCACATTTTTCGGTCTCAATATGTTACTTTCCTCCTATTTGTGCTGTCGATCACAAGACTTAATCGTCCTCTAAATTCCGACTGACTTACAACATGTCGTCTCAACCCTCGCACTAATCGCGCTCCGTCGATCACACGACTCGATCGGCTTCTCTCTTTTATTTCGTTCTATTCGGCCTTCTATGTTCTGTTTCAATGAATCATTTTCTTTTTGGCCGCTTCTCGGTCTTCTATGCTGTATCTATTATTCATTTTCTTTTCGGCCTTCTATGCTGTTTCTGAGTATGCGACTAAGGCCAAACTGTAACATAACCCCCACCCCAGGCCCCTGTTCGTCCGGAACAGAGTTTTCGCTGTAGCTAAGGTGCTCATGCTATTCCGTCAATTCGTTTACCTCTTTTATCTTTGTACTAGGCTTGCAGCGTTCTTCATAATTTATTTCAGTGATAATTTGGTACAGCCCTTCCCAATTTCGCTCAGGCTCTGGTAATCTCCCCTTGTGGTATCGATGATTACACAGCTATATCAAAATGCCTTCTCGGAAACTTGAAGAGTTGCTTCGTACATGTTGTCGGTGTTTGATTTATTCGGTGGCCATGTAGTTTTTATTTCTGGCCGAGCTACTTTTCCACTGCGATCTTTTCATGTAGCTTTTGAATTCTCCCGTCCGCGAAGTGTCTCGTTGAGCATCTTCTGCTGTTATCCGGCGTAAATTATTTTCTGGTTGATGGTCATGTCTGTAGTTCTGCGTACCGACATAAATTGTTGTTCGGCGTCGTTCTCGGATTGCGGCAGTCACGACTTTAATGTCCTGCACGTCCGCAATTCCAGCATCGTGGAGCTCCAGTTCTTCTGCCTCAAAGGATTCATTTGTTGAATACCTTGATGCATCTACTCAAAATATCCAAGGATTTTATCAGTGGCTGACATTAATATTGACATCTAAAAGAGAACCAGACATCACAAAACTATCACGAAATGCTGAAAATCAACAATATTGAGATTCTAAATCGGATCTCTCCAACAAGATGCACTATACAATCTAGAACATTACTAGACCATGTATTCACAAACATTCTAAAAATTATTAAAAATCATAGCATCCAATATGATGACTGGTCAGAACTTGACTACAAAGTGCTTACACTGACAATCAACCATACTAAAATTGAAAGGGTTAAAATGGAAAAAAATCACATCAAATTACTGGATATTGATGCTTTTAAAACTGAGGCAAACTTGAATATCAACAAAATAAATGATTTATCAATAAAAGCGATAGTCAACTCTATTAGAATAGCAAAGGAAAAAGCAACCAGACTCAAAACGAATGCTCAATTCTATGTGAATGTGGATGAGGTGTTATCCCAAATAGATAACATCATACAAGAGAATGGTGAAAGACCCTTTAAATCAAATCTTATGAGCACACGAATCAAAAATGAGACGACCAAAATGATACGGCTGGCCAAAGAGAAATTTTATACCAGCTCGTAGCTGTCTGGGAAACAATCCTTATTGTGAGCAAATAAATAACTGTTTTTTGTTGTTGTATTATTAATAAAATAAATAAATAAATTCTGCCTTGGTAGCTCCAATCTAGGGCTTTTTATCCGTTCTAGCCATGTTGTCCTGATCTCGCCAATTGGCTTTCAAAATTGATCTGAAGGCACATTCTAGACATAAAATTGATGAATTTACGGTAGTCACGTCATAATTTCCCTGTCTGTCTGCAATCACAACATCGGGAAACCTTTTAGCTAACGCTCTGCTTATTGGGCTCTAGTTTTTGGCACCATCTTTGCATGGTTCGCCAACCATTGGGCGACACTTTCTGAGCAATTACTTCCTATTGGTTTGGTTCTGCTGCATTTACTTCTTATGTGTCCAACGTTTCCACACTCCCAACAACGTAGTATGCTCCTTCGATAACTTTCGCTTTGTTCTGATCTCTGTCGCAAGCATTCCTTGATCGCAGTCATTTTTCGGACCCGCGAATTACCTTGTGACAATTGTTTAGCTAGGGTGTAGCCTAATGGGTAGCGTGCTGGTCTACAATGCGAAGGTCGTGAGTTCAAATCTCTGTCGACGTTTCATTCCAGAACACTGCCTGTTTGGATATACCTTGGTTATCTCAATCTACGAAAATAAAAAAAAATCGTAGGTAGAGGGTTGTACGAAGAGAGGGCTAACAACCATTCCTAATAAGTAATGAAAATGTTAAGGAATCTGAAGGTCAAGAGGCCAAGTCGATTTGGGCCGTAGTGCCATTGTAGAAGAAGAAGAAGAATTGTTTGGTCAGAGCGTACACCAAAGTCTCGTGCGGTATCTTCTTGTACGCTAATCTCAACGCCTGTTGTAGCTCTCTATCCAGCAGAGCATCGATAAATGCGTCCACTATCCGTTCGTTGCGGTTTTCGGGATTACATCTGGGGAAGGATAATAACGAAATCCTTTGTGGCTTTGTACAGTCACAAAAATTTTTAGTCACAACAAGTTTTCCACTTTTGTGGCCAATTGTATTCGATGAGCTCCTGGACCAGCATTAATGGCGTTTTGGGCATATAAAAGCTTATTTAGCAGAAAATGCGTATTACAAGCCCATTATGATGTACTAAAATACTACAACAAGAAGCACAGCTTACACTACAAAAAATTCAAAGACTAGCTTGTCTGCCGTAATGCGGCAATGGAAATGTTCCTAAACATCCCTGCGATACATGTCCAAAAAAGGGGGGCTATCAATCAGTTACACATACAGAGGGAAGACAAATATAAATCGGGGGATTTTAGAGATCACCTCAAAATTCTAAAAAACCCGAAAATGGAGGTTCTATCTACATTATTGGACAATATGTCGGCAAAATTCAACTTTGAAACCCCCGTCAAAGTTATAATCATTTTCGATCTGGTTACCCAGTGCGTCCATTTTATTCACCATTTGGTCTTTCAGCTCATTCCCCTGCTGTTGATTGTGAAGGCGCATTTTATTGTTGAATAATGTAATTCACTCGTCTGTTTACGTTCAAGGTTCATTATACTCTAGATGAAATCTGAGAGTATTATAAGTTTGCTCTAAAGTTTGTAACGCCAAGAAATAAGGCTCGGAGAAAAAAATGAATGATACAGAAAATAATATTATCACTCAAAAATCTCAAAACCGGATGTCCGTCCGTCCGTCCGTCCGTCTGTCCGTCCGTTCGCTCTCTAGCTTGAGAACGCGTTGAGCTAGAAAGCTCAAATTTTTTACACGTCGTTTTTTACAAAAAAGTAAGGTCAAGTTCGTGAACGGGCCAAATCGCTCCACCCCTTCTGCCCCTCCCATACAAAATGACACAATTGCGCAATTTGGCAATAAACGGATTTGCTCAAAAAGTATAAAAGCTTTTGGCCTGAAATTTGGAATATATAACTTTTATGATAATATCAATTTACCGTATAAAAATTATGCGTGTCCTTCTACCACCTCCCATACAAACTGTACTTGCCTTGAATTACTATAAGCCAATTTAATCAGTGCGTATAAAATTTAGCGTGCTGAAATTGTGCACCAAAAATTTATTTAAAATTTTTAGTAAGGCCAAAAAAAATTAGACGATTAGCTTCACCCCTTCTACCCCCTCCCATACAAAATGACACAATTTCGCAATTTTATATTAAATGGATTTACTCGAAAAGTATAAAAGCTATTAATCTGAATTTTGGGATATATTACTTTCATAATAATCTAAATCTACAGTAGAAAAATTATTTGCGTCCTCCTTCTTCCACCCCCTCCCATACAAACTACACTTTTTCATGAAATGCTCTAAGACGATTTTCTCAGAACATATAACATTTATTGAGCTCATATTTTGTAATAAATACTTAATTAGTATTATAACTAAGATCAGAAAAAAATATTTGATTAGCTTCACTGCTTCTACCCCCTCCCATACAATATGACACAGTTTCACAACTTTACAAAAAATCGATTTTCTTGAAAAGTATGAACGGCACTAGTCTGAAATTTAAGAGATGTCAATTTTATAATATTCCTAGTTATTTCTGAAAAAATCACTAGAATTCCCCCACTCTTTCTACCACCTCCCATACAAACTGCACATTGTCACTAAATCTAACTCACTAATTTTCTCAGTTCCCATTCAATTTTTGGAGTAAGCATTTCGTATAAAACATTTTTGTAGCTACTTTAGCATGATGGGGAAAAAATTAGTTTAATGCTATCACCCCTTCTAACACTTCCCATACAAAATTTCTTGGGATCACAAAAAATTCTATTTCATCTAGAGTACCGTAAGATTGCGCTTTACGCGCAATCTTAGCCCTGTTATGTTTTTATTGTTGAGATCGCTGGTCTGTTGCCTTTGCTAGGTCATCATTATTTTTTTTACGTCGCCGAACACATTTTCGTGGGTCATCCTTTAATGCAATTTACACAGTCATTTCGGTAAAGGCGGAAATAAAAAGAAGTTGACGGTTAAACGGAATTAAAAGGAGGGAAAAGCCGGTGGACGTTGAGTTTGAAACGTTGAATGTCGTATGAAAATGAGAATATGGTCTCTGGCAGTGAATTCCAAAGCTTTAATGTTCGGGGTATGAATGTAAGAGAAGTTGGAAGCTTAACAGTAAACACGTTTGCGGTTGAAGCTAGGCGAGTATTTCTAGAAAATTTGTCAATAGTGGAGTAAGTTTAGAAAGTTCCCCACTGCACTAATCATGAAAGTAGTGGTAGTAAATGCTTAGTACTCCCGCATTTCTGTGATGCTCTACGAGTCTATAGAAACCGTGTTGGCTTCATCTCCAATTAGTCGGAACACCTGTCTCTGGCCACGGTCGAGAATCGCGAGCTGCGGCTTGGTTGACTCAGCCCATAAATGCAAATTATACTCGTGGCGTGGTTTAATGTAGACCTTATAGATATTAATGGGAAAAAAATATTTTTTACATCTTCGGAGGACTCCTAGGCGTTTAGAAGCGTCAAGTGCTACGTCGAGTATGTGCTGGTGCCAATTAAGAAGGATATTTATTTTAATTCCAGTGATAAGTATCCTGAAGAGTCTGGTTGGACACCACCGAAGGCTACATTAGGGACCGACGCTGGAACATCAATATTTAAGGGAAAGATGACAGGCTTGTGTTTTTGAGGCATTAAGCCTTGAGAGACTATGGGAAACGGGGAAGATGCCACGCCATTCATTACGACTTATATGGTGCGTTCATTTAAGAAATTTTCAATCCATTTTACGAGGTTATTAATAAAGCCGACTATTGTTTTATTTTCAGCCGTTGGTAATTGGTTTACCAAATTTCTCTTTCTCTTTTCACGTAACGCGACATTTTTAATTAGTTCGCGACACAGAATCCTGAAGAATTTCCCACACAATATCACACCGCGGGAACAAATCACAAAAATTCTCATTGCTCGGGAATTTTCTACCGGTCACTCGATTTCAAACACAGAATCTCGCTCGACAACTTTCCTCGCGGTCACATGTTTCGCGGTAAGACTTTTCGAAAATTCTCATTTTTTTCATTCGAGAATTTTCCGCGCGGTTATTTATTTCACATTCGCGAATACACGATCAATTAATCTTGTTGCAAAAAATGCTTACTTTGTTCGTTCCAAGATTTTCGACACTATTTGCAATTATCACTCGCGATTTTTATTTGAAATCCTACTTCTAACACCAATTCAAGTGCTTTCACTTTTATTTTAAATAGCCACACATTTTTTTTTATCGCTTTTTTCTTTTAAATTCCTTTGATACTTTTCGCTCTCAATATGTCGCTCTCTACTCTTCTTATCATTCGTACTGTCGATCACACGACCGACTTAATCGTCTTCTGAATTCCGACTGGCTCACAGTATTTCGCTTCAACCCTCGAACTAATCCGTCGACCACACGACTCGATCGGCTTCTCAATCCTGACTGACTCACTTCAGAAGCTCTCGCCCTTCAGCCTTCTCTTTTGTTTCTATGAACCATTTCCTTTTCGGCCTTCTATGCCGTTTCTGAGAACTCGCGAGCACTTCGAGGTCGCAAGCAATTGATGGTCGCGGGTAGCGGATGAGTAATTATACATATGTGTGCGTATTTGTGTTCAGAATAGTAGTCAGTTAAAGACGCAAAGATTCGGCGAGCGACTAAGGTTGTACATGCTCAATAATAATATTGTGTGTTTTCATCTATATAAATATAATTGTAGTGTCTGTCTGTAATTTGTTTATAAATGGTTATAAATATTTTTTTGCTTTATTTTAGCAATAACTAAGCAGAAACAAAACTTTTTAAAAATTCCCTGTCTGTCTGTCTATCTGTCTTTCCGGTTTTCACGCAAAAACGGCTAAGCCGATTGTAATGAAACTTTCACAGTTTGTTAGATGTGCACCGAGATGTAATCTGCGTGTGGTCTTATTTCAATACCCCCACGCCTTCCACCCCCTCCCATACAAAATTACTCATTTTCAAAAGTATATACTAACCAAATTTTCTTCAAAACCATTGGAGCAAATCATTTGAAATTTAGAAAATACTATTTTTATCAGAAATTTGATCTATGGTATACAAATTATTTGAATCTCCCTACTCCTTCCACTACCTCCCATACAAACTGCACTTTTTCATGAAAGGCTATTCACCAATTTTCTCAGTACGTGTAACTTTAATCGAGCTTAAATGTTGTACCTAATCGTTAATTTGTATTATTATCAATATCAGGAAAAAATTAACCGATTAGCTTCACTCTTTCTACCACCTCCCATACAATCTGACACAATTCCACGACTTTACTTAAATTCGATTTTCTTGAAAACCGTAAATGTTACTGATCTGAAATTTAAAATATGTCAATTGTAAATTAAATATAGTTGCTTCTCAAAAATTCACTTAAAACCCCCTACTCCTTCCACCACCTCCCATACAAACTGCACTTTTTCATGAAATATTCTAAACTAATTTTCTCAGTACATATAACTTTCGTTGAGCTCAAATTTCGTACTCTATCCTAAATTAGCATTATTAATATCGGAAAAAAATTAACCGAGTAGCTTCACTCCTTCTACCCCCTCCCATAGAATGTGACACAATTCAACGTCTTTACGAAAATTCAAATTTCTTGAAAAGCGTGAATGATGCAGATCTGAAATTTAAAACATATCAATTCGTAATGATTATAGTTGTTTCTCAAAAATCCACTTAAAACGACCTACTTCTCCTACCACCTCCCATACAAACTGCACTTTTTCATGAAATGCTATACACCAATTTTCTCAGTACGTGTAACTTTTATCGAGCTTAGATGTTGTACCTAATCCTTAATTTGCATTATTATTAATATCGGGAAAAAATTAACCGATAAGCTTCATTCTTTCTACCACCTACCATACAATGTGACACAATTCCACGACTTTACTTAAATTCGATATTCTTGAAAACTGTAAATGTTACTGATCTGAAATTTAAAATATGTCAATTGTAAATTAATTATAGTTGCTTCTCAAAAAGTCACTTAAAACCCCCTACTCCTTCCACCACCTCCCATACAAACTGCACTTTTTCATGAAATATTCTAAACTAATTTTCTCAGTACATATGTATAACTTTCATTGAGCTCAAATTTAGTACTTATCCTTTTTTTTTTTTTTTTTTTTTTACGTAGCCGAACACAACTTAGGGGGTCACCCTTTAATGTAGTTTACACAGTCATGTCGGTAAGGGAGAAAAAGGAGCTAAGGATAAATGGGAATGGGATTTAAAGGAGGGAAAAGCCTAAAATGCCGGTGGACGTTGATTTTGAAACGTAGCATTACTAATATCGGAAAAAAGTTAACCGAGTAGCTTCACTCCTTCTACCCCCTCCCATACAATGTGACACAATTCCACATCTTTCCAAAAATTCGTTTTTCTTAAAAAGCGTGAATGATACAGACCTGAAATTTAAAATATATCAATTGCATAATGATTATAGTTGTTTCTCGAAATATCACCAAAAACCCCTTTTTCCTTCTACCACCTCCCATACAAATTGCACAATTTCATTAAATTCAATGCACTAAGTTTCTCAATACCTACTCAATTTTTTAAGCTTAAATTTGGTACAAACCATTTTTATAGCTACTCTTGCATGATGTGAAACAAATTAGTTCAGTGCAGCCACTTCCCATACAAAATTTCACAATATCACAAAAATTTCGACTTCATCTATGGTATCGTATGATTGGGCTCTACGCACAATCGTAGTCGTGTTAGGTTTTCAAGCTTAATGTTATTTTATTTGGGCTTTTTTTTAATTAACACAAGCTATAATTATTCACAGGTCCTAAATGCTCTTCAATACGTATATGATATCATATCACGGGATTGATTTGATCAAGAGCCTCTCCCATTCAAATGCGAGTATCATGGTATCATTCTTAATAATTTATGGTTCTGATTCCAACAAAATACAAAACATTGTGTTCAAAGAGCGAATTATATATCCCATATAATGTATTACTAACTACATTCTCAAAAATTACTTATTATTGCGGACGAAGTCGCGGGAATTTGCTAGTCTATACATATAAATATAATTGTAGTGTCTGTCTGTTATTTGTTTATAAATGACTATAAGTTAGTTTTTTGCTCTACTTTAGCAATAACTAACCAGAAACACACGTTTATAAAATTCTTCTTTGTCTGTCTGGCTTTCACGCAAAAACGGCTGTACCGATTGTAATGAAACGTACACAGTTTATTAGGTATGCTTCGAGATGCAATCTGCGTTTGGTCTTATTTCACCCCCACGCCTTTCAGCACCTTCCATACAAAATGACTCATTTTTAAAAATATATAATAATCAAATTTTCTAGAAAATCATAAGAGCAAATAATTTAGAACTTAGGACATATTATTTTTATCATAAATCTGATCTATGGAATACAAATTATGTGAATCTCCCCAATACTTCCACCACCTCCCATACCATCTGCACTTTTTCATGAAATAATATAAGCCAATTTTGTCAGTACGTGTAACATTTATCGAGCTCAAATTTTGTACTAAATCCTTAATTAGCATCATTATTAATATCGGGGAAAAGTAAACTAATTAGCTTCTCCCCCTTTTAACCCCTCTCATACAATATGACATAATTTCACATCTTTTTCAAAATTCGATTTTCTTGAAAAGTAAGAAAGTTACTGATCTGAAATTTGTGTATGATAATTATAGTTGTTTCTCAAAAAATCACTAAAAACCCCTCGCTCCTTCTATCACCTCCCATACAAACTGCACAATTTCACTAAAAACATTGCATTAATTTTCTCAGTATCTATTCCATTTTTAAAGCTTAAATTTAGTACAAAACATTTTTATAGCTACTCTAGCGGGATGTGGAACAGAAAAGTTCATATATACTCTCCATACGAAATTTCTTAAGATCACACAAAATTTCGATTTCTGCACAATCTTAGTCCTGTTATGTTTTTAAGTTTAATGTTATTTTATTTTGGTTTTTGTTTATTAATGAACACAAGCTACTATTCACATGTCTTTAACGCTCTTCAATACTTATATGATTTCAAATCACGGGGTTGATTTGATCACGAGCCTGTCCCATGCAAATGCGAGGATCATGGTTTCATTGTTAATAATTTATGGTTCTGATACCAACAAAAAATAAAGCATAGTGTTCAAAAAGCCATTAAACTAAGCAGATTACATATCTCACTTAATGTATTACTAACTACATTCTCTTGCTTATTATTGCGATTCCTACGCGGATAAAGTCGCGGGGGATTGCTAGTATTAAATAAACTATTTCCACGGAATCACGACATTTAGAGTTAAAAAAAGTATTCTTATTTTTAAATAGGTCAAAAAATAGGGTAGATCAATTCTTTTGTGTGTAGTATTTATATACTGTGATCCCTTAATTAAAAAGTTGTATCAAATTCTGTATACGATTATAGCTTTCCTCTAAAGTAACGCCAAGAAATATTGCTCGCTCAGAGTCGCCAAGGCTACAGAAATATTTTTTGTCGCTCAAAAATTTCGAAATCGGATATCCGTCCGTCCGTCTGTTCGCTCTCTAATTTGAGAATGCGTTGAGCAAGGAAGCTCAAAACTTGTTCACGCTATTTTTGTTGGAAAAGTAAGGTCAATTTCGTAAACGGGTCAAATTGCTACACCCCTTCTACCTCTTCCCATAATACAAAATGATTCAATTTTGAAATTGGACAATAAACGAATTTTCTGGAAAAGTTTGAAAGCTATTGATTTGAAATTTCGAGCGTATATTTTTTGAGATTTCAAACTACTGTAAATTATTTGAATCCCCCTCTTCCCCCCTCCACTCCTTCCAGCACCTCCCATACAAACTGCACTTTTTCATGAAATAGTTTAAAACAATTGACTCAGTACGTACATATACTTTAATCGAGCTGAAAATGTGCGCGAAATATTTATTTAGAGTTATTAGTAAGACTGAAAAAAATTAAAAAAAAAAAATATATCACAACTTTACAAAAAGTCAATTTTCTTAAAAAGTATGAATGCTTCTAATCTGCAATTTAGAACATGCCAATTGAGTTATGTTTAAATTTATTTTTGAAAAAGTATGAACTCCCCACTCCCCTTCTACCAGCTCCCATGAAAACTGCACAATTGAACTAAATCCAATACACTAATTTTCTCAGTACTTACTAAGTTTTTGAAGCTTAAATTTTGTATGAAATATTTTTATAGCATCTCTAGCATGATGTGAAAAAATTAGTTCAATGCTGTCACCTCTTCTACCACTCCCCATACAAAATTTCTTAAAATCGAAAAATTTCTGTTTCATTTAGAGTATCGCATGATTGGGCTTTACGCCCAATCGTAGTCCTGTTATGTTCTTTTTTTAAGCTTGGGGTAATCGTATTGCATAATTTTTCATGTCCAATAGCAATACGATGATAAAAAAACCTTTCCCTCTTTGCCGTTGAAACAGCATTTCACATGACGATACCATAGTACACACATGTGTAAAGTGACGAATTTGGGGAAAATTAGGTTATATGACAAAATGAAACTTTTTATGTGTACTATCAAATGCAAAATTCTGAAAATGATAAAATAGCGATACAGCGCTACATAAGATCTTTCAAAGAAGTCAAAGTCTCAAATGCGTTTATCTCAAAATCAACAGGAAGCACTTAACACATTTGTACCCTGTGGTATCGATGTAAAAGAAAACTTTTCAACGTCTCTCTGCTTCAGTTCATAATAGTTACACGACAAAGCGTAGCTCTTAACTACAAAAGGGGTTTCAAAATTTTTGATTGATCTGGGAACTATTAAATTAAATAATTTTTTTTCTATTTGCTACTCAAAAAATATGATTGCCGCTATTCTACATACGAGGGCGGATTGATAATGACGTGCAAAAATGAAGAAAACAAAATTTCTTCGGCACAAATTTATTTTATTTTTCAACATAGTCTCCTTTTAGCTCTATACACTTAGTCCAGCGTTTTTCCAATTTTTGGATCCCTTCCAAATAATAAGATTTCTCTAACCCTTCAAAATATGCGTTGGTTTCATTGATGAAGTCACTATTAGTGGTGAAGAGAATACGGTGGGTAAGGAAGCAATTCGTAGCGTAATTCCAACAATTTTACCACTACAACAGCAGTCGTCTGAGTTGTCGTGATGAAACAACACTTTTTTCTTCGCCAAATGCGGCCGTTTTTTCCTGATTGCAGCATTCAGTTGGTCCAATAACTGAGTATAATATGCTCCCGTTATTGTTTTTCCTTTCTCCAAGTAGTCGGTGAAAATTATTCCTTTGGAATCCCAAAAAAACTGTCGCCATAACTTTTCCAGCCGATGGAACGGTTTTTACCTTCTTCCGGCTTCCATCCATTGTTTTGACTGTTGTTTGGTTTCTGGACTGTAGTGGTAGATCTATCTCAAACGCTGCACCCATCTTGCGGATAGCTTCCGCATGTCCAAATGATTTTTCAAAATATTCCAAACATGTTCATATGAGATGATTACTGCCTTAGCTATCTCACGCACTTTGACTCGACGATCTCCTAGCACGAGATCGTGGATTTTGTCGATCATTTCTGGCATGGTAACCTCATTTGGACGACATGAACTTTGTATGGTCTCTGTGCTCGTATGACCACGCTTGAATTCTGTAAATCATTGCAATCGATGGTGCAGAGTCCCCATAGTGTTTATCTAATTTGTCTTTGGTTACTTTAACTGTTTTCCCTTCTAAAAAGTTATGTTTAATCAACACACGAAATTCCTTTTTACCCATTTTTGAAATTTATTAAAAGTTGACTTGAATAGATAGCAGTTTCACAAAAACTAAAAACGGTATCACGCTAAGCCTTTGCAGGTAATCTATTTAAGGATGAAGCAAGTAAAAAAAATACCAAATTCTTTACCTACCCCCTCCTTCTTCATTTTTACACGTCATTATCAATCCGCCCTCGTATTTATTATCTTTGTACAAGGTATTTTATAGCAAGGTGATGTAAAAAAAATCCACGAGCATTAAAATTGTTCAAGGAAAATCTATAATTTTATTAATGCTTTTCACTTATCATTCTTTTTACAGATAAATGCACCGTGTGGCTGGTCGATGAAGCAAAATTTGAAACGATATCTCTTTCTCAAATTCGCGTGCTACTCCCTAAGTACGTTGCCTTGAACGAATGCACATTTAAATGCTCGCTCATTGATATCGAGCCACTTCAAAAAAATAATTACTCATGGACAGCCGAATCTATCGCCGAATTCAAAAGAATTGCACGGAATCCAATATTGCATATCTTCATTCACAGATCAAAAGATTTTCGCTATAAAATTGGTTTATACATATGCAAAAAGGAAGTTGACATCAACGTTGGTAGCTTATTGGTGAAATACAAACACGCAAATTCAACCGGACCGGAATCCGTGTGTGTCGAGTACGCAAAAACAAAAGATCTTCTGAAAGATAATACAGATGAAATCAACGTTTTGGAAATTTCTACTAAGCCAAAGTCTAAAACCTCAGCCAAGATCCGAACCAAAGTGAAAGTTTGTTATATTGTTACGCCGGGTGAATTTTATATTCATAAGGTGGATCATGAGAGCGGTATCAGTAAATTGCACGACGAGATCCAAATAAGTGTTGAGAAAGAAGAAATTGCTCCTACTAAATTGGGCGACAGCGAGGCTGAAGATTTGAAAGAATGGAAAGTGGGCGAGAACTGCTTGGCCCGATTAAAGTTCAATGAGGAGGGCGTTCTCCAATGGTATCGGGCTACAATAAGCACCATTGATAGTTCCAACGTAGGCGACATCCACTATGCTGTGTTCTTACGCGATTATGGGCAAACTTTTGCGAATATTCCGAGGACCAATATTAGGCCGATTTCAAATCTGTACGATCGTGTTTGTAATGGGGCCATAAAATGTCATATGGCGTGTATTCAACCTACTGGTGGTCTAACAGTTTGGTCCGGTTTATCGATCGATGAGTTCAAGTCGGCCGTAGATAAATTCGTGGAGTTGGGCGGATCTATACAGGGAAAACGTGA
This sequence comes from Chorisops tibialis, assembly GCA_963669355.1. NCBI lineage: Eukaryota > Metazoa > Arthropoda > Insecta > Diptera > Stratiomyidae > Chorisops > Chorisops tibialis. Next base: position 129,422,181 of record OY770264.1, read on the forward strand.
AGGTGACTCGATTGCTATCGTTTTGTGGGGTCTGACGCAAGACTGTTCAGACCCGTTGGAGCCAACCATTTGCAAGTGGATCAATATCAACAAGACGTTCGTTAACATCGGTCTCGCCCATTTGGTCGAACCATTTACAGCGCTAACCGACGAAAACGTGATGCAAAATGACACGGAAAACGGCCAGGAATCGGTTAACGAATGGCTACGTAAGTTGAACCAAAGCATAGAAAAAAGCCTTAGAACTGATAAAATACAGATTCTTCGTCGTGAATCGAGTGACGAACTAGAAGATCCTGAAACCGATGAGGACAATGATGCCGAAACGTTTTCTGCTTGGCTGCCGGCCGTTCAAATTACGAAAAAGAACTTCTTAGCAGTACCAACTTGCGTCGATAATAATTTCACAATTTATCTCCATGATGCATCGCAAAACAAATTGCTGGATAACATGCGTACCGTAATTAATCAGAAAGCTTCCACTTTCCGAAAAGGAATGGGCGATTCTTTTTGGTATACAGGACAGCCGTGTGTTGCTCTCTATCATCTCGACAAACTTTTCTATAGAGCGACTGTGCTAGAAACGAAACAGGATCGAGTCGTGTGCGTTCAATTTATCGACTATGGAAATGTCGAGAACTGTTATACTAAAGAACTGCGCAAAGACATTGTTCTCAAAGACATTCCAATACAAGCTACAAAATTCAAATTAGACGGAATCGTACCACTCGGTGATAGTAATAAATTTTCGATCGATGCAATCGACTATGTGCATAGTCAAATCGTCGGCAAGCTGTGCAAAGTACGAATCTCGCCCGATCAAAATGATGAAGAGTCTACATTGTGCTCAATAGAGTGTGAATCGTGTGACGTGGCTGCAATGATGATTAAACAAGGATTTGCAAAAGCACCGGGTCGGAATTCGATCAGCCCGTCGCTGGAGTCGTACTACTCTCCGTCAAAATTAGTTCCAATGAGCAGCGCATCAGTTAAAGATTTCGATGTTCCGCTTAATGAAACGAAATCAAACGATTCGGACTACAACTGTGTTGATGACGATGACGATTTCAAAATAATTGAAGAGACAATTCTAAATCCGAGCACATCGAAAATGGAAAAATTAGATTACAGCAAAGTCCTGGATTCAGAAAACTATCAAGAATTATATGAACAACTTGAAATGGTAAATTTTTGTGATTCAATGCAGCGTGCGACGTCCAATGAAGATTCCGATGATGAACTCGAAATTGGACATGCTTACAAACCGTCTTATTGCTTCGATACTTTGAAAAAGGATTTGGAGGATGTCCAAGCGGAGGAAACGATTGGTCTATTAAATCAAAGTAACACCAATGATGACAATTCGCCGTTGTCATTCGAGCCGAATGATGCCTCCACAGTTAAATCATCTGCTGTTTCACGCAAAATGTATGCAAACTTGCAAATTCCGGAGGACGTGACCGGTTTCAAGTGCGAACTTACATACCTGAAGGACGCAACAAATCTTATGGTTTATCCGTTGATTCGCGAGCATAAGAAGAAGATAGTTGAAATGTCGAAATATATACAAAGTGTTGCAAAGACGGCGGCAAATTTAAAATCGTACGAAACAGATACACCATGTTTGGCAGTGTACCATGAGGATAAGATGTGGTACCGGGCCATGATCCAATCATATAGCCAAGGCGAAAAGCGAGCCGAAGTAGTATTTGTTGATTTTTTGAATACCGAAACGGTTTCGTGTAAGCGAATTCGTTGTTGCCCTTCGAATATATTGAATATTCCGCTTCGAAATATTCAGGTGAAATTGGCGAATGTGAAACCGAATGCGCGATTACGCGATGTCGATATTAAAAGGGAACTCGTTGACATTATCGGGGAGCGCAAGTTTTACGCGAAGGTTGTAACACACGGCGATATACCTGAGGTCGAATTGTATGAGGGCTGCGATGCGCTCGATTTGATCTATGATAAAATGATAACTGATCGGTTCTACCAATTAACTGATAATTAAGATGTTAAATTTAAGGAATTTTTTTTTTACTTAACTACCAAGAATTTTGTTTGTTTTGTGTATTATTTTTTAATAGAAATATAAACTGATTTCCTTTTTTCCACTATGAAAATTGTTGTGTTTTTTTCCGGAAAATTAGTCATTGCAGTTTTTGTATTATATAGATTATGTGAACCTTTTCAATTAATTCAAGACATGGGGTCGTAGCATGTAAGGTGTTTCGACTCAGTCGTTTCGTTCGATTTACGAGTCGAAACAATTTGTCTGCGGTAAGCACGGAACTCGTGACGAAAGGCGATTCGGTATTACCATGCCAAATGTCAAGAAATATATACTCGAATCTTGCAATTTATACTAATCAGATGTAGTAAATGTCAATGAATGAATTCACACTATCCTTAAACTCTGGTGTTCTTACAAAAAAGCTATCGAACCGTGGCAGCAATATGGTGTGTAGAAAGTAGTACACACCATATTGTTACTGCACCGCACATCGAATTATAACAACGATCTAATGAATTCTTGTTATACTTTCCTTGAATACAATGCCATAGTTTTAACTGAAACTCAGCTTTTTATATTGTATAAAAATTGTGTATAAACAAAATCAATGTTTCCAAATTTCAAAATGTTCGTTTTTCTGCTTCGAGTATTTCTTGTTGAACATTGCTTTTATTCTCCGATGCGCACAGGCGGCAGGATGTAAGACACCTAAGCAATTGTATGAGCGATTTCTGGCGGTTATGGAGTCGTACAGAGATAAATGGAAAATAGGACAAATTTGCCAGACCGAGAGACAAAAATTAGGCGGAATCCATTCCATTAAGGCGATGTCAGAACTGTCTAGAACAGGGTACACATCTCAGTAAGAAGTGTCCATAGGCGAGGATGAAGAGATGATGGCGATGCGGAGAAGGTGGACACGTGTCCAAGAGTTGCCCAAGAAGACAGATGAGTGCCATTCATTTATTAGGCGGAAATAGTTATAAGGGGAGAAATAAATAGCATGGCGGTACAAGTGTTTTTGGATACGGGCAGTGAGTACAATATAATGGCGGAAGAAGCAGCTAGGCGTATAGGGCTTCGTATTGATTGTTCGGGCGAGGGTACAATCCTGTGTGGTTTTGGCGGCAACAGAGTCAGAGCATTAGGCGGAATAAGATGTAAATTAACTCTGACTGATATTGAATTGGACATCGAGGCGTTGGTGACCAATTGTAAAATGGGCAAAACCGAGCTGTTGTTGGGACTTTCGACGATTGAAACTCCAGGCGTAGTAATGGTAACAAACGGCAAACGGGCGGTGTTAGTACAAAAGGATTGTGTGGTGAATGCTCTCAAGCAACTTACACAAGAGGCGGAACCTACACGGTGAAGAGTGGTATTGCTCAGAGACTTCGAGTGCTCAGGCGAGTCCACGGGGCGGGCGGTGGTAGAGGTACAAGAGGCGAAAGTGAGCGAAAAGGTACACATGGCGGCAAAAATGTACAGAGACAACAAGTCTGGACGGCGATGTCAGGGAGAGTGTTAATTGGCGGTCAGCCCAACGAGATCTTAGTCATCAATCTAAGCGAGACAACGTTTAATTGGGCAAAACGACGACTTATTGCCAGGGCGGAGAATCACCAATACGAGGTTGGAAATATGGCGGTAAGCAAGAATAAAGTAAGTAGCAAAGTTAAAGTAGGTAGTATAAAGGTAGGGAACATATCGGTTAGTGATCGGAAAAAGCTGTTGCGAGTGTTAAGGGAAAAGGCGCACTGTTTTGCAAAAAAACGAGGATGATTTAGTGCTTACTAGATTAGGCGAGCTAGGGTGTAGCCTAGTAGGTAGCGCCTTGGTCTTGTAATGCGAAGGTCGTGAGTTCAAATCCCGGTCGGCGCAATACATAATTCCAGCACATTACCTGCTTGGATATACCTTGGTCACCTCAATTTACGAAAATGAAAAAATTCGTAGAAATAGGGTTGTGCGAAGGGCTAACAACCCTTCCACAATAAGTAATGAAAAATGTTAAGGAACCTGAATATCAGGAGGCCATGGTCCGATTTGGGCTGTAGCGCCATTGTAGAAGATGTAGAGATTAGGCGAGATGGAAAGCCGGCTAACGACAGATTTGCATGTGTTTCGGCGTCCTTATCGATTATCAGTGGCGGAGAGAGGAAAGGATAGAGATAAGGTTGCAACAATGTTAGAGATTATTCGGGAATCTAGTTCGGCGTATGCAAGCCCTATTGTATTAATTCCAAAGAAAACAGGTGAATGGCGGATGTGCGTAGATTATAGGGCGCTAAATGCAACTACGGTGAAAGATTGGTATCCATTACCATTAATATCCGATCAGTTCGATAAACTTCGAACAAGACATTTTATAGAACACTTGATCTGGCGCAAGGTTACCAACAGAACTGCATAAGAACTGCGTTCATTACTCCTGATGGTCATTACGAATATTTAAGAGTACCTTTTGGACTGGTGAATGCTCCGGCAGTGTTTCAGAGGGTAATCAATAAGATGCTACGTATTCTAAAGCATGAACAAGATTGGTTTTTCATTGTACAGCTGTAGGAACCTAACGGACAAGTGATTATACAGGCGTTGAACGAAGGGTCATCGATTCCATAACTGAAAGCGAATTATAAAACAAAAAGCAGGCGTTTGTATCGGAAAATATTGTATGGCGAAAGAATTTATGTCCCTGCATTGGCGCGTTTTAGTCTGATGCATAAGCACCATATAGGGCATTCGGGCTATAAGAGACGCTTAAAGTTAGTTCAAGAGACGTATGGGTTTCCTAAAATGAGGCGATTTATTTTAAAATACATATGAGTGGGAGTGTTTGAAATGTTCATTTGATTAGGGCGATTACGGGCGTGGCGAAGGCGATTTATTCCCGGTGGAAAGGCGAGCGATCCCATTGGACACGGTGCATGTCGATCATTTGAGACACTTTGTGAAGAGTGCAAGGGGTAACACATATTTGTTGGTGTTGATTCACGGATTTACTAAGTTTGCTTTGGCGCGAGCAACGAAAACCGTAAGGTCTACAGAGGCGGTGACGAAATTTAGAGAAATATTTTCAGAATACGGGTACCCTAGGCGGATCATAAATGATCAGGGCTTGGCGTGTAGCAATCAAATTAGCATTCAAAATATAATTTTAATTTATGAAAACTAAAATCCAAAATCATAACATTGAAATTAATATTTAAAAACTATTTCTAGACACCGCCCCCCCTATGCGGTAAATTATAACGAACACAAAAGCATTTGTATTTAGGAACTAACTATGTGCAATAGTTTAACATTGAAATACATAACAAATTAGCTCTAAGTTTAATTTAAGAGAAACATTATAAATACGGATAGAATCCAAAATAAAAAGGCTTGTAACTAGTAACCATCGAACAAGCATCACTTGTATTTATATTTTATTCCCAACATAAGTTCGCAGTCAGGTGTTTAAGGACATTGTAACTGAAAAGGGCGTGAGACATGTGTTGAACGCGATAGCAACACCAAGAGCGAATGGGCAGGTGGAAAGGTCCAATCGAACGTTTATAGAGTCGTTGGCGGCTGGCGCAGAAACAGAGGCCTGGTGGGATAAAGCGTTGTCTGATATTTTGTGCGACTTGAATAATGCAATCAATGCAAGCTCGAGGTTTTCACCGGTGCAATTGTTAGTCGCCCATGGAAGTCGTGGTGTAATAGCGAACTTGACGAGTGGTGAGCCAGCTAGCGAGGCGAGAGTTCAGGGCGGTGAAGGAAATTCGGGGGAGATCGCTAGTCCTCAATAAAGCATTTCAATTTAATACCATCTTCCATTCGTGCAATTGCTTAAAAGAAGGTCTCCGCTCGTTTATTCCGTCCTTTAATGATTCCCATACACGACTAAAGACTTTTTCCATGCGCGGTATTTAACACCCCTTTTCCAAGATCGTTGTGCGCCGTCATGAAATCGGTAAGAAATTTAATTTGGCTAGGATAGGTACCTAATTACGTAATTACAATTTACAAAGTAGACAATCCTAGCAACACTAATTTTTATACTTACATTTTCCTTAAATTGAAACTGAATTCAAACCAGTCGAAAGGTTTCTACCTGTCGTTTAAAATGTGAGCGTTTCGACGGAGAAAAAGAAGACAAAGAAAAACAAAGTTACATGCTACGATATTTTTGTTGTTTCGACTATCCAATTGGTCAAAACGAACTTAGGTGCTACGATTTGAGCGCAATAGTCGAAACAACTTACATGCTACGGCCCCAGTTAGGTTGCTTAGGGTTATTGGACAGAAACAGTTCTTTTCCACAAGACGCCATCCTGAGCATAAACCCTTAACTGCCGCCGGGACTTATTAATGCCATGGATCCTTAAGGTAGAATCCTTTTGTATCCGAGGTAATCCGTGTTTCGTTAGTGGCTTAATAATACCTATTAGTCACAAGCCCATAATCCAGTGAGTGATCATTTGCTATTTTAAAGATAATTAGGACTAGGTGTGTGTGAACTCTACTGCCCGATCTGTGGAATAATTCTAGATCTATTTCCACTACTTACTTTCAACGCTATCAAGTAATTTCTCTATTTTATATACCTACATTAAAAAAACAATAAAGTTTAATAAAGGTCTCAGCAGAGATCGAAACGTCACATTAGATTTTAGGCAAAGAAGCACCTAATGTAAGTATACTACGCTTTGTTTCTTTTTTTATGTGCTACTGCCTTTTTCTCCTAACGAATTTATTTATTTAGGTGCTTTAGTGTCATTCCAAAATATTAAATTAGACATTAAAAAAATAATAAAAAACCCAAAATTTAAACAAATATACTGAAGTACGCAAGAGGTCGCTGGATTTCAAGTAAAACTAAATAAATTAAAGTAACCGCAAATTTAATTTTCGCCTCTCACTTTCAACACTCTTCGCTTCTACTCTTTCGTTTTTCAATTTCAGCTCTTTCTATCGCGACATTCAATGCGACCACTCGATCTCGACCCTTTCGCTTCTCAGTCTCAAATGCCTGCTTCACGATTGCTCGCTTCTATTTATACTTCGTACAACAGACCATCATCCATACCGCTATCCACGCCGTCCCGTCCATAGCGTCTCTGCGACCACCATTCTCGTCGTCGCCGTAGTCACCTATCTCGTCGCTGTTCATAAGATCTCTCGTCGTCGCCTCCGCCGCCTAGTTCGTCTCTATGTACTTGTTTTTGTTTGGAGACCTTGACATTCCTATCAAGTACTTTCTTACAGTGTTCATACGCGCGCATTAATTTGGTGATAAGGAAGTAGAGCTGACATTTCGCATTACTTTCCGATACAGTGGAAGGCATGCAACATTTTACCCTCCTTAACTGTTCGTCCCGGTTAGAGTCTTCACTTTCGTTAATTCGGTCATGTTATTTCGGCACTTCGTCTACTGGCATCGTCGTTGAGACAAGCTTCCGGTATTCCACGTCATTCCTGGTATTCCACGTCATTCCCGGTATTCCACGCATCCACTCCTTTGATAAATTGGCATGGTACTTCAAGATTTTGCTGAGGGCTCGGCGGTCTCTCTCCGTGGTATCGATGATTAAACAGCCGTTTCAAATCGCTGGAAACTCGAAGAGTTGCTTCATACATGATGTCGGTGCGTGATGCGCTTTACGGCCAGGCAACATCCATTTCCAGTCAGATCACTTTTCCACTGTTGTCCTTCCAAGCTGCTCTTGCTGTTTAAGCTCCACGAAGTATCCTTCAACTTCCGCTCATTCGCTCCAACAGTTGTACTCGCCGCTATCTGTCGCAAATCATTCTATGGATGCTGGCCGTGATACCAGTTCTGCGCCCCGAAATGAGCAGTACTTTTCGAATAATCCCTCGACGACGTTCTTGGATGGCGACAATCACGTTTTAAATGCCCTCCGCGTCCGCAATCCCGACATCGTGGAGCTCCAGGTCTCACAACTTTCAGATCCACTCTAGGGCTTTCATCCGCCCTAGCCTTGTTTTTCCGATCTCGCAAATTATTTCGCAAGGCTAATTTGGAGGCACATTCTGCCCCAGAAATCGATGTTCTTCATTTCCAGCAGTCACGTCGTAAGTGTCCCGACCGTCGCACAGTGGTTCCGATGATTAATCTGACATGACAAAACTCCAATCTTGATCTCTTTCTTTAAATTCGCTTACTAATTGATAAATGCTACTCATTAATACAAAGTACAAAATCTTCTTGACTATTTTCTTGAAGTATTTTTATCTTTTTTATGGAGGTTTCTAGTTTTATTTTTACAAAAACATCAATTTGTTGTTGATTTTTAAAAAACACTGATTGCAATGGAATAAAACATATACTCGTATTTCAAATAATTACAGGCTTCATGAGATACACGTTAATTTAATCATCATTATCGCAGTCGATATTTTCATCATTTCCTGGATCTTGAAGTAGCCTCAATACATCAGAAGATATACTTTTACTCTTCTTTTGACTCGAAGGCTGCTTGCAATCGGTTCTAAAGAAATTAATAACATGTGCATCAAGTCCGTTATTGTATCCGCTCTAGAAAATTTACGGCTATGATATTTTCTAAAATTTCTATAGTCCTTATTTTGGGCCTCTTAAGCTTCTTCGGACATGATTCCAATAGGAAGTATGGCTTCTTCTTTAATCAGCTCCTCATCTACACCAATAATATCCGACGTCAAGGCTGGATTTTCAAAGAACCTCCGTGCGCTATTACCGTCATTAGTCGTACCAAAGCCTGGTTTGGGTATGTCAACCAAAAGTCCCATTTCGTTGCGAAGGCGATCTTGTATTAATTTTTTTATATCCACACGTACTTGTTGTAACACCTCCAATTTTACTGACACTATGCGTTGTATAGCATGATCAAGCAATGACTGTAAATCTACCTCACTGTCTGCTTCCAGAAAAGGAATTTTAACATTTAACCAATCACAATTTTTGTCCAAGAGTTGTTTCAATCTATAGTGAGAGTTAGTCCATCGTTCTTTATGTTTCTTACAAAATTCAAATGTTCGGTTCATTTCGCCAAACATCAAACAACTCTTTTTACGAAGATTCCGTCCTCCATCACTAAAACTAATAATAAAAGCAGAGTTGGTTGAACTTGGTCATAAGACAATTATAATTATATACCCAAATGAATAACTTAAACGCTGAATATAATTTGACAACAGACTTCGACGGCCTTTGCTATTTCAAGCCTGCTCTTTCAATGAATAATGAAAAAATTTGATGAAATTTGGTTCTAAAAATACGTCAACCAAAGGATAAAATAGCAATACATAGAAATTTTGAAATATGGTGAAAATGGAGCAAAATAGCTGTAGTTTTATTTGCCAAAGTCCTTTATTCGATCTTAAAATAAATTACATGTACACAATTCGTAGCTCCGATAGTAAATGTCGGTCGATGCTAGAGGTAAAAATATGATCGCCCTAAGCAAGAGACATTTACCTGCTCGTGCGTAGACCCTGTTATTTTATTTCTAAAACTGGTTATGACCGGCAAGTAAACAATCACTCAGGATCATATTAAGGTAGTATTTATGTTGTGAAGTCCAAAAATTTAAACCTTTCGTCATGTCAGATTAATCATCGGAACCACTGTGTGTCGTGGACCTTTGTTGTTTACGTTCTATTTATCGGGCTCGTTCCTCTGGCACAATCTTTGCACGGTTCCGATATTAACTCTCCGGATTCGCCAATCATTTGGCGCCACAGCTTCAGCAATTCATTCTTTTTCGCTGACTTCTTCTGCATTCACGTCTTTTATATCCGATGTTTTCAATTCGACAACTCATACATACATAAGTAATTTTTGCCGCGATGAAGTATGGAGACGGCGATGATGGTTCCGAGAGCGTCTATTCCACCAGGTAACTTCTGCCCCTTGAGATGGTCTTTTACTCGTTTCCCGGGCTATTAGCAGAGGAGGCGCACTACTGTGAATTCACGCTTCTTTTACCCCTCCGCTCGGCGCATTCAGGGCAAGGATTTGGCATTCGTCGGGATATGCGACATTCACTTTTTAGATGTCCGGCTTGTACCCAGTTCCAACACTATGAAACTCTAAGTCAGTTCGCCCTGTCTTGCAAACTCCACCCCATTCCCTCTGCCTCGCAAACCCCATCCTCTGACAGACTCATTCCTCGGCCTCCACGTTAATTTCTCGGACTCGATCGCTGTTGCGTGAGATTTTTTTAGCTTCTTCAAAAGTAAGAGCATGCACTGCGGAGTTTTCTTGTCCGCTAATCGTAACGCCTGTTGTAACTTTCTATCCAGCAGAGCGTCCACTGCCGATTCATTTCGGTTTGCTGGATCCATGCTAGGAAAGGACAACAATGCCAAACTTTCAATATCCCATACGGTTGCGAAGTTGCGTTTTATGAATTTTTCGCATCTGATCTCCCCTTTATCGACGGTCCCAGGTCTGCACCAGGAACTGAAATTCACTTTGTTGTTCGGCGATGGTAGTCTGCAAGATTTTGGCCGCTGATTATTAAATATTAAGGCCGTCGCTCGCTCCTGATCCGGTTTTGTAGATCAATCTGCTTACCGAGAGCATCCATTTTGTAGTTCCAATTTGGCATTCAGTTCCTATGACTGCTGGTCCATTTTAATTACTATTTGTAGACTTTGTTGATTGAAATCTTCCTTCAGCACTTTGGCTTGTTGATTTTGTTCTAATTTATTGTTGAGATCTTCCTTTAGTTCACTCGCCTGCTGACTTTGCTGGTCCATTTTCGCCATCATTTGTTGCACCAACAGCATAATCGGGTATGAGGATCGAGAACTTTCTACTTGTTCGATTTGCTGCACATTTTGTCGCTCGATGGAACTCATAGTTTTCGACGCAGTGCCCCTCAGCTTCCAACGCGAAGTGAAGACTCATCCGGCCTACAAATTTTGCCTTGTTGCCAATTGTTGGCAACTCATTTTTACCGAGTTCCTCTTTCAACTCGGACACTTTCAAATTTTTCACGTCGCACAGCAATTTTTTTTTATCTACCACACGACGCAAAATTCTTTTATTGACTGCTAAGAATTTGCTGCACAATATCTCAGCTGAATATTCGAGAATTATTACGGCGCGAAAGCATATGACAAATATTGTCACTCTGTTTGTCCGAGAATTTCACGGTTTCACTTGAAAATTCTCCTTTTGTCCATTCGCGAATTTTACACTCACGACTACACGATCATTTAATCGCTATTCTCACTTTGTCTGCTCTGGAATTTTCTATTTCGAATAAGGGATTGCTGGATTTCAAGTAAAACTAAATAAAAACAACAATTAAAAGAAAAGATTTCCGGATTCTACACTGTTACGCTTTATTATTCGTGACGTTTCGGTCTCTGCTGAGACCTTTATCCAGTTTGATAAAGGTCTCAGCAGAGACCGAAACGTCACGAATAATAAAGCGTAACAGTGTTGAATCCGGAAATCTTTTCTTTTAATTCAAAATGCACTGTGAAAACATTCACCAAACCAATAAAAACAACAAGTTCACTTTGATTCAAAATAAAAGTGTTCGTACGCGCGCATTAATTTGATGATAAGAAAGTAGAGCTGACATTTTGCATTACTTTTCGATACAGTGAAAGACCAGGCTAACACAACAATAATAATAATGAAGTAAACATTTGAAAGAAATAAAAGTTAAAAGGAATGTAAAATATCACTTTTAAAAGTTGTTAGAATATCGTTTAAGTCGGTTTTGTCACGTACGGGATTATAATAAGTAATCCATCTGGATATTGGTTTATCCTGTCCATAATTAGTAGCATGGTGGTATCCAGGAAATAAAATCCTTTAACGAAGTGGACATTCTGCAGCATTTACCGGAATGAAAGAAATCTGCTCATACAAAATGACAAAATTTCGCAATTTGACAATAAATTGGTTTGCTCGAAAAGTATAAAATCGATTGATGTGAAATTTGGAATATATTACTTTTATGATGATTCCAATCCACCGTATACAAATTATTTGTGTCCTCCACCACCTCCTATATAAACTGCACTTTTTCATGAAATACTCTAAATCAATTTACTCAGTGCGAATAAAATTTATAGTGCATTAAATATTTATTTGAAATTATTAGTAAGACCAAAACAAAAATTTGACGATTAGCTTTACCTCTTCCACCTACTCCCACACAAAATGACACAATTTCGCAATTTAACAATAAACGAATTTGCTGGATAAGCATTAAAGCTATTGATCTGAAATTTTGAAAATATTGTTTTTATGATGATTTCAATCTGCTGTATAAAAATTATTCGAGTCCTCCCTTTCCTTCCACCACCTCCCATACAAACTGCACTTTTCCATTAAATACTTACTTACTTACTTACGATTGCGCTACAGCCCAAATCGGACTTTGGCCTCCTGAATATTTTGCCTCCATCCATCTCGGTTCAGTGACCGCGTCCTCCAGTTAGAAAATCTTACCAGTGATTTGCTGTCTGCGTCAATCGAATCCTTCTAGCGTTTCTGTGGTTTTCCGACCGGTCTTTGTCCGTTGACTTTCTCTTTTAGTGTGCGTTTGTGAATTCTTCCGTCATCCATACGCTCCACATGACCAGCCCATTGTAACTTCTTAAATTTTATGAGGGTTGACACTTCTGGATTGTCGAAGATGTCATACAATTCTCTATTGTATCGTATTCTCCAGATCGAGTCTTCCCTCACAGGTCCGAGGATTCTTCTGAAGACCTTTCTTTCAAAGGCGTTAAGTAGTTTTTCGAACGCCTGAATGAAAGTCCACGTTTCGCTGCCATAGCATAGCACAGGTCTTATGATGGTTTTGTATAGCTTAAGTTTGTTTTTCTGTGCACGTTCTTGTTTTTGATTATTGGTAGTACCGAATAATAAGTCTTGTTTGCCATCATTATCCTTCTTTTGATTTCGATGGGTTCGCTTCCATCCTTCGATAGGTTCGCCCCTAGGTATATGAAGTTGTCTACGTTTTCTAGGTTACAGTCTCCTACTGTAATATTTTGTCTGATTGGCGTCTTTTTCCTAGTTAGCGTCATAATTTTTGTTTTGTTTTCTTCTCCATTAAATACTATAAACCATTTTACTCAGTTCTCATTTCATTAATTATTATTATTAAGACCAAAAAAAATTAGACGACTAGCCTCACTGCATCTACCCCCTCCCATACAATCTGACTCAATTTAACAACTTTACAAAAAGTCGGTTTTCCTGAAAAGTATGTATGCTACTAATCTGCAATTTAAAACATGTCAAAAGCATGATGTTTATAGTTATTTCTGAAAAGTCATTAAGAACTCGCCCCTCCTTCTATCACCCCTCACACGAACTGCACAATTTCACTAGATCCAATACATTAATTTTCTCAGTACCTATCAAATTTTTAAGTCCTAAATTTTGTATAAAACATTTTGATAGCCACTCTAGCGTCATGTAAAAAAATTAGTTCAATGTCGTCACCCCTTCTACCACTTCCACTACAAAATTTCTTAAAATCAGAAAGTCATCTAGAGTATCGCACGATTGAGCTTTACGCCCAATCGTAGTCCTGTTATGTTTTTTTCATGTTGTCGTACATTGCAGGCCAATCGAGTTGCACCGCCGAAAAATTCGGAGCAAGAAATGTGCATTTTTCAGGTCAAGTTTTACCTAGTGCGCAAACCATTTCCCAGTAAGGTAGAATTTTTTTTACAGTAGAACGAAGGAACTACTAAAAAAATGTTAAGGGCGAAACGAGTCACGAGAGTGATATTAAATTGCGATTTTGTCAGATTGTAGCGCTACATGATCTAAAGTTTTGGTAAAATTTTTAAAATCGCTTCACTTCTTCTAACCCCTCTCATACAATTTCGCTCAATTTCAACAAATTAAAAGCTATTTGAAATTTTGTACGAACACCTTTAAAACCTTTCAAAAGAAACGGAATGAAACTACATCACAAATATTACGATTCCTTCACCTCCTCTACGTCCTCTCAATGCATGGTTTTATAAATATAAAATACACCGAATTTCATAGAAATTCTATGAAACTAATATTCTATACAGAGAATTTTGAACGTGAATCAAGCAAAAAATTATTAATTAACCTCCACCCACCCCTCCTATTCTCCCCCCCCCTTCCCCCTTCAAACAATTCCAAACTTCATAAATAAACGAATTAAATATTGATTATTTGTACTTGACCGCAGTTAAGCATTAAATTGACAAAGTTAAGTGTTAAATAATTGACAACAGCCCTAACCCTGGAACCCCCATTCACTTAGTCTTCCCTATCCACATTATATTGACTTCACATGCATCCTCGACTTGTCCCATATTTTTCCATGATATCCAATCATTAAATCCCGCCAATTCGATCTAACTAACTTTCTAACTTTCATTACAAATTAAAGGGTTACCTTCAAAGTTATTTTAAAAACATAAATAAAATTAAAAGTAAATTCCGAAAAAAGTGAAGTTACGCTCGATTTGTACTGGGCAATTTTCGCGAATTCAATAAAAAAGTTTCGCTAGGATTATCGGTAGATTTGCTTTATATATTTTAACCACACTCATGATAGTATAACTTTAATTCAAAAATGACGCATTTTAAAATGTAATGTAATTGGACATTTTATTCAAACTCATAATATTCATATTGGAGCATAACATTCATTAACGCTGTGTACTCTTCGCAATTTGTTCTTTCAATACAAGAATACTGGCTCGTTGCTCTGGCGGTAACATTGCAATTTGTTCGTCAGAGAGCTGTAGCACTTGCATAATAAGAGCAGCCTTCTCATGATCGGATGCATCATTTGGAATTCCGTTCGCTGGTAGTCGGTTTTGTTGTTGTGGTGGTTGAACTGGCATTGGAACTGGTACTGGTTGTGGCGGACCGCCACTTCCACCGCCAACAGGTCTCAATCGTGGATCACTACCGCGTTGGCGGGGATCACTGCCAAGACTCATGTTTGGTCCAGCAACACCAATATTGCCTGCAACTCCTGCTCCGCCGCCTCCTGCTGCTCCTTGAAACGGTGGCATTACCGGCTGCGGTGGATGCATAGGACGCTGATTACGCGGGAATCCGGGATCGATGGGATTATTAGGCATTGGATTCGGAATAGGATTTGGCATGCCGCGCATATCAAGGTCCATGTTGCGCGCCATACGAGGATCAACTACTGCACGTAAATCGATGTCGTGACCGACCGGTGCAAAATTATTGGTCATAAGCGATGGAATCGGAATATTACCGGTATTCGGACCGGGACCTTGCGACATCATCGGGCTAAGCTGTTGCTGTTGTTGCGGTTGACCAGTCATTGGATTCGTGGTTAAAATCGGCGGCATTTGATTTGCTTTGTAAAGCATTGACTGAAAAATAGCAGTTCTCACTTAAATCAATAAAACTATTACATAATTTTAAATTTTTTTACCAAAGCTGTTTGCGGATCGACAATACGCATTACGACCTGTGCTTGGAGTAATGCATAAGCCAATTGTGGGTTGACGAGAAGCATTTGACGAGCTTCGTTCGGATTGTTCTGGATGCACAATTTCATTTGCTTCATCAATTCGTACATTTGTTCTGGCGGTAAAGAGGCGACAGTTTTTGTGATAATTTCTGGAGCATTTTCCGGCTCACAGTGTTCACCGTACGGATTTTCAACTTGTGGACCTTGCAATAGCTGTTGCATTTCCATACGTGATTTCTCTGTACAGGCGTTGTCCACGCGAAGTGTACGTCCGCCAATTTCATAGCCATTCAAATTACGCATGGCACTGAGCGCAGTTTCCTGATCTTTGTATTCGCAAAAGCCATAGCCTTTCGGTTTGCCACTTTCACGATCGAATACCAACCTGAAAGAGATATTTGAATTTTTAGTAAGGGTTTGGAGTGTAATACTTTTTTAAACCGTAAAATGAAATAATTTATCGCAACTCTCCTAAAAAAGCCAATTCCTGTTTTAAGAGCTTATTGCAAGTGAATTAATCCTAATTTTTAATAAGTTAATTAAATAATTTAATACAGTATTGCGTATTTTATTAAGCTTCCTCATGTGCTCGAGAGCAGACTTTAAACAATGTACCGAGTTCACAGACTTGCCATTCTGCCTATGGTTAGCAGTGGCGTGACGTGATATTATAGCTTAAGGGAACACAATTACTATATTTAACTAATTAAATTAAATTTAATAATAATAACGCACAATAGGTCGCGATGCTCTCAAGTGTTGCCTAATAAATTTAATAGATCATATAATTTCCTCCACTTGAAGAATTTATATTTGCCTTGCGTCCACGGAATGCCTCTTCTTGGCATCTTAGATGACACAATGTCAATTAAAATTTTGATAATTAATTTTTAACTTTCTCTTCTTTACTGATCTACATACATTCTGACCAGCAAGTGCCGGGAATTTGTAATTAAAATTAGTGTGAGAAATGATATTTCAAAAATTTTTTTTTTTGGTAAGCAAGTAGGACTATCCTTAATTATTATTCCAAAAATCAGCGCGGTCTGTTAATCAGTTTGTTTACAGCAGCTGGTTGATTGGGTACGCCTCAGTAGTCCACGGCGATTTTTGTTTTTCTCGATCGGCTGAAAACAGGTTCCACGGAGCGGTAATTTCAGTTTCAAGGATAGGACCAAGTCACACGGGGCCAAATCTGGTGAATACGGTGGTTGATTGATGGGATTCGTTGCTTTTTTAGTCTCAAATTCGGTCATAATTGAGACTCAATGCGATGGCGTATTTTCATCGTAGAAAATGTCCGTTTTTTAAGAATTTGCTCATGCAAACGTTTCAATATGGTTAAATAGAACTTTTTATTGACTATTTGTCCCTCCGGAACAAATTCATGATGGGTCAAACCTCGAATATCGAAAAAAACAATGAGCATCGTCTTGATTTTTGAGCGGCTTAGGCGATTTTTTTCGGTTTCGGCTCATTTTCTTTGCCTGCATTCCGACGATTGTTGACTGGTTTGCATATGAAACTTATAGACCCATGTCTCATCACCAGATATGATGCGCTCCATGAATGTGGGTTGAGAATTCGCACGATTAAGCATGTCCAAAGTGACCTGTTCACTGTACTTTTTTTAAGAAAATTCAGCTTATCGAAAATCATGGCTAAGGTAATTCTCAATAGGATTAGTGCTGTCGTTAAGAGCACTCTCGAAGTTTATCAGACCGGATTCCGTAAAAGATCGTTTTGTACCGATCAAACAAATACCTTGCGGATTTATGTTTGTGAACTTCGAGAAGGCTTTCGACAGCGTTAAGCGAGATTACATATGGAATGCTTTGCGTAGGAGAGGTATTCCAGATAAGGTCATAGCAATGATTAAAGAATCCTACGAAGATGCAAGTGTCGCGTCTTGCATAGAGGAGAGCTTTCCTGTGCGAACAGGTGTCAGACAAGGCTGCATATTATCACCATCCCTGTTTCTGTTGGTAATAAATGACATCTGGAAGGTGGGAAGATGAAGGTCTTTAATGGAGACTAGTAGAGTATTTGACGCATGCGTTCGACTTACCAGGAAACTGCAAACTTTCGTGAACAAGTAATGCCTCCGACGCATTTTAGGGATATTCTGGCCAGAAGTTGTCTCCAACGACGAACTTTGGAGTACAACTGGACATTATGATTCAAAGGCGAAAGTGAGAGTGGATCGGTTTTACTTTGAAGAAACCACAGCGAAATATCGCCAGACAGGCTTATAATCCCCAAGAAAGACGTTGAGTTGGTCGACCATGTAGCAATTGGAAGTGAGCAGTTGAGGCCAGAGGAATAAACAAGTTCTGGCAACAGCTTAAGGCTGATGCTCTGGATCGCGCCTTGTGGAAGAGAGCTGTTTCTTTCTTATGGTCCTATAGGCGGTCTTAACAGGGATTTGATTGATTGATATACCTTTTAAGGTTTTTTTCCTGATCAATTTTCGGTTAGCACCGACATTTTAATACTGGGAAAACTCTGCTGTGAGAATTACAGAGGAATATCATTGTTGTGTACGTCCTATAAAACAATGACAAAAATAATTGAACGTCGTCTTAAGCCCTATACTAATCAAATAATTGGCGAATACCAAGGCGGATTCAGAACCGGACGATCTACAACAGACCAGATTTTCTCAGTGAAACAGGTATAACACAGACGTGCACCAAATCTTCGTAGATTATAAACAAGCATACGACAGTATCGACAGGAGCGTACTGTACCAAATCATGCTTGACTTTGGAATTCCTCCAAAACTAGTCCGACTAACAAGACTCACAATGACGAACACTGAATCCCAACTGAGAATACAAACCGATTCCACAACCAGCTTTCGAACGGAATGTGGTTTAAAGCAGGGAGATGGTCTAGCCCCCATACTTTTTAACTTGGCACTAGAGTATGTATGTCGTCCGAAAAATCTCAGTCGACACCAACGGGACACTTCTATTCAAGCCCACCCAACTAGTAGCATACGCTGACGACATTAACATCCTAGCAAGATCCTTCCCTAGTGCTAAGGAGGTATTTGTCAATCTTGACTCCGCCGCAAAAGAAGTCGGGTTGCGCATTAACGACAAAAACAAAAGTAATGACGCAAACAAGAAGGAGAGCGCCTATCAGACAAAACATAACAATTGCGGAATATAATTTGGAGAATGTGGACAATTTCATATATCTTGGGGCTAATCTAACAAAGGACGGTAATGAAACAGACGAAATCAAACGACGGATAATACTAGCAAATAAGACGTATTATTCGGTACTTCCAATAATGAAATTCAAGAAAGTGCACAGGAACAATAAGCTGTGGATATATAAAACTATTATACGACCTGTGCTCAGTTATGGCAGCGAGACGTGGACATTAACGCGAACTTCCGAAAAAGCAGTTAACGCATTTGAAAGAAAGGTCCTCCGAAGAATTTTGGGACCTGTGAAGGAAGGAACGGAATGGCGAATAAGATACAACCATGAGTTGTATTAACTCTACGACGAGCCAGAAGCTTCAACGTTCATCAAGCTACGTAAACTGCAGTGGGCTGGCCATGTAGAGCGAATGGAAGACAGAAGAATCCCCAAACGAGCTCTGAAAGGCAAAGCGAGTGGTAACCGGCCAGTAGGCAAGCCACGCAAGCGATGGGAAGACTCGGTTGATGAAGATAGCAAAGCCATCTTACAAATTAGCAGCTGGAGGACGCGGTCCTTTGGATCGAGACGATTGGAGGCGACGACTTCAGGAGGCCAAGGCCCGATTTGGGCTGTCGCGCCATTGATGAATACTTTGATTGAGAGCTAGAGCCTGTGACTGAAAGCACAGGGTGGTAGCAATTATCTTAACGCATCTCCCCGAATTTGGGCTTGGCAAGCGCGAAAATTTTGCCACGCACTACCGGCAGTCTTATCCATGCATCTCGCCGATTTTCCTTTAAAGAAGGCTTTGGACTTTCATCCAAATGGATTTGTTTAGAAGAAGGGTAAAAAAAAAGGCTCGATTAAAAAATTATCGATGATATCACTTTCCAGCAAACCAAATTGATTAACAAGTCATAAATGTATAATTTTTAACGAGCGTCTTATACCATCGACACAAAGTACAGCTAAATTATTTATTAGACCTAAATTATCATTAATCTACTGAGTGTTATACACTAATTTATCTTAATGAACATCTAATAACCAAAATATCAATCATAACGATACCAGCTAATGATTACGCTTTCCCATCATTAGGTCTATAACGATGAAAAATGTGCTAGAGCTGACCCTTTCATACAAGCTTTTTCAGGGTAAAAAGAAGAAGAGTTGTTTTCTAACAGTTCTGACTTATATGAAATCTTCGAAGCGTAATTTAATGGTCCAGCTATTTATAGCTGGACAAACAACTCCAATACAGGACTAAGGATTCGTTTTATTGTTGTGGGTCCTCGTCTTTATCTTTAGTAGAAAGGTGACACATAGCACATTCCTAATTAAGAAGAGCCACTCACTCAACATTTTAAAGCTTAATTTGAATACAGTTTTGCAAAGAAGAAACATGGGCGAAAATTTTAAATTACACAATACGAGTGCCGCATAATTTTTTGTTAAAAGGATGAAAGAATGATCTAAAGCCAAGCCACGCCCTTCATAAAGGAAGCAAAATGTAAAATTATAGGTAATGCGGAAGATATAAAACTAAGATTGATTCACAAGCCAATCATTCGCATAAAAACTGAGTTAACAGCTGACTATTTGAGTCCTCCCACACTCTAAGAAGTAAAACCAGTCCTGAAGAATCACCCAAACAAGAAGGCGCCGGGAACTTACTTGAAATTCCAGGTATGATTCTGAAAACTAGCGTCATATTACATCTTTAGCATGCCGTTAGTGCATGACCAAATGCAATTTTTTGAAAACGAAATAATTGTAATGTGTAAGTAATGAAAAAATATTAAGGAACCTGAAGGTCAGGAGGTCAAGGCTCGATTTGGGCTGAAGTTTCATTATAGAGTTAGAATAAGAAGAGATTGTATACTATCTCCGATAATCTAGAAGTATTAACTCTCATATAATTCAAGAAGCAACAATAGACTGATCCTGTGGAGCGGATAGATGACGGAATAGTTTCCAAACGCGTTTCACAGTAACTTTTGTTAATTGACCCTGACGAGCTGTTTTGCGAAATAAGCTCACGCTACGATTTTCGTTGTGGAGACGTCGACATTATAATTCGCGATTTTGATAGGAATGCCCAGTTTTATGGAATATCTCATTTTAGGAATTCTGTTATCATGAACGTAGCAAAAACTTATAAAACATGACAGAAATATAATTAGGCGTAGGGGAAGTGAAGGGTTTTAGATGATTTTGAAACTGCTTATCAATATCCTTATCACGATGCTTTGTTTCAATTTCAGGTATCACCTTTAGAGATGGTATGCTATTTCACATACCTGCGATTTTTTCACTGCTAAATGAAAAGAGCAATCGCATACTGCGATTGAAAATTTAAAAGAGCTGCGATTAGAAGAGCAGAGCAAATGCATACTGCTTACGTTCTATCACCAATAAAATTGCCGCAATGATCATCAAATCCCAGTGTTTTTGTTCTCACTCGCACATTAATCCCGCAACTCACGCATTCCACGTAACCCCGACGAGAATAAAGCTCGTCAAACAAACTTGTTTGGTTCAATAGAGTAATTCTATTTTCCCAGAAAGCGTACTTCATTGAACACTTTGCACCGCACGTTCCACCTCATCGATCGCTAAGCAAATCGTAATTTTCCTACATCTATCAATCAGGCAAGACTCAATCTCATAGCTCAGCATAGTGAACGATTGCGATTTCATAAGGGATTTGTTTAGCGATATTTTGATCGGTGGGATCTGATCTGATAGGTGAGGTGTGAGGTGTGGAACGTCTGATGATAAGGGATTTGTTTAGCGATATTTTGATCGGTGGGATCTGATCTGATAGGTGAGGTGTGGAACGTCCGAAGTGGTCAATGATGCGCTTTGATAGAGTTTTTTTGGCGGATTTTGTTCTGAGTTTCGATCTGGTCGGTTGGTAGGACATGTTGCGGCTATCGCTAGTTTCGCCGATTTATCTTGCAGTCCACCGATCGTGTCGATAAGAGCTGTACGTTCTTCATGATGAAATTGCTTGTGTGAGGTAATGTGTGAAAAAAGTAAACAGTAGACCCTTTTGGTTTGGTTTTCTATGACCGGGTATTTTTTTTTATTTGACTTGTATATATGCGATGCGATCGATGAACGGGTGTTTTTTTTATTTGGCTTGTGTATATGAAATGCGATTGACAATTTTGCCATCCTGACTCCATTGCGCTCGATCGTTTTTTCGTACATTGAATAGTAAAAGAAAACCTTTTCATTCCCAGGGGGAAATGGGGGAAGTGTTCACTATGCGCACTGAGCTGGTGGTACTGAGAGATTGGGTCTGCCTGATTGTTAGATGCAGGATTTCGCAGAAAATTACTATTTTGTCTCTTTTTTTTAATTGCGCACTAGCATGGATAATAGGGGAAGAGCTGCTCTTTTTCACAGATATTGAAAAAGAGCAATCGCAGTGGATCACTGCGATTGAAAAAGAGCAATCGCAGTGGATCACTGCAATTGGAAAAGAGCAGATTTTGCCATCCCTAATCACCTTTAACTGTGTATTATGTAGAACCGATTGTGTATCTATCGATATTTTCTTCGATAGTTGAACTTTTTGGACGTTCTTCTCGTTGATCATCTTCAAGTGATGTAGGACCACATTCAAACTTTTATTGTTGGTGACGAAGGTGCTGACTCCTTGTACAATTCTACCAACTTTGGATGAATTTCTACTGGCGATAAACCATCCAAAACGAAGAATTTTATGACTGAATGGTAATCAGGTTTATTCATTTTGTCAAAAACTCAACACGCTTACTTTAAACAGCCGTATAAATCAAACTATTTGTCTGATCAAATTCACATTTGGCAATTACTTTTGCAACAAGTGTGCCAACAGAACAAAACAGCAATTTCATTTATAGCAGCGCTATTCATAGGCTAGGCCGAGAACTTTTCACCTCGCCCTCGTATGTGTGATAGTGTGCCATTTCTGCATTAATTTTGCTATTCGCTGCCTTCTGGCTGTAACTGCACAGCACTCTAACTCTTTTCTTCGGTATGGTGATGGCGACTATTGTGTCTTGTTGCAACTCGCTAACGGCATACGAATATGATGCTATTTTTCGTTGTTAGAAGCTGCGAATTCTTTGAAAAACAAATTATTTGCGAGTTTATGATTGTGGGGATTCTATCTGGTAAATGTTTTTAAACTTATTACGCTGCTGGTTGCTACATTGTTTTATTTTAGTTCTTTCGTCGATAATTATAATTTGTAGAGACTATAAGCTCTATATATTTTGTTTTACCAGTAAGTACCATAATTTCAAGTTCGACGACGAATGCCAGGATGCGTTAGATAAGAAAAATCAGGCGTACAGACAGTTTCTCGAAAGGAATACCAGAACGAAGAGAGAAAAATACGAAAATCTCCGACGAGTAGCAAATAAGGTAAGGAAAGAAAATATTATGACGACCAATTGAGAAATATCGATGACAATCTTGCGAGCAATAAAACAAGACAAGCCTACAAAGTAGTGAAAAGCCTAAGACGTGGATATCAGCCTAAGACAACCCTCTGTAAAGACAGAAATGGCACTATCATCGTCAAGGATAGTCAGATTAAGGAAAGATGGGCGTCATACTTTAAAGAACTCCTTAATCCCGAACATCGGAGCTGATAGGTCTCCAGACCTCCGACGAATGCCCATTGGATCCTCCAACGTTGGAAGAAGTCGAATTTGCCATCAGAAGCCAGAAAAGCAATAAAGCGCATCGACGAAATTCCAGCGGAATTAATTAAATATGGCGGGAGCTGCACCCGAAATGCCATCCATAAAGTGATTCAGTACATCTAGAATCAGGAGCAAATACCGGAGGAGTGGTGCCAATGCATTATTTGCCCTATTCACAAAAAGGGAGACAAACTGCAGTGCGAAAACTACAGAGGTATCTCACTACTTTGCACGTCATATAAGATACTGACAAAAATATTAGAAAATAAGATTAAAATTCACGCTGACAATTACTATGTTTATACGGGAAAGTTTCGATTGCGATTGACAATTGCGATTGCAACTTGCAATATGTTTATACGCAAGATATACTTCCAATGTAAAAGTTCCGAATTAAGATCGCAATTATAATGACAGTTCCTCACCCCATCAAAGTGAAAATACTTGCAATTTTTATCAGCAATTTGCTGGATAATTCCAAAACACATTGCAAATTTCATTAATTTGTGTTGAGAATTGCATAAAAATGGTATTTCGCATACTGGATAGTGACGAAAAATAAATTTATTTCTGGGAATAGTAGGCTGTCAGTTCACTTACTGTTTATACGATATTTTTAGTTCGCGATTGAAGTTACACCAAGGAGGATATATAATAAGGAGTGACTATGAGCATGCTTTTCCGTGTATGAGCATAGGAATGAAAGTATTTCCCTCCCTTACTAGCGAAATGCTCGAAATTTTTCGAAAAAAATCGTTGCACTATCTTTGTCTGGCACACTTACAAGTATTGCAACTAACTCTTTCCCACGTTAGACAATTGTCAAATTTTCGAAATAATTATTTCGCTATCCTTGTTTGGCATACTTAAACCCAATTCAATTATCTCTGTCCCGCGTTATATTGTCCGTTGCTAAAGTGCTTAGCTTAAACACGAACCAAAAACTAATAAAAATTGAAAAAATAAACATTTCTGAAATAAAACAGCAAACTTCATTGTACTGAAAATTACTTTATTGCTGACTGAATATTAGCAACCAAGAGAGAATACAAATTATGGTATTTTTTTTGTAAAAGTTTGAAGCCAAGTTAAGCTTCGACGCAATTTCCGAAAATTTCCGAATCAAAAAATATTCCCACATGAGACAGCCTATCAGATACTCCTCTTTATATATCCTCCTTGAGTTATACTCAGGATCTAGATTGCGAGTGAACTTTGAGTTTCAATCACTGTTTATACGATGTTTTACTTCGCGATTGAAGTTTCACTCGTGAAGTTTGGAGTCCGTATAATCATAGTAAATGTGATTGGGGAGTACCAAGGCGGTTTTAGAGCTGGTCGATCAACGACTGATCAACTTTTTACGGTCAAGCAAGTGCTTGAGAAAAGCTGGGAGTTCAACATCGACGTTCACCAGGTTTTTGTTGACTTTAAACAAGCATACGACAGTATTGATCGAAACGTACTGTACAAAATAATGCTGCATTTTGGCATCCCAGCAAAACTAGTCTGACTGACCAAAATAACGAGACATCAACAACACCACAAGTCAGAGTCAACAACCAACTAACTGATGCCTTTGACACAAATGTCGGACTAAAACAGGGTTATGGGCTGGCCCCTCTGCTTTTTAACCTAGCTTTAGAATACGTCATCAGAAAGTTACCCGTTGACATCAGTAGTAGTTTAGCATCCGAGCGCTTCGGTTCTATTTTTTCTAATTGCGAACAAGCTACTAAAATACCGTTACGGTTTCATTCGCGCACAAGAGACGCGAACAATCGATCAAATTATAAAAAAAAAAAATTGTGTTCATAGAAGTGAAAAAATAGCTGATAATCGCGATAACAAACTTTTTCCGTTCGTTTTTTGTCATTTGGAATGATAATTCGCTAGTAATTAACTATAGTGCACAGTGTCCGACAAAAGTGCAATGACTAAACCCAAGAGGGGGCGCGAGGACCCCCCGGAACCCATCGGAAAATTGCGTGATAGACTAAAACTCAGAAAAACAAACTCGAATATGGCACCAATTGGTTCTACATCGAACCGATTTGCACCACTTGCCAATCTCCCATCGGAAACTGACTCCTGCAAAGAAGGCGAAACTATTAAAACCCCACCACCGCCAATCATCATCATCGACTTGGATCTCCCAACGATCAAAATCATCCTGAAAGTTCTCAACATCAATGAATTCAAATTAAAGTTAATGTCCGTCGGTAAAAAAATACTTACCGCTAATTTAAACGACTACCAAAGTTTGCATCAGCGTTTGGTGAGTAAAAAAGTTAATTTTTATACGCACCCATTAAAGTCAGGGAAACCAATTAAATTTTAACGGGATTGCACTCCATGGACCCCGAGCTTCTAAAAACCCATCTAGCCGACAACGGGCTTAAGGTTGTTGACGTTAAAAATATTAATATCGCCAATAAGCGCTTCAACGAGCACGCAATGTATTTGGTTTACTTCGAACATGGCTCCACTAAATTGTCCGACCTACGAAAGAAATTGTACGCCATCATGAATACCATGGTTCGCTGGAATTATCAAAAAACTAGACGAAACGGCCCCACGCAATGTCGAAATTGCCAACGCTTTGGTCATGGATCATCGAATTGCCATAGCGTACCAAAATGTCTTATCTGCGGAGACGCTCACAAACATGAAATATGTGATGCCACACGTGACGACCAGCTTAAGTGTGCTAATTGCGGCTTAAACCATATGGCGAACGACGCAAATTGCAGCTCCAGACAAAACTATCTGGAAATTTAAAAAAAACTTAACAACAAGACATTCAATAAAGTGGCCTTCCAAAATTCAACCATGCAGCCAACTACACCTCGCTTTCTGTTGTCTGGGAAAGAATTTCCATCACTGCCAGGAGCTCCAAAGCCCAATAATATTTCCACTCCAACTGTCACAAACTCGAATACAAGCGCACAATTCATGCACGCGCATGCAACCACCAACGTCAACTACTCCAGTAGCACTAAACCAACTGAAGATCTCCTGAGCAGCTGACTTTACTCGCAGCTGACCTAATTACGCAGCTATCTACCTGCAAAACGAAGCTGGATCAGTTCCACGTAATATTAAGGCTAGCCAACAAGTATGTTTATGGACCATAAACGAAACTTAAAATGTATGCTGTGGAATGTACAAAGCATCAGAAACAAAATCACCGAAACCTTATGTTTCATTAGAGATAATAATGTAGACATTGCTATTATAACAGAAACTTGGCTTAAGCCAGCCGATAAATTTTTGATTCCCTTTACTCAGTCTATAGACATGATAGAGAAAATAAAAAAAATTATCAATAAGCAAATTAAACACTCTCTTTTGCCCATTCCTAATACCGATGAAATCGGTTCATTATCTATTAAGTTAGTTGACATAGACTTAATCTTAACAGCCAGTTACTTCCCAGGAACGCATGTTACGTCTGAAAAATTGATAAAATTCCAATCAGATGTTAAAAAGCTCACCAGAACAAAAAATAAAATGCTACTCTGTGGTGATTTTAATGCCAAACACCAACACTGGAACTGTCCTCGAACCAACAAAGCCGGCCGTTTACTCTTCGATGAACTAGCCAAGGGAAATGGAATAGTCCATCCATCAACCGAACCCACATATCATCCACCTAAAGGGCTTCCTTCCACCCTCGATCTAGTTATTAGTTTTGGCCTCATCAATGTCTCCCAACCTACAACTGTTCAAGAACTTTCGTCCCCTCATCTTCCTGTTCTATTTTCCCTATTGGATGAAGTACCAGTGAATAATAGCACTGTTCAAATCCGAAATTATTCCAGAACGCGATGGAAAACTTATCACCGCCTCCTGAGTAACTCTCTATCTATGAACAACCTCGACCTATCTGAAACTAGCCCCGCTTTAATCGACGAAATGGTGAATAGTTTCTCTTCCAAAGTTATCGAAGCCGCCGATAAATCTACGCCGAAAATTACAATCAAGAAAAACAATATCACTCTCTTAAATGAAATTAAAAAGCTAATCTCAGCTCGAAACAATAAAAGAAGACAATGGCAAAGATGTAGAGATCCTGCTTTAAAAAAAGAAGTCCCATTTCTTCAGAAGGAAATAAGCTATGAAATTTCACAACTGCGAAATAAAAACTGGAATTCTGTGCTAGAAGGTCTATGCAAAGGCTCCACTAAATTCTGGAAAATCAACAAAGTCTTGAAAAATAGAGGAAGAAGTATATCTTATCTCAAGTTTAACAATAAAAATATTTGTACTGATAGCGAAAAAGCAGAAATACTTGCGGACCAATTCCATTCCTCTCATGATATCGTAGGCTCAAACTCCACCCAAAACCAATTCACTAACGATGTTAATGATAAAATTAATAACCTGCTCTCGATCCCCTTACCAAAATTTCAGCCAACCCAACTTTGTAAACCTACTGACATTAAAAACATTCTTCGCAGAACTAAAAACAGGAAATTCCCCGGAAAAGATGGTATACCCAATATTCTCTTAAAGAATCTCCCCAAAAATGGAGTAGTATTCTTGTGCTTCATCTATAATAGTTGCCTAAAATTAGGTTACTTTCCTAAAAGTTGGAAAGAAGCAACTATTATAGCTATTCATAAACCCGGAAAAGACTCCTTTTCGCCCAGTAGCTACAGACCAATCAGCTTACTCTCCTCAATTTCAAAAATCTTTGAAAAAATAATCCTATACCGTCTTCAACTTCATACCGAAAAAAACGATATTCTCCCTGACCATCAATTTGGTTTTCGAGCGCAGCACTCCACGTGTCATCAACTTCTAAGAGTCACCAAATTCGTCAAAAAGGCATTCCAGAACAAAACATCCGTTGGCATGATCACGTTAGACATCCAAAAAGCGTTTGACACAGTATGGCACAATGGACTCCTATTTAAGTTAATGAACTACTCGTTTCCCGAATATTTAATCCGATTGATCGGTTCTTTTCTCTCGCAGAGATCCTTTCAAGTAAAGCTAAAATCCACTAAATCGGAAAGACGCTCTATTCCTGCTGGTGTACCACAAGGGTCTTGCCTAAGTCCCCTACTTTTCAACATATATACTTCCGATCTCCCTAAAGACCCTACTTGTGAATTAGCTACGTTTGCAGATGACACGGCAGTTTTTACCACATCAGAAGACCCCACTACAATCATCAATAACCTACAGAATCAGCTTTGTAAAATCACCACTTTCTTCACGACTTGGAAAATAAAAATGAATACAGCGAAGACTGCAGCAATTTTTTTCACGAAAAGAAGAGCCTCCCAGTACCTACCCTCCCCTACAATTCACATTGTCGGAGAAGATATAACATGGTCCAACAGCATAAAATACCTTGGGATGCACTTAGACAAAAAGCTAACATACCATCATCGGGTATCAAATGCTATTTCTAAAACTCTGTTGCTCATTAGGATATTATACCCTCTGATTAACCGAAAGTCAAAATTATCTACGGAAAACAAACTACTCCTGTACAAAGTTGTGATGAGACCCTGTCTTTTATATGCAAGTCCTGTTTGGAATGAATGCGCTCAAGTCCATAAAAAAAATTACAAATAGCGCAAAACAAATGCCTAAAATTAATACTTAATAAGCCCTGGTATTTTTCAACAAGACGCCTCCACAAACTGGCTGTTATAGATTTTATCCAAACATATATCAATAAAATTAGTGAAATTTTTTTAAGTAGATGTGAATACACCAACAACCCCTTAATTCTCTCTATCATTGAATAGAATTTACCACCTAGTTACTGTTTATTCTTTTTTATTATGTAAATTAGTTTTTAAGTTAGTTATAAGTTCAACTATCTTAAGGTTTTTGAGTTTTCCCCTCTTTTTCCTTACTTCATCCAACTATATTAAGAAAAGTGTCATAAATCAAAATGTCTTATTGTTTAACTATTCATCCATAAGCTGTAAAGATTTCAAACACAATCTGATCACTAACTGTAAGAAAAATTAGCGTAAGCATGTTATGAAGAAACTTTGGGAAATAAATATATTATGAATTATGAATTACCCGTTGACACAAGAGGTACGCTGCTTTATAAATCTAGCCAGATAGTGGGTTATGCGGACGATATCAACATATTATCACGCTCTTTCACATCCGCAAAAGAAATTCTACTAAGCCTCGATCAAGCAGCAAAAGAAGTTGGCCTGAAAATCAATGAAACAAAACGAAAATAATGACACAAACAAGGAAAAGGACCCCCAATAGACAAAACATTAGAATTGACGAATATAATTTGGAAAATGTGGACGAATTCATATATTTAGGCACAAAATTGACAAAGAGTGGAAATGAAACGAACGAAATAAAAAGACGAATCTAGCTCGCAAATAAAACGTATTATTCAGTCTTAGCTATTCTTAAGGCCAGCTGCGTACACAGGAAGACCAAACTCCAAGTCTACAAATCAATAGTAAGACCTGTGCTTTGCTACGGATGCGAAACATGGACCCTTACACAAGCATCCGCAAATATGTTGAACGCTTTCGAAAGACTGGTCCTGAGACGAATAATTGAAGCGAAACGTGATTGTGACCGATGGCGAATTAGATACAACAGTGAGCTGTATGATATATTTGACGAACCGGAGGTTTCCACTATCATCAGATTGCGGAAGCTGCATGGGCTGGCCATGCACAAAGGATGGACGAAACTACCTAAAAAGGTATTCGAGGGAAAAACGGAGGGCCGGAGGCCAGTGGGAAAACCCAGGAAACGCTGGTCCGACTGTTGACGAAGACTGTTCATCGCTGCTCGGATTTCAAAATTGGAGGACGCGGTCACTGGACCGAGATCGCTGGAGACTTCGGCTACGGGAAGCCAAGGCCCGAAAGGGGCTGTAGCGCTGCGACGACGACGACCATAATTTCAACACAAATAACATAATTTTTTCTCTAAAAATTCCATAACAAGCGGCAGAGTTGACAACGCTACTCAGCAGAGACTTAAACGTCGCGATTAATAAATGTGTAGAGTCAAATCCGGTCCTTTAAATTCAAATACTTTGCCCGGAGATACACCGGCGCATTTCCATGATTTCAGTACTTACTTCAAAGATATCACAGGACCAACTTCGCTAAATATCTCCTTCAATTTTTCTTCCGTGGCTTCGTACGGGATGTTTCCCACTAAAAATATTAGGTCAACAGGGGTTTCCTCATAAACTTCACGAACTTACCAAAGACGGAACGCATGGATTTATCCATGATACTCTGGTCGCTGTTTTTCTCACCCATTTTGGAGCAACTTTTCACAACCTTCGCTAATAATTAGAAAAATAAGCACTAACGCTTGACAATGCGGCTTCTAATTAAATGGGAAGCGTTGACCGTCACAATGACATTTCGCACTTCAGGGCTGTCCAATTGAATATTTTGCAAAGCGTTTAGTACTTTCATGTATTATTTGTCCAATTCCAACATTCTGACAAAATTTGATCGACAGAGAGAAAGTTTGTCTCTTGAATTATTTCGAGAACAAAAATTAACCACTAATTTTATTATCTCCAAGGCAGTAAAATTACTTTCAAATGGCGAATCAAGAACAATTCCAATTCAATCAACTCGATTTCAATCTAGTACCACACCGTCGTCTAAATCTATACCGCTTCCACTATTCAATTCGATCGTCAATAAACATGTCTGCTCTTGGAACTTTCATCGATGACATTTTTGTTCGGGACGGATTTTTTTCGACGCGTTTTCTACCCGTAAATTAAACAGAAATCGTTTAAAAGCATTCGTGTGCACGCATTTCATATCGTCGTCTAAAAATTTTGTGAAGAATCTTTGAAAGAACCCCATCCCAAGTGGACGAGAAAAACCTTCGAAAAAATCTTTCAACCCGACGACGGCCAAAAGAATTCCAGCAACAAAACTTTCGCACAAAATCGATCTCCGACTCGGTCGTGAGCTTTTTTCCCCATTAAATAAATTTTTTCCGTCACCTCGGTTTCGTATCCGTTGATAAGATTCGTACGAGCGTCATTCGAACGATATTTGGTGAGTTTTTCACTTCGAAAAAATCCGCACAGAATCGAATTGGGCGACCGTTCTTGCCCACACGAGCGAGCAGCAAAAAAAAAATCTGAACGAAAAAAAGTTGAAAGACATTTTTATCGGGGCGACGCTCTTCACACAAAAGAATCTACTGCTGGACAGTAAAGAAGATAGGAAACCGTAAAACGGAAATCATGATCGCCTATCGATTTCCATAGATCGAGAAAACTAACATTTGTGGGGCATCTCAATTGCAGAGGACATTCGCTGAAATTTCCCGGACTCGCAACGAACTTTCCAAGGCTGCTAAATTGATCGCACAATCAGAGAAAACTCCCCGGCACACAAAGCGCAGAGTAATGGAGGCATTGTGACGTTCGCTATCGATTCGTTTCTGCTGCGAGTGTGTGATGGTGCCCGAAAAAGCTACTCCCAGCAGCCCACAGTCACAACAAATCTTCTAAAACGCGAATCCGCACTTGAATCCACTAATCGTCGGTAGGTCACACGGATCTGAACGGCCTGAAAATGGTCGGCCTTCTGACGTGCCCGGTTTGCACGCTTTACTTGCGACCGGGCATGACACTCGAAGATCATCTCGAGACACATCCCAAGGATCAAATGATAAAGGCGCTGGTTTCGCTAGCAACCGTGGAACAGAGACCTATTATGCATCAACCAATGCAACCCCTCGAGGAGCAACCGCTTGCCTTGGCCAAACGCTCGGTACCGAGTAATCCAGTGCCCAGTGGATACGATCAACATTGCACGTTTTCGACTCCCCCACCGCCAGGTAGGCCAAACGTTATGATCGTGAATCGACACAGCACAATGGTGTACCATGCACCTGCTGAGCGGGAGCAGCCCCCACGAATGATAACACAGCCAAACTTTATGGGTCCGCCACAGCTACAGGTGAGTTATCTTTGCATAGGTCTTTTTTTTTAAGTTAGATTAAGTTATTATTTCGCATATCTTCAATCAAAGAGATTTCTCCAGTCGTCAATTATTTTTCAAAATCTGAGGAAGAACTTACCAATTGTAGACATATACATATACTTTCTCAGTGCATTTACCAAAAAAGCACCGACAATGTATGTCGCATTTGTGCCGTGCACGGTAAAGTCTGTAGAAACTGTGAGAGCCTCATCAGTCGGAACGCATGCGGATATTGTCGAATATCGCAATCTTTGTTGTGTGAATTATAATCCAGGCGATAGATATTGCTTAGGTCAATAGGTGTAAAATATTTTTTACATTTTCACCGTACTTCTAGGCGTTTGGAATCAGTGATTGCTACATCGAAAACTTACTGATTCTGATTAAGGTTGTTATTTACTTAAATACAAAGTAGTGTAAAGCTTTGAAAAGAGTAAAGTTGAATAACGCCAAGGAAGGTGTGTACTATACTCTGTTGATCCTAATTCACAAAAAGATGTACTGTTACCTGCAAATTTGTGCAAAGGGTCAACCTTTGGCGGCGGAAGTGTTTTGATTAAAGTTAAAAAGAGTGTGGGTACTTATCTTTAGAAACGCCGACACCATTCAATACAACTTGAAACCGACAATTTCAAGTTTTTGCAGGAGTTATGCCAAACTCTGTCTAAAACTTTTGGGATGTTACAAACAACCACCTGACCTTCGCCGTATTCATTGAAGCACGAGCTCCATCGTTTAGTATGAAGTATCAAAAGTTCTGCTGTTTACTACGCGAAACGGAACCAATAATGGCGATCATGAATATCCTCAAGGTCATCTACAGATTTTGGAATTGACAGCATTTTCCTGGCGAAAGCCACCAATAATGGCGATCATGAATATCCTCAAGGTCATCTACAGATTTTGGAATTGACAGCATTTTCCTGGCGAAAGCCACCAGACCTGGAGTGTTGAAGTAGTTTGAGTGCAACACTTGGCTTCTTCTTTGGTAATTGATTGAACTTTCGGTAATTTCCACATCCGCCGAGATTTCGTAAAAGACTGTTCAATTAATTAATCAATTTCCTGGTAAGACCCCCTATAGGGGCATATTACAGAAACAGTTCTCTTCCACCAGGCGCGATCCTGAGCACCTTTAAATGCCGACAGGACTTGTTGATTCATCTGGTCTTCTGTTGAACTCCTCGCTTTCATGTGCTACATGGTCGACCAACCCGACGTCTTCCTTGAGGATTATAATCCAGAGCTTGTTTGGCGATGTTTCACTCCGACTTTCACAAAATGAGATGACCGATCCACTGCCACTTCTGCCTTTGAATCTCAATACCTATTTTAGTCTGTTCAGATGTACTCTAAGGTTCGTCGTTGGAGATCACTTCTGGCCAGAATATTCCTAAAATGCGTCGGAGGCATTGGGTCACGAAAGTTTGGAGTTTCTTGGTAAGTCAAACGGTTACTTTCCACGTAGTACAACCATATGGCAACACGGATTTGACGCATGCGTCAAAAACTCGCAGTTTTCTGCGATGGGAGATTTGTCTTAACCTCCGGAAAGGGGAAAGGATACCGAAGGCCTGATGAGCTTTATTTATTTCGGGCCCGCCGTCCATACTTACAATATTTATTTTTTTATTTTATTTAGGGGAACACTTGAGAGCACCGCGATCTTTTTGATCTATTGTACGTTTATTGCCCCTTTATGTTGGTAAGGAGACCTTTTCCTAGAAAATTGAATCTTTTCCTTGCTACTTCCTCGCAGTGACATAGGACATGCTCTGTCGTTTCTGAGTCTTTGAGACAGAGGCGGCAGATGTCGGTTTCAGCGAGTCCCATATTTTTGAGGTGGTGGTCTACTCCACTATGGCCCGTCAGTAGGCCGATGAAAGTACTAATATCACACTTGCTGAATTTTAGAATATCCTCCACTTTGTTTTTTATACTCTGGATGAAATCTGAGAGTATATTGTGTTTGCCTTACCGTTTGTAACGCTAAGAAATAACGCTGGCACAGAGCCGCCAAGGGTACAGAAATATTTGTTGTCGCTCAAAAACCTCGATTCCGAGTGACCGTCTGTCCTTCTGTCTGTCTGTGTGTCTGTCTACAGCATAACTCTCGAAAGCTTTGAGCTATAGTGCTAAAAATTTTTGTGTGTAATTTTTAGCAAAAAAGTTACTTTAAGTTCGTGAATGGGCTACATCCCCCACTCCTTCTACCCCCTCCCTCCCATACAAATTTCATGAAATTTCGATATATAAAGAAATTGATTTTTCTTTAAAAGTATTTAAGCTATCGACTTGAAATTTAGAATAAAGTATTATGATATAGATGTCATTAATATCACAGAATATTGGTCCGATCCCCTCACTCCTTCTACCCCCTCCCATACAAATGGACAATTTTGAAAAATACATATTTTCGATTTTCATTGAAACTAGTAAAGCTGAAAAGACGAAATTTTGCCAAAATTAATTCAACTGTAATTGCAATTAGTTTTAAAAAGAATTATCAACTTCACCTCACTCTTTCTACCCCCTCCCATACAAATTTCACGAAATTTTTAAATTTAAATTGAATTATTTTTCTATCAACTTGATATTTTGTATAAGGTATACAAATAGAAATATCAATAATGGGAAAAAAAATTGTTTTGATCCTTCTTCTACCCCCTCCCATACAAATGCATAATTTTTGTTAAATGCATTATATCGATTTCCATTAAAACTAGAAAAAGTACAAACTTAAAACTTTGCCAGAATTTGTTTTTTAATAGTTCCAATAAATGCTAGAAAAAATTATCAGCTCAGCTTCACTCCTTCTACCCCCTCCCATATAAATATTTGTATTATAAATTCAAGAAAAGCATTTCTCCTTCGAATATATGAGATCTATCGACTTTGAAATTGAATCAAAGCATGGTGATAAGGGTGATGATAAGCAGTTTCAAAATCATCTGGGACGTTCCACTTCCTCTGCCACCTCCCATACAGGAAGACATAGTTTTCCTTTTCTTTAAAAATAATGAAAACTAAAAACTTTAAATTCAGCAAAAAACATTTTGCATGCCATGTTCGATGTCATATGCCAAAAATATAAACCTCCCCTTCTACTTCTACTACCTCCCATACAAAAGCCTCTATTCACATTCGAAAGAATTTGAGATGGCATATTTTCCGGTATATTAAAGTCATTCCCATTTCATCTAGAGTATCATATGATTGGGCTTTACGCCCAATCATAATTCTGTTATGTTTTTTTTTTGTGGTAGGATAAATTTCTTTGAGATTGATTGAAAGTAGATTCTATGCTCTTGTTCAATAATCCACTCTCTAAGTATAAGGTTGAAGTGTCCTTTTGGTTTGGTCCAATAAAATCTCTCTTCATTTCTCTCAATCTTCGTATGTCCTGGGACCCACATTAATGTAACTTTGTTCCTTTTTCCCAGGATGATTAAGTTTTGAAGGCAGTCCCACACAAGCCTCGATCTGTGTTTGGTGGATGCCAAAGCTTTGAGAACCTGAGGACCTGCCTGATCATCCGACAATATATAGATAGATTTGTTGCGATGAGCTTTCCTAATATTCTCTTGGATACATAGGTCCATTGCAATAAGTTCGGCTTGGAAGATTGTGGCTGCCTTACCAAGAGGTTTTAAAACCGAGAAGTAAGAACCTATGACTCCGCCTCCAGTCCCCTCCCAGGTGCAAGAGCCATCTGTGTACCAGAAGGTTGATCCCTCTTCCATTTCATGTAGCATGGATTACCATTTCTTGCGTTCTCTGATTATTACTTTGAATGGGGTTTCAAAGTTGAATTTTGTCGGCATAGTGTCTGACAGTGTTGAGGTTAGAACCTCAATTCTCGGATTTTTAAAATTGGAGGTGACCTCTACAATCCACCGATTTTTAATTGTTATCCCTCTGTATTCGTACCACCCCTTTAATTTCCTCCTTTTTTATTTGGAGATGTATCAGAGGGATGTTTAGGAATATTTCCATTGCTGCAGTAGGGCAAGTTTTCATTGCACCTGTGATACTAACACAAGCTAGTCTTTGAATTTTTTGTAATATAAGCTGTGCTTTTTGTTGTAGCATTTTAGTCCACCAAACTGTTGATCCGTATGTGATTATTGGGTGCATAATTGTTCTGTAGCATCAGTAGATAGATTACAGGCCCAAAATTCCTTTAATGCTCTGGCGTGAGTCCATTCTATATGTTTGTTCCAGTTGCCTCTAATGATAATAACAAGGTCATCGGCATATCCTATTACCTCGTAGCCTTGTTCTATTAGTTGGTCTAGGAGCTCATCTACTACAATTGACCAAAGATCTATTTGTCTAACTAAACCATGAAGGGCTGACTCTGTTGATTTGCCTTTCTGGTAGGCATGTTGATTCTTATTAAAGCTTACTTTGCTAGGTCCTGTTCTTATGTGAAGGTCCACTAGTTTCTCCATCGTCTTGATAAAGAAGGAGGTGAGACTTATATGGCGATATGACTTAGGTACAAATACCACCCTCGCTTTTCTCCAGATAATTGGGATATATCCCCATGTAAAACTTGCTTTAAAGATCTTTATCATTGTAGGCATTAAGACCTCTAACCCATTCTGCAGTAAGGCAGGGAAGATTTTGTCTACTCTGGCTGATTTGTAGGGCTTACAGGCGTTGATCGCCGGAGTGGAGATTTTACCAGCAATATTATTGCTGAATGGAGTTTGACGATACATCCTTTACTCTTCGTCTGAATCTTCATTATTGTTAATTAATTTGCAGCCTGGGCAGTGTGTTGCCAATAACACTTATAGAGTTTCCATGCTGCTTTAGTTGAGGATCCATCTGATCTCTCTAAAAGTCCGATAACAGTCGGAGTGTCTTTTGCTAACACCTTTTGGAGTCTCGAGACCGTTGGGAGATCATCTATCTCTTCACAAAATTTTCTCCATGACTCTCTTTTTGACTTCCTTAAAAGTTTATTGTATTCAGTAAGAGAGTTTTTGTATTCGTCCAGTTACCAAAGGTTTTTGCTTGAACAATTTCCTAGTTTCTTTGCGTTTTACCACTAGTTCCGCGTTCCACCAAGGTGCTTGTTTTGCCCTTTTCTTGTGTTGAATGGGCTTTGTTCGTAGCCATATATTACATTGTCAACGCAATGCAGTCTGGGCTGCGTATTGATTCTTCTGCGCTACCAGGATTGCCTGGTAAAGATTCCAGTCGGTACGTTTTGGGTTTCCATATTGGCTTATGTATCTAAGTGAAGTCTGTATCGCAAAACAGATACAGTGGTGGCCACGAATTTAACACACTCGGTATTTGTAACTTTTAAGCGCAAATATTTTCTACTGTTTTATGCTTTTCAGTCCAATTTTTATACTCTAGATGAAATCTGAGAGTATATTGTGTTTGCCTTACCGTTTGTAACGCTAAGAAATAACGCTCGCACAGAGCCGCCAAGGGTACAGAAATATTTGTTGTCGCTCAAAAACCTCGATTCCGAGTGACCGTCTGTCTGTCTGTCCGTCTGTCTACAGCATAACTCTCGAAAGCTTTTTGTGTGTGTCATTTTTAGCAAAAAAGTAACTTTAAGTTCGTGAATGGGCTACATCCCCTCACTCCTTCTACCCCCTCCCATACAAATTTCATGAAATTTCGAAATATTAAGAAATTGATTTTTCTTTGAAACTATTTAAGCTATCGACTTGAAATTTTGGTCAAAGTATTATGATATAGATGACATTAGTATCACGGAATATTGACCCGATCCCCTTACTCCTTCTAACCCCCCCCCCCCCCCCATACAAATGGACAACTTTGAAAAATACATATTTTCGATTATCATTGAAACTAGTAAAGCTGAAAAGACGAAATTTTGTCAGAATTAATTCTACTATAATTGCAATTTATTTTAAAAATAATTACCACTCCTTCGACCCCCTCCCATACAAATTTCACAAAATTTTGAAATTTATTTTAAATTATTTTTCTTCGAAACTGTTAAAGCTATAAACTTGATATTTTGTATAAAGTACACAAATAGAAATATTAATAATGCGAAAAAAATTTGTTTTGATCCGTACACTCCTTCTACCCCCTCCCATACAAATGCATAATTTTTGTTAAATGCATTTTATCGATTTCCATTCAAACTAGAAAAAGTAGAAACTTTAAATTTTGCCAGAATTTGTTTCTTAATAATTGAAATAAGTGTTAGAAAAAATTATCAGCTCCGCTTCACTTCTTCTACCACCTCCCATACAAATATCTGTATTATAAATTCAAGAAAAGCATTTCTCCTTCAAGTATATGACAGGTATCGACTTTAAAATAGAATCAAATCATGATGATAACGATGATGATAAACAGTTTCAAAATTATCTTAAACGCTCCACTTCCTCTGGCACCTCCCATACAAATGCCCCAATTTCAGGAAAACTATGACCAATTTCTTTAAAAATAATGAAAACGAAAGACTTTAAATTCAGCAAAAAACATTTTGCGTGCCATGTTCGGTGTCATATACGAAAAATGTAAACCTCCCCCTCTACTTTTACCACATCCCATGCAAAAGTCTCTATTCACTATTCGAAAGAATTTGAGATGGCATATTTTCCGGCATATTAAAGTCATTTCCATCTCATCTAGAGTATCATATGATTGGTCTTGAATGCCTTTGTTATGGTAAGATCAAGTACTTCCTGCCTGGCACTATTCATGAATGTCGGGGTGCTACCGCGCTGAAAATGCTTCCGAGATAACAAAAATCTTGCACCTTTTCCACATCTTCTCCGTTAAGAACAATCGGTGTGCTTGTGTTCGAACCCATGTGCCTGCACTTGGTTTTAAGCACATTTATTTTCATTTATAATGCAACGAGCGAACATTTGACTTTAAGTCCGAACGGTTATGTGTAAGCAAACACACGTCATCAGTATAATCAAGGTTACTTAAAATGTTAAATAGTCCCCACTGAAGACCTTTAATCTTCCCCACCTTCCAATACTGCTTTCAAGATGCCATTTATTAACACCAGGAACACAGCTGGTGATAATATGCAGCCTCGTCTGATACCCATTCGCATAGGAAATCTCTCGGACAGCACACCTCTATGTAAGACGCGAGACCTTGCATTTTCCTAGGATTCTTTAAAAATAGCTATGATCCTATCTGGAATACCTCTCCTATGCAAAGGTTCCATATGTAATCTTCCTTAACGCTGTCGAAAGCCTTCTCGGAGTCCACAAACATAAGATGTAGTGGCGAACCCGTTTCGACGGAATATTATTCGTAGGGTATTTGTATGGTCTGTACAAGATGACCCTTTGCGGAATCCAGCCTGATAACTTCGAGAGTGCTCTCTACATCATCACTAATCCTATTGAGAATTACCTTAGCCATGATTTTCAACGCATCAGTAAGTAGACATATGATGATGAAGATGCAATGGCGCTACATCCCATATCAAGCCTTGTCCTCCCGGATGCACCTCCTCCAGTTGTCTCGGTCCAACAAACGCATCCCCCAGTTTAAAAAATCGAGAAGCGATCTGCAATCTGCATCGACTGACTCCTACTATCGCTTTCCTGGCTTCCCCTGCGGTCAGTTGCCATGAGCTTTGTCCTTGAGCACTCGTTTTGGGATTCGTTCCTCGTGCATTCACTCCACGTGGCCAGCACATTGTAGCTTGCGCATTTTGATTGCGATAGATGCTTCTGGGTCGTCAAATAGTTGATACAGCTCATGGTTATATCGAATTCGCCAATCATCTCCTTCCTTAACTGCTCCGTACACCTTCCGAAGAATCTTCCGCTCAAACGTGTCGATTAACTTCTCCGACACCCGCGTGAAGGTCCGTCAAGGTAGAACACGTCATGGGGCAGCATGGTGACCGTTGAATCGACGCGTCAAGACCTTGAATTAAGAGACCCGAAAACGGCGAATTTTTTGTGGAGTAGTAGTACTCGGCAAATGGTAATCGGAGGGACCCTTTTTTCACACAAGAGTCACCATAAAACATCTTGGGTTTCCCCTGATTGTGTTACTCAGAACCAGATCGACCATTTGGCTATAAGTCGCCAATGGAGAAGATGTCTCCTCGATGTGGGAGCGAAGCGTGGAGCTGACATGGAGAACGATCACCATTTGATGGTTGCCTGCTTAAGATTGTGCACAGCAGCTATCCGACGGCCACAAATTCTTCAAATGAAGCGCAAGTTAATGTGGAGAGACTTAGAAACCCCAACAAAAAGCGCTAGTACACCACCCGCGAAAAGTCATCCACATTAGGCGAATATGAAATACGCACACTGGACGCCAATTGGGAGGCAACCAGAAACACGTTTCTATCTAGTGCTGAAGAATCTGTGGGATATGTGCAAAGCGGTGAGAAACCCTGGATGTCGCAAGACACATGGGACAAGGCTGCCCCTGGTATAGACGGACTACCAACCGAACTCCTCAAAGTGGACCCGGAAATAACAGCCGATATACTCCTTCCACTATTAACTCAGGTATGGAATGAAGAAAAATATTCGAATGAATGGAAGGAGGGCGTCATTGTGAAATTTTCGAAGAAGGGCGACCATCGGGATTGTTGCAATTGGTGTGGTATATGTCTACTTACTGCCGTATTGAAAATCATAGCTAAGGTAATTCTCAATAGTGTTAATGCTGTCGTGGAAAGCACTCTCGAAGTTTATCAGGCTG
This sequence comes from Chorisops tibialis, assembly GCA_963669355.1. Taxonomy (NCBI): domain Eukaryota; kingdom Metazoa; phylum Arthropoda; class Insecta; order Diptera; family Stratiomyidae; genus Chorisops; species Chorisops tibialis. Next base: position 129,463,219 of record OY770264.1, read on the forward strand.
GATTCTGTAAAGGGTCGCCTTATATCGACCACACAAATACCCTACGGATAATATTGGAGCAGTCAGCCGAAATGGGCTTGCCACTAAATCTCATGTTTGTGGAATTCGACAAGGCTTCCGAGAGCGTTAAGCGAGGTTACATATGGAATGCTTTGCGTAGGAGAGGTATTCCAGATAAGGTTATAGCTATGAATTTATTAAAAAATTAAAGAATCCTACCAAGATGCAAGGAGCCGCGTCTTGCATAGAGGCGATCTGTCCGAGAGCTTTTCAGTGCGAACGGGTGTCAGGCAAGGCTGCATATTATCACCAGCACTGTTTCTGGTGGTAATAAATGACATCTTGAAAACTGTACTGGATGGTGGGGAAGATGAATGTCTTCAATGGAGACTAAAGTCTGAAGTCGCCTTGATTATGCTGATGACGTTTGTTTGCTTGCACATAACCGTCTCGACTTAGAGTCAAATGTTCGCTCGTTGCATTCTAAATGCAAAGAGGCGGGACTGAAATGTACGTAAAACCAAGTACATGCACACCGATTGTTCTTAACGGACAAGATGTGGAAGAGGTGCAAGATTTTTGTTATCTTGGAAGCAGTGTCAGCATGGACGGCGGAGCCGAAAAGGATATTGAGGCTCGTCTAAATTAAGCTCGTCAGGCCTTCGGTATCATTTTCCCTTTCTGGAGGTTAAGAGAGATCTGCCTTCGCACGAAGCTGCGAGTTTTTGACGCATGCGACAAATCCGTGTTGTTATATGGTTGTACTACATGGAAAGTGACCGTTCGACTTACCAAGAAACTACAAACTTTCGTGAACCAATGCCTCTGATGCATTTTGGGAATGGCCAAAAGTGATCTCCAACGACGAACTTTGGAGTTCAACTGGACAGACTGAAAAAGGCATTGAGATTCAAAGGCGGACACTGCCGTGGATCGGTCACACTTTGAGGAAACCAGAGCGAAACATCGCCAAACAAGCTCTGGATTAAAATCCTCAAGGAAGACGTCGGTTTGGTCGACCATGTGCCACATGGAAGCGAGCAGTGGGGCCAGAGAAATAAACAAGTCCTGGCAACAGTTTAAGGCCAATGCTGAGGATCGCGCCTTGTGGAAGAGAGGTGTTTCTATCCAATGCTCCTTTATGGGGGGTCTTAACAGGAATTCGATTGATTGACCTAGTTCAATCGTTATTCTGTACAGAGCATTACGGTTGACACTATCGTATGCTTGACAAAAATTGATGAACAATTGGTGCACATTAACATCTTATTCCCAGCATTTGGCTAGCACCTGTTTTACTAAGAATAACTGATCCATTGTCGATCGTCTGGATCTGAAGCCACCCTGATATTCCTCGATGATGTTGTTAGCGTATTCACTGAGTCTTCTTTCGATAATTTTCGTTAAAATTTTGTAACACTTACACAACAATGAAATTCCTCTGTAATTTTCGCAACGCAGACGGTCACCCTTTTTGTATACCAGACATAAAATGCTTTTTCACCAGTCGTCGAGTAATTTTTCAATTGTTCAGATTTTAACAATTAATTTAAGTATTCAACTGGCAAGCTCTGTTCCACCATCTTTCAAGAGCACTGCAGGGATTCCGTCAATTCCGGGCGCCTTATTCGATTTTAAATTATGAAGGGTTGTCTCTACTTTATAATAGGTTGAAGCAATGGGCAGTTGATCTCCATCAGGAACTTAACGGAATTATAAACGGTTCAGTCTGTGATGTCGTTCTATTTAAAAATGTTCGGAAGTACTGAATCCATCGTGCATTGATTTCGGTAGCCTCTCTTATGATGTTGCCTTCTTCATCCTTAAAGATGGTAGTTTGCGGTTTGTAACCTTGTCTCATTTCCTTGGCGGTATTAAATGCTGCTCGCACGTCATTTTTCTTCAGGTTTTTGTCCAGTGATAAAATTTTGTCATTATTTATTTTCCGTTGTTTTCGTCTTGGCGTCTCGCCTGAGCCGCTGATAGTTGTCCTCTCTAACATGTGTTCGTCTTTCGAGAAACAGTCGATAGGCTTCTTGGCATTACACATCGAACCAGTCATCTCGTTTTCTCCGTTCTAAATGTCCTAAAGTGTATTCAGCTGCGCGCTGAATACTATCCTTAATGTTCTGCCACATTTGGTCAATACATTCCTCAGGATCAGCCTGAGGTAATGCCTCAAAATGTGCTTTGATTGTGGTCATATATATTCCACGTCATTTTGTGAATATTTTTATGCGAGAAGCAGGTGGAACTTATGACTAGGTTTTTACTACTGGCGAAGTCAATAAGTCTTTGGCCATTGTCGTTCGTTTCATTATGGCGACTTATACCACGCCGATTGCCACAATCCCAAAGGTCGCCCTTCTTCGGGATTCTCAGAATAATGCCTTCCTTCCATTCAGTCGGATATCTTTCTTCATTCCACATCTCAGTAAAGAGTGGAACGAGTATTTCGGCTGTTATATCTGGGTCCGCATTGAGGAGTTCGGTTGAGAGTCCGTCTATACTTGGGGCTTTCCTTTCCGTCATTTACCGAATGTTTCTGGAATATTTTTCTCTGAAAAGATAAACATCAAAAAAATATTCCTTCCATCGCCGAGTACTGTTTACATCTCTCACCAAGTAGTAGACGCTGAAATTTCTGGGTTCATATAATAAATAGCGAACCAATATCCCCAAGGTAAGCCGGAGATTCCACATTATTGACCAGATCCTCTTGTCGCGTCTAACAGCCTTCTTAAGGTGTATTTGAGCATCGCGCTAGTTCCGTCTCAAGTCAGGAGTTCTTTGGTTGACATCGGGTTGAGAGATGATTGCCAATTTGGCTTTTTTCCGATTGCCAACCTTGTCCCATGTGTCTTGCGACATCCAGGGTTTCTCATATCACACAGATTCTTCAGAAATAGTTAGAAACGCGTTTCTGGTTGACTTCCAATTGGCACCCAGAGTGCGCATTTAGTATACTCGCGCTTTTTGTTGGGGTCTCTAAGCATTTGTGGCCGTCGCTGCGGTGATCGACCTTAAAACATCTTCCATATTCCGGATGTCCCACTTCGTCGTGATGTTTAAGTATCAAACTAAATCTCGTCAACCTATCGATGGGTAAAAGCACACATATCTTATGCCCAAAAGTTCCTGTTTTTGGCTGGAGGCTTTTGAAAGTTGGAAGGCTGACAGATTTTTGTAGAAATGTAAATAGCCAAAACTAATGTTTCAATTGATCACCTTACAACCCTTAACTTTTAATATACTAACTGTTTTAAATTATTCTGCTTTTGTTCTTAGTTTTAACAAAATGTAAGAGGACATACAAGATTTTGTTCATAAATAAATATTCACACAATAAGTGTACATTAATTTTAACGGTATTATCTGGACATAGCATGTCTGTGCTTTAGAGTTTGTGACCTCTGCTCTAATTCACAGATTTGAACCATTAACAAAAAATAACTTTCAAGAGGGATGTACAATATTTGTGCGGTGCTAATCTCCCACAGAACAGTGGTTTGTACTGAAGAAAGTTATTTCCTAAAAAAGTGAACATGCAATATAAGGAATCATCATATAATGTCCTACGATATAAACCCCGCTTTTCATTTTATAGTTTTCCTCCAATTCAGGTATTGGTATTTCGTCCGTCAAAGCTTTTACGATCCCTTGCGGCTTGGAATCCTGGATCCGAACGGTAAAAAACCAATCCTGTTTTTCTAACGCCAAAATATTAACATGTCCTGACTCTTCCTCTGTTGTCAAACAGTCAGTTAAAAATTTGAAATGTATTCCCACCAAATACACTCGAAAACGCCTTGTCGACTCTACTATCGCCAAAGTTTCTAATGAAAACCTTGTGGTAGACCAAACTCCATAAAATATCGCCAGTTCATCGATCTGATCTACGGCGAGCGGTAATGGATACCGATTTTTGACTGTGATTATATTGACCACCCTGTAATCTAAGCATTGTCACCAATTGCTCGTTTTCATACTGGCATACGCCGAACTAGACTCTTCAATTACTCCCGCATCAAGAAGATTTTGCTCTTTTCCCTGCAGTTCTTTCTCGCCAAGGTTAATCAAAAGGATCTCGTTTGACTTTCCGCACACCAGCACGCCTCCGGGAATCGCTGTCCAAGCTTGATTGTCCTTGAAAATTTTCATCGCCGTCAAAACATTTATTTCGCCTTTCGTTCTTTGTACTTCAACCACCGCACGCTCAGTGGAATAAGCCGTACAAATAAAATCCTCTAATAACACAATCTTTGGTCGTTTTGGCTCGCCTCTCAATGTAATTTGTTTGAGAAAGTTGAACGTATCCTCGTTTTTAACCAGAAGCGTCTTAGCTGATCTCCCCACCATTGTGATACCTGAGCTTCGAATCGTTGACTGTCCCACAAGCAGCTCGAATCTTTCCATGTCGCAGTCGGTCAGCAGCGCCTTGGTTTCTAACTCGACATCTCCTGGAGTCAGCTAAAATTATACTTCGTCTCATGCTCTTGTGACGTTTCCGGTAAAACCGCACAATTTCACGCTATGCCCCTTGGTGGTGCCTGATGACGATGAACTGCCTCGCCATGTATCTGCCTCCCAACGACTACTTCCGCCTCGCAATGAAGGCTTCGCGGTATCGCGTAACTCCTCAGGTAAACCACGGATAATGCATGCATGTCTTCACCTGTTCGCACAGCTCGAGTTATGCATTCACTTGTTTGCCTCGCAACCAGGTTTTCGAGAACCACTTCAAACTCGCAACGCCAAACTATTTCGGTTGCACTCGTAATCGGTCCACCCATGAACATCGCCATGTTGTATAAGTTTCTCCAGCCAACTGTCCACGTTCTCTCTATATTCGCCGGATAGATTCGCTTGACGATTTCATTGCCGATTTGTAACGCACGGCCGCCTAACGCTACAGGGCGAAAACAAAGCGGGAGTTTTTTTTACCCAGCAGAGCCGTATGCGCATTTTGCTGTACGTCTACGATTTTTCATTTATAGAGATTTAGAGCATTTTCTTTTGATTGTCGCTTTATTGAGATTTTTTCAGTTTGAAGACTGGTCTGTAATTCTACTATGACTTGTAACCGCAATAATCATTCTAAATATAGGGTTATCCAATAAGAGGTGTTATTTTGATATTCAAAGAAAAATGGCAATGCTTGTGTGGCACGTAGCGCCGTCTTGTTGAAAGTAAACGTTGTCCAGATCAATATCATCCAATTCCGGCCATAAAAAATCATTAATCATCTCTCGTTAGCGCCCATTCACCGTAACTGTTGCTCCAGCCTCATTTTCGTAAAAGTAAACCATAAACCGCACCAAACAGTCACACGTTGAGGATGGAGATGCTTTTCAACAATAACTCTTGGGTTTTCCGACCCCCAGATGCGACAGTTTTGCTTGTTGACGTAGCACCGAGGTGGAAATGGGCCTCATCAGTCAAGATGATTTTTTCAATTTTAATAATTGTGAATTTTAATAATTTCAATGCGTTGTTGAAGCGTGTATCATTCCATTTTTATTAATGGCGTAGTTTCTCCTTGTCAAATGTCAAAAAATTACAGCTTCAAAAGTGACATCTACCGAAATAGTGGGCTATGCAAAATAACACCTCTTATTGGATAACCCTATATTTTAGTAGACCTCCAATTTCAAAAAAATTGTGTTACTCCAGAAAACATTAAAGCAAAAAAACAGCCATAGACTCATAACTTATTTGTATTTTAATTTTAAATGATATTTCAATCACTTTTTCTTTTAACGAATTAAAAATTAAAAAGGTTTTTTCTAATGACGTTATCAGATACATAAATAGAGCGAATTCGTATATTTCCTTAAGTCGCTAATCAACAATAAAACAGTAGATCTGGAGCTGTAACTGTGCTGTATTTTCTAAGCACCATTTACATCCATAGTTTTTAAAATTGCTGATTTATCAGCGAAATCGCGTTGCTCTTGATTTTTGTAGCACTTTTTCACTAAAAAATTTTAAATTTTCTAAATGGTATTTATATCATATTGAAGTGCACAAAGGGTTTCACGACACACTCGTCGATCGCGCTCGCCTGCTGATTCTCCTACTCGAATATCAACTCACAACTCACTATCACGACTTTCCACGCGACGACTCGATCTTCACTCTTTCGCTTCACAATTCAGACTGACCGTTTCGTTACAAATAAAAAAAATCAAATTCCTGTTAAGACCCCCTATAGGAGCATGGGACAGAAATAACGTTTTTCTACAAGGCGCGATCCTGAGCATCGGCCCTTAGCTGTTACCAGGACTTGTTTATTCCTCTAGCCTCCTGCTCAACTGCGCGCTTCCATGTGATCGCGGATTGGCAATGATGTGTGTGTATAATAGTAGACAGCTGAAGATTGCGAATATTCCGACGTATGATTAGGGCTGACATGCAACATTACCCCCTCCTTAGCTCCTGTTCGTCCCGAACAGAGTCTTCGCTGTGGGTGTTCATGGTATTTCGCCCAAACTGTCTACTTCTTTCACCTTTCTCATAGCGGGGCGTTTTCTGCTCACGATCCGAAATTCCTGAATTGTCCGCTAAGGATTTTTCGCACTATGTCGCATCGCGGAAACAAATCACTAAAGTTATTATTCTGCTTGCCCGCGGATTTCCTTCCAGTTACTCGATCACGAAATCCCGCTTTGGAACTTTCCTCGCGGCCACTTGTTTCGCGGTAAAACTTTTTAAAAAAGTCTCCTTTTTATCGGTTCGAAAATTTCACACTCGCGAATCCACGATCACTTAATCGTTATTTCAGAAAATTCTCACTTTCACTGTTTTAGAATTTTCTACATAATTTGTCCTTTCGCAATTATCACTCGCGATTTTTACTTGAAATCCCACTTCTGACCCCAGTTCTCGCGTAAATGGTCGCTGGGTTTCAATTAAAAATAAACAAGTTCACTTTAATTTACAGTAACCGAAAACTTTTATTTAAATCACTTTTACACTTCTTGTTTGCTACAGCGCCTATAATATTCGCGCTAACCACTCGCCATTCATTCGCTTATTCATCCGTCATTCGTTCGCCATTCGGTTGCTATTCGCTATCCATTCCTTCGCCATTTGTTCGCCACTCGTTCGCTATTCGCTTGCCTGTCGTCCGTCACTCCGTCGCTATTCTCTTACTTACTCGCTTACTATATTTTGTTGTACTCCGCCTGTCTATCACAGAAATTCCTCATGCCTGTTGATCACAGGCCTCTTCACCCGCTTACTGTCGCTTGTTGAACTCCGCCTATCGATCACAGGACTTACCCGCTTACTGTCTCTTGTTGAACTCCGCCTGTTGATCACAGGATTTACTCCTGCCTGTCGAACGCAGGACTTACCCTGCTTACTTTCGCTTGTTGAACTCCGCCTCTCGATAGGACTTGCAGCTAAATTATAATTTACGCTTAAATTATCATTAAACGGCTGTGTGTCATATGCTAATTTAGCTAAATTACCAAAATAGTGATCGTCGCTAAATACCTTTAGTTAAATCATCTCATTTAGCTAAATCCTTTCATTTTTCTCATAATTTAGGCTATAACGATGAAAATTGTGCTAGAGCTGGAGCTTTCATATAACTTTTTTCATGCTAGAAAGAAGAATAAAAGTCATTTTCTGATCTCTGGCTTATATGAAATCTTTGAAGTGTTATTTAAACGCCCAGCTATGAAATATGACTTGCAAACGATTCTAAAACAGGACTAAGTATTGCTTTTCTCTTTTTGTGGCCTTCCTTGCTGGAGAGAAGAAGAAAAGTTATTTTCTGACAGCTCTGAATTATATGAAACCTTTGAAGCGTTATTTAAACGCCCAGCTATGAAATATGACTTGCAAACGATTCCAAAACAGGACTAAGTATCGTTTTTCTCTTTTTGCGGAATTTCGTGCGAAATCATATTGCCTATTGGCTATGCAATTCAACTTTTTAAAGATATGACAAATGAATGAGTGGCTCTTCCTAATTAGCAAAGTGTTATGCGTCACCAATCAACTAACGATAAAGACGAGCTAAATTATAATTAGGATCACTTTGTCACTGATATTACCCACTTACTGAAATCCGCCTGTCGATCACAAGACTTACCCGCTTACTGTCGCTTGCTGTTGAACTCCGCCTCGCTTACTGTCGCTTGCTTTCTAACTCCGACAAGACCATCGACCACACGGCACACTCGCTCACTCATCCAGGCCGCCGCCCGTACGACACACTTGTCGATCGCACTCGCCTGCTGGCTCTCCTACTCGAATATCAACTCACAACTCACAATCGCGAATTTCCACGCGACGACTCGATCTTCACTCTTTCGTTTCACACATTCAGGCTGACTCTTTCGTTGCAAATGCTCGTCTTTTTATATGGTTCTTTTCGCCTGTTTTTCGCTTACTTCTGAGTACGCACGAGCAGTTCGAGGTCACAAGTAATTGATGAACGCGGACTGTCAATGATGTGTGTGTACAGAATTGTAGACAGCTGAAGATTGCGAATATTCCGACGTGCGACTAGGGCTGACATGCAACAATATATTAGGGACAAGAATAAAAAGTGCATTCCACGACAAATAGTATTAAGCGTGTTTTACTGCTTAAATATAGTGTAGTTCAGATCCACTAACTTTACTCAATCCATTACTTGATTCAATTGCCAAATTTTTGTTAAATTTGATGTTGTATTAGCAATCTTTTCTCGAGAAACTCCTAATTTGGAGAACATAATTAGTCAGTTCGCAGACAACTTCTATATTGTACAAGCATATGCACCCGTGCTTTGCACGGTGTGTTTCATAAGAAAAGGCAGGACTTCTAGGAAAGTATGGACCTTATTTTTATTTTAGTAGTACCATAATTGCTTCAAATTAACTCGCCTGGGTGCACTGGGTAGAGATACTCGATACACACTAACACTAATCTCTTAATAGAGTTTGGACAATGCATGTACAGCGATTGCGCGGGAAATTTTGTGCGAGATTTGAATTTTCTCAATTCTTTTTCTTTTATGAAGTAAACACAATCATAATGAATTGTTATTTACGAAAGTCATATATATTTTCGATTGTAATGAGTAAATCTATAGAAAAAATTGTGATTTAACGCAAATTTGTACTCATGTCCATACATTTGGAAACCGTCAAATTCAACTAAATGACAAGTTTGACTGTTTTTCACCTTCTTATGTTGCCTTCTTGTACTTCTAAACTCACACTGAGCTGTTGGTATTCTTTCATTGTCCACTTTATTATGAGAGTAGTGTTAATGTGTATCGAGTATCTCTATACTGGGATATGTACCCCATTCGGCTTTTTTTTCGTTTCTTGTCATATTTGTGTAAACAAATAGTTAAACCAACTATTATACAAACATAACTACGATTGCGCGTAAATTAATTTCATATGGGGTGGAAGTGGTGATGAATGCAGAAGTTGCTATCAAAATCTTTTATACAAAATTTAAGCTTCAAATTTAATAAGTAATGAGAAAATGAGTGTATTAGATTTAGTGAAATTAGGCAGTTAATTACTTTTTCAGAAATAACTATAAACATCATTCAATCCACATGACATCAGTATCATTAATACATACTTTTTAAGAAAATCGTTTTTTGTTAAGTTGTGAAATTGTGTTTTGTATGGGCGGGGATAGAAGGAGAGAAGCTATCCGTCTACTTTTTTTCGGACTTACTATTAATCTATACATATATATAATTGTAGTGTCTGTCTGTTATTTGTTTATAAATGACTATAAGTTAGTGTTTTGCTTTATTTTTTATCTAAGCAGAAACATACGTTTTTAAAATTGTTCTTTGTCTGTCTGTCTGTCTTTCCGGCTTCCACGCAAAAAGAGCTGAACCGATTATAATGTAACTTTCACAGTTTATTAGGTATGCTTAAGATATAATCTTCGTTTGGTCTCATTTCAATAATCCCTCGCCTACCCCCTCCCATACAAAATAACTCATTTTCAAAAATATATATTAATTAAATTTTCTTAAAAACCATAGGAGCGAATAATTTGAAATTTAGAATACATTTGTTTATCATAAATCTAATCTCATCATCATCAATGGCGCGAAAGCTCAAATCGGGCTCTAGCCTCCTGAAGTCGTCCCCTCCAATCGTCTCGATCCAAAGACCGCGTCCTCCAGCTGCTAATTTTTAAAACGGCTTTGCTGTCTTCATCAACTGAGTCTTTCCACCGCTTGCGTGGTTTGCCTACTGGTCCATTACTACTCGCCTTGCTTTTAAGAGCACGTTTGGGGATTCTTCTGTCTTCCATTCGCTCTACATGACCAGCCCACTGCAGTTTACGTAACTTGAAGTTTCTGGCTCGTCATAGAGTTGGTACAACTAATGGTCGTATCTTATTCGCCATTCCGTTCCTTCCTTTACAGGTCCCAAAATTCTTCGGAGGACTTTTCTTTCAAATGCGTTAACTGCTTTATTAGAAGTTCGCGTTAATGTTGACGTCTCGCAGCTATAGCAGAGCACAGGTCGTATAATAGTTTTATACATCCGCAGCTTATTGTTCCTGTCTACTTTCTTTGATTTCATTATTGGATGTACCGAATAGTACGTCTTATTTACTAGTATTATCCGTCGTTTGATTTCGTCTGATTCATTGCCATCCTTTGCTAGATTAGCCCCAAGATATATGAAGTTGTCCACACTCTCCAAATTATATTCCGCAATTGTTATGTTTTGTCTGATAAGCGTTCTCCCTCTTGTTTGCGTTTTTACTTTTGTTATGCTTTCGTTAATGCGCAACCCGACTTCTTTTGCGGCGGAGTCAAGATTGACAAATACCTCCTTAGCACTAGGGAAGGATCTTGCTAGGATGTTTATGTCGTCAGCGTATGCTACTAGTTGGGTGGATTTAAATAGTAGTGTCCCGTTGGTGTCGACTGAGATTTTACGGAGGATACACTCAAGTGCCAAGTTGAAAAGCATGGGCACTAGACCATCTCCCAGCTTTAAACCACATTCCGTTCGAAAGTTGGTTGTGGAATCGGTTTGTATTCTCACTTGAGATTCAGTGTTCGTCATTGTGAGTCTTGTTAGTTGGATTATTTTTGGGGGAATTCCAAAGGCAATCATGATTTGGTACAGCACGCTCCTATCGATACTGACGTATGCTTGTTTAAAATCTACGAAAATTTGGTGCTCGTCTGTGCTATATTCCCAGCATTTCTCAAGCACCTGTTTCACCGAGAATATCTGGTCTGTTGTAGATCGTCCGGCTCTGAATCCACTTTGGTTTTCGCCAATTATTTCATTAGTATAGGGCTTAAGACGACGTTCAATTATGTTTGTCATTATTTTATAGGACGTACACAACAATGATCTTCTCCTGCATTGGCGCTACATCCCAAATCGGACCTTGGCCTCCTGACATTCAGGCTCCTTAACATTTTTATTACTTATTGTGAAAGGGTTGCTAGCCCTTCGCGCAACCCTCTTTCTACGAATTTTTCATTTTCGTAGATTGAGGTGACCAAGGTATATCAAAGCAAGCAATGTGTTAGAATTATATATTGCGCCGACCGAGATTTGAACTCACGACTTTCGCATTATAAGACCAACACGCTACCCACTAGGCTACACCATAGCTTCACACAACAATGATATTCCTCTGTAATTCTCACAGCAGAGTTTGTCTCCTTTCTTGTAAATTGGACATATGGTACCTTTTCGCCAATCGTCGGCTATGATTTTTTTGCATATCATGTTGTGCAGTAGCACCGTTTTTTCAGAAGTTCAACTGGTTTTTCGTCAATTCCCGGCGCTTTAAATCTAATCTATAGTACACAAATTATTTGAATCCCTCACTCCTTCCACCACCTCCCATACAAACTGCACTTTTTCATAAAATACTATAAACCAGTAGGTATAACATTTATCGAGTTAAAATTTTGTACGAAATTCCTAATTAGTATTATAATTAATATCGGGGATAAGTAAACTGGTTAGCTTTTCTCCTCTCATACAATGTGAGTCAATATCACCTCTTTTCCAACATTCGGTTTTCCTGAAAAATATGAAAGATACTTATCTGAAATTTAAAATAGATCAATTGCATGATAATTATAGTTGTTTCTCTAAAAATCACTAAAAAGCCCCCACTCCTTACGAACTACACAATTTCACTAAAACCAATGCACTAATTTTCTCAGTATCTATTAAATTTTTGTAGCTTAAATTTGGTACAAAACATTTTAATAGCTACTCTAGCATGATGTAAGGCAGATTAGTTCAATGCTGTCGCACCTTGTACCACTCCCCATACAAAATTTCTTAAGATTACAAAAATTACTGTTTCATCTAGAGTATCGTATGATTGGGCTTTACGAGCAATCGTAGTCCTGTTATCTTTTTGAGCTTAATCTTATTATACTCTAGATGAAATCTGAGAGTATATTATGTAACGCTAAGAAATAACACTCGCGCAGAGCCGCCAAGGGTACAGAAATATTTGCTGTCGCTCAAAAACCTCGATTCCGAGTTCGTGAATGGCCTACATCTCGCACTCCTTCTACATACAAATTTCGAAATATTAAGAAATTGATTTTTCTTTGAAACTATTTAAGCTATCGACTTGAAATTTAGGTCAAAGTATTATGATATAAATGTCATTAATATCACGTAATATTGATCCGATCCTCTCACTCCTTCTACCCCCTCCCATACAAATGGACAATTTTGAAAAATACACATTTTCGATTTTCATTGAAACTAGTAAAGCTGAAAAGACGAAATTTTGCCAAAATTGATTCTACTGTAATTGAAATTAGTTTTAAAAATAATTATCAACTTCACCTCACTCTTTCTACCCATACAAATTTCACGAAATTTTGAAACTTAAATTAAATTATTTTTCTTCGAAACTGTTAAAGCTATCAACTTAATATTTTGTATAAAGTATAAAAATAGAAATATCAATAACGCGAAAAAAAATTTGTTTTGATCCGTACACTCCTTCTACCCCCTCCCATACAAAAGCATCATTTTTGTTAAATGCATTATATCGATTTCCATTAAAACTAGAAAAAGTAAAAACTTCAAATTTCGCCAGAATTTGTTTTTTAATAATTGCAATAAATGCTAGAAAAAAATTATCAGCTCAGCTTCACTTCTTCTACCCCCTCCCATATAAATATCTGTATTACAAATTCAAGAAAAGCATTTCTCCTTCGAATATATGAGAGCTATCGACTTTGAAATTGAATCAAAGCATGGTGATAAGGATGATGATGAGCAGTTTCAAAATCATCTTAAACGATCCATTTCCTCTGCCACATCCCATACAAATGCCCCAATTTCAGGAAAACTATGTCCAATTTCTTTAAAAATAATGAAAACTAAAAAGTTTAAATTCAGCAACAAACATTTTGCATGCCATGTTCGGTGCCATATACGAAAAATACTAACCTCCCCCTCTACTTCTACCACCTCCCATGCAAAAGTCTCTATTCATTACTCGAAAAAATTTGAGATGACAAATTTTCCGATATATTAAAGTCATTCCCATTTTATCGAGAGCATCATATGATTGGGCTTTACGCCCAATCATAATTGTGTTATGTTTTTATGTAGGCTTTTCTTTAGAATTAACTCAAGCTAAAACTATTTACATTGCCTTAACGCTCTTCAATACGTATATGATCTCAAATTATCCACGCGAGCACGGGCCTAATCCATACAAATATGAGTATCATGGCTCCATTCATAAGAATTTATGGTTCATTATGTACAAAGAGCCATTAAACTAAGCAGATTATACATTGTGACCAGCACGTACCTGGAATTTATTATTAAAATTAGTCTGGCAAATGATATTTCAAAAACGAGGCATGTCTTCAAGGATCTCTCAACCATCCTTAAAGGCATTGAACTATTCGAAAGCTCGTGTTTTCCATTGTACTTCAGTACAATACATCACCGTACAGTACATCATCGTAAGCGCTTTTCATCATTCGCATCGATTCCGCACACGAAATTTGGTTGGAAACACATATTTTGAGACAAATTCTTTGTTTCATATTTTTATCCATTGTAAAAAACGCCGTGAATTACTGAACTGCCCGATTCAAACAGCTGCTGTAAACAAACAAAAAATTTTTTGAAATATCATTTTCCAGACTAATTTTAATTATAGGGTGTACAACTTAATAACCGGAATTTGACGCTAGATGTCCGTACTAACGAATATCGTGAAAGCTCGAACTTTATATATATGTCATTTTGAAGGTACATTTGACAGCTATCAAAATCAGTCAACAAAACAATTTTATCTTGTGTGCATCATTATTATTTTTCACGATGAATAACTTCGAAAATTGGAGAAAAAGACAGCATTTGCGGGAGGTTCTGTTGGGTCATTTTTTTGCAAAGAAAACTGCTGCGGAAAGTCATCGTTTGCTTGTAGAAGTTTATGGCAACGATGCTTTAGCGAAAACACAGTGTTTTGAATGGTTTCAACCGATTTTGACATCAAAGACAAAGAACGCTCAGGACAGCCAAAAAAGTTTGAAGACGAAGAATTGGAGACGCTACTCGATGAGGATTCGTGTCAAACGCAAGGGGAACTTGCCAAATCGTTGGGAGTGACTCAGCAAGCCATTTCGAAACGTTTGAAAGCCGCCGGATACATTCAGAAGCAAGGTGATTGGGTCCCCTATGAGTTGAAGCCGAGAGACGTTCAACGGCGCTTCTGTATGTCTAAAATGCTGCTTGCGCGCCATAAAAACAAATCATTTTTGCATCGGATCGTGACTGGGGATGAAAAATGGATCCGTTATGACAATCCCAAGCGCAAAAAGTCATACGTGAAGCCCGGCCAACCAGCCGAATCAACGGCGAAGCCAAATATCCATGGCGCCAAGGTTATGCTGTGTATTTGGTGGGATTAGAAGGGGCCGTTATATTATGAGTTGTTGAAATTGGGCCAGACAATCACAGGTGACCTGTACCGAACACAATTAATACGTTTGAAGCGTGCAATCATCGAAAAACGCCCGGAATATGCGACCAGACACGAGGCTATAATTTTTCATCATGACAACCCCGTGAAAAACTATTATACCGCCAAGCCGGCGCAATTTTTTTGGGAAGGAATTCATAAACTGCCTGAAAGATGGAAAAAGGTTGTAGCTTCCGATGGACAATACTTTGAATGAAATATATTGTAAGATTTTTCCACAATAAAGCAACAAATTTCGCTAAAAAATTCCGGTTATTAAGTTGTACACCCTATACAAAGTCCCGGTACGTGCTGGTCACAATGTTCCGCATAGTTATATTCTCAAAAATTGCTTAATATTGCGATTTTTACGCGGGCGAAGTCGCGGGGTATCGGTAGTTCTAAATAAATATTAAGTGCACAATTTCAGCTCAATAAATTTTATAAGTAGTGAGTAAATTGGTTTTTGAAAAAGTGCAGTTTGTATGGGAGCTGGTGGAAGGGCTGGGGGTATTCAAATGATTTTTATAGCGTCGATTGAAATCATTATAAAAATAATAGATTCCGAATTTCAGATGAATAGCTTTCATACTTTTTGAGAAAATCCGCTTATTGTCAATTTCCGGAATTATGTCATTTTGTATGGGAAAAGGTGGAAGGGGTGAAGCGATTTGACCCGTTATCGAACTTGTCCTTACTTTTTTGTCAAAAATGACGTGTATAAAACTTGAAATTTTTCGCTTCACGTGTTCTTGAGGTAGAGAGGACAGGGAAGGACGGACATCCGGTGTTGAGATTTTCGAGTGATAAAATGAACTTCTGTATTGTTCATTTTTTTTTCTCAGTGTTACAAACTTTGTGGCAAACTTATAATACTCTTAGATTTCATGTAGAGTATAAAAATGTAACTGTGGGTAAACACCAATCATGCCATAGTCTAAATGAAATAGAAATTGATTGGTGGAAGATGGTATATTGTGTTTAATGTGAAACGGTGCAGTTTTTGTAGGAGGTAGGTAAAGCAGTGAGCGACTCAATTTTCAGAAGAATATATATAGTCGTAGGTTGTAGTACGTTTAAAATGTCAGAGAAATAGTATTTGCGAAAAAATTATTTACTTATTATAAAATTATTAAATTGTGTCATTTTGTATGGAAGATGATTGAAATAGTGTCGGGATTCATTGATACTAAAATACTTTCCATTAGATAGGTATACTGGAAATATTGGTGCATTGGATTTCGTAAAATTGTGTAGTTTTTATGGGAGATAGTAAAGGATGTCCCACTAAGACCGCCTATTTTGAAATTTGAAAAAAAAGCAGAGTTTATTTGAGATGCTCTGATGTTTTTATTTTACTAGACATGGCGGCTATGTATGGAAAAGAATATCCGACAAATGGCCGCCTAGTGACTAATGACACTCGTTGATGCTTTTGATAAAATTTTCGATGACATTTTGGCATAGTACAGTAGTACAGTTTCATCAATGGCGTGACAAATCTCGACTTCGAATTGTTTTTGGGTTATTGACATACACCTTTGATTTAAAAAAAAACCCCAAAGAAAGAAATCCATTGGCGTCAAATCGCATGATCTTGGTGGCCATTTCACATCGCCGCGGCGCGAGATATATCTCCTGTTGAAAGCACATGTCTTCAAAATCCATTTCCGCAATGTGAGGCCAGAACTAGTTGTTTATCATCTCACGGTAACGAACGCCGTTGACGGTGACTGCATTGACATCCGCATTCTCAAAGAAGATCGGTTGAATAACTCCCTCAGCGCAAAATGTGCACCAAACAGTGACTTGTGGTGGATGCATGGGACGTTCAAGGGTCATTCTTGGATTCTCAGCTCCCAAATGCTTCTCATGAGAGAAGATAATTGTCTTTGAAAAATCACCATTCACTTATTGTTGCTCTAAGATCCAATGTGTGAACGTTCGGCGCTGCGCATGGTCTGCTGGCTTCAACTGTTGTGTTAACTGAATGTTGTAAGCATGCAAATGCAGATCTTTAGCTAAAATTCTGCTTCGTGAAAGTCTCAATTGCTGAAAACGATGGCGAATCGAGTTGGATGGATTTTGGTCAACACTCTTACGAACAGCTGCAATGTTTTCATTATACCGAGCTTCACGAACACGGACAGGTCTTTTCTGGGTTGAAACTGACCCATTGGTCTCAAATTTCTGGATTAATCGGACCACTGTACCGCGAGAAGATGCGTTATGATGGCCGAAAAAGCCACATTTTGTAACCGTCTCCGAAAAACTCTCACCATTTCGGTAGAGGATTTTCACAATTTTTATACGTTATGCGTCCGTGTAATTCTCCATCACTAAACCTCAATATTCACACAATACAACTGTCAAAAAAAATGCTGCACGACCGACAGAAAAAAATTGGGGCTAAATTCAAAATAGGCGGCCTTAATGGGACACCGTTTAGAAGTAGTGAAATGATTTCATTTTTATTTAGAAAAATAAAAATATTCATCATTAGAATGGTTAAAGTTTCAGATCATTAGCATTTACATTTATACATGAAATGGACGTATTATAAATCTTGTGAAATATTGTTATTTTGTGTGGGAGAACGTAGAAGGGGTGGAGCAATTTGAGCAATTTCATTCGAATTTCAAGTCAATAACTTAAGTAGTTTCTAACAAATTCGTTTTATTGTAACATTGTAGCATAGGACAGAAACAACTCTCTTCTACAAGGCGCGATCCTGAGCATCGGCCTTAAGCTGTTGCCAGGACTTGTTTATTCCTCTTGCTTCCTGCTCAACTGCTCGCTTCCATGTGTTACATAGTCGACCAACCCGACGTCTTCCTTGAGCGTTATAATCCAGAGCCTGTTTTGCGATGTTTCGCTCTGGTTTCCTCAAAGTATGACCGATCCACTGCCACTTTCGCCGTTGAATCTCAATACCTATTTTAGTCTGGCGAGTTGTACTCCAAAGTTCGTCGTTGGAGATTACTTCTGGCCAGAATATTCCTAAAATGCGCCGGAGGCATTGGTTTACGGAAGTCTGTAGTTTCTTGGTAAGTCGAACGGTCACTTTCCACGTAGTACAACCATATAACAACACGGATTTGACGCATGCGTCAAAAACTCGCAGCTTCGTGCGAAGGGAGATATCTCTTAACCTCCAGAAAGGGGAAAGGATACCGAAGGCCTGACGAGCTTTATTTAGCCGAGCCTCAACATCCTTTTCGGCTCTGCCGTCCATGCTGACAATGCTTCCAAGATAGCAAAAATCTTGCACCTCTTCCACATCCTGTCCATTGAGAACAATCGGTGTGCTTGCGTTCGAACCCATGTGCATGTGCTTGGTTTTACGCACATTTATTTTCAGTCCCGCCTCTTTGCATTTAGAATGCAACGAGCAAACATTTGACTGTAAATCCGAACGGTTATGTGCAAGCAAACACACGTCATCAGCATAATCAAGGTGACTTAAGATGTTAAATAGTCTCCATTGAAGACCTTTACCTTCCCCACCTTCCAGTGCAGCTTTCAAGATGTCATTTATTACCACCAGAAACAGGGCTGGTGATAATATGCAGCCTTGTCTGACACCCTTTCGCACAGGGAAGCTCTCGGACAGCTCTCCTCTATGCAAGACGCGACACCTTGCATCTTCGTAGGATTCTTCAATCATTGCTATGACCTTATCTGGAATACCTCTCCTACGCAAAGCATTCCATATGTAATCTCGCTTAACGCTGTCGAAAGCCTTCTAGAAGTCCACAAACATGAGATGTAGTGGCGAACCCATTTCGGCTGACTGCTCTAATATTATCCGTAGGGTATTTGTGTGGTCGGTACAAAACGACCCTTTACGGAATCCAGCCTGATAAACTTCGAGAGTGCTCTCGACGACATCACTAATCCTATTGAGAATTACCTTAGCCATAACTTTTGACACGGCAGTAAGTAGACATATACCACGCCAATTGCCATAATCTCGAAAGTCGCCCTTCTTCGGAATTTTCACAATGACGCCCTCCTTCCATTCAGTCGGATATCTTCCTTCATTCCACACCTTAGTGAAGAGTGGGAGGAGTATATCGGCTGTCATTTCCGGGTCCGCTTGAGGAGTTCGGTTGGTATTCCGTCTATACCTGGAGCTTTCCTTCCCGCCATTGACCGAATGGCGGAAACTATCTCTTCCTTATCTGGGGGATCGTCCCTAATAGAGGATTGTTGCGGTTGGATGTATGGAAGTTGTTCTGTTTCCGGAATATCTTCCTCTGACAAGATGTTTAAAATATCAGAGAAGTATTCCTTCCATCGTCGCAACTGGTGTTCACTCATATTAAGGAGAGTTCCGTTGACATCTCTCACCAGGCGGTTGGCGGTGAAATTCCTGTTCGTCAACTGTTTCATGATTTTAAATAGTGAACCCATATCCCCAAGGTAAGCAGCAGATTCTGCCTTGTTTGCCAGATCTTCAATGGCCTTTCTCTTGTCGCGTCTAACAGCCTTTTTAAGCTGTATATGAGCATCGCGGTAGTTCTGCCTCAAGTCGGGCGTTCGTTGACATCCGGTTGAGAGATGATTGCCAATTTGGCTTTTTTCCGATTGCCAACCTTGTCCCATGTGTCTTGCGACATCCAGGGTTTCTCACCGCTTTGCATATATCCCACAGATTCTTCAGCACTAGTTAGAAAAGTGTTTCTGGTTGCCTCCCAATTGGCGTCCGGTGTGCGCATTTCATATTTACCCAATGTGGATGACTTTTCGCGTAGATTAGTGGTGTATTCGCGTTTTTTGTTGGGATCTCTGAGTTTATCCACATTAAGCTTGCGCTTCATTTGAAGAATTTGTGGTCGTCGGATAGCTGCTGTGCACAATCTCAAGCAGGCAACCATCAAGTGGTGATCGCTCCCCACGTCAGCTCCACGTTTCGCTTGCACATCGAGGAGACATCTTCTCCATCGGCGACTTATAGCCAAATGGTCGATCTGGTTCTGAGTAACACCATCAGGGGAAACCCAAGATGTTTTATGATGACTCTTGTGTGGAAAAAGGGTCCCTCCGATGACCATTTGCCGAGTACTACAAAACTCCACAAATAATTCGCCGTATTCGGGTCTCTTAATCCAAGGTCGTGACGCGTCGACCCAAGGGTCACCATGCCTCCCCATGATGTGTTCTAGTCCAGTGTTGTCTGATCAAACCTGGGCGTTCATATCTCCCAAGATGATAATAATATCACCTCTTGGAACACGTTCGAAGGTGGTACTCAGTTGGCTATAAAACTCCTCTTTGTCAGCAGATGTTGCGGTATTAGTTGGTGCGTAGCACTGCAGAATTGTGACGTTTCTGACACTGGTCCTGAGCCTGACGACTATAATCCTATCCGAGATTGGTTCCCAGCTAATGAGACTGTTTCTCGCTCTCGGCGTAAGGACGAACGCCACGCCATTTCTGGCTTCACTTTCAGGGCCAATGTACAGAATAGTATTTCCGCTAGGGGTTCGTTCTTCTCCTGATCCTGTCCACCTGACTTCACTCAAGCCCAAGATTTGGATGTTACAGTGCTCCACTTCACGGTCGATCACTGATTGGCGGTGCAAGGACCGAGTAACCCCAGCTCTTCCCCCGTCATTCAATGTTCGAACGTTCCAGAAGCCAATCATAGTCCGTTTTCGAATGCCAAAAGTCGTTACCGCAGAATCAGTCCGTATCCGAGGCGATGTATCCGTTTCTCGTATCATTTAGGTCTTAAGATCACGGGTGATAAGCCCATGATCCATTGTAAGGTTGTAAAAATTTAATGTTTTGTATAGGTGGTGGTAAAAGGGGTGATGGGATTCGGCAAAATTACAAAACTTGCAGTTTCCAGCTCAAGGCGTTCTCATGTTATAGGAAAGCGAACGAACGAGCGACAACAATTTATCTCAACAATTATAGCTCATAGCGAAAAGATTTATGCATTGGGAAATTAATCATTTATCTAGTTCTACAACTTTGCCTTGGACAATTTTTAGATCTGATTGCTTTGAAATTCGAAAATTCAGTTTGGGCTGTAACACCATTAAATGAGCCTTTCACTGCACAAATCGATTAACTCCACTTTTGAATTTAACATTTTTAACACAATTTAAGTGTCAAAGCACTACACTCAGTCATAGCTTTTTATATGTTTAATAAATTAGATGAAAGCTACATCTGTATATTTGCATTCTATAAAACAATATTTATTTGAATTTATATTATTAAAAAACAATGTACATTAGTTCATCGCATTTCTTCACATTTCGTTTTATGGAGTTAATCGATTTGTGCAGTGAACGGCTCAAATATTGAAATGACATGTACCCCAGTTTAAACACCGACTAATAAGCTGTCTCATGGTGAAAACGACATCAAAATCTGTTCATTAGTTTGGCAGTGATTATTAGTTTAGATTATAATTTTACATTTAAAATTAAATAAAATTAATATAAATTCCGGTTTTCAGATTTTCACCTTAGCACATCACAACCAAAATAAAGCTCTTCCTCCTCCACCGGCGTACGGAACCGCAATAAATCAGCTTCGATCTCAACAGAATCAAAATTCGATTAGTTTTCAAAGTCAACCATTGCCACCACCATCATCGACGCTTCGACCACCATCATCTCATGTTCGACCGCCATCTAACCCAACTGCATTAGATTTTGCTATGCCGAGGAATTTAACGCCACGACCATCCCCTTCACCATCAGTTCTCCGTTACGCGGAAAGTCCGGTGTCAGCGCATTATGTCGAACGTGAAAACGGTGACTTTATCGTTCAGGAAACACCGCGACACGTTGTCGAATGCGTTGAAAAAGACAATGGAGAATTTTCCGTAATCGAGAAAGTGATCCAGTCGCCGCCAAGTGTTGTTCAATTTAACGAAAGTGATAATGATGAAAGCATTCTACCGGATTTTCTTGATAGTAACGTAGAACCGACTGAAAATCAATTATCCGATGACGATGACGTGCAGACAGAAACGGACGCGTCTAATAAAGCAAGTGTTTTAGGCGTTACAGTTTTAAGTAATGTTAAACTAGATGCCAATGAATCTTTAGAATTAATGGAAAACCTAGGAAATATGAACACAACTCAAGCCGAAATCATCTGGTCCGGTTTGGCTGAAATCAAGAAGGAAAATAACGTGAAAGAAAGCGATATTTTGGAAAATTACGAAATAGTATGCAAAGAAACCGAACAAGCATGTTCGTCCGCGACAAGTGTTATACGATTAGCTAGCAATAATGCATCTGCTAGTCATAAAGAAAAGGGAAATCCTGTTAAACAAGTAAAAAATGCGCGAGAACTGCCTCCTATGAAACGAGTCTTTAGAAAACATCCTAAGAAATTGACTGTTAAATTCAAAGTGGCAGTACCGGCAACCGAAGCCGTTTCCAGTGATGTAATTGATGATTTAGGGACAAGTTCAACCACAACTCAGGTTCAATCTAACGTAGACTTAGTCATAGCAGAAGAAACATTACCCAAGTCAGAGGATCTAACAATATCAAGCAATAGTAGCTCTCAATTGTTGCAGGAGCCCGAACAGAAGGAACCCGCATTCCAATCCAAAAATGGTGATAGCAAATCAATCGTAAACGAACAAATAAATCATGTAACTGATGAGACTGACGTTAAACCGGTTCAATTAGAAATAGCACATCCCATGATTGTACACGAACCATCGCTAAGCCAAGAGCCGAATTTTGAACTAAACGCAGAGTTTTTGGCTCCTAAATTAATGCAATCATCGTTATCACCCCTAATGCTGTCATCATTGCCAGCAACTATACAATTCGAACAAACGACTGAACAAAGAGAATTAGAACTATCAAAACTACTAGACGAGTGTGTCCGTAACGAGAAAAATCAATCATATCCACTTTCCTCGACGTCAACTACAACCACAAACACTTCTTCCGATGCCGATAAGACCTCATCAACAAATTACACCGACGACATTGTCAATTCGGAATCACCAAAAATCGTCGCCGATTCGACAACATTTAATTCGTTTCCATCAACAACGGTTAATTCATTTTCGAAACCGTCGACAAGTTCCTTTGCTTTACGCGAACAACAGCAGATACAGTCAACTGAATACAATGCGGAGTATCCTTTCGGCCTGCTATACGGCTGCGCTAATGCTGCTGAAGATCAACCGTGGAGTCGCTACATTATGCAACAGCAAATGCCACAATTACAGGAGCTGGAGTCCGAGAGGAGTAGCTATATTGATCTGGATACTTATAAGATTACAAGTTGTGACGTCACGTCGATCCCAAACGCTTTAAATATACGTACAGATGAAAAAATGCCAGCGAAGGGTGAGATTTCAGAGCAAGAGAGTACCGGTGATGTCGAAAATTCATGGAGTAATCCAGTATGATCGCAATTCTATTATTTTTCGTTTAGATATTCTTAACAATAACATTTGTTTCAGCATTCCGGCTTCCGAATCATAAATACGTACGAAGAATACACAAAGGAACTGAGTGAGATCTGGAATGGTAGTAACGATGAAGCTGTGCCGTACTCGCATAATTTTGCTTCGGGATTGAAAGCGACGTAAGTTTAAATTTCGATTATTAAGCTATAACATCAACTAATTTCAATTTCTAGTGCGCCACAAGATGTCAGCGAAATCGAAGAAGTGAAACCAATTACAGAATCTTGTATAAAAATTGAAAAAGTCATTACACGCAGACCGAAACAGTTCCAATGTGCTCACTGCGGAGTCCGTTACCCTCTTTTAAAGGAACGGAACGTTCATCTTATCGAAAAGCACGGCTACAAGCGTGTTAATCGTCGACTAGTTCGTGATATGCCACCATCGACAGTAACCACCGAAACTCGTATTCCGACATCCGATGTACCAGATGAAAATAATTTGGCAGTCGAGGATATAAAGCCCGAAGTTAAACCGGAAATAACTTTGACAAGCACAGTCGATGCCACTGTATTTCCACGCACCAAATACGATTCTATTCGAGCCGGTGTTTATCGGATGCTCATGAACTTCAATTTAAACGTGCTACAAGAAACGAAAAGTATTGAAGTCGACAAAGCGTATTTCGAATCGAAATCGTTTTGTTGTTTTGTGTGCAAGCGTGATTTCATCAGTGTGAAGTTGTTTGACGAGCATTTAGCTGAGCACCCGGCCGAATGTTTTACATGCGGTCGGAAATTTACACGCTGGACATATTTTTCGTTGCATTTAAAGCGGCATTTGGGCTGGAAAGATTTCGCATGTACGGTATGTGATAAGAAGTTCGTGATACGAAGTGCATTGATCGAGCACATGCGAATGCACACCGGTATAGCGCCGCTTAAATGCACCCAATGCGAGAAGCAATTCAAACGATACTCAAATCTTGCGCAACACAAAAAAGTGTGTCTTAGCGCAAGACTAATCAAAAAGAAAGACTACGTGTGTCACTGCGGTGAAGTGTTGCCTTCGAAGGCGCGCTTCATTTGGCACAAGGAAACGCATGAAACCAAACCGAAAGTATGTCCTTACTGTCGCGATCGGTTTGTCCATCGAAACAGTTTGAAGCGACACATACGCCTTACACATTCAGAAAAATTCAATTATGTGCAACCTGTTAAGTGTAAAGTTTGCAAGCAAGTATACGCAAAGACGAGCATGAAAGCCCACATGGTAACGCACTCGATCGACACGCAGCACGAATGCTCCATCTGCAATAAGTCGTTCACGACAAAATGGAATCTGAAAATTCACAATTGGGTACATGCGAACCGCACCGCGAAACCGTTCAAATGCGAGCATTGCGTTAAGGCTTTCGTACGCGAAATCGATTATAAAAATCACATCAATTCGCATAAGCATATAAAACCGTTCACGTGCGAATATTGCGGCTGCAAGTTTATACGAAAATATAATTATATGCGCCATCGGCAGGAACACACCGGTCAAAAACGCTTCAAATGCGACTTGTGCGGTAAATTATTCCATCGAAATTACTATCTGATTGAACATCGGCGCACACATACCGGCGAACGACCGTTCCTATGCACGATATGCGGTAAAAGTTCAACAACAAAAACTAATCATAATAAACATTTAAAAATTCATCATTCACGTGATCCGTTTACGTCTGAGGCGTAGTAATTTTGTGTGTTAATTTTTTTCTGTTCAAACGTTTTAATAATTGAATTAGATCGACACAAGTACACCCCACCCTCTCATTAATTTTTTTTAATCATAATTATTAAATTAGTTTTAATTTTATTATAAAAAAAATTTGTTATAACAAGAAAAACGGTAAAGACATGACGCATTCACGCTTTCGTTTTTTTAGTCTAATGTTTAATTCTTGTTTTAAAGTATGTAATCAAAAAAATTCATGTTTATGACTTTAATTTAAATATGTTTAATTAAGTGACTTTCGTTAGTGCAATAGACGGAGATTTTTTAAAAATAAAATGAAAACCGATAACGAACCTGTAAGCCTACTGATTCCGCAAAGTGGACCGTTGGTGAACGGGGAAAACAAGAATTGTGAAATTAAATTATACAATCTAATTTTATGAAATAAATGTGTGCTTAATAAGAAATTATGGAAAAAAGCAATATGAAATTTATTTTCTAATTTTTCGATTTGAAATACATAAATGTAATCCTCACATCTGCGAACAATCAGATTTTTGAGAAAATTCTTTAGGTGTTAAGGGGATTTTAGCGCCCTCGAAAATGTCAATTTTGTTTGTGGTATTTCAAGAAAACCATTAGAAATATTAAATATATATATCCTTATTGGCGGATTTAGAGTAAAAAAAATATCTGCTAACAAATCGTGCGCAACTATGTTTTCTTTGGACAAGTTACGGATGCGTGCGAAGTCAAAGGTGGTAGTAGATAGAGTTACCGTATACGAATGGATCCTCTCCGGCTCTTTCCAGTTTTGCCACGAAGTCGTTAACTTCAAAATTTTGCCAAAATGATATCGTATTAGATTTTGAGATGGTTGAAAATTTTGAAAAGGACACCATTTCTTAAGTACTTCTCATCTGTCGTGTTTCTATTACAGCTTAATAATCATATATTCCAAGTTTTAACTTGATATCTTGAACGACAGTCGAGATATAAATTTTAAAGTCTTCTCTTTACACTCTGTCTAAACCTCCTTCTGATGGAGCTGTTTCTCATCTATATGTTCCTAAAAATGATTTATTTATTCAAAGCATATTAGTTTTTGCGTGGCGTACCCTTTTGTCGAGGTGAAAAGTCCGTGGGAGCGAGAGACAGTTGATATCGCTGGGCTGAAGAATGCGGTCAATGAACGGGAATCATGAGTCTTGGGTGTTTGAAACATTTTAGATCAAGCTCAGCATAGTTAGCACCGCATTTATAACGAAATCAAAAACTATTGATGGCATTCGTTTGTTAGAATTTGTTAGTTTACACTCGACGCTTGTCAGTTCCTAGTTATTTTTTTTAATTAAAACAAAGTTTTGCACCCAATGTACGTGTGAAAAATGTTTCCCACAAGCGCTGCCAACAGATGTCAGTTATGTTTTGACCTATAGTGGATCGAAGCTTTCAATTTCATAGATCAAGAAAAAGCTCAATTTTGCCTTACAACCACAGTGTTAAAGGATCGAGTCCAAGCTAAGTTTGATAAGTGTTTTGATATAGTATACAGGGTTTTTTTTAGAGGCGGAGAACTTTAAATTGAAATAAAACAGAAAAATGTTTTTAATATCCATGAAATTGGCTTTATTTGAAAGACAATTTTATAGCATTAATGTTTGAAAATGATTTCGGGCATGTGGCCACCGCGGTTGTCGCGTACATGGCGGCAGTCGAATTTTCACACACTCTTCGCTGTAAATCAGGCTGTATTTCGGCAATAAAGCGTCGAATGTTGGCTTCCAAGTGCTCAATAGTTTCTGGTTTATCGGCGTAGACATGAAACTTTACATATCCCCAGAGAAAAAAATTTAATGACGTCAAATCGCACGAACAAGTGGCCAGTTAACAGGTCCAGTTCGTGAAATTAATCGATCATCAAATGTTTCTTTTAGTAAATTAATTGTATCCCGCTGTGTGCCATGCGGTGCCGTCCTGTTGAAACCACTTCCAATTGAGGCACGAAAAAGTTAGTAATCATGTCTCTGTAACGCTCACCGTTGACTGTAACGTTCTGACCATCATCATTTTTGAAGACAAATCGACCAATGATTCTACCGGTCCATAAAGCGCACCAAACGGTGACTTTTTCTAGATGTAATGGTGTTTCGACAATGGCTTGTGAGTTATTACCGGTACAAATGCTTATTGACAAAAAAGTAACTTTAAGTCCGTGTTCGGGCCACATCCCCCTACTACTTCTCCATACAAATTTTATGAAACTTAAAAAATTAAAGAAATTGATTTTCCTCCGAAACCATTTCAGCTATTGACTTGAAAATTAGGTCATAGTATAATGATGTCGATGTCATTAACGCCAATCTGATCCCCTTACTCCTTCTACCCCCTCCCATACAAATACACAACTTTGGTAAATACATTTAATCGATTTTCATTGAAACTAGAAAAAGTACAAACTTAAAATTTTGCCAGAATTTATGCCTTAAATAAATGCTAAAAAAATATGAACTCCTTCTACCACCTCCCATACAAATTTTTGTATTGGAAATTCAAGAAAAGTATTTCTGCCTCGAACATGTAAGAGCTATCGGCTTTAAAATTGTAATAAAGCAATATGATTAGGATATTCATAAGCAGATTCAAAATCATCCAAAACCTCCCAGCTTCTCAGTCACCTCCCATACAAATGCCATGGGCTTTACGCCCAATCATAATTCTGTTATGTTTTGGTATAGAATTGAATTGATCTCCTGATTGTATTTTGAACGTTTTTGTGTCTTTTGGCAAAGTCGGTGCAGTGGTTTTGCTGTTGGGCTAATGAATCAATGAATCCCTAGTAAGGCATAGGTTTTGTATGATTTATGAATGGATGAAATTGTATTTTGGACATTTTGGTTTCTTTCAGCAGATCTTTCTTTGAGAATAAGTTTAAAAATTGTTTATTCCATTTAATAAAAAAGAATTAGTAACGATTTTTTTGACTTTATTGGTCAGAATTCTAATAAATATTTAAAAGGCTTCCGTCATCTTTGTCGTGTGTGACGGGTTTGGCGCGCCTGCAGCGATTCCAACACCCCTGCAAACACCCCAGAAACATCTACCCTTCGATCGTACATTCCTAGCCAAGATCGCAATCTCGATAGAACGCGCGTGGCGGGAAGGAGAAATGTGTGGCGGAAAAAAGCGCGGAGATCGTTCGAGATTCGAGTTAGATTGAAGACAAGAGTTGACAGGTTAGCGTTGCATGGTTTGCTCGACGAGAGTTTTTCTTAGTCTAGTTTTGAGGAGAAATTTTTAGTTTTCCTCCTCGAAAATCAATTAAATAATTCGATAAGCGAGTGTGAATTAAAAATCTGTAATGTTTAGTGGATTGGGCAAATCAAATCAAATCAAATTCCTGTTAAGACCCCCTATAGGGGCATAGGACAGAAACAACTCTCTTCCACAAGGCGCGATCCTGAGCATCGGCCTTAAGCTGTTGCCAGGACTTGTTTATTCCTCTGGCCTCCAGCTCAACTGCTCGCTTCCATGTGTTACATGGTCGACCAACCCGACGTCTTCCTTGAGCGTTATAATCCAGAGCCTGTTTTGCGATGTTTCGCTCTGGCTTCCTCAAAGTATGACCGATCCACTGCCACTTTCGCCGTTGAATCTCAATACCTATTTTAGTCTGGCGAGTTGTACTCCAAAGTTCGTCGTTGGAGATTACTTCTGGCCAGAATATTCCTAAAATGCGCCGGAGGCATTGGTTTACGAAAGTCTGTAAATTCTTGGTAAGTCGAACGGTCACTTTCCACGTAGTACAACCATATAACAACACGGATTTGACGCATGCGTCAAAAACTCGCAGCTTCGTGCGAAGGGAGATCTCTCTTAACCTCCAGAAAGGATACCGAAGGCCTGACGAGCTTTATTTAGCCGAGCCTCAACATCCTTTTCGGCTCCGCCGTCCATGCTGACAATGCTTCCGAGATAGCAAAAATCTTGCACCTCTTCCACATCCTGTCCATTAAGAACAATCGGTGTGCTTGCGTTCGAACCCATGTGCATGTACTTGGTTTTACGCACATTTATTTTCAGTCCCGCCTCTTTGCATTTAGAATGCAACGAGCGAACATTTGACTCTAAGTTCGAACGGGTATGTGCAAGCAAACACACGTCATCAGCATAATCAAGGTGACTTAAGATGTTAAATAGTCTCCATTGAAGACCTTTACCTTCCCCACCTTCCAGTGCAGCTTTCAAGATGTCATTTATTACCACCAGAAACAGGGCTGGTGATAATATGCAGCCTTGTCTGACACCCGTTCGCAGACGTCCCTTTACGGAACCCAGCCTGATAAACTTCGAGAGTGCTCTCGACGACATCACTAATCCTATTGAGAATTACCTTAGCCATAATTTTTGATACGGCAGTAAGTAGACATATACCACGCCAATTGCCACAATCCCGAAGGTCGCCCTTCTTCGGAATTTTCACAATGACGCCCTCCTTCCATTCAGTCGGATATCTTCCTTCACTCCACACTTTAGTGAAGAGTGGGAGGAGTATATCGGCTGTTATTTCCGGGTCCGCTTTGAGGAGTTCGGTTGGTAGTCCGTCTATACCTGGAGCTTTCCTTCCCGCCATTGACCGAATGGCGGAAACTATCTCTTCCTTATCTGGGGGATCGTCCCTAATAGAGGATCGTTGCGGTTGGATGTTTGGAAGTTGTTCTGTTTCCCGAATATCTTCATCTGACAAGATGTTTAAAATATCATAGAAGTATTCCTTCCATCGTCGCAACTGGTGTTCACTCATATTAAGGAGAGGTCCGTTGACATCTCTCACCAGGTGGTTGGCGGTGAAATTCCTGTTCGTCAACTGTTTCATGATTTTAAATAGTGAACCCAAGGTAAGCCGCAGATTCTGCCTTGTTTGCCAGATCTTCAATGGCCTTTCTCTTGTCGCGTCTAACAGCCTTTTTAAGCTTTTTTATGAGCATCGCGGTAGTTCTGCCTCAAGTCGGGCGTTCGTTGGTTGACATCGGGTTGAGAGATGATTGCCAATTTGGCTTTTTTCCGATTGCCAACCTTGTCCCATGTGTCTTGCGACATCCACCGCTTTGCGCATATCCCACAGATTCTTCAGCACTAGCTAGAAAAGTGTTTCTGGTTGCCGCCCAATTGGCGTCCAGTGTACGCATTTCATGTTCACCCAATGTGGATGACTTTTCGCGTAGAATGGTGGTGTATTCGAGTTTTTTGTTGGGATCTCTGAGTTTATCCACATTAAGTTTGCGCTTCATTTGAAGAATTTGTGGTCGTCGGATGGATTGGGCAAATACGATGCTACAATTGTGTACGATTCGTCCCGGATTGGAATAATGCGGCACGAAAATGAGTGAACATCGGTAATTGAAAAATAAGAATTCAGTGGAGCCGTCGGAGCCCAGCACGTGTGGCGGAGAACTAAAATAAAGAAAAAAGGAGAAATAACGTCAAGCACACTTTTCGCGACGAGGATCGCGCTTTCCGAAACAAAACCAACAATCTAGGCCTAAGCAATCCGTTCTCGACGTCGATGGCTAAAAGTTTCCTTTTTCTTCAAATATTTCGGAGCCCTGATGAACGGCAACGATCTTGAAAAAGTCCAGTGTTGAGCGCGTGGAATTCGCCGAGCGAAGATTCCGGATGGCTACGATAAACTGGGGGGACCAGCATAAATTGAAGGGCAACGCTTCGATTAATCGAATGGCTTTTAATAACCTAAACATTTATAAGTATTCATTAGATTTCAGAGAGTGAAAGAAAAAGTGCTAGAAAAAAAAATGCCACTTAAACTCGATAACTCCATCATAAATTCGATTTAAACCACAAGAAAAAATAATAAGTTCATGAAGGCAATTAGCAAATGGCCTTAGTGCTAGATGAATGTCCCTTTTCTGGGATACGCGTCGTAATACCTGTAAAATTTAAAAACAAAGACCCTAAGGCTACCGACACACGATGCGAGTTAATATATATTAACTTCCTATTTTGATATAAGTAGGCCGAATTATGTATAGAATAATGACACTAGTAATATCGAAAAGTGAGTTAATACGATTTTATCTCCATCGTGTGTCGGCAGCCTAAGTAGTCATTTAATATCAGAAAGTTATTCAGTCCCAAAAAAAAAAACAGACAGTGTCTAAGAAAACAATTGCAATCATGTATCAATCATGTGTAACTCATCTGTCAAATAACAACTTTATCTCCAAAGTTCTCGCATTATGTGAATGATTATTTCTGCCGAAAAACTAACTGCAATTACTACATGTACTTTGATGCAATTTAATTCACTCGTAATAAAATATTCTGCATAAACTTCGATATATAAATGAAAACCTGCAAATGTCGTCACCCCAAATATCATTGTGTACCTATTCTGGGGTAAGTCGACGTGACGAGCTCTAAAGCTCGTTTTGTTGTTACAGGCCATGGTTCTTATGGTCAGTATCGGAGCAACGAACCCCCCTCCACGACTCCCGTCGCTAGACCCGGCAACACGCTAGCACATCGCTCCAGTCCGATACTGCCACCGAGATGGGCGTTGGTGAATCTCAGACCAGTTTGTTTCACGAACCCAACTAATTCCTTTCTTTTATAGTTATTTCGATCTCTTAGTATCGAAATAACTATATCCCTTGGACTCCGTATAAACAACATCTTTTGAGATTAATCAGCCTCCATGTGGACCGCTGGAGCATTGAGTGGTGTTGCCGTTCTCATGATGATATGTGGGCCTTTTGGTCTTTTCAGGAATTCGATGGTTTTGAAGGTAAGTAGTACTATGAAGATTGTTGCTAACAGCCCATAGCTGACCAATTCGTTGATGTTCTTCTCGGTTTTGAGAAGGCTGATTTGTTTGGTGTTGTTCATGAAGACACTTTGCTTCTTCATAGCTATGGTATTCTCTGGAATAACTCTCCTACGCAAAGAATTCCACGTGTAATCTCGCTTAACGCTGTCGAAAGTCTTTTTGAAGTTCACGAACATGAAATGTAGTCGGCCATTTCGGCAGACTGATCTAATATTATCTGCAGGGTATTTGTATTGTATTGTATTTCGGAACACACAATGACGCCATGCTTGCATTCAGATGGATATCTTTCTACATTCCATACCTCAGTAAAGAGTGGGAGAAGTATATCTGCTGTTAGAGCTAGAAATTTCAAATTTCCTACACGTCGTTTTTGACAAAAAAGTAAGGCTAAGTTCTTAAACGGAACAAATCGCTCCACCCCTTCAACGGACTCCCATACAAAATGTCACATTTTCAAAAATTTGTAATAATCAGATTTTCTTGGAAATACTAAGAGATATTGATTTCGAATTAGGAACATTATTTTTATAATTGCGATATACGGTATAAAAATGAATTGAATTCCCCACTCCTTCTGCCACCCCATACAAACTACACTATTTCATGAAATGCTTGTACCCAATTTATTCAGTACGTATAAAATTTATCGCGCTGAAATTGTGCACTAAATATTTAATCTTCTTCCAATATACATGCTCGAATGTAAGCGAATGTAAGTAGCTAGCACCTACAGACTTGTTTTTTTTTTTGTTTATTAAATTCTTTGAAACATAAAAGAACTATAAAAACTTTCAGATCCAAAAAATATTACCCTAAACATCCGAAGAAGGGTTTATAGGGCTCCTCACATAGAAGAATGCTGGTAGAATGCTCGCCAGGCCAACATCTTCTTCTCTATCTTCTTTCTCTTCTATTTAATATATATTTTTTATTAGATTTTTTTTTAAACATGAATGTACTAGTACTATAAAAACGTTTAGATAAGAAAAAAACACCCTTAACCTCTGAAAAGGGTTTAAAGGGTTCCTCTTATAAAAACAGTTCACATTAAGTAAATGGATGCATTCTGGCATCAGAGTTTTTTCAGCGTCGATGATTCAGTGGTAGAATGCTCGCCTGACCTCCGGGCGACTCGGGTCCGATCTCAGATATATGGAACTTTTTTTCTACTTATATTTTTTTAAGATTTGACTGGAGTAAACTTATCATAATTTCAACGAAGCACGGTGGCAAATATTACCGTGCGATTGAAGGTCAACAATAATTATTGATAATTAAACATATTGGTATTGGAGTACGGCTAGTGATGATTATGATTAGCTTTACTTCCTTCCCTCTCATACAATATACCACAGTTTCACAACTTTACTAAAAGTTGATTTTCTTGAAAAATATGAATGCTACTCATAAGCAATTTAAAAAATGTTAATTGCATGATTATTTTACTTATTTCTGAACAAATCACTAAAAACCCCTCACTTATTCTAACATTTCCCATACAAACTGCACAATTCACTAAATCCAATACACTAATTTTCTCAGTATTAAATTTTTGAACTCTAGCATAATGTGAAACAATTGCTTCAATGCCGATTCCCCTCCCTCACTCCCCACACAATACTTCCTAAAGTTACGAAAATCTATATTTCATATAGAGTATTGCATGATTAGGCTTTACGCGCAATCGCAGTCCTGTTTTTTTTGTAAAGCATTTAAATGGGAGTTGGTATGGTTCATTTAAGCGCTTATCCTCATCTTCATGTGGGTTTTGTATATTTTCGTTAGAAGTACATAAATACTTTAAAAGATGTTCAGCAAAAGTTTCTACTTTTTCACTATTATTTCTAGCCCAGCTCCCACATAGTTTACGGATAGGTGAAAATGCATGTTGAAAGGCACAGCCACCACCTTGGTGTTATTACAAGGTCTCACTGAATACTTCACCAAAATATAATTTGTTTCTTGATAATTTTTGCCGATGATTCAAAGACGTTAAATTACAATTAAAAATTTAATAAAATGTTGTACAAAATGCAACTGTAAAAAAAAGTTGTATATTTTTAAAGAGCTCAAAGGCTTTCGAATGACAACAAATTTGTATCTGTAAAAAAAATTGTTAAGTGTAATGAAAGAATGTATTAAATTTTTTTTAAATTTTAAGATATACGGTTCATCCGATTTACAACAATGGGCATTTAAAATATTAAATACGATAAAAAAAATGCATTTCAATGTCACAATTCAACATTAGTCGAAGATATTCTCATTTAAATTGTATGATACGAGTATCGACACTTTTATGGCAATACATTTGGGTAGAGTCGAAAGGCTCATGCCGTTTTTCTCTGCTTATAGTCGCCAGGATAATTTACATTTAAATTGTTTTTCTCTATGTACGGAAATTTACCATACTCACCTGAAAATTTCTACAAAGAACTGTTTGATTTAGGGAATCTATCGAGGATGGTTGTGTGTGTACCATTTAAGAAAAACATTAAGAAAACTATACATAATACTAAATTAGAAATTTATCTTTAGAGCTATGTGCAATTAAAGTGCTTAAAACCATCACTTTCGAACATAATTTATTATTTTGCATTCAATAGGAGTTAACATATTTTGAACTTAAATTAATTATCATTTTTTTTTCTTATACATCCTTAAATAATAAACTTTACAAATTCCTTATAATCATTGCATGCAAAATATTAAGTTAAAGAATTGCATAATTATTTGATCATAATCTCTCACCCCGTTAGATTTTATCATGAGTTCTCTACTCAAAGGTAATTCCGATGACATATTTATTGGAAATATGTGTTTTTCGCCTCGGTAGTTTTTATGAAATAGTTTTATCTATTTTAAACAAAAATCAACTATAACAAAAACAAATTAATGGAGCTTCTATCGCAGTGTGGTTTTTTCTATGGCAAGGAATATTTGAAATATTTAAAAAATATTAACGTGTTTTTACATATTTACATGCATAATTAAAATATTGGAAAAAAATAATCAAATTAGGAATTGTGTTAGATTTTAGCCAGAAATAAAATACTGCGTCTGTGCGTCAGCATACTATATTTGGTAAGTAAAAAGTGGCACAGGCAAACAATAATGTTTACCTAATATAAGACGTATAGATAATAAAAACAACCACAGCACCGAGTTATGAATTAATTGCATATTGCACACTAAACAACAATCTTTCAATGATTCTATGCAATTTTGTATTTTTTAGATTAGCTCCATTTAAAAGCAACAATTAGGTTAAACTGAACTGATGACGAATTAATTATTTGAAAAGAAAATTAGACAACCGAATATTTTTTTTTATTGGGTTTAGATATTCAACGTTTTTCTTAATCAACGCCTGTGAAAAATCAGTTAGCCAATCAGATCACAGCTATTCCTAGTCACAGTAGAAATGATTTATTTTCTACGTCGGCAGAAAAGGTTTCAGTTCGTTTAGTTTATGAGTTGCGACTATGTACAAAGCTTTTACCTGATCGGCACGGATTATTTCATGAAAAATCTGACCACTGTTATTTATTCTGCTTTATTTCTTGTGATTGCTGATCTACTAAAGAACCAAAGTCTGACGAATCAAGCTTCGAAAAAACATATCTAAATCCAGTATTTCGCAGAAATATATTCGCATTTAATAAAATGTTATTAAACTACTCGCCAGTTCATATGATAGCTAAGACAATGAAATTTATTCATTCCTACCGTAATTTGACAAAATCGCGTTATATAGATTTTCAAATGTAATTCTTCATAAATTTTTCACTTCAAAATTTTCTGTTTGAGAAAGTGGTAGTTTGTTCTTACTTACCGGAACATATTCTAACTTTCAAAAACGAACAATTTTCAATTGAAAAATGCTTAGTATAATAATTAAATATTAGTTTTTAGTCAGCAATTGCAGTATAGGGTAGACTGCTGTGCTTTGGTTTTGTTTTATTGATAAAAACTTTTATGGACCCGTTAAAATCTGCACTGACCAATACGTAGCCGCAACCTTTTTTATGCTGTTCGACAAGTGGATCTGGTTTAACATTTGGTGCCTGAAAAATACGGTAAGAAGTTTATTAAAACTTGTATTGTAATAATTATGAAATTGAACTTTTATTAATGATAAGAAATAAATAATAAAACGCATAGCATGGTATTAATTAACAGCAAGGAATCATAAATTGAAATAAATCAAACATTTATGCAAACAAATAAAATCAACAATATAATGTCATTAGAACGCAGCCCAAAAATGATACAGTTTTTTTCGATTGATATAGTTTGGCTTGCGAGTTAACTAAAAGAATAAGATTTTGTTAGTATTCATTCAGTTTACCCTAATAAATTATAAATAATTAAATATCTTATAGATTAATACGTGAGAATCTGAAACTGTAGGTGACTGTTTATACTCTAGATGAAATCTGAGAGTATTATAAGTTTGCCACAAAGTTTGTAACGCCAAGATATAAGGCTCGGAGAAAAAAATGAATGATACAGAAGTTCATATAATCACTCAAAAATCTCAAAACCGGATGTCCGTCTGTCTGTCTGTCCGTGTCCTCTCTAGCTTGAGAACGCGTTGAGCTAGAAAGTTCAAATTTTGTATACGTTGTTTTTAACAAAAAAGTAAGGTCAAGTTCGTGAACGAGCCAAATCGCTCCACCCCTTCTACCCCCTCCCATACAAAATGACACAATTTCGCAATCTGACAATAAACGGATTTCCTTGAAAAGTACAATTGACATTGATCTGAAATTTGGAATGTAATACTTTTATGATGATTCCAATCTACTCTATAAAAATAATTTGTGTCTTCCCCCTCCTTCCACCACCTCCCATACAAACTGCACTTTTTCATGAAATGCTCTAGTTATCAAGCTGAAATTGTGTACAAAATATTTATTTAAAATTATTATTAAGACCAAAAAAAATGAGACGATTAGCTGTACCCCTTGTACCCATACAAAATGACACAATTTCGTAATTTCACAATAAACAGATTTGCTCAAAAAATATAAATGCTATTGATCTGAAATTTGGAATATATTACTTTTATGATGATATAAATCTACTGTACAAAAGTTATTTGAGTCCTCCCCTTCCTTCCATCACCTCCCATACAAACTGCACTTTTTCATGAAATGCTCTAAGCCAATTTACTCAGTGCGTATAAAATTGACCGAGCTGAAATTGTGCACTAAATATTTATTTAGAATTATTAGTAAAACCAAAAAAAAATTAGGCGATTAGCTTTACCCCTTCTACCCCCTCCCATACAAAATGACACAATTTCACAACTTTATAAAAAGTCGATTTTCATGAAAAGTATGAATACTACTGCAATTTAAGACATGTCAAAAGCATGATATTTATAGTTATTTCTGAAAAGTCATTAAAAACTCGCCCCTCCTTCTATCACCTCCCATACAATCTGCACTACTTCACTACATCCAATACACTAATTTTCTCAGTACCTATTAAATTTTTAAATCCTAAATTTTGTATAAAACATTTTGATAGTAACCTTACCGTCATGTGAAAAAATTAGTTCAATGTCGTCACCCCCTCTACCACTTCCCCTACAAAATTTCTTAAGATACAAAAATTTCTCTTTCATCTAGAGTATCGCACGATTGGGCTTTACGCCCAATCGTACTCCTGTTATGTTTTTATTTATTATAAAAAGAAGGAAATGAAACTTATATCATTAAAAAGGTACTGCGCCAAAGACGTGCACAAACCAAAAATCATATTTGTATTTTGCCGTTAAGGCAGGTAAAATAAAATGGGAACATATAAGCGGGATTCCATTTCAGAACTACAATTTTTCTTCGCTGCTTGACTTTGATGTTAAATCCAAGGTACTGTGGAAATGGAAAAGTGTCTAATTAAACAATGTCTAATCTTAATCGAATTCATTTTGAAAGTGTGGTTTTCGTTATTTTACACACACAATTGGTCGAATTTCGACCACTGGCGATACTAGTTCTCTTAAATGCTCAAAGAGAAACATGTTATTATGGAGTTCTATATCTATGTACATTTTTGTTTGCGATAACAGCATTTTGAATTGAATAGTAAGTATAGTATTCAAGAGACTCAGCAGACTGTTCCGTGGAAAAAATGTCGACAAAATTCATCAAAGAAATGAATTTTAAAAAAATCTACGTTCTTTCTTCTAAAGAGCCTTGGAATGTCGTCATAGACATCGATTTTATATAGTCAACTAAGAAAAAAAAATTAAAGAAATGTGGTTAATTCGCTGGAACCGGTGACACCGAAGTATTTGATGTCCCTCATTGTGACGCTATTGCATTTGTTGCCATTGATGACTCCAATTCCTCTAGCCGCTACTATTTTTGTCACGAAACCAAGTAAATTATCACTGTTAGGATCATTGGATGTAATATTTTCTAGATGATAAGCACACGAATAAAGTTTTAGGCGCCACTTTCGATTCTCTCAGGAATGAGCTCCTTGCAAGTACGGAAAGAATGTTGAAAATGGTAGTCGCCTCAGACACGCTTGTCGATTGGATTATTCGATCGAGTAGCTTGCGCGAGAGTGTAGAGCCAGTATAACATAAGAATCATCGACTTTTAATGATTGATGTAAAATTAACTAAACTATAAATTGAGCGTCAAACTAATTAGCCACCGGATCCCATCCTTGCAATTATGAACTGGCAGTAAAAGGAGAACGAACACAAGGATTTTTGGGTCAATCTCAACCATTGTAAGCAAACTAATCTTTTTTCGAACTTTGCTCGCCGATACGAGGACCTCCAAAATTAATAAAGATGAGACTCAAAAATGTAACAGCTATCCCAACAGAAAACTGCTCATTAAGGGGAGCACTACCTAAAATAAACTGCCAACAAGTCGGGCGAAACTTTATTATTCTTGGGAGAATTTGCGGATACGTGGAAAGTCAATATGCAGGTTAGAGTGGTTAGGGAAGACTAAGTGAAACGGGGTTCTTGGGCAGGGCAGTTCTCAATTTAACATTTTGCGGAAACGTTCAAAAGCTCCAGTACATATAATCAATACTTCTTTCGTTTATTTTTGCAAGTTTGAGTTTTCATGAAGAGAGTAGTGAGGGGTGAGGGGTGATAGTAAGGGTGAGTTGATGTTAATAGTTTTTTAATTGATTGCTTGAACCACGTCCAATATTTTATGTATAGAATGCCAGTTTCATAGACGAAGTTGCATAGAATTTTCATAGGATTCGGTGTATTTTACATTCATGAAACCAAACATTTGTGTGGGAGGGGGTAGAGAAGGTAGGGGAGTCGTAAAATTTGATATGTAGTTTTATTTCGCTTCTCTTGTAAGGTGCTTGTATAAAATTTCAAGTTCGTAGGTTTTAGTTTGTTGGTTATTAGTTGATTTACTGAAATTGGTCGAAATCATACTTTTATATGGGAGGGGGTAGAAGGGCAAGCGCGATTTCAAAACTTTTCACGTAATGTCATTTCAACTATTTTGTAAGTTTTTATACAAAATTTCAAATTGATAGCTTTTAATAGTTAGGTGACAATTAATTTCTTAAAAATGCTCGAAAAAATAATTTTCTTATGGAAGGCAGTAGAATTTTTGAAGGTATTCGACCAGTTAATATTTCAAACTTTTAGAGATTTTTTTAAATGCATTTCGCAAATGTTCAAGTTTCTACCTTAAAATTTCATTCAAAAATTTTCAGTTTATGTGTTTTTTTCATTGCACATGAAACACCTTGTGCACGTTAGATCCCCACTTCGGTGCATAACGATTGTGGAACAAATTGTTTTTTTTCTATGTACCATCAAATAGATATATCGGCGAGCAAAATTTAAACTTTGTATCTTTTACCAGAGCCCTAAAAAAATCACTCACAATTTTCAACATTTTTGCTTTCCACCTCCCTCCCCTTACACTCCCAACTTAAATTTTTACCAAAATTAAAG
The DNA here is from genome assembly GCA_963669355.1 of Chorisops tibialis. Taxonomy (NCBI): domain Eukaryota; kingdom Metazoa; phylum Arthropoda; class Insecta; order Diptera; family Stratiomyidae; genus Chorisops; species Chorisops tibialis. Next base: position 129,503,128 of record OY770264.1, read on the forward strand.
GCTTTATAGTTCTACAATCTGACAAATTTTTGATTTGATATCGTACTCAATTTTGAGATATATCGATTTGTAATTTTGGAAAGTGCGCCATTTTTGAAATGCTCCCCATTTACCCCCACTACAATTATGTCCACATGTTATATTTCTTTCATATTTCGCTAGTAAAGCTTAGTATGTGTTTCTAGTTTCAATTACATAGTTTAAGACAGTCGAGATATTCATTTAGAAGTGTTTTCCTTTGCACCCCCTGACCCTCCCCCTTACAATAATTAGCCTGTTTCTAATCTGATTCTGGTGGATCTATATGCCACATTATTGGTCCCAAAATATGAATTTTTTGTGATTAGTAATTTCGAAGATATAATCATTTGAAAAAAAATTCGGACGACAATTTGTTTTTAGCCCCCCCCCTTTCGGACCCCAATGGATAAAAAAATTAAATTATTTTTAAAGTTTGTCCCACAATCCACTTCATATCTCTGCTGATTTTCAGCTTTCTATCTGCATTCGTGGTGGAGATATTAGCAAGTGAAGTTTTTGACTCTTTCCCTTCCCCCGCCTCCCCCTTCCACCTAACACTCTCCAAAATTTAGATAATGGAGCTCACTTACCCAATCAACAATTCACCCAAAAACGAACATTCTACCCTTAAAGGTCTCGGAGGTATGAATCCATATGTACGGCGTACGACGGGATGGATTTTATTTTTTTGCATTTTTAAGCTAATTTAGTCATAAAAGGCGAAAATAAAAAATTTCAGGGTAGCAAATTTTTTTTTTCTGTGTCGATCACAATACTTTATTATTAGAATAATAAAGTGAAATTGAAAAAAAAATTGATTTTTCTTTTTTTCCGATTAATAATGAAGACTGGATTCAAAATCGATTGCTGAAAACCGCACCCTTCTCGGATGAGTAGAAGTGTTTCAAATAATTATGTAAACTTGGGAAGTTATGCATATTGTCGCAGCGCTTGTAACTTGGAGCTCGGCTCAACAGTAATTGGAACCTACTAAGAGTTTGAATTACATTCGCAGGTAAGTGAGGTCACTTATAACTGATGAAGATGACATAATTTATATTGCTGATGAATGAAAAATTTATAATAAAAATATAAAATGTGAAGACACCGAAACTACTCCGCTCCGGACGTTTGACCGGAAGTGACCGGGCAGTGGATATGCGTTGAAAATGCCCCAAACACTTATGCAGCAGGCGGACCACCAGCAACGCCGTACGTTCTCTGGTTGTGTTTTGGAAACAAATCCTATGTCTCTTGTTAATACACCCTATATTATGTCCAAATGTTAAATGATCTTAAATTTCGCTAGTACAATTTAATACATACATAAATGTTCCAAGTTCATTATGTTCAATCTCAAAGATAGATAGAGCAAATTTTTCATGCTGCATAGAACTATTTTTTCAAATACTCGCGCCAATATGGCTGCCAATGTTTGAAACATCACCGGAAATGAATAAGACAGTTAAATAAAAAAAAAAACGATACAATCGTAACGCAACAACTTGAATATGTTTCCAAACTACGAAAAGCTTCGTCTGAAAAAAGCCTGGCCTACGAAAAGCTTCGTCTGAAAAAAGCCTGGCCTACGAAAAGCTTCGTCTGAAAAAAGTCTGGCCTACGAAAAGCTTCGTCTGAAAAAAGTCTGGTCTGCGAAAAGCTTCGTCTGAAAAAGCCTGGCCTACGAAAAGCTTCGTCTGAAAAAAGCCTGGCCTACGAAAAGCTTCGTCTGAAAAAAGCCTGGCCTATACGAAAAACTTTGTCTGAAAAATTACTTTGCGGAAAACCGATACAGTGACTCTATCTCTGACCACTCTCCCTCCAATTGACAATTTTCAATCGCACATGGTAAGTCCATAAGGAGTGTTGTCAGCATTGAATATGTATTATCAGCTTTTTTAATTTTAATATATTTTATAGCCGCGATTTCAAACTGATGTTTGTTTACAAATTACTTTGCGAAGAGCCGTTAATTTTACAAATTTTCACAGCAGTTGCAGTTGATGTAAATTATTCATACTCTCATTATATCACCAGACTGCAGGTTAATATTAATCATTTTTTATTTTATCTGCGGCGAAAATTCTTGGGGAGAAGATCGATCACCAGTGCTGTTCAATTTGACAGTCGAATATGTTGTTTGGAAACTTCCCGTTGACACCAAGAGAACACTATGCTAGCATAATGCCCCGGCCGCGGCGGCACACTGACCTAATCACCACCCCCACAACCAGTAACACTACTCCTGCAAACCAGTTTTTTTAATAAACAATAATTTTATATTACTACATTATTTATACATTTACATTTTTTAAAGTTTTATCACTTACTACTAGAAAAAAGCTTTTATTTGGTTTTTTTGCTTTTTTATTATATAGGTGCAGTTTTCTAAAAAAACTACACAACCTATCCACTTGATTTTTTTTGTGGAAAGGTGACACTACTGGCTATCAATCCCATACGGGGTTTTTTTAAATTTTGACTATAACTTTTTTTACAAGGTTTTTTCTTGCACGAGAAAATTATTAAACTTTGAAGCTTTATAAAAGCTTCCATGAAAATTTTTTGAATCGCCGTCTATCTTATTTCCTAAGTTTCGAGTAAAATACATGCCTGCAAAATTTGAACGAAATCGGACAAGTAGTTTCTGAGAAAAGTGTACCTCAATTTGCACTGAAAATGGTCTTGGGTTGGGAGTGCTCCTCTTAAACAGACATCTAAAAATAATAAGTGTCTTGGAAAATGACATGTGCGGGCAAAGAAACTGCAGTTCATTATATGGAACGCTGTCCAGGTTTCTCATGTCTCAAGTCTTCTTAGGTGGTGAAGAACATACATAAAAGTTGCTATATGGGAACGGATCCTCTCCAATTACAGTTTGAACACCACACACACAGCGGGAAATTTTAAAATCGAAGAATATCTTTACATTATTTTCTACAATCGATCTTGTTTTTCGAAGAAGTTTTAGGCCAAGTTTAATTTTAAACTGCCGAGAATTACGTTTCAAGTCATATTTAGTAAATCGTAAGATTTTACCATATTTTCAGAACGAGCTGTCAATCGGCGACTTTTTAAACATCGCCCAGTAACAGCTCGATAACCGTGGCCAAATTCGATAGAGCCGAAAGGAGCCCGTTCGAAATTTAGACATACACCAGCTCTGACCTGACAAACTTCGTGGGACTATCTAAACGGCTTGAGAAAGACAATTAAACTCTGTTATGGTTTGTAGATTGGTCAGTTGATCACATTGCTTACGGTTCATTACTGGTTCTCTCACATTCGGTAGTTGTACTAGTCTTCATTGAAGTATTTTGATATAAATATTTTTAAATCAAACGAAAAACAAATACTTAAATACCATTCGAAAAAAAACAGAAAAACAATAACATCAATCGATATACATGATACAAAATAACACTAAGCTTTTAAAAATTCAATGCTCTGAGCTTTCAATATGTAAAATGGAACATACTCTGCTATTACGCCTTTCAATTCTTCTAAGTAACTTTAAAGTTTAAAGAAAGTACAACAATTATTTTGATATTTTACGATAATCACAAAATATTCTACCAGACTACTCAAATAATGGGATACTTACATTAGCATTTGAGATTTCATCATCGGGTTCCGGTTTGATAATAGCTTCAGGATGCGGTGCGAAAATTGCACAAGTAACTGTGGCATTATGGGCTTTAATGCCTTCCCAGAAATCACTACGGTCTCTCCGGGTCTGTCAATAAATTATCAGTTAGAATTTAGAACACATAATATTGTAAAATCATACCGCATTATATTTAGAAGGATCGTGATTAGTTTTCCATATATAAATACATTGATTTTCTGATCCAGCTACAATATACTGTCCATCGTGACTGAACGATGCCTTAATCTGTGAAGACACATTCAAATAACCCTTATATTTACAGCTTAAGCTCAAGTCTCGTAAATCATAGAGCCTAACGCGACTATCATTTGATGTAACCAAAATTTTATCCTCGCCCGGCATCGGTTCTATGCCGCTAATTTTACGTCCGATTTTATTTTTACCGCGTGTTGATCGGACATGGATTTGTGTATGATATTTTAAATGGTCGGTATTGTAGAAGATGCATCGTCCATCATAAGATCCTACAACAGCAAATTTACCATTCTGGCAGAAATTAGCAGCGGTTATTAAATTTGTTTGACCATCAACTTCATTCCATAAGGCCACTTTCTTATCGGGAATATTCCATAGGCGCAGCTTTCCATCCAAACTACCGCTAAGGAAATATCGATCGTCACGAGGATGAAAAGCAATTGCAGTGACAAAGTCAATGTGCTGGAAGCAGCAAAGACACTCTTTTCGCGATATATGCCATAATCGAACAGTTTTGTCCATCGAACTAGAAAGAATGAAGTAGTTCTTCGACCAGGATACATCCAATAAATCAGATGTATGTCCGATATATGAACAAAAGGCTTTAGGCATAAATGGACCGGGAGCATCAGAAGCCATAGCTGCTGCACCTTCATCGGTTGATTGCTGCGAAACTAAAGATTCTTGTGATGGAGTGGGTGATGATGTTTGATCGGCATTGTATTTTGTGCGCATATCCTTAAGAAAAAATTGTACTAATCAGGTATTTCATAGCGAAACTATTCATACTTGGAAGAATGGATAAGCATCTTTTAAGACCCATATTCGGAGGACACGATCCTGGCCGGCAGTAGCCAACAGTCGACCGCACGAACTGAATTTCATACACCACACTGCACCAGTATGTTCACCAGATAAATCCTGTAATTTGTGTGTTCTAAGGTTCTTGAATTACTTAAATTTTTTTTAATCAAACCTGAACGTGCTGTAATTTCGTAAATTCGTAAGGTCCTTTATTTGTACTCGACGCCTTGATTTTTATATTCTGTTCGGGATTGACAACATCAACAATATCGGCGACATCTTCCTTATGTCGGGCATGTGAAACTTCGGAGGCAATTGATTTGGCTTTGTCCACTGTTTTCCGCATAGTCGATCCAAAGAAGCGTTTAATCCGAGCAGTCTTCTTTTTTAAACGCCCACTTTCTTCGTTTTCGCCTTCTTCCTCTTCGCCGACAGGAACTTCAGAATTAGGCGGTATTCCGATCACACTTTCTTCATCCGATTCTTTTTGGCTTACTTCCAAATGGCTTGTTAACTTATGGATGTGAAGTGAAAGCGGATTCCATCCGTCCGGAGGCGGGGGTGGACGCACTGCCGACAATGGCATATTTTCCCCCGTGTCAAGATTTTTTACCGGAACCTGGTCTAGTATTTCCATGTCGGTTAATTGTTTACCGGAATCAGTCCGTGTCCGTACGTAAATGTTCATTTGCTTTAGGACATCTTCGTCACCAGCCGATTTACGACGTTCCTTGGCACTGTTGGCTTTCATTATTAAGGAACCGAATCTGTGAGAGCGAAATTTATTATTTAATTAAAACAGATTTTAAACAAATATTTTGTGTAAATGATGGATTAAAAGAACTCAGAGGTAACATAGTAGGCTAGAAAAGTGAAGTTATCCACTCCGCCCGATAGTTTGAATCATAGTCTTATATGTTACAATTTTTTAAAGATTACAGAGAACTAAATATTAAACTTTTCTGCCATTGACCTAGGATAATAAGTAGGATTTTACAAAACCAGATTACTCTAAAGCTCTAAAGTAATCGAAATTTAGGAATGTTTTTGAAGGCAAATATTCAATTATTGATTCGACAAATAAAAAGTATTACAATATTATTTTTTCGAGTTATTTTTAAGTTTGTACTGTTTCTAAGATTTATTTTAAACACGAATCCAATCTTACAGACAAAAACAATAAAACAAAAATTGAGATTGGAATCATCTCGTTTTGTAAGGCCATCTATGAAATCTTTAACCAAATATAACTATATTAATAACATGCAAGATAATTATAAAAAGTAGTTTCAGAATCCATTGTATTTGTAATGGAGACGACCTCCTAAAAATTGGAGCTTTGCAACAGATCTCAATCATTACGCATGTACTGGTAATAAAGGCTTGTGCTTAAAAAATGTTATGTGTTCCAGCTCCTACCAAAACCAATTAAAAAACATTAAATTACAAATGCAATCTAGCGAAACATGCAAACTAAATAAACAAATTGAATTGTCTGAATCAAAAAATACCGTGTTGCACTGCCTAAACTATTCGAACCGGTTCCTGCAAGTTTTGGACGTTTGGTATTTTCTAATAAAATTCTTTCGATACGTTCAATTTCTTCTTTTGATGGCCCTTCAGCTTTATTTTCAGCTTCATCTTGTGGCTTGACAATGCACTTGCCTTGAGTTGCTTTATACAAATTCAAGCCTTGAGTCGGATCAATGGAGCTTCAAGTAGTTAAACATTTAAGATGACGTCGACAATTAAAATGGAAAATTGGCTTTAGATACTTACAAATACCGCACACGACCTGGTGCTGAATTGCTTTTTGCACTATTTGATGGGCTCGGCTTACTGTAAACGGATGTCGATGAGTTACCCAATGAATGCGAAATTCGACACATTGAAATTGTATTCGATGGTCGAACATTGGCGGTTTGTTTCGCGGCTTCATTCCACGAATTTTCTAATTCTTTAAGTAAGTCATCCCGGAATTTTTGAACACTTTTTACGCTACGAATAGATTTCGAATCCGAATCAGACTCGATTGGTGGTAATTTCAATCCCTGGTTCATGTTGAATTGCTCCGAAGAGCTTGTCGAGATTTTTCTCGATTTTTTCTTACGGCGTGGCGGAGCTATTGGACCGCTCAGCGTAAGGCTATCGGTAGTTTTTGAATGAGCTAACTTTGTGCTTGCAATTACATCAGGCTCTTGTAGTATTATATTTTTATTGTCTATGCGTTGTGTGCTCGAACATTCGTCGTCTTTTTCTATCTGTTGTTTCAAAGCGCCATCCTTTCTACTAGGAGACTGAGCTTCGGCTTGAATCGGTTTATTGTTAATTGAATTAGCAGCAGAAGCTAAAAATTGTTGCATTTGATGCGAACTAGAAGATATCGATAATTGATCCCGATCAGCATTTATGGCTGTAAATGGTAACGAACTTGATTATTTTAACATGTAAGAAGTACAAAAATGATACTTACCAGACGAATCGATACTACCAGCTAAAATTCTTCCTACTCTACCTAAGGAAGTCATACTTTGAAGACTAATTGCGTCGTTTTCAATAATTCGGAATGGGTGTGTTGGACGGTTCGGGAATACGCCTTCCACTGAACTATTCTGTTAAATCGGAAAGAAAAATTAGTCTCAATTAAGATTGACATTTTCAAAAAACAATTAATTTCAAAACACAACGATTTCAACATTTACAATTATTCCACTTATAAGCAAATTACAATATCATAAAGACTCGCTTAATGACTTATACTTACAGACTAGACTATTATGGTTAAGTTTTTTATTGGGAAAAAGATTAACAAAAAAAATTACAAATACCTGAGAATCAGGCGTCAGAGTATTTCCAGGATTTTCATCCTCGTCATTATTCATGCACTGGCGCAGCTCACGGAAACGCTGTCTGCCATACTAAAGATTTTTTTTTCATTTAAACAAATTATACATTTATGTAAAAGAAAAAAAAAATGATAAGGGGAAGATTATGTTAAAGCACAGAGTTTTTTAAGAGAACAAAATATGACAAGAAAACTACTTTACAAGCATTCCAGTAATTACATTTTTAAATGGGCAATATTCGATCAATATATTTTTTCAGATTTCATATTTCCACAATAATAGTTTACTAAATCATGTTTAAAATGTATAATAATTTAAAATAAAATAACTAAAAACCAATATTGAACATAATTTATATAATGAGCATGCGTTTTAATCAAATTTACTAATGATCGATAATTATTTCAAAAAATAACTACAAGAAGCAGATTTGAAATCCATAAAATAATTTCTACGTAATTAAAAAAACTGATTTTTACATTTTCTTAAAATAATTTTAGCATTTAACGTGCCCCCATACAAATGATATAGTTTGTATGTGGACGGTATCCCCCCTAAAGGCTTCAAAATCAAGTAATTTAAACTGAATATACATAGCTTTTTTATCTTAACTCAATCAATTCCCAACTTACATTCTGCCTCTCTCTTTAGTTTCGATGTCACGAATTAAAAGTGTGGTACGCGTCACCGGTGGTTCGCGTAAATGAAGTGAGTAGGAATGTCACACAAAAGAAGGAATTATTTTGATATCCCCTTTCTTTCGCTCTTGAAAAATCGAATTTACAGACAAATCAACTGTCTGCGATCGTCAATTGTTTGTAACCTTGAACTGCTCGCGTACACATAACCATGCACGCGCGCGCTCTCTAGCACTCATACATGCATAAGAGCGCGTTAGCGCACTCAAAGTACGCATTAAAAAACACACTACGCGAATAGCGCAACAATAAAACCGTTACAGGAACAGTGGAGAATCTTCTAGAATGCATGTCATATGGTATACAAAGGTCGAGCGTTCGTGAAAGGGAGACAGCCCAAATTTGAAAAGCGATTAAGCCGAGTAATCAACAGCGCGCATACTAAAGCGACATATTGCGAAGGAAAGTATTAAAGTTATTCTTGCAAGGCGAATACTAAAGTTTGTGTTTATTTAATTGAAATAGTACTAGTTTTATTTTATTTGAAATCCAGCGACCTCGAATGCACTTCAATATATCTCTATATCCTCTCCTGGGGTTAAACTTGATTTCTCATATAATATTGTGCTATCTAGTTCAGAAATCTGAATGTAAGGCTTTTATACGCAGAGTGGCTAAAGATCCTAAAATAAATATCATGTTCACAAGTAATTAATTCGCTTTATATCCCATTTTTCTGAAAAACGAAATAATACTTTCTATTAGCTACATATGTTCATGTCTTTAACATTGAACAAGATTTCTTTCCTGCTGGAATGCACTCCGAATCAAACCACTTATTTTTGACTGCTATTATCTGCGATTTAGATTTACGTTCATATATTTTCTGGACAAGCTTTGTGACATTGTATGAATGAAGCTTTAACTAGACATTACTTTAATTTCTTTTGCTGCAAGACAATTTTTTCCTAATTTGGAAAATAAATATTTTTTTTTTTGTAAGTTATACTTGTGTTCTAGGCAATTCTGCCTTTCTGTGCAAATCTAAAAATACAGTCATAGAGGGAAGGCCCAGCAAACACAAACGTCATGATTCTGTTACTCTCTCTTCTCTAGTTCGATCTCGAACTCAAACGTTTGATGCTTCCGACAAAACTAATGAAGCTTTTTCTACGCGTACCTACTTTACTGGCACTTGACCTAGTGCTTACTATTGTTTTTCATTCTTGTCACATTACAACATTACGGATGTTGCATCGATGCTTGACGGCTTTAATTCGAACAAAGATATGAGTCCTGATAGTGTTCCATCTTTGGTTTTATGGCAGCGTCGTGAGTTTTTGGCACTCCTTCTAACTACTCTTTCTAACCTCTCTCTACACACTGGCAGATTTCCTTTTATGTGGAAGTCCTTTTTGCTGGTACCCATTCACAAGCCTTCTGACAAAAGTAACATAGTAAACTATAGACTGATCTCCAACCAGTCAACTGCCGCTAAAATCTTCGATCAGATAGTTACTAACAAGCTCACTCAGCTAATTAAGTGCATTATATCGCCTCACCAACATGGCTTTCAGAAAGCTAAGTCAATATTGACCAAACTCTTACCATACATTGATACGATTACAAAGCAATGGAGCGTAACCATCAACCACACACAGTTTACACTGACTTTTCTAAGGCATTTGAAATCATCAATCATCGGATTCCAATTTCCAAATTAAAAGACTATAGTATTTCCGGTACCTTGTTTTTATGGTTAAGTGATTACCTACAGAACCGCATTACCTCTGAGAAACTGTTAAGTGGACTCCATTCCCAGTAACGTTTGGTGTACCTCAGGGTTCCCATCTGAGCCTCCTATAATTTCTAGTATTTATCCATGCATATTCCATGACGTCGACCATTAATTATTCGCAGACGATTTAAAAATTTTCAAAAATGTTAGAACAGTTCAGGGCTGTGCTACCCTTCAAGCTAACATTGACGCGTTATTCAACTGGTGTTCGCTTGACTACCTTTATCTCAACATTACGAAATGTTCCTACACAATTTTCAGTAGATCTCACACACGCCCTAATTACAACTACTGCATTAATAACCATTCATTTTTAGTGGTGCAGGTCATCACGTAAATATGCAATTCCGCACGAAGAATGCTCGGATTCATAATTCGGAATAGTCAGGATTTCACAATTTTTTCTGCATAAAAATTGACTATTGCTTGTTAGTTCGTCCTCACCTGAGTACTTATCTGAGCTGTGGAATCTATACTTCTTAATTCACTTCAAGAATATTGAAATAGTACAGCATACATTTCTAACTAGTGCTGAAGAATCTGTGGGATATGTGCAAAGCGGTGAGAAACCCTGGATGTCGCAAGACACATGGGTCAAGGTTGGCAATCGGAAAAAAGCCAAATTGGCAATCATCTCTCAACCCGATGTCAACCAACGAACGCCCGACTTGAGGCAGAACTACCGCGATGCTCATATACAGCTTAAGAGGGCTGTTAGACGCGACAAGAGAAAGGCCATTGAAGATCTGGCAAACAAGGCAGAATCTGCGGCTTACCTAGGGGATATGGGTTCACTTTACAAAATTATGAAACAGTTGACGAACAAGAATTTCACCGCCAACCACCTGGTGAGAGATGTCAACGGAATTCTCCTTAATATGAGTGAACACCAGTTGCGGCGATGGAAGGAATACTTCTCTGATATTTTAAACATCTTGTCAGAGGAAGATATTCCGGAAACAGAACAACTACCAAACATCCAACCGCAACAATCCTCTATTAGGGACGATCCCCCAGATAAGGAAGAGATAGTTTCCGCCATTCGGTCAATGGCGGGAAGGAAAGCTACAGGTATAGACGGACTACCAACCGAACTCCTCAAAGCGGACCCGGAAATCACAGCCGATACATTCCTCCCACTCTTCACTGAGGTGTGGAGTGAGGGAACTGGAGGACTGAATGGAAGGAGGGCGTCATTGTGAAAATTCCGAAGAAGGGCGACCTTCGGGATTGTGGCAATTGGCGTGGTATATGTCTACTTACTGCCGTATGAAAAATTATGGCTGAGGTAATTGTCAATAGGATTAGTGATGTCGTCGAGAGCACTCTCGAGGTTTATCAGGCTGGATTCCGTAAAGGGTCGTCTTGTACCGACCACACAAATACCCTACGGATAATATTAGAGCAGTCAGCCGAAATGGGTTCGCCACTACATCTCATGTTTGTAGACTTCGAGAAGGCTTTCGACAGCGTTAAGCGAGATTACATATGGAATGCTTTGCGTAGGAGAGGTATTCCAGATAAGGTCATAGCTATGATTAAAGAATCCTACGAAGATGCAAGGTGTCGCGTCTTGCATAGAGGAGAGCTGTCCGAGAACTTCCCTGTGCAAACGGGTGTCGGACAAGGCTGCATATTATCACCAGCCCTGTTTCTGGTGGTAATAAATGACATCTTGAAAGCTGCACTGGAAGGTGGGGAAGGTAAGGGTCTTCAATGGAGACTATTTAACATCTTAAGTCACCTTGATTATGCTGATGACGTGTGTTTGCTTGCACATAACCGTTCAGACTTAGAGTCAAATGTTCGCTCGTTGCATTCTAAATGCAAAGAGGCGGGACTGAAAATCAATGTGCGTAAAACCAAGTACATGCACATGGGTTCGAACGCAAGCACACCGATTGTTCTTAATGGACAGGATGTGGAAGAGGTGCAAGATTTTTGCTATCTTGGAAGCATTGTCAGCATGGACGGCGGAGCCGAAAAGGATGTTGAGGCTCGGCTAAATAAAGCTCGTCAGGCCTTCGGTATCCTTTCCCCTTTCTGGAGGTTAAGAGAGATCTTCCTTCGCACGAAGCTGCGAGTTTTTGACGCATGCGTCAAATCTGTGTTGTTGTATGGTTGTACTACGTGGAAAGTGACCGTTCGACTTACCAAGAAACTACAGACTTTCGTAAACCAATGCCTCCGGCGCATTTTAGGAATATTCTGGCCAGAAGTGATCTTCAACGACGAACTTTCGAGTACAACTGGCCAGACTAAAATAGGTATTGAGATTCAACGGCGGAAGTGGAAGTGGATCGGTCATACTTTGAGAAAACCAGAGCAAAATATCGCAAAACAGGCTCTGGATTATAATCCTCAAGGAAGACGTCGGGTTGGTCGACCATGTAACACATGGAAGCGAGCAGTTGAGCAGGAGGCCAGAGGAATAAACAAGTCCTGGCAACAGCTTAAGGTCGATGCTCAGGATCGCGCCTTGTGGAAGAGAGTTGTTTCTGTCCTATGCCCCTATAGGGGGTCTTAACAGGAATTTGATTGACAGCATACATTTCTTCGCTAAATCGGCTCTAAGCACCATGTTCGAATGAAGAAATCGGCTACGGCTCCATGCTCAGACTTTTTAATCTTTCTAACCGTCGTCAGCAGTCGGACCTTATCTACTTATATAGAGCAAAACTAAAAAGACTAATTTTTGCTAGAATTATTTTTATTATAGCTGTAATCAATTTTGAAAAAATTATCTACTTCACCCCACTCCTACTCCCCTCATACAAATTTCACGAAATTTCAATTAAATTATTTTTCTTCGAAACTGTCCAACCTATCAATTTTAAATTTCTGAGGAAAGTAGTGTATAAAATGGAAATATCATGAATGTTTTAAAATTTGGTTTTTATCCGAATACCTATTTACCCCCTCACATACGAATGCATAATTTTGGTAAATGCATTTTATTGATTATCATTGAAACTAGAAAAATTTTGCCAGAATTTATCTCTTAGCAATTGCAATAAATGCTAAAAAATATTAACTTCGCTTCACTCCTTCTACATTCTGTCATATGAATTTCTATATTAGAAATTCAAGAAAACCATTTCTTCTGCGAACATATGAGAGCCATCGACTTTAAAATTGTTGCAAAACATGGTGATTAGAATATTAATAAGCAGTTTCAAAATCATCCAAAACCTTCCACTTCTCAGCCACCTCCCATACAAATGCCACAATTCAGAAAAACGATGGCCAATTTCCTGGAAAATTATGAAAACTTCAAACTTTAAACTCCGCACGAAACATGTTGCATACTACGTTCGGTGTCATATACAACAAATACAAACCTCCCCCCTCTGCTTCTACCAACAAAACAAAAGTCACTACTTACTATTTCTCTCATAATTCTGTTATGTTTTTCAGTTGGACAGGCTACTACTGATAAATATTTTCAGAGGCTATGGAATAAATATTCAAAAACGAACATAAACCATCAACTGAGTATAATAAGCCTTCAAGAAGTGAACAATTTCACATGTACATCGTTTGCACATTTTATTTGGGACATTTTTTTATTGCCAGAAGCAACTCAAAAATTCATACTTAAACAAATCCTGTTGCCTGGATGAAGAATCGAGCCCACGTCCTGTTGGCTATGAAGCGAGTACGCAGTTCCTATGTTACGACAGTAGGTTTTGATTTATTTGCTAATTATACTCTAGATGAAATCTGAGAGTATTATAAGTTTGCCACAAAGTTTGTAACGCTAAGAAATAAGGCTCAGAGAAAAAAATTAATGATAAAAAAATTCATATTATCACTCAAAAATCTCGAAACCGGATGTCCGTCGGTCTGTCCGTCCGTCCGTCGAGAACGCGTTGAGCTAGAAAAATTTTATACAAGTCGTTTTTGCCGAAAAATTAAGACCAAGTTCATGAACGGGCCAAATCGCTCCAACCCTTCTACCCCTCCCATATAAAATGACTCAATTTCGGAATTTCCCAATAAACCGAATTTCTCGAAAAAGCATAACAGCTATAGATCTAAGATTTAGAATGTTATTTTTATGATGGTATCAATCAATAGTATAAAAACTATTTGAATGGCTTCACTCTTCCTACCACCTCCCATACACGCTGCACTTTTTGTTGAAATACTATAAACCAATTTACTCAGTACGTACAAAATTTATCGAGCTGAAATTGAGCACTAAACATTTGTTTAGAATTAGTAGTAAGATCAAAAAAATGAACTGGTTAGCTTCACTCTACCCCCTCCCATACAAAATGACACATTTTAAGAACTTTAAATAAAATCGATTTTCTTGAAAAGTATGAAAGTTATTGGTCTGAAATTTGAGAGAGGTCAATTGCATAATCTTCGTTTAAGTTTTTGAAGTTAAAATTCGGTATAAAACATTTCGCTAGAAAGTTTATCATGATGTGAAAAAATTAGTTCAATGTCGTCACTCTTTCTAGCACTCCCCATATAAAGTTTCTTAAAATCAACAAAATTCTCTTTCATCTAGACTATCGCATGAGTGGGCTTTACGCCCAACTGTAATCCTGTTACGTTTTTACTCAAAATTAATAATACATCTGTGGCGACACGCGCCTTCACGCATGCATCTATGTACTTTGTCATCTTAACCTCATTATAGTAGGCGACAATTTAATGTCATGAAAAAATAAAAGAATTAAACTGAAAATTAATAATGTTCAATCTGTGAACATCTAAATAAAATCAAACATTATTAAATAGCTACATAAAAAATATTTTTATATCTCATAAGTACTTATGGACTTCTGATCACCATATGCGTACATTAAAACTTGCGGCAGCTATTTCTGTTTACTTCAGAAAGATAATAATCTGGGATGGTGATGATGAAAACACTTTTTAATTTTATTGATTCATCAAAACATGAAAATTATAATTGGGGAAAAATTAAGAATTCAGGATATCAAAGGGAACAGATTTTTATATCTTACAGATAATTATCATTTGATTATTGACGTGGATTTGACTTTTGCGTCGACAAATGGTCAATCTGCCAACGACATTCAATTTTCAGCACACATAGGGCATAGGAAAGAAACAGTTTTTTTTCTACGATGTGCTATCCTGAGTATAGTTTTCGGCACGGCTTATTTATTCCTTCGGTCGCTTTTTTAATACTTTGAGGACGGGTCGGAAAAAATGTTTAAGAGTGTGAAATGTGCAGCTTAGATCATATAATAATGGTAAGGTGAGTGGTAAATGCTGGTAAAGAGATGTACGTATCAACCTTGGACAGACAAATGCTGAACAATAACAACAACATGCCAATAGAAGAAATGTGCCAAAATAGTATAATATCTGTCGCGTAGGCTATAATAGGATAGCAGCTCCGACAACGAATGCCAACATCATTAGACCAAAAAAACGAAGCTTAGAAAATATTAATGGATCGGCCGACATGATCCAGACTGGATAAATGTAGTGGCCAAATTTTAAATGAGCTTCTGAAAAGTGGACACCTGCCCAGCGCATTTCCCGTACAAATTAAGCATGGACATATGGACGCAGGAAACACTTCCTGAAGAATGGCGCCGGAGTATTATATGTGTAATTTATAAAAAAAGCATACGATAGTATCGATAGGTGTACTGTATAAAATTATGTTAGAGTTTAGAGTCCCACCTAAACAGGTTCGGTTTTCAAGAATGACAATGATTGACTCTTTGTCACAAGTCCCAAGACATCCGGCCTGGTACAAATGCTTTTCAATTTCACGCTTGAAAATGATGTTCCAGCTAAGTGTCGGCTAACGGTCCGGGGTCTTCGGTGTGTTGGCTGTTCCCGTACATAGGCCTAGTACTTGCACGGGTCTTGCAATTGCGGACCCCGGGCCATATTCATTTTTCATTTGTATTGTTGTCTATGCTGCTTGGTTTTTTTTTTCTTTGCAATGCGTGCAGCGTGAAATAAAAACGTACGCATTGCAAGAAAAACTAATAGCTGTAAATTCGACAAGATGTAAAAAAAATAACAAATAAAAATAAAATCATACAAATTAAGAAAAAAATAGAAACGAGAATATGGTAACACGAAATAGAAATGTTACCATATTCTCGTTACTATTTTTTTTTACAAACTGACACAATTGCGCAATTTGACAATAAACGGATTTGCTCAAAAAGTATAAAAGCTATTGGTTTCAAGTTTGGAACATATTACTTTTTTGATGATACCAATCTATCATATAAAAATTATGCGTGTCCACTCCCTCCTTCCATACAAACTGTACTTTTGCATGAAATACTCTAAACCAATTTACTCAGTGCGTATAAAATTTAGCCAGTTGAAATTGAGCGCTAAATATTAATTTGGAATTATTAGTAAGACCAAAAAAAATTAGACATTTAGTTTCACCCCTTCTACCCCCTCCCATACAAAATGACACAATTCCGCAATTTGACAATAAACGGATTTTTCCAAAAAGCATGAAAGCTATTGATCTGAAATTTGTAATATACTACTTTTATAATAATTTCAATCTGCTGTATAAAAATTAGTTGAGTCCTTCCCTTCCTTCCACCACCTCCCATACAAAAACGTATTTTTTACGAAATACTTTAAATAAATTTACTCAGTACGTAAGAAATTTATCGAGCTGAAATTATGCAGTAAATA
This sequence comes from Chorisops tibialis, assembly GCA_963669355.1. Classification (NCBI taxonomy): domain Eukaryota; kingdom Metazoa; phylum Arthropoda; class Insecta; order Diptera; family Stratiomyidae; genus Chorisops; species Chorisops tibialis. Next base: position 129,519,769 of record OY770264.1, read on the forward strand.
ATTATTTAGAATTATTAGTAAGACTAAAAAAAATTAGGCGGTTAGCTTCACTCCTTCTAGCCCCTTCCATACAATTTGACACAATTCAACAACTTTACAAATAAACTGCCAACAAGTCGGGCGAAACTTTATTATTCTTGGGACAAGTTGCGTATGTGTTGAAAGTCAATATGCAGGTTAGCGTGGTTAGGGAAGACTAAGTGAAAGGGGCAGGGCAATTGTCAATTTAACACTTTGCGGAAACGTTCAAAAGCTCCAGTACATATAATCAATATTTCGTTCGCTTATTTATGCAAGTTTGAGTTTTTATGAGTGGGTGGATGTTAATAGTTTTTTAATTGATTGCTTCCATTACGTCCAATATTCTCTGTATAGAATGTCAGTTTCATAGACGAAGTTGCATAGAATTTTCATTGGATTCGGTGTATTTTACATTCACGAAACCAAACATTTGTATGGGAAGGAGTAGAGGAGGTAGGGGGAATCGTAAAATTTGTGACGCAATTTTATTTCCTTTCTCTTGTAGTGTGCTCGTACAAAATTTCAAGTTCGTAGCTTTTAATTTGTTGGTTATTAGTTGATTCAATGAAATAGGTCGAAATGATACTTTTGTATGGGAGGGGGTAGGAGGGGGTAGAAGTGCAAGCGGGACTGCAACAATTTTTAAGTAATATCATTTCAATTATTTTTATAATTTTTTATGCAAAATTTGAAATTGGTAGCTTTTAAGAATTAGCTGATAACTGATTTCCTAAAAATGGTCGAAATCATACTTTTGTATGAGAGGGGGTAGAACGGCAAGTGTGATCTCAAAAATTTTGACGCAGTTCTATTTCAACTATTTTTAAATGATTTTGTGCAAAATTTCAGCTAGCTTTTACTTATTAGGTGATAATTCATTTCATAAAAATGGTCGAAAAAATAATTTTGTATGGGAGGGAGTAGAAGCTTTCAAGATATTCGACCAGTTAATATTTCATTCTTTTAAAGGTTATTTTTAAATGCATTTTGCAAATTTTCAAGTCTCTACCGTCAAATTTCATTCAAAAATTTTCAGTTTATGTGTTTTTTTCATTGCACATGAAACACCTTGTGCACGGTAGACCAGGGGGGTCGGTGCATAACAATTGTGGAATTTTTATTGTTTTTTCTGTATGTACAACAAACAGATGTATCTACATGGAAAATAGAAATTTTGTATCTTTGACCAGAGTCCTTAAAAAATCACTCAAAATTTTCGACATTTTTGGTTACCACCTCCCTCCCCTTACACCTCCCGACGTAAAATTTTTACCAAATTTAAAAACTACCTAGTTCTACAATTTGACAAAATTTTAATTTGATATCTGTAATCAATTTTGAATTATAATGGTTTGAAATTTTGGAAAGTGCGTCATTTTTGAAATGCTCCCCATTTCCCCCCACTACTATTTTGTCCAAATGTTATATTATTCTCGTATTTCTTTAGTATAGCTTAATATAGGTTCTAAGATTCAATTACATAGCTTAATAAATAGCCGAGATATTGATTTTTATGTGTTTTTCTTTGCACCCCCCTGACCCTCCCCCTTAAAATAATTAGCTTTTACCTAAACTGATTCTAGTGGACCTACATATATGCCACCTTAATGGTCTCAAAATATCAATTTTTATGGTAAGTAATTTCGAAGATATAATCATTTGAAAAAAAAATTCGGCCGAGAATTGGTTCTTAGCCCCCTCCTTTTTCGCACCCCAATGGATAAAAAAATTAAATAATTTTTAAAAGTAGTCCCACAAACCTTCTATATGAAGGTTAAGTTTTAGCTTCCTAGCTGTTACCACGGTTGAGATATTTGAATTCGTATTTTTCGGTTTAAGCACTCCCCCCGAACCCGTACCCCCAAAATGGGTATCCGCCTGAGATCCGCAACTATCTACAATCCCCCAAAAATGAACTTTCTATCTTGAAGGGTTTGGGAGTTAATGCGCGCTGAGCGTACACGTCGGCGTACGGCGTACAGACAGACGGATTTTTTTTTTTTGCATTTTTAGGCTAATTTAGACATGAAACGCGAAAAAACAAAATTTCAGGGTAGCAAATTTTTTTTTTTCCCAAGTCGATCACAATACTTTATTATTAAAATAATAAAGTAAAATTGAATTTTCCTTGAAAGTATGAATGCTACTGATCTGCAATTTACAATATGTCAATTAAATGATGTTTACAGTTATGTCTAAGAACGTCATTAATAAATTCACACTGCTTCTACCACCTCCCATACAAACTGCACAATTTCACTAAATCCAATACATTAATTTTCTCAGTACCTTTTAAATTTTTGAATCCTCAATTTTATATAAAACATTTTGATAGCAACCTTAGCGTGATGTGAAAAAATTAGTTCAATGTCGTCACCCCCTCCACCACTCCCCCTACAAAATTTCTTAAAATAAAAAAAATTCTCTTTCATCAGTCGTAGTCCTGTTATGTTTTTTTCTCGAACTGTTTTCTCCTTTTTATATTGTTTTCAATTTGTTCTCTGTTTATTTTCAACTTTTTGATTTTAAATTATGTCTTATTTTTTCTTTCTCTATACATAAATATATTTTTTGTACTCCCTGCAAATTTGAATGGGAGCTTTGACGACCGACGAGGTCAGCGTTCTGGGTTTGAGTTCTGCTTACCTCTCCCTGTACATTTACACCCAAACATCAAAGCCAGAAATACTAGCACTTGGCGAGTGCAAGGTGCTACCAGGGAGTGAGCAGTTTTATTCTGGTCCCGGATATCACCTTAGACCAGCATTTTTCCGCCAGCGGGAATCGCTCTCTACACCCAGGATGATGTGCCTTTCTATTTGGTTCCGCATTTAGGTACCTGCTCCAATCCGCAGGAGTTAAATTATATCTGGATAAAACTTTTAATCCAAGGGCATGTCTTGTATTTTTGTTACGTTTATAGAAGCCCGGCATTGAATGCAGCAAAAACAGCTAGTGAGCTAAATGGTTTGTCAGAATCCATCCAGTCCATTTATACTGCACATCCTGACGCTGACATCGTTATCAAAATTCCAGGTCGATTCTCCAATTTTCTTGATTTATTTCTTACCAGCCAACATGAGAGATACTCTCTCTCTCTCTGTAATATCCCAATTGCCAATTGGAATCACTTCTTGAGTCATGCACAATTTCCAGTTGTAGCACTAAAACTGCTGCCATTCAGGCACCACGCAGAACGGTTTGGCATTTGAAAAGAGCCAATTGGGGCGCGGAACGAGTTCTTCAATGCCATCCATTGGAAATTGTGCTTCGATTCTGATGACTGCGATGAAGCCTGTAAGCTTGTCACCGAGACTATTCTATCCTAAGGTATGAAGTTATACCTTCTACTCAAAAGAGAGTCCGGCCGTTGTAGGACTCTTGGTTCACAAATTAATGTCTCGCGGCAATTCAGGCTAAGAAACAATCGTTTCAAAACTTTCCAACTCCAGCTAACAGAGAGCTTTATAATGCAAATCTATCCTCCAGCATGTTAAATTTTAACACGACTAAAAACTTCGGCGGAAGATCCTTCAAAGACCAAAAGGCTCAAGATTTTCCTGGTCTTTTGTCAAAACGGTCAACAATAATTTCACATCTTCATCAACACCAGCACTCGTTGATGGCGAGGACCGTACCATTATTGATCCGGTTGAGGAAGCTAACCTATTGGCAGCAAGTTTCGCGAAAAACTGCACACTTGCGCCTTCAAACCAAAACCCCTCTTATTGTAGCACCACCAGTTTGTTTGCTACCTCCGCTACATTTCCGCATGCGTCTCATATTCAGGGTCCTGCAAATGCTCAATGTTCACAAGTCCGCTGGCTCGATGGCATTCCCCACATTACCCTTAAAATGTGCGCCTCTTCTTTAGCTAAACCTCTTCGCAATCTTTTCAATATTTCCTACTCTTCTGGTTGCTTTCCACGTATGTGGAAAGTTGCCAATGTTCAGAGGATTCCCAAGAAAGGAGGCAAAAGCGAGCCCCGCTAACTACCGGCCGATAGCGATTTCTTCAGTGCTCTCGAAAGTGATGGAAACTGCTGTCAATCGCAAAATAATTCACTATCTCGAGGATGAACAGCTTATTCACGATCGCCAATACGGTTTCCGTTCTGGAAGGTCGACGGGAGATCTCTTGTCATATTTCCCTTAAGCGTGGTGTTCCAGCGTCTCCGTCTTTTTTAGCCTTTAATAACGTACCAATTTGATCTTTAGATGAGTTTATCATATTAGGCATAAAGTTAAATAACCATCTTGATTGGAGAAAACCTATCTTTGATGTTGCCCTTGATACCTCCAAACGCCTAAGAATTTTTCGCAAATGCAAAAAACATTTTACGCCTCACGACATAGCTACCATCTACAAGGCTTACATTCGACCTCGTTTAGAGTACAATTCGCATTTATGGGCTGGGGCACCTAAAACACACCTTGCGCTGCTCGATCGAATTTAAAAACACGCGTTCCGACTAATTGGAGGTGACACCATTACGATTTCTATTGAATCCCTCGAGCATCGTTGGAACGTTGGAGTACTCAGCATTTACTATCGCTACTTTCATGGTTAATGTAGTGCGGAACTTAGATCATTCATTCCTCCACTTCACATTTTTCTCCTAAATACTTTTTTTTTTTTTACAGAATGACCTGTGTTATAGGCAATTTGGGCCTTTATGTGCAATGCACAAACACAGTCATGGAGGGAAGGAATGGGATTGGGAAGGTTGGGGGGGGGGCAGTGAGAACGACCGTAGCGAGTGGAGAAGCTGGTATATTGCTCAGTTGTACTGGCTGCTTACTGACAAATATTTGCAGATGTTATGGGGGACTGAATGATAGAAAGCGAACAGAAACCATCTACTGAGTATCTAGGCCTTCTTGAAGTGGAATTGTTTCACTTTTACACCGTTTCCCCATTTTATTGCGAATAATTTTTTATCACCAGTAGCAACTGAAAAATTTGCGCTTAAGAAAATCCGGTCTGGAGTGGGAATCGAACCCACGACCTATTGACTGAGAAGCAAGCACGCTGCCCACTACGCCACGGAAGCCTCGTCAAACAAAATGCGCGCACAAGTTTACCGTCACCCCTCCTACCCGTGCAGTGAAATATAGAGTCTTTCATTTCCCGAACGTCCAGACTTTGGAACGCATCGCCTGCTAGCATATTTTCAAGCAATTATAACCTCCAGCGCTTCAAAAATAATGTCCATCGCCGTTTCCGTCTCTCTCCTCCAAAATTCCCATAACCCCTACCATATTCATTCTCTTCCTATACAAACATCACTGTGCAATGCATTAAAGGGTGACCCCCAAAGTTATAATTGGTGCCATAAAAAAAACATACAACAAACATGTTTCCACATATCGGCCATAAGTGGAACAAAAATACAGCCAGCATTGTGAACACATATCTAGGGAATACGTAAAGACAAGCACAATTTTGCTTTTGAATGCATGATTTTTTCCCATATTAAAAAAATACACCCTGTCAATTCGAATTGCTGTCTGGTGGACCAAGCAGACGCGGTCTGAACGATTCATTCATTCTTAAGATCTCTAAACAAGCTCTTCATTATAGCCCTGAAAGCAGACGTTACGTCGGGTGGTCGACCACGTAACACTTAGAAACCAGTACTATAGGTGCTCGGATTTAGCTTCGTTTTCAACGTGTAGTGGCGCGTTGTCAATCCGCCACCAAAACCAACCAAATCTTGGGGAAGTTTGCAAACACAATATATATCTCTGCTTTTCATGTGGTGATTTTTTGAGACAGATATTGTGTTTGGAAACTTTTTCATAGTTTGGATAGTTGGGTGGCGAATTATAAACGCGCCATTAAATGCTCGTTTCCACAAGAGTTAATCTTGTGCTCATATCGAATTTCGCCACCGAGCCATAAATTGAGCTATCATTTGGCGAGATTGAAAAATATGCGTGTGACAGGTCGTACTGAAAAGTTGATAAGAACTTGCGATTTCAAGAAAAACATTGATAGAAACGTAAATCGTGAGTTCCAATATATACCTTTCTACAACTCTTGCGGAAAACATGAGAGATCCAATTTTTCAATTTTAAGATTTTCTGCCGTCGTGGAACTCGGTGGCCAAACCCTATATGAGCGGTAACTTTAGTTTTCATGTGCTAAGCGTTCGATAAATCCGTCTTCTTCGGTGACTATACTACTTCCGTCCACTTTGAATCTCAAGACCTATTTGCTCTTCTAGCTGTAATATAAAGTTTGTCGGTGAAAATTAATTCTGACCAGAATGTTTCGAAAATGTATCGGCGACTTTGGTTCACAATTTTTTGCAGTTACTTGGGAAATGTGTCGATAATTTTTCTTTAGTGCAAAGTAGAGTTACTCTATGAAGAAGAAATAACAAGGCACCTGAAAGAGTTAGGTCAACCTGTCAGACTGGACACTTTTTACTTTCATATGTATACGTGTAATATGTCCGTGGTTTTATTTCGCAAGTATCTTTTATTTGCAGAACTTTTAAGTGATGAAAATTTAATTTGGTAGGTTTCACATACTAATGAACGGTTTGCAATCTTATTTGCTTATTTATAGCATGCTGCAAAAAAGGTGGGCCCTTTTCCAAATTTATCGGGAAATCTGGTTTTCACCTTGACCGAACTCTATTACCAGGTGTCTTGTTCTTTCTTCTCCATAAAGTAACTCTAGTGCAAAGGTCTTGCTCTATTTATTCAAGCTTCAACAACCTTCACCTTTCATACTGATTGACAATGCGTCCAAGGTAATACAAAACCTGCAACTATTCCATATCTTGCCAATTCAGGGAAATCGGACTGCACTGAAAGGGCATTTGACTCATACACCATTGACACAGTCGTTTAAATTAGTAATTAAGTAAATAGTAGTTATATTCGTCTTCACCGTTCATCGCCACTAATTTGTAATATGTTTTAAATGAAAGAAATGGGACCTTTTTAGTTATTGGAGTCGTATGCAAGTCATCTTCGACAATACGCCCGAAAGATTTCAAAAAAAGCGGAGCTGCCAACAAGTAATTCTCTTTTTGCTAGTCATAAGAAATGGCCAGCCTTAGCACATTTATCTTCATTATTGGCCTAATGAAGGGAAAAAGTGATCATTTGCTGTTGTCGTTATGATCCATATTTTGGCCGTTAGATGTTCTATATTGGCACAGTTGCTCAGTGACCTTTCGAACGGCTATGTGCAAGTAAGCACACGCTATCAGAGGTGGCTTAATATGTTTAATAGTTCTCTCGGAAGACCTCACATCACCTAATTTCTAGTGCAGCTTTCAGGATGTCATTTATTACCACTAGAAACAGGGCGGGCGATATTTAGCAACCTTAAATGACATATGACAGTGTATCGAGAAATCACCAAAGCAAACATTATTCCGTACAAATACTGCCCACGTTGTAACAGAGTTGCTAAACGATTAGACGAGCTTAATCGAAGGTCAAATTTAATTGATCATTTTATGACATAACCGATAGCGCCTATTTTTCGTCTCCAATGACCTAGCACTTAGCGATAAAAAATCATTTTAATACGCTTCAAAATCAATAGTGGATGAAATTGGAAATAAAAAGCATGCAAGCGCTTTATGCGATTTTTAAATAACCGAATTTACTAATACAGGGTGAACAGAAAACGACTTTTTAAAGTAATTCTAAGATTAATTTACACTACCTACATTTACTTACTACTGAACGCCTCGTCATTTTAGCCAAGCCACATAATTAATAACATAAAAATGTCTACCACCGCGAGCATTTTCAAAACATAGAATGATCTTCATCGGGATGCGCGTTGTATCTCTGTGCTCGAACATACTTCCGAAAACATTTAAACTAACGACCTTAAGACGGAGCAACGAAACAACTTTGCACTTACCAGTCCGAGAGGTTTCGGCTCCTGAAAGTGATGCTCGTCCTGCTTCGACGACATCCTGGCCGAAATGCTAGCGCTAGGACTGATCGTTGACGGAGTCGTACATTGAATAGGAGTGCCGTCACCGTCATCTACAGCTTCCGGGAATTTAAATTCATTTTCGTTTTTAACTCGTGGTGAGCCGCGCCTGAAAAAATAAACAAAATCACATTATTCATGCCAAGCCAATGCTACAATAATTAATCGAATTGGTTATTTTGATTTGGATTTTTTTTTTCGCCGCTCGTTTACTTCGTAATTTTCGGTGTTGTGTCTTCGGCATCGAAGAATTCAAGTTCTTCGTCACTTTCGTCACTTTCGATTTTTATCATTTTCGAGATTTTGTTAATTCACGTACAGACCAAACGAGAATTTCTTCAATGTGTAACCATTACTTTTTATGGAGGAATGAAATTGGAATCCTAAAATTACAAAAATCGAATGGAAATGGGAAAAAATTCCTTCACAGAAAACTTTCGTTTCCCTACGTCAAAACAAATGTCACTTTCGATTTTGACGTTTTTTTATGCCCCTAAGTTAGCAAAGACACAACGCTAATTTTCCGTAGACCTGACATCTATTGGAATTGAGGAGAGCGAAATTTTACCGAATTTTGTTTATTTTATATAATCGATTAAAAATTTATTTCTAATTTAAGATAATCAATAAACGTTCGCAAAGCGTCTAAAATCCCGAATTTTATCCCTGTTCCAAATCTTCAAGCCAATTTTCGAACTGGTCTAAGTCTTTCTTTTTCCAGATAAAGTCGTTTTGCTTCTTCGAAAATTCTGTTATATTGTCTTTTGCCAAATGCCTTTTCTCTTTTGCCAGAGAGCAGAGTTAGTGCCATCTAGATGTGAAAATAGCAAAGTGAAGTTTAAACTGGGCAAAAATATTACATGCAATATGTCATTCTATTGCATGCATTTCCATCCTGTCAGTTAAAAAATTTAAAAAGTCATATGTTTTGTTGATTTGTCGCGTTTGTTGATGCCGCCGATACTTTCTTATATTTATTTCTATCTTTAACTTTTTGGAATAAATAATTTACGTAATAATAATGGAAAAGAAGCGAACTACTCAAGTTCTTCAGAAATTCATAAATGGCATCGGATCATCGCACAGCGAGGAAATAATCCGACTATCCAAGCGCTTGAAGGAGGATGTTGTTTCTTTAGGTAATTTAAAATATTGAACTTATTGTTAAGCGTGTAAAATGTTGGTGGGTGGGAAATGATTTATTGTGCAAGTTACACATTACCACAGGTATTGGCATTCGAGCGTGTTTATACTCTAGATGAAATCTGGGAGTATATTGTGTTTGCCTTACCGTTTGTAACGCTAAAAAATAATGCTCGCACAGAGTCGCCAAGGGTACAGAAATATTGGTTGTCGCTTAAAAATCTCGATTCCGAGTGACCGTCTGTCTACAACATAACTCTCGAAAGCTTTGACCCATCGTGCTGAAATATTTCATTTATCATTTTTAGCAAAAAAGTAACTTTAAGTTCGTGAACGGGCCACATCCCCCCACTCCTACCCCCTCCCATACAAATTTCATGAAATTTGAAAATTTAAAGAAATTGATTTTTCTCCGAAAACGTTTCAGCTAATGACTTGAAAATTAGGTAATAGTATAATGAGAATACCATTACTGTAAAAAAAATATTGCTCTGATCTCCTTACTCTACCCCCTCCCATACAAATGTACAATTTTCAAAAATGCATTTATACGGTTTGCATCGCAACTAGCAAAGCTAAAAGAACCAATTTTTGTCAAAATTAATATTATTACAATTGCAACCAATTTTGTAAAAATTGTCAACTTCACCTCATCATTTCTACCCCCTCCCATACAAATTTAACGAAATTTCGGAATTTGAACAAAATTATTTTTCTCCAAAATCGTCAAGGCTATCAACTTTAAATTTTGAGGAAAGTATACTATTACAAGTATCATTGATGCCAATTTGGTTTTGATTCGAATACTCCTTCTACCCCGTCCCATACAAAAATGCACAATTTTGATAAAATGCATTTAATCGATTTTTATTGAAACTAGAAAAAGTACAATCTTAAAATTTTGCCACAATTTGTCCCTTAATAATTGCAATAAATGCTAAAAAAAATATTAACTTCGCTTACTCCTTCTACCACCTCCCATACAATTTTTTGTATTGAAAACTCAAGAAAAGTATTTCTTCTTCGAGGATATGAGTAACAAAGCAATATGATTAGGATGTTGAAAAGGAGATTCAAAATCATCCAAAACCCCCCACTTTCTCTGCCACCTCCCATAAAAATGCATAAATTCAGGCAAAAATTGTTCAATTTCCTCGAAAATTATGAAAGCTACAAACTTTAAATTCAGCATGAAACACTTTGTATACTACGTTCGGTGTCATATACAAAAATTACAAACCTTCCCCCTCTGCTTTTACCACCTCCCGTACAAAAGTCACAATTCACTATTCGAAAGAATTTAAGATGACATATTTTCCGGTACAATAAACTATTTCTTATTTCATCTAGAGTATCATATGATTGGGCGTTACGCCCAATCATAATTCTGTTATGTTTTTAAAATGTAGGCACCTCATGTGCCTCCTAAAATATGCAATGGCTCCGCCTTTTGGAGTTTCAATTTTAACAAGGAGCTAATTTGAGGTAAGGATCAATTCATATTGCTTTCAATATTTTTTTTCTCTAATGGTTTCGTTGGTGTTCAGTACTTTCCTGAATAATAATTCTCTATTCTTATCTGATCAATGACATCAATTTTTTGAATCTTAAAAGCTAATAATGAAGAAAAGCAATTTTTTGTTGCTATCACTGTTCGTGATATACTTACTTACTTACTTACGATGGCGCTACAGCCCAAATCGAACTTTGGCCTCCTGAATGCTTCGCCTCCATCCATCTCGGTTCAGTGACCGCGTCCTCCAGTTTGAAAATCTTAGCAGTGATTTGCTGTCTGCGTCAATCGAATCCTCCCAGCGCTTTCGTGGTTTTCCGACCGGTCTTTGTCCGTTGACTTTCCCTTTTAGTGTGCGTTTGGGAATTCTTCCGTCATCCATCCGCTCCACATGACCAGCCCATTGTAATTTTTTAAATTTTATGAGGGTTGACACTTCTGGATTGTCGAAGATGGCATACAATTCTCTATTGTATCGTATTCTCCAGATCGAGTCTTCCCTCACAGGTCCGAGGATTCTTCTGAGGACCTTCCTTTCAAAGGCGTTAAGTCGTTTTTCGGACGCCTGAGTTAATGTCCACGTTTCGCTGCCATAGCATAGCACAGGTCTTATGATTTTTTTGTATAGCTTAAGTTTTGTTTTCCTGTGCACGTTCTTGTTTTTGATTATTGGAAGTACCGAATAATAAGTCTTGTTTGCCATCATTATCCTTCTTTTAATTTCGATGGGTTCGCTTCCATCCTTCGATAGATTTGCCCCTAGATATATGAAGTTGTCTACGTTTTCTAGGTTATAGTCTCCTACTGTAATATTTTGTCTGATTGGCGTCTTTTTCCTAGTTTGCGTCATAATTTTTGTTTTGTTTTCATTAATGCGTAGTCCAACTTCCCTTGCTACCGAGTCAAGGTTTACAAATACTTCCTTAGCACTCTCCAGAGATCTTGCAAGGATATCTATGTCGTCGGCATATGCTACGAGTTGTGTGGATTTGAAGCATAGTGTTCCCTTGGTGTCAACGGGAAGTTTCCGAACAACATATTCGAGTGTTAAGTTGAAAAGCATTGGTGCGAGGCCGTCACCTTGTTTAAGGCCGTTGTCTGTTTTAAAACTGGAAGTCAGATCGTTTTCTACTCTGACTTGTGACAAAGACTCAGTCATTGTCATTCTTGTCAGTCGGACCAGTTTCGGTGGGACTCCAAACTCCAACATGATTTTATGCAGTACGCGCCTGTCGATACTGTCGTATGCTTGTTTGAAGTCAACAAATATCTGGTGCACATCAATATTATATTCCCAGCACTTTTCCAGCACCTGTTTAACTGAGAATATCTGGTCCGTGGTTGAGCGTCCAGCTCTAAATCCGCCTTGGTATTCACCAATTACTTTATCAGCATAGGGCTTAATTCTCTTTTCTAGAATTTTCGTCAAAATCTTATAAGACGTTGTTGTGTAACAGAGATATTCCTCGGTAGTTTTCGCAGCAGAGTTTGTCACCTTTTTTATAAATTGGACATATGATGCTCTTGCGCCAATCTTCAGGAAGTATTTCCTGCGTCCATATGTCCGCGACTAATCTATGTAGGAGATGCGCTATGCAGGTGTCGCCGGCTTTCAGAAGTTCAGCTGGGATTTGATCAGTGCCCGGCGCTTTGTTGTTTGGGTGGTTCCTTAGGGCTGTTTTTACTTCTTCGAGTGTGGAAGGACTCAAAGCGGATCCTTCATCAGCTGTTACATCAGTTATACCTGCTATTGTATCTGCTGCTGCTGTTCGTGTAGGTGATGGGCTCGGGTTAAGAAGGTGTTCAAAATATTGTGCCCATCTTAGTTTTATATCTTCCGCGTTACTTATAATGTTCCCTTCCGCATCCTTGCATAGGGTCGTTTTCGGTTTGTAACCTTCTTTCATCCTTTTGACAAGGGAATACGCGGCTCTTGTGTTGTGTAATTTAAATTGTTCGTCCATGTTTTTAATTTCGTCATTATTGTACTTCCGTTTTTTTTTGTCTGCATATTTTGTTTGCAAATCGTCTAAGATCCTTGTACTTGTCTTGTTTGGCTCATGTCGGCCGTTCCGTTAATATTTTGTAAGCTTCATTTTTTCGTTCTAAGGCATCTTGGCATTCTTTGTCGAACCAATCATTTCTTTTGCGCCGGGGTTGTTGTCCTATCACCTCCTCTGCGACAGATGTAATGCCATCTTTGATTTTTTGCCACATTTCTTCTATTGGCATGCTGACAGTAGTATTCAGCATTGTCGTGAAGTGCCTCTCCAAGGCTAACGCATATTTCGCAACTATTTTTTCGTTTTTGAGTTTCCCTATGTCGAATTTAGGAATCGGTTGTATTTTTGAGTGTCCTCGGTTTGCGATTCGACATCGAAACATGGTCTTTACCAAATAGTGGTCTGTGTCGCAATTAGCCCCTCGACATGTACGCACGTCGAGAATGCAGGAGGCCGTCCTTTTCTCTATTAGAACATGGTCTATTTGATTGAATGTTCTTCCGTCGGGTGAAGCCCACGTTCTCTTGTGAATGTCACGATGCGGGAAGCATGTCGAGCTTACAATAAGGTTTTTGCTGCTGTCGAAATCAGTCAGCCTCTGGCCGTTGTCGTTACTAATATCATGGAGACTATGCCTTCCGATTGTCCCTATGTATGCTTCTTCTTTGCCCACTTTCGCGTTAAAGTCACCTAATACTATTTTAATATCATTCGACGGAAGGGAGTCGAATGTTGATTCTAAGGTGCTGTAGAAATCGTCTTTAACTTCGTCGTCTTTGTCTTCCGTTGGGGCGTGGACATTAATAAGCCAAACATTAAAAAAACTTGTTTTGATGCGGATTGCACACAATCGTTCATTGACGGATTTGAAGTTGGTAACTTGGTGTTTAAACTTCTTGTCGACGATAAACGCAACTCCAAATTCCCGGCTTCCCGATGATTTCCCACTTTTGAAAATTGTGTGCGATCTTAAGTCATTAATCTCGTTACCTAATAATTTAGTTTCTTGGAGTGCAATTATGTTTATATTGTATTTGACTGCCTGTTCCAGAAGCTCTCTCACTGCTCCTGCTCTTTACAGGGATCGCACGTTCCAAGATCCGAAGGAATAGTCCATTTTTCGTTTGCGTGGTCGTTGGCGTTGAATCAATCCAGTCCGAGGCGTTGCTTCAGGTTTCGAAACGGGTGTGTTTTTTCCGAGGATGAGTTGTTAACACATCGCCCAACCCCCAACTTGGAGGGCCATGTTATTATAGTGCTAGAATTTTTCTGTTTCATTAGCACTCGCGCCCATCAGTTCAGCAAGTCAAGTCCGGATGGACAAGACCAGGATCCGGTGGCTACCACGAGGAGGTATGATGAGCACAATTGATGTGTATATGACAGTTACAACACTGGGCGTCGCCTAATGACGCCGATCAGATGCCTACCCTGTCTATACCCATCCAACCACCGTGTTCGTGATATTCGTCCGCTGAATTTTCCATCATTCGCCAGCACTATGTAGTCTTCCGAATTAGAAAAACGTGCATTCTTTCGAGCTGCCGAAGTAAGTATAAAACTCATTTTCGTACATGATACCCCAAATCGAATTGTTCCTTGAAATCCTTTCCTGACCTATTTTTAAGACTCTCGCTGCTAAGACACAGTACACGTCGAATACTTATTGAGGTTTTCTTCATCGCTGCGGTTTCTGCTAGGCTTATTGTGAAATCTCCCGTGAATAGTTTTGGGAGCTTCCATCGATTCTCGTGTTACTGCCACAGCTAAGGATATATCAAAGAGGAATGGTCAGAAATTCACTTGGGTTCATGAATCGTTGAACAAAATGAAAGAGTCTTTTGTTCGCAGAGTGTATGCCCTGGTTTTTCCTCCTAATTGCAAATTCTACAGAGATTGTCCGCTGAGAGTCTAATTCTATGAAACTTATTTATCATATGGCAGCATCCAATTGGGATACCACCTAAGGATCTAGTCCAATTCCCATTTAGTTGTATGAATTAAAGTGCGCAAGGGGTCGCTGGATTTCAAGTAAAAATAAAACCACCAATTAAATAAGTTCACTTTTTATTTCACCGCAAAACTTTATTTAATTTAAATAAATCGCTTTCTAAATGTCGACTCACTCGTTGACTTCTTCAAACCAGACTGAATGTTCACCAAAATCGCGCGCCTATTTATATTGCTTTTGTCGGCCGAATCATTCCCATTGCCTTTTCCTTCTCGGCCAAGCGCTGTTCCCTCGGCCGAGGTCTGTTAGTTGCTTCTATAAAGAATTTCGTAATCGCCTGAATCTTTTTTCCATACGTACGAGCCCACGCGTGTGATTGTTGTTGCTTTCTAAAGCACTTCATCATCGCCCGAATCATTTCGTGTCCCCAGATCGCAGACGGCCGCTTCTCTACATTGCCCGTGTTATTTTTGTTGAAGACCTTCGATGATCGTGCGTATTAGAGTGCACGTGTTCAGAAAGGAATCGTCCGAGCTCGTGTACTCGTGTTGTTGCTATTTTTTGGTAATTCGATGATCGCGCGTATATTTGTTTTTGGTTGAAGACCTTGACACTCCGATCAAATCGCATAGTGTTCCTTATAGTGTTCGTACGTGTGCGTTAATTTGATGATAAGCAAGTAGAGTTGACATTTCACATTACTTTTGAGTACAGTGGAAGACCGCGGATATTTGATGAACGGCTAGGCTAACATGGAATACTACTCCCTCCTTAGCTCCTGTTCGTCCCGAATAGAATTGTTACTGTCCTTATGGTGGCCATGGTGTTACAAAACCCGTCTAGATGCACTACCTTCATTTTTGTGGGTGGTTGAATGCGGTATACTACGACATTCATTCTATGATGATTTGATACGATTACGCTACAGTTTTGGGGATCTGTCCTTCTGGCGTCAAGGGCTATACAGCCACACCAAGTCACCCCCCTTAAAACCTGAAGACTTAACTCGTAGATCGTACCGGGTTTCCATGCACTCGGGGCGAAGTTGATTCTATTCCTGACCAGGTTGTGGATGGTCTGTTGTCGATGTCGCAAAACCGAAACGTAATCCTTTAAAAATGCTGGCTGATCCGGTGGTGTTCCAAACATAAGATCTGCAGGGATCCAAATCTTTCTCCTAAAGATGACTCGAGATGGTGTTTCTAATGTTGTCGCGTGGACTGAGATCCTGTAGGCCATCAGAAAAGCGGGATATGCTGATCCCAGTCTTGTTGTCTTTCGATCACGAGTTTGGATAAACCTGAGTTGAGTGTTTTGTTGAATCGTTCCACTATACCGTCGTGTGGATGCAACGATGTCGTCCTGGTTTTATTTACTTATTGCATATTTCTGGGAAAGTTTCTGATTCAAAGTCATGGCCTTGATCAGAGCGTAGTTCACGTGTCGTCTGGTCGTCAAATAGCTGCTGTACACAATCTCAAGCAGACAACCATCAAGTGGTGATCGCTCCCGACGTCAGCTCCACGTTTCGCTCGCACATCGAGGAGACATCTTCTCCATCGGCGACTTATAGCCAAATGGTCGATCTGGTTCTGAGTAACACCATCAGGGGAGACCCAAGATGTTTTATGATGACTCTTGTGTGGAAAAAGGGTCCCTCCGATGACCATTTGCCGAGTACTACAAAACTTCACAAATAATTCGCCGTTTTCGTGTCTCTTAATCCAAGGTCGTGACGCGTCGACCCAAGGGTCACCATGCCTCCCCATGACGTGTTCTAGTCCAGTGTTGTCTGATCCAACCTGGGCGTTCATATCGCCTGAGATGATAATAATATCACCTCTTGGAACACGTTCGAAGGTGGCACTCAGTTGGCTATAAAACTCCTCTTTGTCACCAGATGTTGCGGTATTCGTTGGTGCGTAGCACTGCAGGAACGTGACGTTTCTGACACTGGTCCTGATCCTGACGACGATAATACTATCCGAGATTGGTTCCCAGCTAATGAGACTGTTTCTCGCTCTCGGTGTAAGGACGATCGCCACGCCATTTTTGGCTTCACTTTCAGGGCCAATGTACAGAATAGTGTTTCACTAGGGGATCGTTCTTCTCCTGATCCTGTCCACCTGACCTCGCTCAAGCCCAAGATTTGGATATTATAGTGCTCCATTTCACGGTCGATCACTGATTGGCGGTGCAAGGATCGAGTAACCCCAGCTCTTCCCCCGTCATTCAATGTTCGAACGTTCCAGAAGCCAATCATAGTCCGTTTTCGAATGCCAAAAGTCGTTACCGTAGAATCAGTCCGTATCCGAGGCGCTGTATCCGTTTCTCATATCAGTTAGGTCTTAAGATCACGGGTGATAAGCCCATGGTTCAGTGAGTGTTCATTTGCCATTTTTAGGGCAAGCAAGACCGGCTGTGAGTGAACTCTACAGCCCCCATCCCACAGGGAGATAGTTAACTCAGGTCCGTGGAGTCGCTAGTCTCTAAAGATTGTTGCAGGAATTGGTAAAACGTCATCCTACAGCTACTCCATTGCGGGGACGCTTTGAACGCAGACTTTTTATTCCTGGAATTTCAGAATTTTTTTCGTTTCCGAATTTTAGAGTACGGTAATTCTCATTTTTGTTTTGTTTTATGTTCATAATGAAAAATAGGAAAAAAAAATATTTCGGAATAAAATGTTAGAAACGATGTTTTTTATAGATATGTCGAATGTGTTGGGTATGTACGCAAACTTTTTCTGCCGAGTGTATTTTATAGTGTGGTGACATTCTGTCCAGACCTAACTGGTTTGGAGAAGCTTTACTATTTAAAATCCTGTTTGTTTGGGCACGCCGAACAATAATTAGGAATGCGGCGATCACCGACACGAATTTTCTATCCGCATGGAAAATCATATGTGTGACCGCCACGAAAAAAAACGGTCGCTTGTCACTTACTATAGAGAGAGCAGAAAACTCCACTGAAATTCAAAAATTTGATGGATTGAGGCGTTGAAATGTTCACAACGACCAGTAGACTCATGGTGTGATTGGCAAATTTTTATGACGGTTCAAAAATTAGACGCACACATGAGGATTGGGAATCGGCACTTAGCAAAACTAGAGTCACTCCATGCAAGAACAAGTAGTCTGGCAGATATGTCACAATCGACACCTGCAAATTCGCCTTACACAATTCACCATTCGTGTAGTGACGAGTTTAATGATTTCTTTTGCAAATTTTACGCATCCTAAGATAAATTTTTGCTTCAAAATATTTGTTTGTGACTTTTTAGTTAAGTATTATAAACTGCGCACAGTTCTTGATGTTTAGAACGTACCAAAAAAAAGGTCGACACTTTTTAAATTTCAGTTTAAATATTGGGCTTCACCTTTGCCAAACTATGGAAAAGCGCCTCTAGTGTTACATGAAGTAACTATAAGCGAAACTACCGACCTGGCCACATTCCCAGTCTTTAGTACCATTTTACGGAATCGGATTCGTGCAGAAATGACTATGCGATAGTTTCCAAGGCAGAAATAATTTTTTCGATTAAAGTTTCATGCAAATTTCGCGGCACCTACGTTATACTCAACTTGTAGTTCTTATTCAATAGTAAATATATATTTTTAAACTTACCGATTTTACTTGCCTGCACAGGCACTGGGTACCATAGACATGACAACTTTGCTAAAAATTGACATTTGATTTTGTCAACGCATACAAATGAAATTTCTAAAAATAATTTTGTCGTTCTATAAATCTTTGAAATTTCCATTTTTGACCTTTTCATCCCCCTCAAAAAGTGTACCCTATACTATATCTCATGATTTATTCAAATTGATTTTATATGGCTATATTTATTACAGGCAAGTTACAACAAAAGGCACTGGCCAAAGAACTGCAGCTGAAAGATTCGATAAGATTAAAAGAGAGAATTGAAAAAAGTATAATTCACTTGAAAGAAATTCAAAGCAATCACGAAATTGAAATTGTAATATAATATATTTTTAAACCTAAAATTTGCTTTATTTTAATCTTCAACCTGTTACCAGATTCGTTTAAAACAGCAAGCAAGATCATTGGGAAAAAAGAGTGCAGCACTTGAAAATTCTCTCCAGAATAATAAATATATAAACGAAAAAGATCTTGAGATTGCATACAAAACACAGTAATTTTTTACATAATTAGATTTTAAGCTTAATTTCAAATCTTAAAATTAAATTTCAGAATACGACTTCATACGATGCAACTTTCAACTAAAATGTATATGGATGAAACGACTTCAGCAAATGTTGTTCGCGGCTTTTTCGGGAATGACATAGAAAATAAGTTACTACCGTATGAAATTGATAAAAATAAAATATCCGAAGCCGACTGTAGTAGTAAAATTTGGGATTCATCGAAAAAAGTGAGTCCATATAGGGCTGAGTGGAAAAACTTATTTTCGGGTGAATGAAGCTCCATTTTTTTGCAAAAGAAAATTTGTTTGTATATTTTTTATTAGCTTTATGAAATATTAGTAGACTGTAAATATTATATTCCAAGAGAAATTAATTGAAAATAACTTGAAGTTTTGTTTTCCATCTACAATGGCGCCTCAGCCCAAATCGGACCTTGGCCTCCTGACATTCAGGTTCCTTAACATTTTTCTTTACTTATTGTGGAACGGTTGTTAGCCCTTCGCACAACCCTCTTTATATGAATTTTTCGTTTTCGTAGATTGAGGTGACTAAGGTATATCCAAGCAGGCAATGAGCTGGAATTATAAATTGCATCGACCGGGATTTGAACTCACGACCTTCGCATTACAAGTCCAACACGCTACCCACTAGGCTACAGTCTAGCTTAGTATTGTTTTACTAGTAATTAAAGTATTATGAATACAATACTAATAACGTATTGTATAACCTTTGAAACTGATTGATAAAGCGACCAAAAATGGTTTAAATTAGAAATAGAAAAAGGACAATAAAAATATGTTCTATCTATGAGTATATTTGTATATCTATATATACATAATGTATAATATTTTGAAATGCAAGACTACGATACCGGGTTCCTCAGATTCCATTCCTTACGAAAAATTTTTCCGTATACTCGGTTGAGTTTGTCACTTGTTGGCTGTCCGGCTTTCGAGTATTGTGTTGTTTTTGGATTCTGCTTCGTCGAGATGATTGACCGCATAGCGAGATGACCATTAAAACAGAAGAGGAGTTGTGGGGTCGCGGCTGTTCAGGATCGCGTGCCTTGCAGAAGATAGAGAAAGGAAAGGGAACGTTTTTGGGTGTCTATACGTAAAGCTATTTCTCTCGTACTTATTTGTATATCTATATATACAGTTCATATAGTATTTAACCAAAATCTTTCGAGTTCGTTTGTAACGGTTCTTCGGCTCCAAAATCTAAAGCCGAATTAATGCGCGACTAAAAGTAAGCGAGGAAACGAATTATGTAGCAGCGACGAGCTTATGCAGTTTCTTCGCGATACACCATTCAGTTCAAGTACTGCAGAAATTCAAAAGTTTCAAGAATTTCTACGATTACGTACGCACAGAAGTCCATCTCAGCGTAAGTGACGTAACCAATAAATATGTATACACACAAAGACATCCATGTTTCTAATGTACTTCCGTGCAACGGAGATCATTTACACCTTTTTATCTGGTTATAGAAATATAAACTGAAACTTAATTGAGGCATCCGTTTATAAAACTCTCCTTCGTCCATTTTACTTTATTTTTTTTGTATGGCATCAAGTTGAACTTAGGGGTAACCCTTTAATAATGTAGCGTGGGTCCAGTCGGTTTAGAAAGGGGTGAAACAAAATGAAAATAAGCAAAGTAAACAGTTAATTGAGTAAGGACGGACAGGATAAAAGAAATCGGCGGATGTTGCCTTTAAATTGCGTGATGTTATAATCACTAGGAAAAGCGGCCGCAGGTAGTGCATTCCACATTTTGGATGTTCGAGGTAGAAACGACTGCCTAAATTTCACCGTACGTGATTTGGGTGGCTCAACCGTATACTCATGAGCGCGTTCAGCAGTGCGCGAGTATTGCGCGTGATGAAGATGTATAACTTGGGTATCGATTTTTAAACTCTAGATAAAATCTAAGAGAATTATAAGTTTGCCACAAAATTTGTAACGCTAAGAAATAAGGTTCGGAGAAAAATGATACAGACAATGAATGATGCAGAAGTTCATATAATCACTCAAAAATCTCAAAGACGGATGTCCGTCCGTCCGTAGAAAGTTCAAACTTTGAACACGTCGTTTTTGACAAAAAATTAAGGTCAAGTTCCAAATCGCTCAACCCCTTCTACCCCCTCTCGTACAAAATGACACAATTTCGTAACTTGACAATAAACGGATTTGCTCGAAAAGTATAAAAGCTATTGATCTGAAATTGGGAATATATCAGTCTTATGATGATTTAAATTTACCGTCTAAAAATGGTTTGAGTCCTCCCCCTCTTTCCACCACCTCCTATACAAACTGCACTTTTCATGAAATAGTCTAAACCAATTTAGTCAGTACATACAAAATTTATCGAGCTGAAATTTTGCACCAAATATTTATTTAGAATTATTAGTAAGAAACAAAAATTAGACGATTAGCTTCAACCCTTCTACTCCCTCCCACACAAAATGACGCAATTTCGCTATTTGACAATGAACGGATTTGTTCGAAAAGTATACACGCTATTGATCTGAAATTTGGAATACATTACTTTTATGATGATTTCAATATACCGTATAAAAATTATTCCAGTCGTCCTTCTTCTTCCACCACCTCCCATGCAAACTGCACTTTTCATGAAATACTCTAAGCCCATTTTACAAAGTACGTATAATATTTGTCGAGCTGAAATTTGCACTAAATATTTATTTAGAATTATTAGTAAAAGAAAAAAATAGATAATTATCTTCACTCCTTCTACCCCGTTCCACACAATATGACAAAATTGCACAGCTTTACAAAAAGTCGATTTTCCTGTAAAGTAAGAATGCTACTGATCTGCAATTTCATACACGTCAAAAGCATAATGTTTACAGTTTTTTTCTGAAAAAGTCATTAAGAACTCGCCCCTCCTTCTACCACCTCCCATACAAACTGTGCGATTTCACTAAATCTAATAAATGTTTCTCTATACCTATTACCTTTTTGAATGCTTAATTTTGTATAAAATATTTTGATAGCAATTCTAGCATGATGTGCAAAAATTGGTTCAATGTCGTCATCCCCTCCACCAACAAATTTCTCTTTTATCTAGAGTATCTCATGATTGAGCTTTACGCCCAATCGTAGTCCTGTTATGTTTCAAATAAAATCTGACGATAATTTCAGAACAGCTGGCAAGCCAAAGACTGAAAATAAATATATTCCGAAAATTCTACGCGGATTTGAAAAGTCTTAAACTTTTTTTTTTTTGAGTTCTAACGATTATTTAACAATTCTGGGCGCCTTATATATTTACTAAAATCAGAAGTTTGTTTTAACGTGTTTCATCGCTTTTAAATCGCCATATAATAATAATTTTTGTTTTTATTATTTCGTAAATCATTTAACATTAAAGATTAAAAACTGTATAAAAAATTATGAAATAATCAAAACAAAATCTACATGCGTTAGAAGGGATAGTTATATGTCAATAATTTATTAATTAAATACTCGAATCGCGCTCAAAATTCGCTGTATAGAATGCTAGTTTCATAGACGAAGTAAATTCTATGAAATTCTTTATGTATTTTATATTCTTAACACCATACATTTGTATGGGAGGGGGGAGAGGAGGTGAGGGAATAGGAAAATTTGTGATGCAGTTTTTTTAAGTTTCTTTTTAAAAGTGTTCGTAAAAAATTTCAAGATCTAGCTTTTAATTTGTTGTTTATTAGTTGATTTATTGAAATTGGTCGAAATCATACTTTTGCATGAGAGGAAGTGGAAGGGCAAAGGAAATTCCAAAACTTTTGATGAATTTTTATTTAAAATATTTTTAGAAGTGCTTGTATAAAATTTCAAGTTGATAGCTTTTAATGGCTTGATGATAATTGATTTCTTAAAAATGGTCGAAAATATACTTTTGTATGTATCAACCTTTAAGAAGTACTTAGCATAAGAAAAGAAATATGTAAGCATAATTGTAAAACAATAAGTATCACTTAAACTTTATGATGACGGCAGTAATCAAGTCAGTCAATGTGCTACGTATTATTTCGTCACACACACAGTTTTTATTTGCTTGATATTTACGCGTGCAAGAAAATTACTGATTCGGGACAATAATTTTCTTGCGAGCAAGCAAAAATAATATCGTAAATGTAAGCAAATTTATTGTTTAAAAATAAACTGCCAACAAGTCGGGCGAAACTTTATTATTTTTGGGACAAAATGCGCATGCGTAGAAAGTCAATATGCAGGTTAGAGTAGTTAGGGAAGACTAAGTGAAAGGAGCTTCTTGAGCAGGGCAGCTCTCAATTTAACACTTTCCGGCAACGCTCCATATTTCATTCCTTCATTTATACAAGTTTGAGTTTTCATGAAGGGAGGGGGGAGGGTGATAGTAAGGGTGGGTGGATGTTAATAGTTTTTTAATTGATTGCTTGAACCAAATCCAATATTCTTTGTATAGAATGTCAGTTTCATAGACGAAGTTGCATAGAATTTTCATTGGATTCGGTGTATTTTAAATTCACGAAACCAAACATTTGTATGGTAGGGGGTAGAGGAGGTAAAGGAATCGTAATATTTGTGATGCAGTTTTATTTCGTTTCTCTTGTAAGGTGCTTGTACAAAATTTCAAGTTTGTAGCTTTTAATTTGTTAGTTAATAGTTGATTTAATGAAATTGGTCGAAATCATACTTTTGTGTGGGAGGGGGTAGGAGGGCAAGTGCGATCCCAAAACTTTTAACGTAATTTTATTTCAACTATTTTCTTAAGTTCTTGTGCAAAATTTCAAATTGATAGCATTTAATAGTTAGGTGATAATTGATTTCTTAAAAATGGTCGAAAAAATAATTTTTGTATGGGAGGGGGTAGAAGTTTTAAAGATATTCAACCAAATAATATTTCAAACTCTTATAGATTTTTTTTAAATGCATTTCGCAAATTTTCAAGTTTCTACCTAAAAATTTCATTCAAAAATTTTCAGTTTATGTGTTTTTTCATTCATCATGAAACACTTTGTGCACGTTAGACCTCCACTTCGGTGCATAACAATTTTGGAACAAATTATTATTTTTTTTCTATGTACATTAAATATATAATATATATGTCGACGTGCAAAATTTAAACTTTGTATCTTTTACGAGAGCCATAAAAAAATCACTCAACATTTTCAACATTTTCGCTTTCCACCTCCCTCCCCTTACACCCCCCAGCTTAAATTTCTTACCAAAATTAAGGACTATATAGCTCTACAATCTGACAAATTTTTGATTTGATATCTGTATTCAATTTTGAGTTTTGGTGATTTGTAGTTTTGGAAAGTGAGCCATTTTTGAAATGCTCCCCATTTCCCCCCACTACTATTATGTCCACATGTTTTTTTTTTCATATTTTGCTTGTAAAGCTTAGTACACGTTTCAAATTTCAATTACATAGCTTAAGAGATAGCCGAGATATTAATTTTTAAGTGTTTTTCTTTGCACCTGACCCTTCCCCTTACAATAATTAGCTTCTATCTAAACTGATTCTAGCACATCCGTATGCCATCTTAATGGTCTCAAAATATCAATTTTTTATGGGAAGTAATTTCGAAGATATAATCATTTGAAAAAAAAATTCGTTCGACAATTGGTTCTTAGCCTTTAGCTTTTCGCACCCCAATGGATAAAAAAATTAAATTATTTTTAAAAGTTGTCCTACAAACTCCTCTATATGTATGTTGATTTTTAGTTTCCTAGCTGTAACCATGGTTGAGATATTTGAATTCGTATTTTTCGGTTTAAGCGCTCCCCTGCCTCCCCCTGAACTCGTACACCCACCAAAATGGGTATCCGCCTGAGATCCGCAACTACCTATAATCCCTCCAAAAATGAACTTTCTATCTTGAAGGGTTTGGGAGTTAATGTGCGCTGAGCGTACACGTCGGCGTACGGCGGACGGCGTACAGACAGACGGATTTTTTTTTTGCATTTTTAGGCTAATTTAGTCATGAAACGCGAAAAAAAAAATTTCAGGGTAGCAAAGTTTTTTTTTTTATTGTGTCGATCACAATACTTTATTATTAGAATAATAAAGTAATTAAGTTTAATCGTCAATCCGAAGTGGGTCTGTTGAGTCTTCTATAAACATCGACGACGCTGGATAATTCGGCACCCACACACGCACTACAAAATGAATTGAATTATAATTTTCTAGCCAACGCCCCCGTCATATTTAGCACTTTGAATAAAACGGACGACCATTTTTGTGCGAAAGTTACCGTCTTTTTTTTTAAAGTAAAATCTTAACCCGAAAGCTAGTCGAGGAAAGGAGCTCCCACTCACGCAAGTACATAACATCGTACAGGGTCTTTTAATTAAGAATTATTTTCAGATTCAACAGCATGGAAGGGGGTAGAAGTTTGAGAGGTATTCGACTAGTTAATATCTTAAACCTTTAAACGTTTTTTTTAAAATGAATTTTACAAATTTTTGAATTTGTAGATTAAAATTTCACTCGAAAATTTTGAGTTTTTGTGTATTTTTCAATACACATGAAACATCAAGTGCAGGTTATGGCCCCCTTTGGTGGATAAAAGTTTTGGTTTAAATTAATATTTTTTCGTTATGCAAATTTTTAATGAAAATTTTCGACACTTTGACCCACCAATTCGTTCCCCTTAAAACCCCCATCTTAAAATTTTTTTATAATTATATATCATAGCTTTACATTTTTACAAAATTTCAACTTAATACCTGTTTTGAATTTTGAGATACAACGGTTTGAAATTTTGTGAAGTTCACCACTTTTGAAATGCTATCCACTTCCACCACTACTATTATGACTAAATTTTATACTTTTCTTGTATTCCACTAGTATAGTTCACTATAAGTTTTAAGTTTCAATTACATAGCTTAAGAGATACTTGAGATATTTATTTTTAAGTGTTTTTCTTTGCATCCCATGATCCTCCCTCTTACAATAACTAACGTCTCTCTAAGTTGATTCTGGAGGATCTGTATGACAATGGTCCCAAAATATGAATTTTTTATGGTAAGTAATTTCGAAGATATAATCATTTAAAAAATAATCGGCCGACAATTTGTTTTTAGCCTCCCCTTTTCGGACCCCAATGGATAAAAAAATTAAATTATTTTTAGAGTTTGTCCCACAACTCTTTCTGTACCTACACTAATTTTCAGCTTCCTATCTACATTCGTAGTGGAGATGTTAGCAAGTGTAGTTCTTGACTCTTTCCCTCCCGCGGCTTCTCTCTTCAACCTAACACTCCCCAAAATTTAGATAATGGTTGAGCTCCATTATCCAATTAACAATCCTCCCGAAAACCAACATTCTTTCTTTAACGGTCTCGGAGATATGAGTCTATATGTACTGCGGACGGCGGGATGGATTTTTGT
This sequence comes from Chorisops tibialis, assembly GCA_963669355.1. Classification (NCBI taxonomy): domain Eukaryota; kingdom Metazoa; phylum Arthropoda; class Insecta; order Diptera; family Stratiomyidae; genus Chorisops; species Chorisops tibialis. The sequence continues at coordinate 129,545,928 of OY770264.1, forward strand.
TCCACTTTATGATTAAGAAACGCGAAAAAACAAAATTTTCGAGGCAGCAAATTTTTTTTTTCTGTGTCGATCACAATACTTTTATATTAGAATAATAAAGTAAAATTAGTGTAAATGCAAATTAATGATTAAGTATCAATCTTTGGGGGTCTGAATTTAAGAAAGGCTCCATTAACTTAAAAGCTGTTTTTGGAAGCGATCTTAAGGGGCATGGGTATAAAATTACCATTTTTAGTGAATATCTGGTGTTTCGCAAACAAGATTTGTTCCCTGCACATTAGGAAATTTTTCTTTCATTATTCCAACCCGTGGTGAGGGATCTTGTTGATGACAATGCAATTGGTTGATCTGTGCTAAAGCTATCAACACTTTCGCATAAGAGCTTTACCAATAAAAATGTAATTTTTATAAACAACTATCAAAACTTGAAAATTTCGCCAAAGTACAATGATGTGAATACCATTAATGTCAAAAATATTGTTCCGATCCGTTCATTCCTTTATACAAATGACCAATGATTGGTAAATGAGGTCTGGTCTAATTTCTGATTAATGTCCGTTGATTGTTGTTCAAATTTCTGATGCATGTCCGCTGATTGTTGTTCTAATTTCCGATTCATGTCCGTTGTCACAGCTGATTGTTGATCTAATTTGTTCATCATTTGCTGCATTAACTGTGTTAGAGCATCCGTTGCACCAGAACACTCATCTCCACGAGCTTCTTTGATTTGGAACTCGAAACTATCTGCATCCTCACCCTCAGCCTGGAGTGTCTCGATCATACGGCTGACAAGTTCAGACTTGCTCCCTGTCGTAGGTAACTCGCGTCTACTGAGCTCTTCCTTCAGCTCCGCTAATTTTAAGTCCTTTAAATAACGCGGCATTTTCACTACCTATTATTTTAAGTTTTTCCGCGATCCGAATTCACTTAAATTTTCTCCACTAACTAAAGTCACTGCTCACTAAAGCACTCGAGAATATTCGATTTCACAAAACTCTCACTGTCCGTTCGAGAATTTTAGTTCCGCGATTTTACTTCGCTAATTAAAGTCACTGTTCACTAGAGCACTCGAGAATATTCGATTTCACAAAATTCTCACTGTCCGTTCGAGAATTTTAGTTTCACTTTTCCGCTCTCACAAAATTATCCGTTCCGAGAATTTTTAATTTCACTCGCGATTTTTAACCCGAATTTATCCTTGAAATCCCACTCTTCTGACACCAATTGTTGCGAGCTAGGGGATCGCCGATTTCAAGTAAAACACAATTCGTTTAAAAATATAAGGATAATTTATTTAATTGCACTTTTACACAATTTCCCGATCACTTCACTTAATTCGCTCTAAAAACTTAATTCGTACAACCCAGGAACACCGCCGATCTATCACTTTCGCTTACTTACACCGATAGGTGTTTTCCATGAAACTGTCACTGAGTGAATGAATTCCTTGTCGTGAGCTCTGGCTATTTATAATGGATTTATCCGATTCTCGAACCTTCTCTGGTGTATGTTTTTCTGCTGGGTCTGGACTATTCTGGAAGTTACTAGATGGCGTCGGGTGTCATTGTTTGTGTCTTTGAGAATTTACTAGAAGTTTTTACTATGGCCCTCTACATGTTGGAAGAATATTCTAAATAGTTCTGGCAGATTTGAGAGAGATCATTGCCAGATCTATAACAATATAGATTTTCATTAAAATTATAGGAAAAATAAAATCTTGAAATTTGCCAAACTTTTAATATTACAATAAACATCTAAAAGTAATAATCAACCCCTTCCCCAATTCAGCACGTAAAATGTTCACGCTTCTTTCGGATGAATTTAAAATGACATGTTTTCCATTAAATTCTCTTCAATTCATCTGGACAAAGTATCTTATTATTCGACTTTATGCCCAATCATAATTCTGTTGTTTTTTTCAATCATAATTCTGTTGTTTTTTTTCTTTCACCAGAATTGAAAATACAGCGGGGAAGATTATTCAATTTTCAACGTTGCTGTTAATGATATTACTTCCTCAACTAGATCGGTAAATGCGGTATAAACGAGGGAAATCCACAGTTTAAATCAATGTTTTGTTTAAAATTAGACCGTTCCGAATTTTTGTATTCAAGTTTTTTTTTGCTAGCTATTTGGATAATTCTTTTTCGACTGATTTCATTTCCAACTTCTACAACTATTTTATCCACACAATTTTTCGATATCTAGTTTTCAACGAAAACGCTTTTTTGGGACTCACTCCCATTCAACTTGATTATCTTCACGCTTTAGTGTTACATAGCGGAACGGTAGTAACTTGAAGGTTGAAATAGTCGAAAATATAGAAAGAAAAGATTTCCGGATTCTACACTGTTTACGGTTTATTATTCTCTGTTAAGACCTTTATCAAACTGATCAACAGTTACAAAAGGCAATTATTATATAGAAAAGGGGGGTTAATTGAGTGTGGGAAGGGTAATTAAGGTTAAATTAGTTAATTAAGGTTAATTAATTAGTATCAGGTAGTTAAATTAGTTAAGGATTTCTGGGTACGGACTTTGTTCTTACCAAATTTTAAGGCAGGTAGCCAAATTGCTGATAACTTGTATCCGGTGTCTCGGTTGAAGTTCTGTGGATGTTTAGGAATTTCTATTGCTTCTCGTACTATTCGTTGATAATATTGATTTGTCCTAGCCAGAATTTGCACATTGTCGAAATCGATTGTATGGTCCTCTGTCGTTGCATATTCCGCGATCGCTGATGACTGTATCTGGTTTTTCCGTGTGCATCGTTGATGCTCGTTGATCCTTGTTTGGACTGTGCGTCCCGTTTCTCCTATGTATGCTTTATCGCATGAGCCGCACAGTACTTTGTATACTCCTTCAGTCTCCAATGGTTTTTTGTTCTTCTGGTTTCCTAAAATTCATCGGATAGTAGTCGGGGTAGTGAATGTTGTCTTGATGTTGGATTTTCGAAGGATTTTTCCTATCTTATCCATCGTGCCTTGGATGTAAGGTAGTTTTCTCCATCGTTTGTCTGTATTTCTTTCTTCAGTATCTTCTCGTTCCTTTGTCCTTGTGTTGAGTTGGGGGGGGAGAGAGTTGAAAAGAAAACGACAGATTTATATTTTAATTAGACTTTTTTTAATAACGATATAATCACGTCGAAGGTCCGGCTCCAACTACCCTATTCTCCGCGGACGAGAACGATCGACAGCGATAAGAAAAAAATAGGTGCATTATCAGCACAAACGCGAATCGCGCTATTAGCGAAAAAGACATAGAGGCGAAGGAATGCCTTATTAAAACACACGCGACAATAGCAACAGCCAAAGCACATACGAGTTCATGCCGGCTGGCCATGAACTGACATATCATATTACACACATGAAGAAGTCGTCGCGGAACGATAAAGTCCACGGTGATCGTCTTCATGTGCATAAGAATGTGGCGTGATCGCTATGGAATGCTGAGAAGGTGGAAGATGCTGTGTAGGCACACCACTTGGATGCTTCGGTTTCCACGCCTTGTTAATTTCGCTCGCTTTGTATCCATTTGCTGTGAATGCCCGATTCAACTGTTCCTTTTCCTTTCGTAGACTGCCCGGATTTGCTTCAGTTACACGTCGAGCTCTGTGTATCAACGTCTTCAGTACGCGTGTTTTCTGGCTTGGGTGGTGATTTGAATGAGCGGGGAGATATCTGTTGGTGTGAGTTGGTTTCCTGTATAAAGCGTAACAGTGCAGAATCCGGAAATCTTTTCTTTCAATTTGAAATGCACTGTGGAAACATTCACCAAACCATTCGAAAATATACTTTGTTTAACGCTTAAGCTTAAGTAAGAGGATACGGGTTATGACTTCTGGTCACAGATACTGGAAATGATTATATCAGTTTACTGGTTCAATTAGATTTACGACACTGCACAGATGGCGAATTCTCGAGTATAAGTAGCAGTGTACTTATTTCACTGGTTTCTAATAATATGTTAATTTAACAGTTGAGTCATGGATTGATAACATTATTACGCATTTTATCTCGTTCTGATATAAAACTTTTGAAATAAAAATGAATTCACTGTGTAATCTATTGCTGAAGCTGTTATGGTTTGATCGATTAGTCATAAATTACGGGTAACGATTCAAAAATTAAATCTTATCTAAAATTGAATGTGCACTTGATTTACTATAGTTATAGAAATCAGCGCAATAATGATAAGTACTCGATAAAAAATATTTTTATAGTACTGGAATTATATTACATAATTCGGTAGTACACACATTTAAAATTAAATTACTTATAAAAGGAAAAAAATTCTCTAATCTAAGTAAAAACAATTTTTTATTAAAAAAACGAGTGCAGAGCAAATTCTGAATAAACTTTAATTTTTCTGCATAATGCCAATAACGAAAATAATAACTTTAGATACATTAAATACAAAGGCAATCAGAAAAGTAATGTGTTCGAGAATGGTAAGAGAAAGTGCAAATTAGTAGTTATTGTATCTAGTAATTTCATGACAAATATTGTCCTTTTGGAATTGTAATCTTCTTTGTTATGCCGTTTTAAAAGTGCACTTTGATAGCAATCCCGAATTTATGAGGTATAGACACGAATCTACACTCTTAGAGGCCTCCATTTGTAACAACAGTAATGAATTGGTAACCATGTAAACAAAAATGTAATGCGACAAACGCTAGCGAATTAAAGAAAAGATTTCCCGATTTCACACTGTTCTGCTTAGTATTTTTCTGTATTTATTTTCTACAAAATGAATGGACAAAAGGAGTAGTTGAACTTTTCAATTAAATCTAATTTTGAGCTGATGATTAATATTCCGATCATAGTTTCCAATAACAAATTCCACAAAGAGGAGTGAAGGTGAGGGGAGGGGACTGGTATATCTTGCTTACCGGACACTTATTATTTAGTATTTCCAAGTAAAATTAATCGTTTTTATCCTAGTAAATTTAAATAATCAATTAGAGCTGTTATTTTTCAAAATAAACTTGATTCTTGTCTTGGCATTGGATATCTAGCTTTTCTGTTCCAATTTTTTTACTTACTTACTTTATTTCAACACATATTATAATTTGTTACTAAATCTAGTATAATGTCTTAATTTAGAGTTCAGGCTGGCGCCTTTTCAACTATGTTTTGTTATTAAACATTGTAGAGTTACAAGTGAAAATTTAATTATTTGTTAGATAGGGAAAAAGTATGCAAAATACCCCTTTAACTACAACTTTAGCTTAAACTTAACCCAACTTAAATAAACTGCCAACAAGTCGGGCGCAACTTTAATATTTTTGGGACAAGTTGAGGATGCATGGAAAGTCAATATGCAGGTTAAAGTGGTTAAGGAAGACTAATTGGAGCCCCCTTTCACAAGTGAAACCCCCTTTAGGGCAGGGCTGCTGTCAATTGAACACTTAATTGCGATAATAATTTGATCCACAATTGTTACGAACCGACCACCCCGGTCTAAAGGTGCGTTTACATCTGACACTTCTCTCCGGACATAAGTGTCAAGTGTCCGACAGAAATTCGCTTTGACTGTTTACATCTGAGAGAAATTACCAGACACTTATGTCGTGGATAAGTGTCCGACAGTTCTCGCAATGCTGAAATTCGGAAGAAATGTCCGACCCGTTTACATACGGACACATGTGTCGTACATATCTTCCATTCTGCAGTTCAGTTTATGTGGTCAAGATGAATTTTTTTTCATTTCAAGAAATTTCGTAGGGGAAGTGGTGGAGCGGATGACAACATTGAACTAATTTTTTCTCATCACGCTAGAGTTGCCATCAAAATGTTTTATAAAAAATTGAGGTTTCAAAAATTTAATAGGTACTGTGCACAATTTCAACTCGGATCAATTTTATATGTACTGAGTAAATTTGTTTATAGTATTTCATAAAAAAGTGCAGTTTGTATGGGAGGTTCTGGAAGGAAAGGGAGGACTCAAGGAACTTTTATATAGTTGATTGAAATCATAATTAAAGTAATATATTACAAATTTCGGATCAATAGCATTTATACTTTTCGAACAAATCCGTTTATTTTCAAATTGCAAAATTGCGTAATTTTGTATGGGGGTAAATAATAAAGTTGCGCCCGACTTCTTGGCAGTTTATTTTTTCATAGCCATTCCCGCACAAAACTTGAATTTACCAGAGCCCTACAAAAATTTCTCAAAATTTTCGATATTTTGGGCCGTCACCTGCCTCTCCTTATAGCCATCAAAATAAAAAAATTATCAAATTTATAAGTCGTAGAGCTCGACAATCTCACAAAATTTCAACTTAATATATATCTAAAAATCCAATGCAGGTAGGATTTTTAGATATAACGGTTTGAAATTTTCAAAAATGCACCAATTTTGAAATGCTCCCCATTTCCCCCACTGCTATTATGCCTAAATATTATATTTTTCTTATATTCCGCTAGTATAGATTTATTTATGTTTCAAGTTTCAATTACATAGTTTAAGAGATAGTCGGGTTATTAATTTTTAAGTTCTTTTCTTTACGTTACAAAAGAACTGCATTGCATCCTTCAGTATTCCCGACACTTATAGCAAAAGTAGACGAGCAGTCAACTTCTGCGATAAGTGTCGAGAGAGCTTGAATTTACAAAAATTCAGCGTTTACATCTGTTTGGACAGAAGTCTCGACACTTATCTACGATAGAAGAATATAAGTGTAGGACATAAATTCGTCTCCGTTTACACTAGTCACGATTTCTCTCGGACATAAATTCGGGCAATAAGTGTCAGATGTAAACGCACCTTAACGGGCACAAGGTGTTTAATGTGCAGCGAAAAAATCACGTAAACTGAAAATGTTTGGATGTAATTTTAAGGTAAAAACTTGAAAATTTGGGAAATGCATTTAAAAAAAATCCCTAAAAGTATGAAATATTAACTGGTCGAATACTTTCAAAACTTCTACCCCCTCCCATACAAAATTATTTTTTCGACCATTTTTATGAAATTAATTATCACCTAACTATTAAAAGCTATCAATTTAAAATTTTGCATAAAAACTTATAAAAATAGTTGAAATGAAATTACTTTAAAAGTTTTGAAATCGCACTTGCCCTTCTACCCCCTCCCATACAAAAGTATGATTTCGACCAATTTCATTAAGTCAACTAATAACAAACAAATTAAAAGCTACGAGCTTGACATTTTGTACGAGCACCTTACAAAAGAACAAAAAGAAAATTGCGTCACAAATTTTGCAATTCCCCTACCTCTTCTACCCCTCCCATAAAAAATAGTTTTTTCGAGCATTTTTAAAAAATCAGTTATCAGCTAACTCTTAAGAGCTATCAATTTAAAATTTTGCATGAAAACTTACAAAAATATTTGAAATGAAATTCCTTTAAAAGTTTTGCAATCGCGTTTGCCCTTCTACCCCCTCCCATACAAAAGTATGATTCCGACCAATTTCATTGAACCAACTAATAACCAACAAATTAAAAGCTACGAACTTGATATTTTGTACGAGCACACTGCAAGAGAAAGGAAATAAAATTGCGTCACAAGTTTTACGATTCCCCTACCTCCTCTTCCCCCTCCGATACAAATGTTTGGTTTCGTGAATGTAAAATGCACAGAATCTTATGAAAATTCTATGCAACTTCGTCTATGAAATTGACATTCTATACAGAGAATATTGGACGTGATTCAAGCAATTAAAAAACTATTAACATCCACCCACCCTTGCTATCAACCCTCCCCTCACAAAACTCAAACTTGCATAAATAAACGAACGAAATATTGATTATATATACCGGAACTTTTGAATGTTTCTGCCCTGCCCAAGAACCCCCTTTCACTTAGTCTTCCCTAACCACTATAACCTGCATATTGACTTTCCACGCATCCGCAACTTGTCCCAAGAATAATAAAGTTTCGCCCGACTTGTTGGCAGTTTATTTTTTATTAATTCGCTTGTATTCAATGTATTTATCCGTATTCCAACTGGTATCAGATTTCGAGCCAAATTTAGATTTCCCTGTAGACTTCGTGCATTGCCATGACTTTAATTTGTTGTGTTCCTTCAGATATTCTAAATCCGTTGGTTTAAGTCCTGTTCAATTAATGTGATAGACAGCATTACAGTTATAACATTTAATGGAGACAGTTTCGCGGTGTATGGTTTCCATGCACTCCATGCAGCTTGCCATTTCACGATTTTAATTTAAATTATAGAACTCCCCAATTTCAATTATAGAACTCTTTATTGTCTTGATTTTGTTTTTTAGTACGGAACGAACCGTAAAACTGCAACAACTTTTTCAAAGAAATAACTTTGCAAAATGTTCGGCACCTTCGTTTTTAACTAACGGTAGTTAAAAGAACACGCGCTTCATAAATTTTTCACGAACAGAATTTTCTATTTTTTTTTTCTTTTCGTTCCAATTTCAAAACACAATTTTTACAACGCGACGATTTTAATTTAAATTATAGAACTCTCCAATTTAAATTATAAAACTCTTTATTGTCTTGTTTATGTTTTTTAATACGCCGATGACATCCAGCTCCGACGAAATTTGGGATTGGTCATGGCAACACTTCATTTCATGTTTCTGATCACGCGACTGTGTTCCAAGCGGAAGTTTTAGCTATTGCCGAGTGCATAAACATTATTTTAGATATGCAGAACAGTCTCAGATATTATTACATTTTCTCGGACAGCAGGGCTGCACTACTGGCACTCCAATCCTACAGGACCACGTCCCAGCTAGTATCAATTTGTAGACTGATATTGAATCGCCTAGCGGCTATAACGCTAAATCTGCACGCATTTAGGCTGCGGATCGTGAGCGACAGCCTTTGCAGAGATTGCGAGGAAGACGAAGAATCTATTGAGCATTATCTTTGTCACTGTCCGCAAATCTTCAACAGTCGTCTCCTTTGTTTAGGCTCTAGATTCTTCTCAGAACTAGACGACCTCAGAGGCGTCAAACATTCGAGCCTGCTACGGTTCTCAAATCGAACCAAATGGCTAGAACAAGAGGAGGGACATCCATGTCATTATATATAGGGGGAGTACAATGGGCCCAACTAGATGACTCCAGTGCATTGTGGTTCTGCGAAACCACCCTCCTACAACCTAAACCTACTGACGGAACTGTATAAAGATTGTGCCAGAGGAACGAGTCCAACAAGCGGAGTAACAAAAGGCTCCGATATTGGAATTGCGGATAGACAGGGCATTTATGACACAATTGCTGTAGGCCTAGAAGAAAATCAGTTTCTTGTGCAGAATGCGCCTCCAGAGCAAATTTGCAAACCAATTGGCGAAATCAGGAGAATAGGGCTAGGAGCTGGCAAGGCAGAGTTTAAGGCCTGGAGCTCTACGATGATGGGATTGCGAACGCGCAGAGCATTTAAGGCGTGACTGCCGCAACCCAAGAACGTCGCCGAAGGATTATTCAAAAGCCACTCTTCTCGGTGCACGATGATGGAAGTGTGGCCGGCATCCAGGAAATAGTTCGCGGCGGATAGCGGCGGGCACAACAACTGTTGGGGCGAATGAGCGGAGGGCGAGGGATGCTGCGTGGAGCGTGAACAGCGGGAGCGACCGGAAGGGGCCAGAAAGGGCCGCAGTGAGCCGGAAGGAGCCGCAGAGATAAAAACTGCCTGGATGTGGAGCACGTCATGTACCGACAACGTGCTCACAGCAACTCTTCAAGATTCCAACAGGGCGATTAGCAACGGCTGCTTAATCATCGATGACATAGTGACAAATCGCCGAGCCTTCCGCAAAATCAGGAGGGACCATGCCAGTTCGTCGCCGGAGTGGATAACGCGATGTGCCGCAAACCTAGCGCGAAGGGAGAGCAGTTGTAGTTTAATTTTTACTTGAAATTAGACGACTGTTTACGTCAACATATTTGATCATTGATGACGATAACAAAAAAATATTCATAAGATACCCGATTGTGCGATGAATGTACATATGTATGCATCAAAATAGATATTCAAATCCAACATTATCTACTCGAAGTAATCTATAGTCTCACATTTATAACTGTGTCAGTGACATCATTCAAGACTGTTGAAAAAACTTTTTCTCTCATACATCGTTTATGTCGTAGAAATAGATTAATATCTAAAAGATATGAAAAGAACTTAACTTTTGTAACTATACTTTTGATCACATTATTTATCGCCTGTTGATTAGTTTATCAAATCTACATATCTATCAACCTACGTACCATGTGCTTAAACCACCTTTGCACCATCTGTGTCACCCAAATACATACTTCAAAAGCTAAAAGATATGTAACACATTCTGCTAATCATTAAGATTTAAAGATGTTCATTCACGGCGACTGAAAGTATTTTCGCGATGACTTCACGGTGTTTGGGTTTCTCTCACCTCCGAACTTGAATCAAAACAAGTTCTCAACGTTAAAGAACTGATATCGTTATCACTTCACAACACATATAGAATAGTTGTTGGTGCGGAATGTGGTGTATTAGGTGTATATCAATATTCCAACTTACCGCGATCGTTAAAATTATATCCCAACGGGAAGTAAAATCAGCGCTCACAAACGAAGCAAGAATGAAGCGCTTCTTTACCACCGATCTAGAAGCAACAGAAAGTCTCTTCCCGAGAAGTGAGCTTTGAAGCAAAAAAGAAGCATTTCTCTAACTCTGATCTGGAAGCAAGAAAAAGTGCTTCCCTAGAAGCAAGTTTTGAAGCGAGTAGGAAGCTCTTCTTTTATTCCTGTCGCTAGCATACGAAAAACTTCTTACTAAATACCGGTTTTGCTGCGGATAGGAGAAAAGAACTCGTGTTGTTTTCGGGGAAAACAAAACATTTTCACTTTCACGATTAAGTTGAACGATTGAAAAGGTTATTAAAGAACAAATATTTTTAGAAGCTGAAAATATTCGTTTAAAAAAAGAACTATTGCAACCGGGTAGTGTTTTGCTAAGAATTGAGCAACAATTTTCAAGCCAAAATGATATGCTCATCAGACAAAGCGTTTTATTGGTTCGACTGATAAAAATTAATTTTCAGGAAACTATCAATTTAAACCTGTTTCCAATCAATAGTAAAACAGAGCTGGACCAAATTGATAGCAGAATTGGAAATGAGAATCAGCGAGTTTTGGTTAAATAATTAATCAATATATTGTTACTGAAGTTTTTCGCAGATAAAGTATGTATATAAAACAGTTTCTGGAAAAAAACTCAGGTTCAAAAATGGCTCCACCTTCTTTTCAGCGAGTTTTCGAAATAATCATAATCTCATGTGCAAAGCAGTTCTGTACCACCATTTTGAATGTATTTTATTTTAATTATTATGTGCTGCATTGCAGTTTTTTGATTTTTTTTATAAATACACTCCGTTTCATATTTATAAACCACCTACCAATTTAACCCAAATTAAATACAAGAAAAGATTGAGGAACTCTGTGCAATGATTTTTCTGTAAATCATTTCTCATTTCCGTTCTTTTTGCTGCAGTTCTTGGAAACTCGTATTTTTGTGCGTTTCATATTTATAACCCACATGGTGATTAGTGCAGTTGGAAATCGACACACTGAATTAGTTAGATGGACTTGAAGTCGTATCCCAACCCTCCATTAAATACTTGGGTTTTACGATTGACGCAAGATTATCCTTCAAGACGAACATCGAAACAGTCTGCGTAAAAGCAGGACGAGTGAACTCCTCCCTATGCAGAACAATGGCGAACATTGGATGACCCAGCCAAAACAGGAGGATACTTTTTTCAAGAGTGACGCGAAGTATCATAATGTATGCTACACCGATATGAAGCGAAGCACTACGATACAAATCTTACGCGAATATGTTAAAAAAAACCGATAGAGTAAGTGCGTTAAGGGTATGCAGTGGATTTCGCACAATTTCATTTGACGCCGCGAATGTCATAGCTGGTTTACTGCCGCCAGACATACTAGCTGCTGAAGCACAACGATTATATCACAAAAAGAATACGATAAACCGATGCTTAACAGTAAAAGAGAAAAAAGAAGAGCAACGGATAAGTACCAATGCCTGGCAACTGCAATAGAACACCATAAACAAAGGCCGCTGGACATATAGACTCATAAGAGACGTAGATAAGTGGGTCGGACGGAAGCATGGTGAAGTAGATTACTACATGACCCAATTTCTGTCAGGACATGGCTGATATAGAAGCTATTTGCACAAATATGGCCATGATTCCTCTGCGTCATGTCCAAGTTGTACATATGCAATATAAAATGCAGAGCATGTATTCTTTCATTGCCCAGTCTACGAAACGAACAGAAGGAGAGTCGAGGACATCGTTGGAGAAAATATTAGCCCCGATAACATAGTTCCACATATGCTGAGCAGCAGCGAAACCTGGAATGCGGTGATTCGGATGTGTGTGAAAGTTCTCACCGAGCTGAGGAGACTCGAAAGACTACGTAGGGAACCATCTGAGATAGAAGTGCCTATAATAGCTAGAACAGTTGGTAGTTGAATAAGAAAGGCAGTGACATATACAGGGTGACATAAGACACTTTGACAGTAAATTGACGTTTGAGCTTCATGCTCGTTCCTCTTCCTGACGAAATACTTAACGGTTGTCCCGGGAGTAGTGGGTTAGGCGAGGGGTTTTTAGCGGGTTCAAGTCCCGCACTTTAAGGCTTTCGATGCTATTCCCCGCGTTGAAAAAAAACACTGAATCAGTTTAGTTATAGTTTACAAGAGGGTTTCGTAATAATCTTATTATTTAAAATGCCGCGCGGTGTGTCTTTAAATGATGTCGGAAAGGGTAAAATTTAGCATACAAAGATGATGGTTTGAACAAAATTGAAATTTCAAGAAAAGTTGCTCGCAGTCGCCGTGTAATTCGAAACTTTTTAAAAGATCCGGAGTTATATGGTAAAACGAAGCGAAAGGGAAGAAAAAGAAAACTGTATCCGCATGGAGAGTGGAAAATTGTACGGGCAGCAAGCAATTCAACACTAAGTTGCAATAAATTGGCAGCTCTTGTCCCAACAAAGGTGTCAAAAACAACGATTTGGAGAATGATTTAACGTAATCCTAACATTTCTAGAGGTAAAATGAAGAGTGTCCAAAGTCCACGACTATTAGAGAAAAGAAATTCTCAGAAAACCACATGGCTACAGATTGGCCTTCTATAAAACATACTGGCTTTCGTACTTCTTCATTGTTTAAGCTCAAGACTTCATTTTCAGGTGATATTTTCTGATGAAAGGAAATGGAACTTCGATGGACCCGACGGATGTAATTCTTACTGGCGTGGTCTGAGGCAGGAACCTCTCTATTTCTCGAAGAGGAATTTTGCTGGCGGTTCTGTGATGTTGTGGGGAGCATTTTCTGCACCAAAGCGTTTGGATATACAATTTATTTCATCGCGGATGAACAGTAGAGATTACATCCAAGTACTCGAAAACCGCTTACTGCCATTTCTGGCAGAAATGGCGAAAAAAAAGTCGATTTTCCAACAAGATAATATCAGAATCCATTCCAGTCGTGTTGGTGTTGTTGGTTGGATGGAGACAAATTCCATTAGGGTGGCATGTTCTCCCGATCTGAATCCCAATGAAAACATTTGGGGAGTTCTTGTCTTCTCATTCACTGCTCGAAGTGGAAAAAAAGAGCGCTTCATGATCGCTTCTGAAGCGCTCTTCTTCCCGTTGGGATAAGATAGAGCGAAGCACCGTGTAGATATTGTAGATGTTCATGTGTGGGAAGTCGTGGATATGAAGATTAAAAATAAATGAATACTGTGTTGTTGTATTCAATTCATGCGGATTATGCCGAGTTGAGATGAGAGTTCACTGACAGACTTTTACTATAGGCAGTGTTCATTTGGCCGTTTGGCGTAAACATTCATATTAGTTAAAGACGCGTCGATAGTTAAGCTGGTCGAACCGTACATTTTGGGCGTGTAGTGCAGTCGCAGAGTATTTATAAAATCGCAAGAATTGTTTTTAAAGCTACAGGTGTGTTTTTGGCCTAATTTATTTCAGTGAAGCTATTTTTAATAATTTTTGTTGTTGTTGTATTGTTTACGAATTCATTCCATAACAAGTAAGCGGACTATTAAGCATGCAACAGTGATTTGCTAAAACGTAAATAGTTATCTACTCTGGCTCATTCACTATATACATTTTTCAATTTACACAATATCTAACTTTTTAATTGCAAAAATAAGAAAGAAATACGTGATCGACATTATCCACATGTAGTAGAGACTAACTACTATGTTTCATTAATTAGTTGTAACCGAATATGGTAAACGATTTCTCTTGTTTTTTTCTTTTACAGAATGGCAAATCCCGTGTGGTTCATTTTGTGGTTGATTATCCTTATTATTATATCATTCCCGGTCGCTGGATTCTGCGCAGGGTGGTACATTTTCATCTATCCATTAACTGTTTGCATTCCTGGGATTAACGTAAGTACTATATATCTTGAAATCAATTCAATATTAATTAAGAACTCTTAAATGAATTATGCGAATGAATCATTTCAAATGTAGGTATTATATTTATATCTATATGTACATAGTTTCGATTTGGTCATATCTAAATTCATAGTATCATGTTAACTTAAAATATTTGTAGAGATAAGAAGTTGATGAAATATACAGATAACATTTTTTTGTCATACTTTTACCTAAGATAATATTCTTGAAACTTCTTAATGTTTTTTTTATAAGCAAATTGAACTTAATGTGTGAAATTAATATACAAATGGTATACAGAGACATCATCTAAACAAGATCGTTCTATTATTAGCACATCGAATCATAAGTCTGGAAAATAAAAGTGTGACATTTTTTGATTAAATTGAAATGTTTAAATTAATGGTAAAGTGTGTGTGTTGTTTGCCAAGGCAAGAAATTGATAGCAGTTTTTAATTTTTTTTTTATTAATTTTCTTCAACAATATTTAAATTGTTTTATTTATTCATTTATTCATATGCATAAAAATATACATACATATGTCGCATAAATAATAATATTATGCATATTCTTAAAATCGTATTGCCGCACTACTCTCTTAATTAATTCATTTAATGGTACGTTTTTCTATTTGACCGTTACCGACATTTTCAATATCAAAATTGAATCTTGGGAATAAAAGCAACAACAAAAATACAGCTTTAATACCATTCATCGCATATAAGCGACATATCGTCGGCTTAATGCTAAAACCTCGTAATTCACAAAAATATAACTTTACAGGAGACAGAAAAAACTTATTGCTATTCGCACTGCATGTATGCCGCTTATGTCAAAAAGTTATTTACTATTAAGCTAGCTTCAGAAAATAAACAAAAGTATAATTTTAGATGAGCGTTATGTATTTTGATTATTTCGCTCACAATCCAATTTTTTATGATTTTGGAGTTAAGAGGTTTTAGTATTAGGCCGACGATATCTTTGTCTCGGGTTCGTTGTTAGGGCTAGAATTACTGTATAGAAACGGACCCTCTCTCATTAGAGAGAGAGCTGAAGAGAGGCATAACATTTGGTCCACAGTATACCCAATAATATAACTCAGCCAAATATGCGGTGTGGTTTCGAACACACACGTGTGTTTCCTCTCCCTTAAGCTTACAGTGAACATTTAATCTGGTCTTTACATTTCATTTTCGCAAAGATTTTTTTTTTATTAGACAAGAGCAAGCGAAATTCTAAGTCTGCGCCACAGTGCTGCCATATATCAATTACTTAGTTGCGAATCAATTTATTATAAATGTCGGTATAGAGTTGAATTCTTATAGATATATCTTTAAATATTGTTACAACTTTAATATAAGTGGCAGCAAAGATTTCTTTTGGTCTTTTCTTATAACTTTACTTTAAATGGCAGCAGTGTATGTTTTTTTTTGTTTCACTTTATTATTTTAATAATAAAGTATTATGATCGACTTGAAAAAAAAAAAAAATTTGCTATCCTGAAATTTTGTTTTGTCGCGTTTCATGACTAAATTAGCCTAAAAATGCAAAAAAAAATCCGTCTGTCAGTACGCCATCCGCCGTACGCCGGTGTGTACGCTCAGCGCACATTAACTCCCAAATCCTTCAAGATAGAAAATTCATTTTTGGAGGGTTTATAGATAGTTGCGGATCTCAGGCGGACACCCATTTTGGTGGGTGTAAGGGTTCAGGGGGAGGCGGGGGAGCACTTAAACCGAAAACTAAGAATTCAAATATCTCAAACATGGTTACAGCTAGGAGGCCAAAAATCGATATCCATATAAAATGGTTTGTGGGACAACTTTTAAAATTAGAAAAACACTTAATATCTCGGCTATTTATTAAGCTATGTAATTGAAACTTGGTAATTATATTAAGCTATACTAGAGAAATACGAGAAAATTATAATATTTGGACAAAATAGTAGTGGGGGAAAATGGGGAGCATTGCACTTTCTAAAATTTCAAACCATTATATCTCAAAACTGAGTGTAGATATCAAATTCAAATTTTCTCAAATTGTAGAACTACATAGTTTTGAATTTTGGTGAAAGTTTTACGTTGGACGGTATAAGGGGAGGGAGGTAGTTAACAAAAATGTCGAAAAATTTGAGTGATTTTTTTAGGGCTCTGGTAAGAGATACAAAGTTTAAATTGTCCATGTGGATACATCTACTTATTATACATACAGAAAAAATAATAAAAATTCTGCAATTGCTATGCACCGACCCCCCCTCCCTGGTCGAACGTGCACAAGGTGCTCCATGTGCAATGAAAAAACACATAAACTGAAAATTTTGAATGAAATTTTAAGGTAAAAACTTGAAAATTTGCGAAATGCATTTAAAAAAATTTTCGAAAAGAATGAAATATTAACTGGTCGAATACCTTCTAAACATAAAAAAATTATTTTTTCGACCATTTTTAAAAAATCAATTATCACCTAAATATTAAAAGCTAACAATTTGAAATTTTGGACAAAAGCTTTCAAAAATAGTTGAAACGGAACTGCGTCAAAAGTTTTGAGATCGCACTTACCCTTCTACCCCCTCCCATACAAAAGTATGATTTCGACCAATAGCCGAAATATCAGTCCAATACTGTTGTCATAAGCAATTACTGTCAATTTTCAAGTCAATAGATTCAAGATATTCAAAGAAAAGTGGCCAAAGTTTACGAATTTGTACGATTTGTATGTACCACTTTACAGGAGTGAGAAAAAGGTTAATTTTAACTTTTCGCGGGAATTGATAAATTTACTTATTTGAACTTATGGAATTTCTAGAAAAGGTTGTAGAAGGAGTGGTGCAACTTAGGCGATTTTAAAATTACTATTTAACATTAAAATCAGCATAGTCTGCGCCAATTATCAAGTTAATAGCTCTAATACGATTTTTTTCAAAGAGAAATGCTTTCCTTAAATTTCTAAAATACGAAAAATTTTCTTGGGAGCGGATAAAAGGCGGTAAAGTTCTCACAAAATTTCATGTTTCCACCTTCTCTAGTTTTTAATAAAATTGATTTAAAGCGATTTTTCTAAAATTGGGCATTTGTATGAAAGTTGGTAGAAGGGGTGACTGGATCACTACAACGTTGGTGGCATTTATGTTATTGTACATTAGCATAATTCTAATTTATTTCGGTAGCCTTCACAGTTTTAACATATTATGGGAATTATCTGGAGCGTGAAAGAGGTGGAGTTTGACAATTTTAAGTAAACATTTTCATAATCTTGCTATGTACTAAGTTTAAGTCGATACCCAAGAAAAAAGGGAATTATTTTCTCTTAGAACATAAAGTAAAATATGAAGAATTTGTATGGGAGGGGCAGGAACGAGCCAGGTGGGAGGAAGAGGCAGACGGACAGTGGCGTGGCGTCCATTGATGCAATGGAAGTAATGTTTCCCTTACGTTTTGCCCTTTATTCAGTTTAGAAAAGCTAAACTGAAATCAGCACGAATATGGAAATTTATTAAAAAATTTCTATAAAAGCATTATTTTCGTCTACCACTGTTTACAGCATTTACGTACTCTCGTTTTTTTCTGTCCAACGAAAGTTCAACTTCTATAGGAAGGAGAGATACCTTAATGCAATTGGTTCCAGTCAGTGCTTTCTGTTGCCAACTCTGGCTCTCGATCAAAGTATTGCCAGTATTGAAATCTCTTTACTAGCCGAAAAATGATCAGGAAGAAAAATGTGAAGGGGTAGATCTGGCAATATTGCCCATATTTATCGCGCTTTGAGTGGAAATGAATCGATTTAAACTTCAGCAGTCGACATATTTTTTTGGACGTCTATACTTTTTATACTCTAGATGAAATCTGAGAGTATATTGTGTTTGCCTTACCGTTTGTAACGCTAAGAAATAATAATCGCACAGAATCGCCAAGGCACAGAAATATTTGTTGTCTGTCTGTCCGTCTGTCTGTCTGTCCGTCTGTCCGTCTGTCTACAACATAACTCTCGAAAGCTTCGACCTATCTTGTTGAAATTTTATATATAATTTTTAGCAAAAAAGTAACTTTAAGTTCGTGAACGGGCCAAATCCCTCCTTCTACCCCTCCCATACAAATTTCATGGAATTTCGAAATTTAAGGAAATTGAGTTTTCTCCCAAAACTATTTCAACTATTGGCTTGAAAATTAAGTTAAAGTATAACGATGTGAACATTATTGACATCAAAAAATATTGATCTGACCCTTTTACTCCTTCTACCACCTCATTTTCAGAAATGCATTTATTTGGTTTTCATTGCAACTAGTAAAGATGAAGGAACCAATTTTTGTCATAATTAATATTATTTCAATAGCAACAGATTTTGTGAAAGCTATCAACTTCACCCCACTCTTCCTACCCCCTCCCATACAAATTTTACGAAATTTCGGAATTTTAACTAAATTATTTTTCTTCAAAACTATCAAAGCTATCGACTTTCAATTTTGAGAATAGTATACTCTTATAAATATCATTGATTTCGAAAAATTTGGTTTTGATTCAAATACTCTTTTGTATGGGCGGGGGCATACAAATGCACAATTTTTGACAAATGCATTTAATCGATTTTCATTGAAACTAAGAAAATCACAAACTTCAAACTTTGCTAGAATTTGTCCCTTAATAATTTCAATAAATGCTAAAAAAAACATAACAGGGCTACGATTGCGCCTAAAGCGCAATCTTACGATACTCTAGATGAAAAAGAATTTTTTGTGATCCCAAGAAATTTTGCGTGGGAAGTGTTAGAAGGGATGATAGCATTGAACTAATTTTTTCCCCATCATGATAAAGTAGCTATAAAAATGTTTTATACGAAATGCTTACTCCAAAAATCGAATAGGAACTGAAAAAATTAGTGAGTTAGATTTAGTGAAAATGTGCAGTTTGTATGGGAGGTGGTAGAACGAGTGGGGGGATTTTAGTGATTTTTTCAGTAATACTTAAAAATATTATAAAATTTATATCCCTGAAATTTCAGACTAGTGCCATTCATACTTTTCGCGAAAATCGATTTTTTGTGAAGTTGTGAAACTGGGTCATATTGTATGGGAGTGGGTAGAAGCAGTGAAGCTAAGCAAATTTTTTTTTCTGATCTTAATGATAATACTAATAAAGTACTTATTACAAAATATGACCTCAAAAAATTTTATAGTTCTGAGAAAATCGTCTTAGAGCATTTCATGAAAAAGTGTAGTTGTATGGGAGGGGGTGGAAGGAGAGGGAGGACGCTATTAATTTTTATACTGTAGATTAAAATCATTATGACAGTAATAAATCTTTAAAATTCAGACTAATAGCTTTTATATTATTCGAGTAAATCCATTTACAAGTACAGTTTGTGTGGGAGGTGGTAGAAGGAGGGGGAGGACACGCAAAATTTTTATAGGGTAAATTGATATTATCATAAAAGTAATATATTCCAAATTTCAGGCACATAGCTTTTACACTTTTCGTGCAAATTCGTTTATTGTCAAATTGCGCAATTGTGTCATTTTGTATGGGAGGGGGTAGAAGGGGTGGAGCGATTTGGCCCGTTCACGAACTTGACCTTACTTTTTTGTCAAAAACGACGTGTACAAAATTTGAACTATCTAGCTCAACGCGTTCTCAAGCTAGAGCGCGCACAGACGGACGGACGGACGGACGGACGGACGGACGGACGGACAGACGGACGGACATCCGGTTTTGAGATTTTTGAGTGATTATATGAACTTCTGTATCATTCATTTTTTTCTCCTTATTTCTTGGCGTTACAAACTTTAGAGCAAACTTATAATACTCTCAGATTTCATCTAGAGTATAAATATGAACTTCGCTTTACTCCTTCTACCACCTCCCATACAATTTTTTGTATTGAAAATTCAAAAAATGTATTCCTCCTTCGAACATATGAGCAACAAGACAATGTGACTAGGATGTTGATGAACAGATTTCAAATCATCCAAAACCTCCCACTGTCTCTGCCACCTCCCATGCAAATGCCATAAATTCAGACAAATTGGTTCAAAAATTATGAAAGCTACAGATTTTAAATTCAGCATGAAACATTTTGTATACTACGTTCAGTGTTATATACAAAAATTACAAACCTCCTCCCTTTGCTTTTACCACCTCCCACACAAAAGTCGCTATTCACTATTCAAAAGAATTTGAGATGACATATTTCCAATTTCATCGAATTTATGTCTTATATTATGTTTTTATTAAGAAAATAAAGACTATAAACGTAAGCTAATGCTTGAATTCAACATTTTTAACGCTTATATTTAATAAAAAATTGTTGAAGGGTCAAAGCAAAACGCCACTAAAATATTTCTTCGAATTTCAGTCCGCTACCACCCTGGCAAATAAAATGCTATCTACTGACGGGATTGAACAATTTGGATTGTCCGATAATTTATTAATTCAGACGCTTTAAGTTCTTCTGTTTTTTTTATATCACGTTCGTGATTCCTGGGTGCTCTCAACATTAATAATGTTTCAAACAGCTGACGAGAGAGGTTTTAGTAATATTGTATTACTTTATTGTTTAAGCGTAATAATCCAATATATTAAAAAAAATAATTGCTTCCCTTTGCTATAAAATCACGCCTCGCCACTGGAGACGGAGCTAATAAGCAATAAGAAAGACCAGTTTGATAAAGGTCTCAGCAGAGACCGAAACGTCACGAATAATAAAGCGCAACAGTGTAGAATTCGGAAATCTTTTTCTTTCAATAAGAAAGACATTTCATACAGCCGCAGGCGAACAGTTCATATTGTTGCGAGCTAGGGGCTCGCGGGTATTTCAAGTAAAACACAATTCGTTTAAAAATAAGTGATAATTTATTTATTCGCACTTTAACTTAATTCGCACTTTAACTTAATTCGCACTATATGGCACCACCGCCGATATTGTGCCATCGCGTTCTTGCACCGGTTCGCGTCTAACGATAGATGTCGCTGAATGACTAACTCCCGTCTGACAGTTTCGTGCTTTTATATAATTTTCCCCAATTCTCGAAACTTCCGTGGTGTATATCGTCGGGTGTGTGTCTCGACTATACTGGAAGGTTCTAGATCTTTAATTATGGCTGTTTACATATTGGGGAATACTGCTCTACAAAATTCTAGCAAATTCGAGAAAGATGAAATTGCGTGGTTGCCAGATCTATTACAATATATTCAATAACGGTACGAGTGAAATTTTAATTTTGTATATAAAATATGAAGATTTTCATTTCGCCAACTTACATACATAGTATCAGGATTGATTATGAGAACTAGTAGTGTACACATGCTGTTTCTTGAAACAAAAACTGAGCATCCAATTATAGTTTGCATTCACAGCATGGCCGCAGCCACAACTAAGCTATCGAATAGTTGTGAAAAATAAGAAGAAGTTGCAAATTGTAGAGATCATATTGGTATCAGTCTGTTTTTTTTTAATAATATTTTGCTATGGAGAAGTGCGCATTAGCATTCTCGTATATTGCTTTTTTTTGGTTCATCTTTAAGACACTCTTTTGTATCTTAACCCAGTATGTACCATTAACAAATTCTGCGGAGCGATGCGGACGAAATTTAGATCTCCAAAATTTATTTAAAATTTTCTGCTCGCAATGTTCGTAGTAATAATACAATTTTTTCTCATTTCTCATTTCATATTCGTAGTGGAGATATTAGCAAGCGCAATTTTCGACTTTAATCCTTCCTCCGCCTCCCTCTTTCACACCTACTCCATAAAACTTATACAATAAAAGTTCCCTGCCCAATTTACCAAAAATTACTTCTCTATCTATAAGGGTTTCGGAGATATGAGGCTTTGAATGAGGTTGGAGCGTACACGTACGACGTACAGACAGACGGATTTTTTTGGTATTTGTAGGCGAATTTAGTCATGAAATGCGATAAAACAAAGTTTCAGGGTTTTTTTTCTGTGTCGATCATAATACTTTATTATTAAAATAATTAAGTAAAATTAACTTTTGATTCTAAGGCACTTCTGTATATGTATATTTTTTGAAATTAAAAAAACTCATTTTACTCAAAAGTACTTTGGATGCACTTGTACCCCTCTGGATTTCTGGACCTGTCAATTAAAATGTTATCTCACTGATTCCTTCACACGGAAATATGCACTATTTAATATACTGTATTTTTTGGTATAACTAAGTTTACTTTGAACTGTTTGCCATTTTTTCGGACTATTTTTAATTTTTTTAAGTGACATAATTATTATAATAAACAAATATTCAAAGTTCAACTAAATTTATACTCGGCATTTCAAATATGAAAAATCCTTTGTGGTTTATTTTTTGGTTCCTAGTACTTTTTTCCGTTTCATTTATAGTAGCTGGATTTTGTGCACCTTGGTGCATTTTAGTTTATGCAATTACCGTATGTATTCCTGGATTAAGTGTAAGTTGAAATAATTTCGTACCAAATCGAACTTGCTAGAATCTTAGCAGAAGAAAAATAATTATAAAACGCCCAATTTATCTATTCTGCACCATCATTCTGCTCTCTGTCTTATCGAATTTTATTATACTTCTTTAGCTTAGTATATTTATGTTTGATATATTTGTTCTTCTTGTTTTAGTATAATTTTTTTGTAAGTAATTTTTTGTATTGCATAAGTTTTGTTGGGCAACAATGCGATCTTTTCAATCTTTTTTTTTCCGAAACGTGTGTTGAATTAAGCTTATTGATTAGAACGTTTATACAAGTTTTCTTAAATTTACAGCATTATGATTCATTATTAAAGATGGAATTCTCGTTATTTAAGTTATGTATTTTATACAAGCATTATTATATTTATAAAATTCTTTTTCTATCTTGGTTATTTCCATAGTGTGACTATATTTCCTATAATTTTAGATTTTAGTGTTTCCAGTTACAAGAATAATACTAAATTTACATAAAATATATTAAAATTGTATTATAGTTTGGCTTTTTATAAATTATTTAACTTTTTTTTTGTTTCAGGGCTTATCTGATTTACTTTTGCAAGGTGTTCAATTCACCCATTACTGCGCCAAAGCAATGATGGAATGCCGTTCATTATGCTAATTACATTTATTAATTCAAGACGCTAATTTTAAAGATTGTTATAAATTTTATTTTGTATCATATAATTCAAAGAAAAATGAAAAATCTAATATCTATTTATGTAAATATATGAAAAATTGTAACAAATAAATAATTCAGAGTTTTAAGTATATAGCTATGTATATCGGAATTTTCGAACAAATTAATTTACATTTTTTCTAATAAATCTTTTTTTAATAATTGAATGTCTGTGCTTAGTGTTTTGGCATTAATGCAAGCAGATAAAAACTTGAATATTATTATTTGAAATAACTCAAAAACTCTATTTCTATTACGATTTTTTATTTACTACAAGACACCAATTCTCCATATGTCATAAGTAATAGTGATCTATTCAAAAATGACTTTTGAGTTGTATTTTTTGTACTAAAGCAACGAACGGGTTTTATTTTTATAAATCCATATCATAAAAAATGTTTTCTTTAATAAAGAAATAAAAGTCTTCAAATTAGGTTTTACAATTTTATTCTCATAAATAAGTAGTTATACGTACGTATACAGCCATAGAGCCAAAGTGAAAAAGCCAAAAAATTGCAGTTGTTAAATGTGGAAGAATGCTGTTATTTTGTATGTTTAACTTAGATATCCCATGGCGCCTAGGATACTCGATATACACTAACACTAATACTTCAGTAGAGTTTAGCCAATACATGTTTCGCGATTGACCGTGAAATTTGTCCAAATTTAAGTTTTTTTTAACTCTTTGTATTATGATGTGAACGCAAAAAAATAATAAACCTATAAATATGATTTGCATATATATTTTCGATAGAAATTACTGAAATATATTTGAAATTAGCCAAACTGAGTCAAACTACAAATTTGCCTGTTTTTCACCAAACTCTGTTAGAAGTAGTTGTGTGTGCATAGAGTAGCTCTAATGATGTCTAGGTTGGCATGACAAAATCTCAAAATGCTTGGCTTAATATTCTGGGCGTTTTCGGAACATTGTAATTTTTTGGCTTGGTTACTTTTGGAATGATAATATTAAAACAAATTCGTTGCTGTAAAAAATAAATAATAGTGTTGACGTAACATTAAAAATTATTTCGCTGAGTAGTACGTATTTTCGCTCGGTTGTAGACTTCTTAAAGCTGTACGTTATAGTAGTCTTCTCTACTTACTGTATGCGGTCCACCATACCAATCCAGAACCAAAATATTTATTATATCAACGGTACATAAGAAAAACGTGTGGGCTATAAATACAAAAAAAACCATTAAATCTATTATTATAATCTATTGTTATGTGAATTCAAGGATAATACTGTGCAACAAAATGAGTGTAAATTTTACTAAAAAGTTTTTTTTTATTTATTTATTTATTTACTAGCAAACGCCCGCGACTTCGTCCGCACAAAAATCGCATTAATAAGCAATTTTTGAGAATGTAGTTAGTAATACATTATGTGGGATATATAATCTGCTTACTTCAATGGCTCTTTGAACACAATGTTTTATATTTTTTTGGAATCAGAACCATAAATTATTAAGAATGATACCATGATACTCGCATTTGAATGGGAGAGGCTCGTGATCAAATCAATCCCGTGATTTGAGATCATATACGTATTGAATAGCATTAAGGACATGTGAATAATTACAGCTTGTGTTAATTAAAAAAAAACCCAAATAAAATAACATTAAGCTTGAAAACGTAACAGGACTACGATTGTGCGTAGAGCCCAATCATACGATACTATAGATGAAATCGAAATTTATGTGATGTTATGAAATTTTGTATGGGGAGTGGCTGCATTGATCTAATTTGTTTCACATCATGCTAGAGTAGCTATAAAAATGTTTTGTACCAAATTTAAGCTTCAAAAATTGAGTAGGTACTGAGAAACTTAGTGCATTGTATTTAATGAAATTGTGCAATTTGTATGGGAGGTGGTAGAAGGAAAGGGGAGTTTTTGGAGATATTTCGAGAAACAACTATAATCATCATGCAATTGATATATTTTAAATTTCAAGTCTGTATCATTCACGCTTTTGAAGAAAATCGAATTTTCGTAAAGTCGTGGAATTGTGTCACATTGTATGGGAGTGGGTAGAAGGAGTGAAGCTACTCGGTTAATTTTTTCCCGATATTAATAATCCTAATTAAGGATTGAGTACAAAATTTTAGCTCGATGAAAGTTATATGTATTGAGAAATTAGTTTAGAATATTTCATGAAAAAGTGCAGTTTGTATGGGAGGTGCTGGAAGGAGTGGGGGGTTTTAAGTGAATTTTTGAGAGCAACTATAATTAATTTGCAATTGAAACATTTTAAATTTCAGATCAGGAAGATTTACAGTTTTCAAGAAAATCGAATTTAAGTAAAGTCGTGGGATTGTGTTACATTGTATGGGAGGGAGTAGAAGGAGTGAAGCTAGTCGGTTAATTTTTTTCCCGATATTAATAATAATGCAAATTAAGGATTAAGTACAACATTTAAGCTCGATAAAAGTTATACGTACTGAGAAAATTGGTGTATAGCATTTCATGAAAAAGTGCAGTTTGTATGGGAGGTGGTGGAAGGAGTAGGTGGTTTTAAGTGAATTTTTGAGAAGCAACTATAACCATTATGCAATTGATACATTTTAAATTTCAGATCTGCTTCATTCACGCTTTTCAAGAAAATCTAATTTTTGTAAAGTAGCGGAATTGTGTCATATTGTATGGGAGGGGGTAGAAGGAGTGAAGCTACTCGATTAATTTCTTCCCGATATTAATAATAATGCAAATTAAGGATTAAGTACAACATTTAAGCTCTATGAAAGTTACACGTACTGAGAAAATTGGTGAATAGCATTTTATGAAAAAGTGCTGTTTGTATGGGAGATGGTGAAAGGAGTAGGGGGATTCAAATAATTTGTAAACCGTAGATCACATTTCTGATAAAAATAGTATGTTCTAAGTTTCAAATGATTTGATCCAATTGTTTTGAAGAAAATTTGATTATTATATATTTTAGAAAATGAGTAATTTTGTATGGGAGG
Organism: Chorisops tibialis; assembly: GCA_963669355.1. NCBI lineage: Eukaryota > Metazoa > Arthropoda > Insecta > Diptera > Stratiomyidae > Chorisops > Chorisops tibialis. The sequence continues at coordinate 129,572,463 of OY770264.1, forward strand.
GGGTGGAAGGCGTGGGGGTATTGAAATAAGACTACACGGAAATTATATATCGGTGCACATATAATAAACTGTGAAAGTTTCATTACAATCGGTTCAGCCGTTTTTGCGTGAAAGCCGGAAAGACAGACAGAGAAAATTTTTAAAATCGTTTGTTTCTGCTTAGTTATTGCTAGAATAAAGCAAACAACTTATTTATAGCCATTTATAAACAAATAACAGACAGACACTACAATTATATTTATATGTATAGATTTTTTTTTTTTGCTAATTTTTAGAAAAAAAAATTTGTCACCATCATATCTTTGTCGTCTTCAACTTCAAAATCAGCATAGCAAAATTGCAGATTAATAAATTTAGCGAATAATTATTTGACCAGATGGTTACACCTTCAACCAAATAGACCACGTTCTAATTGAGAAAAGGGCTGCTTCCAGCATAATTGATGTGCGAATTGTGACTCTGATCACTATCTAGTCAGAGCTAAGTATCGATGCAGAATAGCTTGTCGTGGATATTCGAAAACGAGTAGAGCTTGCAAATTCAATGTCGACAAGCTTAACGACGAAATGGTGGCGCAGGCTTACATGTTAGCATGTAATAAACACCTGACACCAATATATGAAAATATCCAAAATATGCCAGTGGAGAATGCGTGGATGAAAATACGAGACGAGATTTGGATATCAAGCACGGCGAAAAAATAATGATTGGTTCGACCAAGAATGTCGCGATGCAATAGATAGAAAGAACGAGGCTTACAAATTTTTTACTGAACGACCAACACGAGCCAAAAAAGAAAGATATGACGAGCTTAGGCGATATGCGAAAAAGACCTGCAGGCAAAAACAAAGGAAGTACCATAATGACAAGATACAAAAAATGGACGACGATATGAGACAAAATAAAACGCGGGACGCATACGCAATAGTAAAAGAATTAAAAAAGGTATATAAACCAAAAACCAGTCTCTACAAAGACGCAGAGGGCAACATTATCAGCGACGCACAAGAAATCAAAAGAAGATGGGCTTCCTACTTTGAACATCTTCTCAATAGCATCTATCACGACAGACAACATTTCAATTAATGCCTCAACTGATGAAGAAAAACCATCACCGACACCATCCACGCTTGCTGAAATCAAAGCAGCCCTATGTGACCGAAAACGAAACAAAGCGCCGGGAATTGACGAAATACCAGTTGAACTTCTAAAAAACGGTATAAACTGTGTCGCTGAAATACTGCACAACATGATATGCAAAATTTGGACAGAGGAAATCATACCCGACGACTGGCGAAAAAGCATTATATGTCCAATTTACAAGAAAGGAGACAAACTCTGATGTAAGAACTACAGAGGTATACCATTGTTGTGTACGTCCTATAAAATACTGAAATTGCGGAATATAATTTGGAGAATGTGGACAATTTCATATATCTTGGGGCTAATCTAACAGAGGACGGTAATGAAACAGACGAAATCAAGCGACGATTAATATTAGCAAATAAGACGTATTATTCGGTACTTCCAATAATGAAATCCAAGAAAGTGCACAGGAACAATAAGCTGCGGATATATAAAACTATTGTACGACCTGTGCTCTGTTATGGCAGCGAGACATGGACATTAACACGAACTTCCGAAAAAGCAATTAACGCATTTGAAAGAAGAATTTTGGAACCTGTGAAGGAAGGAACGGAATGGCGATCGCCACAATCCCGAAGGTCGCCCTTCTTCGGAATTTTCACAATGACGCCCTCCTTCCATTCAGTCGGATATCTTCCTTCATTCCCCACCTCAGTAAAGAGTGGGAGGAGTATATCGGCAGTTATTTCCGAGCCCGCTTTGAGGAGTTCGGTTGGTAGTCCGTCGACACCTGGAGCTTTCTTTCCCGCCATTGACCGAATGGCGAAAACTATCTCTTCCTTATTTGGGGGATCGTCCCTAATAGAGGATTGTTACGGTTGGATGTTTGTTAGTTGTTCTGTTTCTGGAATATCTTCCTCTGGCAAGAAGTTTAAAATATTAGAGAAGTATTCCTTCCATTGCCGCAACTGGTGTTCACTCATATTAAGGAGAGTTCAGTTGACATCTCTCACCAGGTGGTTGACGGTGAAATTCCTGTTCGTCAACTGTTTCATGATTTTGGATAGTGAACCCATATCCTCAAGGTAAGCCGCAGATTCTGCCTTGTTTGCCAGATCTTCAATGGCCTTTCTCTTGTCGCATCTAACAGCCTTTTTAAGCTGTATATGAGCATCGCGGTAGTTCTGCCTCAGGTCGGGCGTTCGTTGGTTGACATCGGGTTAAGAGATGATTGCCAATTTGGCTTTTTTCTGATTGCCAACCTAGTTCCAAGTGTCTTGCGACATACAGGGTTTCTCACCACTTTGCACATATCCCACAGACTCTTCAGCACTAGCTAGAAAAGTGTTTCTGATTGCCTCCCAATTGGCGTCCAGTGTGAGCATTTCATATTCACCCTATGTGGATGACTTTCCGCGTAGAATAGTGGTGTATTCAGAATTGTGTCATTTTGTATGGGAGGGGTAGAAGGGGTAAAGCTAATCGTGTAATTTTTTTTTGGTCTTACTAATGATTCTAAATATTAGTGCATAATTTGAGCTCGATAAATATTATACGTACTGGGTGGGGGTGGAAGGAAAGGGAGGAGACAAATATTTTTTATACCGTAGGTTGAAATTATTACAAAAATAATATGTTTCAAATTTCAGACTGATAGCTATTATACTTTCCTAGCAAATCCGTTTATTGTCGAATTGCGAAACTGTGTAATTTTGTATGGGAGGGGGTAGAAGGGGTAAAGCTAATAGTATAATCTTTTTTTGGTCTTACTAAAAAATCTAAATAACTATTTAGTGCACAATTTGAGGTCGCTAAATTTTATACGCACTGAGTAGATTGGTTTAGATTATTTCATGAAAAAGTACAGTTTGTATGGGAGGTGGTAGAAGGAGGGAAAGGACACGCATGATTTACGGTTGATTGAAACCATTATTATAGTAATATATCCCAAATTTCAAACCAATAGCTTTTATACTTTTGAAGCAAATCCGTTTATTGTCAAATTGCGAAATTGCGTCATTTTGTATGGGAGGGAGTAGAAGGGGTGGAGCGATTTGGCCAGTTCACGAACTTGACCTTAATTTTTTTTTTTCAAAAATGACGTGTACAAAATTTGAACTATCTAGCACAACGCGTTCTCAAGCTAGAGAGCGCATGGATGGACGGACGGACATCCAGGTTTCAAATTTTCGAGTCTTTATATGAACTTCTATATCATTAATTTTTTTCTACGAGTCTCATTTCTTAGCGTTACAAACTTTAGAGCAAACTTATAATACTCTCAGATTTCATCTAGAGTATAAAAATAAGTTGCTGTTTTTTTCACGTTTTGTAACTAAATTATCTAAAAAATATCCATCTGTCTGTATGCCGTACGCTCAGCGCACATTAACTCCTCCCAAAGCCTTGAAGATAGAAAGTTCATTCTTAAGTGGATTGTAGATTGTAGATGGGTGCTGATCTCAGGCGACCGCCAATTTTGGGCATTGTAGAGGGTGTTTGTCGGATAAGCTTTAAATTAATTTAATTTTTGTATCCATTCTATACATCTTCGGAGCTACTTAACATACAATTAAAAAAGTTAAATTTAACGACCATTTAGGTGGTATATGTATAGACCTACTATAATGAGCTTGAAAGCAGGCGAAACTAGTATTGGATAAAAGCACTTAAAAATTAATATCTTGGCTACCACTTATGCTATCTGATTTAAACTTGGAGCATACTCGTATATTGAGCTAAGCCAGGGAAATTCGAGAAAACTATAATATTTAGTTACTAGCAAACGCCCGCGACTTCGTCCGCGTAAAAATAGCAATAATAAGCAATTTTTGAGAGTGTAGTTAGTAATACATTTTGTGGGATATATGTATAATCTGCTTACTTTAATGGCTCTTTGAAGAAAATGGTTTGTATATTGTTGGAATCAGAACCATAAATTACTAAGAATGAAAGCATGATACTACCATTTTTATAGGACAGGCTCGTGATCAAATCAAACCCGTGATTCGAGATCACATACGTGTTGAAAAGCGTTAAGGATATGTGAATAATTGTAGCTGGTGCTATTTAAAAAAAAAAGAAAAACAAATAAAATAACATTAAGCTTAAAAACATAACAGGACTACGATTGTGCGTAAAGCCCATTCATACGATACTATGTATAGATGAAATCGAAATTATTTTTGCGGTGTTAAGAAATTTTGTATGGGGAGTGGTAGAAGGGGTGACAGCACTGAACTAATTTGTTTCACATCATGCTAGAGTAGCTATAAAAATGTTTTGTACCAAATTTAAGCTTCAAAAATTGAGTAGGTTCTGAGAAACTTAATGCATTGAATTTGATGAAATTGTGCAATTTGTATGGGAGGTGGTAGAAGGAGTGGGAGGTTTTTGGTGATTTTTCGAGAAACAACTATAACTATCATGCAATTGATATACTTTAAATTTCAGATCTGTATCATTCATACTTTTCAAGAAAATCGAACTATTGTATAGTTGTGGAATGTGTCTCATTGTATGGGAGGGGGAAGAAGGAGTGAAGCTACTCGGTTAAGTTTTTTTTCCGATATTAATAATAATGCTAATTAAGGATTAAGTTCAAATTTTTACCTCGATGGGGGGGTAGAAGGCGTGAGGGGAGTGAAATGAAACCAAGTGCAGATTTCATTCCGATGGACACCTAACAAACTGTGCAAGTTTCATTACAATCGGTTCAGCCGTTTGTGCGTGAAAAGCGGTCGGACAGACAGACAGACAGACAGACAAAAATTTCAAAAATGCGTTTTTATGCTTAGTTAATGCTAAAATAACTCAAAAAACTAACTTATAGCCATTTATAAGCAAATTAAAGACAGACACTACAATTATATTACTATGTATAGATGTATAGATGTAGATGTATAGATAATAGTAGCGGGGAAAAGGGGAGCATTTCAAAAATGCATCAAAATTTCAAACTGTTTTATATCCCAAAAACCTATACAGATATTATGCTGAAATTTTATCAAATTGATGAGCTATTATATATGACCTATAATTTTGGTGAAAATTTTAAGTTGGGGAGTGTAAGTGGAGAGAGTTGGTGAGTCAAAATATCCAAAACCCTAATTGTTTTAGGGCTCCAGTAAAAAATACAAAATTGGAATTTGCAGGTGCATACACCCATTTGATAAACATAAAGAAAAATAATAATTTCAACCAAAACTATTATGTACGAAAGGGAGGCTCTAACGTGCACAAGGTGTTTCATGTATTTTAAAAAAACACACAAAAACTCAATATTTGTCATTGAAATATTCCGTTATGATGTTGAAATTTGATGAATTTAATAAAAAAAAATGCATAAAAGTTCAAGATATTAGAACTTCGAATATTATCAAAACTTCTACCTATGTACAAAAATTTTTTCAAGAATTTTTAAGAAATCTATTATCAAAAACAAATTAAAACATAACAGAATTATGATTGGGCTTAAAGCCCAATCATATGATACTCTAGATGATATGGAAATGACTTTAATATACCGGAAAATGTATCATCTCAAATTCTTTCGAATAGTCAAGAAACTTTTGCATGGGAGGTGGTAGAAGTAGAGGGGGAGGTTTGTATTTTTCGTATATGAGACCGAACATGGCATGCAAAATGTTTTTGCTGAATTTAAAGTTTTTAGTTTTCATTATTTTTAAAGAAATTGGTCATAGTTTTCCTGAAATTTGGGGCATTTGTATGGGAGGTGGCAGAGGAAGTGGAGCGTTTAAGATAATTTTGAAACTGCTTATCATCATACTTATCACCATGCTTTGATTCAATTTCAAAGTCGATAGCTCTCATATACTTGAAGGAGAAGTGTTTTTCTTTAATTTATAATACAGATATTTGTATGGGAGGTGGTAGAAGGAGTGAAGCCGAGCTGATAATTTTTTCTAACACTTATTTTAATTATTAAGAAACAAATTCTGGCAAAATTTGAAGTTTGTCCTTTTTCTAGTTTGAATGGAAATCGATAAAATACATTTAACCAAAATTATGCATTTGTATGGGAGGGATAAGAAGGAGTGTACGAATCAAAACAAAATTTTTGACACTATTAATATTTCTATTTGTATACTATATACAATGTATCAAGTTGATAGCTTTAACAGTTTCGATGAAAAATAATTTAACTTAAATTTCAAAATTTCGTGAAATTTATATGGGAGGGGGTAGAAGGAGTGAAGTGAAGTTGATAATTATTTTTCAAGTAAATTGTAATTGTAGTAGAATTAATTCTGACAAAATTTCGTCTTTTTAGCTTTACGAGTTTCAATGAAAATCAAAAATATCTATTTTTCAAAATTGTCCATTTGTATGGGAGGGGTAGAAAGAATAAGGGGATCGGATCAATATTCCGTGATATTAATGACATCTATATCATAATACTTTGACCTACATTTCAAGTCGATAGCTTAAATAGTTTCAAAGAAAAATCAATTTTTTAATATTTCGAAATTTCATGAAATTTGTATGGGTAAGGAGTGGGGGGATGTAGCCCATTTACGAACTTTAAGTTACTTTTTTGCTAAAAATTACACACAAAAATTTTTAGCACTATAGCTCGAAGCGTTCGAGAGTTATGCTGTAGACAGACGCACAGACAGACAGACACACAGACAGACGGACAGACGTTCACTCGGAATCGAGGTTTTTGAGCGACAACAAATATTTCTGTACCCTTGGCGGCTCTGTGCGAGCGTTATTTCTTAGCGTTACAAACGGTAAGGCAAACATAATATACTCTCAGATTTCATCTAGAGTATAAAGATACTAAGAACTAGAAATTTTGTACGAACACTTTTAAAAATATTTAAAGCAAAGTTGCATTAAAAGTTTTCAAATCCCGCCTGCCCTTCTACCCACTCCCATACAAAAGTATAATTTCGAACAATTTCAATAAATCAACTAATAAGCAACAAATTAAAAGCTATGAACTCGAAATTTTGTACAAATACCTTTAATGAAAAACGAAAAAAAAAGTGAGTTGTAAATTTTGCGATTCCCTTACCTCCTCTACTCCCTCATACACCGAATTTAATAGAAATTGCATGAAAATTTATCTGTGAAACTAACTTTCTATATAGAGAATTTCTAACTTAATTAATAAATTATTAACATGTACCCCCTTCTATCGCCGTAATAATAATATTTTAATTTCACATGTAGAATCCAGAAGAATGGAAAAATATACAACCAGGTAAACTTTGCTCAGAATGCTCCTGGAAAAGGCTCATGGAAAAGATTATAGAGTATATTTATAAGAAGTTTGATACATAGATGATTCAAGTAAGGGAAGTTCGAATGCATAGATATAATTTACCAATCATACCTTTTATCCAATTTCGTGCAGCTGGATGACGGCTAATAAATGCAGCCTCAGCTTTGTCATACTGTTCGGTTCCATTTTTCATCTAAAAAATAAATTCTTTAGTAAATATTGAAATTAATGAAAAAAAACACAAAACTATACTTTAATGACATGTCCTGATATAATAACGCGGGCACAAGTTGGCTCCATTGGATCAACATTATCCTTACTGCATGATAAATCCTGGTCGTCTGATATCATTAAAGTAATTTTATTCTCGTTCTAGAAAAAAAAAATTATAAAATGCTTAGAGATCAGAAACACATATTTTTATTTCACCTTCACATCCTGTCCAGTAAAGTCCAACAATGTTAAATAAAAGAAAATATGACCGGTAGATGGCTCGTTTTTACCGCTATCTGCTATTGAAATGATATTTACCATTGGATAGCCTGTAATATTGGTTGCTGTTGAAATTGTGCCAGTTCCGGCCCAATCCGATTTATGGACCAATTCTCTGGCAACTCTGGCGTGATCTGTTGGCTTAATCTTCCGTACTACTGGTTCTATCTCAATGATTGTATGACCATTCCTACCTTCCGGTACCAAGTGACCCATCACATTGTAAGCCAGTACTGCGATAAGGAAAATTTCAAATTTGTACATCTGAAAATATTGTTTTACGTGATGAATATTTATCATTTTTAATCGCTGTGTGGATATCTGAATTTAAACATGGTTACTGATAAAAACGAAATAGACCAACCAACAAAATTATTCTGCACTTTTCTAGGTTTTACAAATATGAATGTGAAAAGAAGAAAAAATTTCGAAAATAAATAAATTAACAATACAAAATTATACTTGCACCAGTTCTTTGTTAATAAAAATTTCATTCCGAAATAATGAATAACACAAAAGAATTATTTACGCATTCAATTCAATCTTATAAAAGTTTATCGCACTATAATAAACATACAAACCGTGTAATTAAAAAAAAATCTAAATACCTTTGTCCAAATATATTCTGCCTTTTAAATAAACCAACAACCAATCAAAATATACTTGAGTATTCCAAGTTTATTATTATTTTCCAAATTTGTAATTTCTTGTTAGAATTCAATGATCTTTATTACTTCTTTACTCTTTGCAGTCTCGAACGAAATGTTTGAGTAAATCTCAGCTTTCAAAGCTACATATAACGATTTATTTTTGATCATGAACTTGTTAATCACATAGTCGGTCATCGGTCAATTTGTATACATATTAATGTATTTGTCATTGATCGGACCTGCGCTCCATTTTGCTGCGAGAAAAAAATTAAATACATTTAGCTTTTAGTTGATAAAATATTGTTATGGTTAAAAATGAAAAGAAAAACAATTTTAATCAGAGTGTACACAGTTAAACTATTTTTTCTTGATGAGCTTGTCTTTATTTTGCGTTATCAAAGAAGCTTGTTAACAGTGCAATTCATGATTTTTATTACAAATCAGAAATATTTACCGAGTCGGGCGTAACTTTATTATTATTGGCACAAGTTGGTGATGTGTGGGAAGTCAATATGCAGGTTTAGGTGGTAGAAGATTGGGCAGACGGAGGGAATGGAGGTTGAAATTCTTACATAAATGACGTTATGGATTAATTGTTTATCTTTTCTGTGTAAAATATTTAAAAAAAATCATGATTTCGACAGTAATCAAGTTTTAAAATTTGATAAAACCTCTAGAAAGCTGTCATTGCATAAACATGATATGCCCAAGGAGGATATATAAAAAGGAGTGACTATGAGCATGCTTTGCCTTGTAAGCAAAATGGGAATGAATGTATTTGCCTCCCTTACTACCGAAATGCTCGAAATTTTTCGAAAAAAATCGTTTCACTATCTTTGTCTGCCACACTTAAAAATATTGCAACTAACTCTTTCCCACGATAAATTGTTCGAAACAGTTGTCAAATTTTCGAAAAAAATTGTTTCGCTATTCTTGTTTGACATACTTAAACCCAAAGTAACTATCTCTGTTCCGCGTTAAATTGTCCGTTGCTAAAGTGCTTAGCTTAAACACAAACCAAAACTAATAAAAATTGAAAAAATAAAATTTTCTGAAATGAAACAGCAACCTTCATTGCACTGAAAATTAGTTTATTGCTGACTGAATATTAGCAACTAAGAGAGAATACAAATTATGGTATTTTTTTTGTAAAAGTTTGAAGCCAAGTTAAGCTTGGACACAATTTTCGAAAATTTCCGAATCAAAAAATATTCCCACATGAGACAGACTATCAGGTACTCCTTTTATATATCCTCCTTGGATATGCCTCAATTCTGGTTGACACTTGTCAGTTATTTTACTTCTTCGCAGTGTAAGTATCCTACTGCGTGCAAAAATTAATTTGTTTGCATTTTTTTTTAAACCAACATCCAGTTGCTCACAAAATTATTTGGTCCCTCTGGAATGCGAGCTAAATTCGTCATTTTAAGACACTAAAATGAAATATTTGAAAAAATTAAAAACTAGAATTTAATGTCGGGATATTGTAAATAAAAAAACAATACCTTTTATAATTTAAGTAGTTCAAATAAATTTATTAAATTAAAAAGAAAATAAAAGATTGGAAATCCATCTCACAAAATTGTTTGGTCATTTTTACTGTCTACTGTCTTTAATCGCCCGTTATAATTTTGCTGGTTAATTTCGGCGTATGTAATACTTCAATGAGTTCCCTGAAGAAGTTATTACAATCTGCAATCAGTTCTGACCATAGAAGTAGTAGTAAAGGAAGACCATTTCTGAAAGAGAATTGAAGCTTTTTTGCGTTGAAAAAAAAAATGAGTAAGAAAAAAACGAGAAATCAGTTTAAATCCCAGTGCAGCCGTTAATGTTTGAATAATTGGATGGGGGGCCTTGTATATTAAGTGTGCCTAATTCAGTGTGTATTTTTTTTCGCAAAACACAATTTTATCTATTAAAATGAAAAACGCAAACTTTGAAAATTACTTTTTTGAATGGTAGTGAAGATCTTGAGTATTTAATTTTTTTTTTGACAAAAATTAACGGAACTATCGTAAATGTAAGTCTTTTTTTGTTTTCTGATTTTTTCTGTGTATAAGTGTATTACACAAGCTCTGTGCTGCAGGGAATACATGATCGCAATTTTCACTCTTCACAGTGCAAACAGGTTTTCTTCAATATATGAAGGAAAAGTAAAAACATTCATATCACGGTCAATTTCTATCGTAGAGAAAATTTAAGAACACAATATTTATTTACGTTGGAATCGATTTAACATAGTTACTATAGTTTTTGTGTTATTTTTGAAAAACGCACTTTCAAAGGGCTTTTCGCACGTTTCAGCGCTATACTTTTTTTTAAATCATCTTGAGGTCTGAAAAACGCAAGTGCAAAGTTTCAAAGGCGCACGATTTATTTCCGATATAAATGCCATATCCACGACTTTGTTTTTTTAATAATCCTGAATTACTCAAACCAAAAAATTATTTTTTTTCTATTCGATTTATTATTTTTTTCTTTGAAACACTATATCACAACCTAAATCGTAATCTTCTAAAAGATCTTAAAAAAAAACCGATTGCGAATTTTAACACTCCAGCATTACAACCCTTTATACTACACCACTGCATTAATATCGAAATGCGCATATCATTTGGTCGATAAAAAATCATTCTCAAGTTTAATTTCTTTAAATTTGTTATTCTTGAATGAAAACTCAAGAAAAGCACAAAATCCCAACTGCGACCAGTTTCACTGTTTGTGTACTTACCTAAAAAATGATACCGCTTCGCCCTTTTTGACGTACTTTTTACCACAGGTGGAAATACAACACTTCATGTTTTTAATTCACTTAGTAATAAAACGCTACAAGTGTTTCTTCACTTAAAAACTCTTTTAACTTCCGAAATCCTTAGCAAATCGTTTATTGATTACACTATTTTATTGTCCTGAGTCTGAAAATATTCACTTTTCACTCATTTTCATTCAAGAAATCACTTTCGAAAAATTTTATTCTTTTCCCGCTTTTTTCACCACGTGACAAATTGACAGCTTGGTCGATCTTGTCCCGATCGTGTAACATCGAAGAAATACGACGGCTAAAAATAAACCGGTCTTGTAGGAACTTGCAAGAGGAATGATTTACGATAGAGAAAAGAGAGGCGATATCTGCACTTTTGCTTGTATTGTCGTCGAACTGAGAGCAAATTTACCGATTTTAGGGAATCTGAGAAGGGTCGGCGACAGGTGGGGATCGTTTTATTCATGTATAGGAATTGCTTCAGTTTTCTTTATAGGGCTTTATAGGGTGATTAAAGACAGTAGACAGTAAAAATGACCAAACAATTTTGTGAGATGTATTTCCAATCTTTTATTTTCTTTATACATATTCTAAGGTTCTGACGTTCAATATCATCAAAATGGGTCGTAGTAAAGAATTGGAAAATGATTTACGGAAAACAATAATAAGGTAAAGCTTTAAAGGGAAAATCTTATCACCAAATTGCAGGAATTGTTAACAAACCGTATTCCACAATTCAATACAATGTAAAAAGTTTCAAAACGAAGGACGGTCGTGGACGAAAAAAAATACTAAACGGTCGTGATGAACAAAATTCGAAAAAATCCAAAGTCAAGTGTACCAAAACTTAACCAGAAAATGCGGGAAACTACAGGACGAGAAGTGGCTGATGAAACGGTGCGCAGAATTCTTCACCGACAAGGGTATAATGGAAGAGTCGCTAGAAAAAACCATACATATCAACTGCAAATCGAATCAAACAAGTGGAATTCGCTAAAAAATATTTAGATAAGGATAATTCATTCTGGGAGACTGTTATTTGGAGTAACGAGTCCAAATTCAATATTTTCGGCGCAGATAGAAATCAAAAAGTGTGGAGAAAAACAAATACTTCGCTGAATAAAGAACACTTAGTCCCAACGGTGAAACATGGTGGCGGTTCACTTATAGTTTGGGGCTGTATGGCGGTAAACGGCGTGGGACACCTGCATTTTATTAATGGAATAATGAATAAATAGGTGTATTTAGACATATTAAAAAAAAATATTAAGGATAGTGCTATGAAATTGGGAATGACAAGTGTCTGGAAATTCCAGCAAGACAATGACCCAAATCACATGGCTTTTGTAGTCAAAAGTTGGCTGCTGTACAACGTACCTCAACAACTCGAAACGCCTCCACAGTCTCCAGACCTAAATCTTATTGAGCATCTGTGGTCAATCTTGAAAAGAAAGGTTCAGGATCATAACATAAAAAACAAAAATCAGCTGAAAACTGTTTTAAAAAAGGAGTGGGACGAAATACGTGTTTCTTCCACTGCTAATTTAGTAAAAAGTATGCAGAATAGACTAAAAGCTGTTATTAAAGCAAACGGATGCCCCACCAAGTATTAAATAGGTTTAGTTAAAAGAATTAAATGTATTAAAACTATGAACTAATGATCAAATAATTTTGTGAGGTGAATTTCCAATCTTTTATTTTCTTTTTAATTTAATAAATTTATTTGGACTACTTAAATTATAAAAAATATTGTCTTTTTATTTACAATATCCCGACATCAAATCATAGTTTTTACTTTTTTCAAATATTTTATTTTAGTGTCTTAAAATGGCGAATTTAGCTCGTATTCCAGAGTGACCAAATATTTTGTGAGCAACTGTAACTATAAATTAATTAATTTATTGACATGGATATGTCTAATGGCTCGACTCAATCAACAATTTGGGCATCGAAAATTTGTTACTATGAGTCTATCTCTCTAACAGGCGTGCATAGATTTAACTGATCAATAGGCACGAAACGACAATAAAAGGAAAACGCGCCCTACTTGGCCTCCGCATTTTACCATCTGAACGTATATGGATGGTGATTGTAGATGGTAGCAAAAGCATACTGCTTACGGTGTACCGGTACAAATCGCAGAAGTTTTCTTCGCACTCGCACATTTATAACACATCCCAGCTCATTCCGACGAGTTCGCAGCTCAGAACAAATCTCGCAAAACAAATCGGCGCTTAACTACGAAAGCACACCTCACCACTTCGCACATCATTCCGTGGCGAGCTTTGTGAGCTAAAAAAAGGTCCGTCGATGAAGTGCAACCGGTGGGTTCTTCTTTTTTTTGGTTGTTAATTCATTTGGTTTCTCTGTTTCAATTCGTAATAGCAGCAATCACAGAGGATCACTATGATTGCAAAAGAGCATTTTTTGTCGTCCCTAATGGTGATCATTCGGCTGCCATACAGAGCTCGGCCGTGGGTGAAATAGAAATTTTTTTGACCCCAAAAAATTTTGCATGGGGAGGTAGGAGGGGTGATAGTATTAAGCTAGTTTTATTCCTATCATGCTAAAGTAGCTATAAAAATGTTTTATACAAAATGCAGCCTCGAAAAATTGAATAGGAACTGAGAAAATTATTCTATTATTAGTTTGTGTGGGAGGTGGTAGAAGGAGTGAGACAATTTTAGTGATTTTTTCAGAAATAACTAAGAATATTATAAAAACATAACAGGGCTACGATTGCGCGTAAAGCGCAATCTTACAATACTCTAGATGAAATATAATTTTTTGTGATCCCAAGAAACTTTGTATGGGGAGTGTTAGAAAGGGTGATAGCATTGAACTAATTTTTTCCCCATCATGCTAAAGTAGCTATAAAAATGTTTTATACAAAATGCTTACTCCAATAGTTGAATAGGAGCTGAGAAAATTAATGTGTTAGATTTAGTGAAAATGTGCAGTTTGTATGGGAGGTGGTAGAAAGAGAAGGGGGATTCGAGTGATTTTTTCAGAAATAACTAAGAATGTCATAAAATTAACATCTCTTAAATTTTAGACCAGTAACATTCATACTTTTCAAGAAAATAGATTTTTTATGAAGTTGTGAAACTGTGTCATATTGTATGGGAGGGGGTAGAAGCAGTAAAGCTAATCAAATTTTTTTTCTAATCTTAGTGATAATGCTAAATAAGTATTTATTACAACATGTGAGCTCGATAAATGTTAAATGTTCTGAGAAAATTGGCTTAGAGCATTTCATGAAAAAGTGTAATTTGTATGGGAGGGGTTGGAAGGAGAGAGAGTACGCAAATAATTTTTATACTGTATATTGAAAATATTATGAAAGTAATATGTCCCGAAATTACGACTAATAGCTTTTATACTTTTCGAGCAAATCCATTTATTGTGGAATTGCGAAATTGTGTCATTTTGTATGGGAGGGGGTAGAAGGGGTGAAGCTAATCGTCTAATTTTTTTTGGGCTTACCAACAATTTTAAATTAATATTTAGTGCATAATTTCAGCTCGCTAAATTTGATACGCACTGAGTAAATTGGCTTAGAGTAATTCATGACAAGTACAGTTTGTATGGGAGCTGGTAGAAGGAGGGGGAGGACACGCATAATTTTTATACGGTAGATTGATATTATCATAAAAGTAATATATTCCAAATTTCAGGCCAATAGCTTTTATACTTTTTGAGCAAATCCGTTTATTGTCAAATTGCGCATTTGTGTCATTTTGTATGGGAGGGGGTAGAAGGGGTGGAGCGATTTGGCCCGTTCACGAACTTGACCTTACTTTTTTGTCAAAAACGTCATGTACGAAATTTGAGCTTTCTAGCTCAACGCGTTCTCAAGCTAGAGAGCGAACGGACGGACGGACAGACGGACAGACGGACAGACGGACAGACGGACAGACGGACATCCGGTTTTGAGATTTTTGAGTGATAATATTAACTTCTGTATTCATCATTTTTTTCTCCGAGCCTTATTTCTTGGCGTTACAAACTTTAGAGCAAACTTATAATACTCTCAGATTCCATCTATAGTATAATTAATATCTCTTAAGTTTCAGACTAGTGACATTCATACTTTTCAAGAAAATGTGATTTTTTTGTGAAGTTGTGAATCTGGGTCATACAATATGATCCAGAGGGGGAGGGGGTAGAAGCAGCAAAGCATATCACTTAATCTTTTCTGATCTTAATAATAATACTAATTAAGTATTTAGTACAAATTTTTTTCTAACACTTATTTCAATTATTAAGAAAAAATTCTGGCAAAATTTTAAGTTTGTACTTTTTCTAGTTTGAATGGAAATCGATAAAATGCATTTAACAAAAATTATGCATTTGTATGGGAGGGGGTAGAAGGAGTGTACGGATCAAAACAAATTTTTTTCGCATTATTAATATTTCTATTTGTATACTTTATACAAAATATCAAGTTGATAGCCTTAACAGTTTCGAAGAAAAATAATTTAATTTAAATTTCAAAATTTCGAGAAATTTGTATGGGAGGGGGTAGAGGGAGTGAGGTGAAATTGATAGTTATTTTTAAAATAAATTGCAATTATAGTAGAATTAATTCTAACAAAATTTTGTTTTTTCAGCTTTGCTAGTTTCAATGAAAATCGAAAATATGTACTTTTCAAAATTGTCCATTTGTATGGGAGGGGGTAGAAGGAGTAAAGGGATCAAGTCAATATTCCGTAATATTAATGATATCTATATAATAATACTTTGACCTAAATTTCAAGCCGATAGCTTAAATAGTTTGAAAGAAAAATCAATTTCTTAATATTTCGAAATTTCATGAAATTTGTATGGGAGGGGGTAGAAGGAGTGGGGGGATGTAGCCCATTCACGAACTTAAAGTTACTTTATTGCTAAAAATGACACACAAAAATTTTCAGCACTATAGCTCAAAAATTTCGAGAGTTATGCTGTAGACAGACGCACAGACGGTCACTCGGAATCGAGGTTTTTGAGCGACAACAAATATTTCTGTATCCTTGGCGGCTCTGTGCGAGCGTTATTTCTTAGCGTTACAAACGGTAAGGCTAACACAATATACTCTCAGATTTCATCTAGAGTATAAAAATCTGTCTGTCTCTACGCCGTCCGCCGGTGTGTGTGCTCAGCGCACATTAATTCCCGAACCCTTCAAGATAGAAAGTTCATTTTTGGGGCGATTGTAGATAGTTATGGATCTCAGGCAGACACACATTTTGGGGGGCGGGGGGAGCGCTAAAACCGAAAAATAAGAAATCAAATATATCAGCCATTCCAGCTAGGAAGCTAAAAATCAACATACATATAGAAAGGTTTGTGGGACAAACTTTAAAAATAATTTAATTTTTTTACCCATTGGGGTGCGAAAAAAGGAGGGGGGGGGCTAAAAGCCAATTGTGTTTTCAAATGATTATATCTTTGAAATTACTTACTATAAAAAATTCATATTTTGGGACCATTAAGGTGGCATATATGTAGATTCACTATAATCAGCTTAGTGAGCGGCTAATTATTATAAGGGGGTGGGTCAGGAGGTGCAAAGAAAAAGACTTAAAAATCAATATCTCGGCTATTTATTAAGCTATGTAATTGAAACTTGGAACGTATATTAATCTATACTAGCAAACTACGAGAAAAATATAACATTTGGACATGATAGTAGTGGGGAAAATGGGGAGCATTTCAATAATGGTGCACTTTTCAAAATTTCAAACCATTATATCTCAAAACTAAGTGCAGATATCAAATTAAAATTTTGTTAAATTGTAGAACTACATAATCTTTAATTTTGGTAAAAATTTTAAGATGAGAGGTGTAACTATTTAATATACATAGAAAAAAAAATAATTTCTTCCATAATTGTTAATAACCGAAGTGGGGGTCTAACGTGCACAAGGTGTTTCATGTGCAATGAAAAAACACATAACCTGAAATTTTTTAAATGAAATTTTAAGGTTGAAACTTGAAAATTTGCAAAATGTATTTAAAAAAATCTCTAAAAGTATGAAATATTAAATGGTTGAATATCTTCAAAACTTCTACCCCCCATATTTAAAAAAAAATATTTTTTCAACCATTTTTAAGAAATGAAATATCACCTAACTAATAAAAAATTTCAATTTAAAATTTTTCACAAAAACTTTTAAAAATAATTGAAACGAAACTGCGTCAAAAGTTTTGCGATCGCCTGCCCTTCTCCCATACAAAAGTATGATTTCGACCAATTTCAATAAATCAACTACTAACCAACAAATTGAAAGCTACGAACTTGAAATTTTGTACGAGCTCATAACAAAAAAAATTAAATAAAACTGCATTACAAATTTTACGATTTCCTTACCTCCTCACATACAAATGTTTGATTTCGTGAATGTAAAATACACCGAATTTTATGAAAATTGTATGCAACTGACATTCTGTACAGAGAATATTGGACGTGATTCAAGCAATCAATTAAAAAATTATAAACATCCCCCCACCCTTACTATCACCTCTCCCCTAAAAACCCAAACTTGCATAAACGAATGAAATGTTAATTACATGTACTGGAGCGATTGATCCTATTCGCAATTAAGTGCTCGACAGCAACCCTGTACTAAAGGGGGTTCCACTTGTAAAATGGGGTTACACTTAGTCTTCCTTAACCACTCTAACCTGCACATTGACTTTCCATGCATCCTCAACTTATCCCAAAAATAATTAAGTTGCGCCCAACTTGTTGGCAGTTGATTTTCTCATAGCCTTGGGATCAGAGTCAAAATATTTCACAGAGTCCACAAGCTTTCTATCTTGCCCATAGACTCAAAAAATTTTCGCATAAAAAATTTCTACCTCTCAAATCAACGATTTTAATTGGCTGACTCCCTATTTATACTTTCCAAAAATTTAAACAGCTGAGACATATTTTACACGTAGATTGTTCGCATGTGTACGTGTAGATTGTACGCAGTTGGTGTGATTATTTCGAGAAGTTCTCTTCAGTCTGTAAACTTTGTACGTATAGTTAAACTGTGCTTGGGATATCTTATAATATTAATAGTATTTGATGTAACTGATCTGAAATTTTAAATATTCCATTTCCATGACAAACGTTTATTTAAAAAAAAAAACCGGAATCCCTTAATCCCTTTCTTCTACCTCCAATGAAAACTGCACCATTTTACTTTATTATTTTAATAATAAAATATTGTGATCGACACAGAAAAAAAAAAAAAAAATTTGCTACCCTGAAATTTTGTTTTTTCGCGTTTCATGACTAAATTAGCCTAAAAAAGCAAAAAAAAAAAATCCGTCCCGCCGTACGCCGTACATATGGACTCTTACCTCCAAGACCGTTAAAGGTAGAATGTTGATTTTTAGGTGGGTTATTAACTTGGTAAGTGAGCTCCATTATTCAAATTTTGGGAGTGTGGGGTGGAAGGGGGAGGCGGGGGGATGGAAAAAGTCGAAATATACACTTGCTAATATCTTCACCACGAATGCAGATAGAAAGATGAAAATCAGCACACGTATAGAGAGAGCTGTGGGACATATTCCAAAAATAATTTAATTTTTTTATCCATTGGCGTCCGTAAAGGGGGGGCTAAAAACAAATTGTCGGCCGAATCTTTTTTTGAAATGGTTATATCTTCGAAACTACTTACCATAAAAAATTCATATTTTGGGACAATTAAGATGGCGTATAGATCCACCAGAATCAGCTTAGAAATAGGCTTATTATTGTAAGGGGAAGGGTCAGGGCGGGGGGGGTGCAAGGAAAAACACTTAAGAATTAATATCTCAACTATCTCTTAAGCTATGTAATTGAAATTTAAAACATATACTAAGCTATACTAGCGAAATACAAAAAAAATATAAAATTTGGTCATAATAGTAGTGGGGTGAAATGGGGAGCATTTGAAAAATGGTGCACTTTTCAAAATTAGAAATCATTATATCTCAAAATTAAGTACAGATATCGAATTGAAAATTCGTCAGATTATAGAACTACATAATTTATAATTTTGATAAAAATTTTAAGTTAGGGGGTGTAAAGGGAGGGAGGTGGTAAGCAAAAATGTCGAAAATTTTGAGTGAATTTTTTAGGACTCTGCTCAAAGATAGAAACTTTAAATTTTGCATGTGAATACATCTATTTGATATACATAGAAAAAAAATAATAATTTGATCCACAATTGTTATGAACCGACCACCCCGGTCTAACGGGCACAAGCTGTTTCATGTGCAACGAAAAAAACACGAAAACTGAAAATTTTTGGATGTAATTTTAGGGTAGAAACTTGAAAATTTGGGAAATATATTTAAAAAAAATCCCTAAAAGTATAAAATATTAACTGGTCGAATACCTTCAAAACTTCTACCCCCTCCCATACAAAATTATTTTTTCGACCATTTTTAAGAAATTAATTATCACCTAACTATTAAAAGCTATCCATTTGAAATTTTGCATAAGAACTTATAAAAATATTTGCAAAGAAATTATTTTAAAAGTTTCAAAATCACATTTGCCCTTCTACCCCCTCCCATACAAAAGTATGATTTCGACCAATTTCATTAAATCAACTAATAACCAACAAATTAAAAGCCACGAACTTGAAATTTTGTACGAGCAGCTTACAAGAGAAAGGAAATAAAATTGCGTCACAAATTTTGCAATTCCCCTACCTCTTCTACCCCCTCCCGTACAAAATTATTTTTTCGAGCATTTTTAAGAAATCAGTTATCAGCTAACTCTTAAAAGCTATCCATTTCAAATTTTGCCTAAGAACTTATAAAAATAATTGAAATGAAATTTTGTTAAAAGTTTTGCAATCGCGCTTGGCCTTCTACCCCCTCCCATACAAAAGTATCATTTCGACCTATTTCATTGAACCAATTAATAACCAACAAATTAAAAGCTACGAACTTGAAATTTTGTACGATCACCTTACAAAAGAAAGGAAACAAAACTGCGTCACAAATAAATAAATATACCCCCTCCCATACAAAATTTATTTTCTGAGCATTTTCAAGAAATCAGTTATCATCCAACTCTTAAAAGCTATCCATTTTAAATTTTGCACGAAAACTTACAAAAATAATTGAAATGAAATTCCTTTAAAAGTTTTGCAATCGCGCTTGCCCTTCTACCCCTCCCATACAAAAGTATCGTTTCGACTTATTTCTTTGAACCAACTAATAACCAAAAAATTAAAAGCTACGAACTTGAAATTTTGTACAAGAACACTACAACAACCACCCTAACCACTCTAACCTGCATATTGACTTTCCACCCATCCGCAACTTGTCCCAAGAATAATAAAGTTTCGCCCGACTTGTTGGCAGTTTATTTTTACCAGTTATCAAATTAATCAAGCTCAAATTCGATGGAAAGTAATTTAGTATCGATTCATCCCGCCACTCTTTTTATCATCACCCATGTAAATTCTCCAATTTGTCAATTTTTTTGGAAAATATAAAAACTATATTCTGAAATTTTAAACTTACCATTTTTATGAAGACTATTTATTTTTCTATACAAACTGAACCATTTCGTAATAATCTTCAACTTCAATAGTACTATAATCCAAATCGGGGTTTTGCGTTCTGAACGTCAGGCTCCTTAATATTTTTAAATGCTATTGTGGAAGGGTTATCATTATACCTTTTGCGAGTGCTATTATTATAAACAAAAACAAATTAATAATTTTAAAACAAAAAAAAAGACAACGACAGACAAAACAGGACAGAACGGACGGACGTATTAACAAAATTAAAAAAAAAAATTAGAAATTAATAATACAAAATGGGAGGAGAAATAAAATAATTTATTACATATTATCGGGTAAGTCTTTTTTTTTGCATTTCCTTTTATTTTGATTTTTTTTTTTGGTTTTTTTTTTAAATATCCATAATATTTCTTTAAAGATGATTAAAGGCTAAAAGAGCCATAAATAGAATGAACCCGAGCGCTTAGCTCATTCGCCCCGAACCTCGACATGGGGCCACGACACAATGATCTTTAGAAGAAGGTCGTGGCTGAGGTAGGGTGGGCAGACAGGGCGCTATAACACCAAAGCGCCCTGACAAATCGCGAAGTCGAGCAACTCCATCCGCTTCCTGGTCTTTCGCGAACTGTGGGGAAAATAATCCCAATTTTCACCCAACCCGTAGTAAGCCGACACGAAATTTTGTTGTCCAGGCCATGGGTTTAATGGTCTGAAGTCGGAACAAGAACCACCCCACACTGCCGTAGCTAGTCCCGGCCGCCAGCAAGCGTGTCGCTTCCGTTCCGATTTCAGCCACCAATTCAGACGTAGGTGGAATTGGCCCTTCTATCCGCGAACCCTGACGTGTTGTTCGTTTCCCTTCCGAATTATTTTGACTTGATGTCAAAATAATTCACTCCTCCAAGCGAAAAGCGTTGAAAATCCATCCATTATTCCATTACGATGGCCCAAATCAAACCTTGGCCTCCTGTATATTTTGCCTCCATCTATCTCGATTCAGTGACCGCGTCCTCCAGTTTGAGTATCTTAGTAGTGATTTGCTGTCTGCGTCAATAGAATTCTCCTAGCGCTTCCGTGGTTTTCCTACCAGTATTCGCCCATTGACTTTTCCTTTTAGTGTGCGTTTGAGAATTCATCCGTTATCCATCCGCTCCACATGACAAGCCCATTGTAGCTTCTTAAATTTTATGAGGGTTGACATTTCAGGATTGTCGAAAATGCTCCTTCACCCTACCATAACTTAATAGCTTTGCCTAATTTGAGGATCTTTAAGGGAGCCATGTTGGCTAGTTCTTCGGTAGAAAGGAAACCTTTTCCAAGAAGATTGTGTCTTTTCCTACTGCTCCACTGTGACATAGGATGTGTACTGTCGTTTCCGAGTCCTCGAGACAGAGGCGACAAATGTCGGTTTCAGCTAAGCCCATATTTTTGAGGTGCTGGTTTACTCCACTGTGCCCCGTCATTAGACCGATTAGAGTATCATTCTTGCTGAATTGTAGAATATGCTCCACTTTGTGGTATGATCAGTTTTTTTGAGATAGACAAGTCTGGAAGTCTATTCCAGTAGATTTTATGTTCTTGTTCTACCCATTTTCTAAATATGAGGTTGAAGTACCCTTTCGGTTTTCCGCAGAATGGCTCTGGACCAATAAAATTTGTTTCTGCGCCGTTTTGCTAGGCGATCAGCCTCTTCATTTTCCTCAATTTCCATATGTTCTGGTACCCACATTAAGATTACATCATTCCTTTTCCCCAGGATAATTAGGTTTTGAAGGCAGTCCCATACTATCATCGATCCGTGTTTATTGGATGCATAGCTCCATTGCAATTAGTTTGGCCTGGAAGATAGTGGCTTCTTTGCCGAGTGGTTTTGAAACCGAGAAGTTAGGACCTTTGACTCCGGCTCCTGTCCCCTCAGAGGCACGCGAGCCATATGTATACCAGATGGTTGATCCCTTTACTATTTCAGATAGCATGGATTGCCAGTCTTTGCGTTCTCTAATGGGGTTTTAAAGTTAAATTTTGTCGGCATAGCGTCCGATAGTGTGGAAGTTAAAACCACTATTTTTGGGTTTTTTAGGATTTTGAGGTGACCTCTAAAATCCCCTGATTTGTGATTGTTTTTCTCCTGTATGCGTAACACACCTTTGATAGCCTCCTTATTATTATTTGGAGATGTATCGGAGGGATGTTAAGGAACATTTCCATTGCCGCTGTAGGACAGGTTGTTGAAAAGTAAATAGCATATTTTGTAACGTAACTAGCATTAACGCAAATAGCATAATTTGTATTTTTTTTCATAATGACCTAGTCGATAACTGTCTTGCAATATCATCAAAGAATTGCATATTTGTAGTTGTTTTTTTAGTGACCTAGTCGATATTCATTTCAATATTACTAGGCCACGATATTGGCACTCATTAATATGCAGTGTCATAATAATTTTAAGTCTAGATTTGTACGATAAATTTACACCTGTACGATATGTATTTTATCAACAAAGCAGAAAAATGCAGATGTGCATACATATTATTGTAGGAAATAACTTAACGTTAACGGTCATGTTTATTTACTATGTTATGGTTGCTTATGAAACTTTCAATGGGTATTAATGTATAAATAGATGTAAGCTATGTAAAAGAAATTAGAACCAGTTAATAAAGTTAAGAGCACACAAGCTTTGTCTTTTTACTTTGAGTTCTCAGTTTAACACTTGTCTTAAGGACTTGTGTTTTTTAAGTGGTCTAAGAACCGAACAATCGTCTTACGGACTTTTGTATTTAAGTTGGAAAACCAAACATCCTTTTTCAACACAGGTTTTCATTACTCCTGTAATACCAAGGCAAGCTAGCCTTTGGAGTTTTTGTAGCGTAAGCTCTGCTTTTCGTTGTAAAATTTTAGTCCATCATATCGTTGATCCGTATGTGACTATTGGGAGAATGATTGATCTGTAACACCAGTAAATCATTTTGGGCTTTAATCGCCATTTTCTGCCAAATAAGCTTTTACAGACCCAAAATGCCCTTAAAGCTTTGGCATGAGTCCATTCTATATGTTTGTTCCAGTTGAGTTTACTAGCCAGTATAACACCTAGATATTTTACCTCATCTGAAAAGGGAATTGGTGTTCCATTTATTGAAGGAGGTATAATGTGGGTTTTCCTTCTATTTGTAAATGGTACTATCTCAGTCTTACTTGGGTTAACTGACTGACACCAGTTCATTATCACCTCTAAGGCTGATTGTATCCCTTCCGATATTATTAAATCATATTTGCCTCTAATGACAATGATAAGGTCATCGGCATATCCTATTGCCTCGAATCCTTGATCTGTACGACGGTCCAGAAGCTCATCTTCTACAATTGACCAAAGAAGTGGAGATAGTACCCCACCTTGGGGACAGCCCCTATAGGTCTGTGCAGGCAATGTGTTATTACCTAGATCCGAGGTTGTCATTCGGTTCTTTAGCATGGTGTGTATCCATTGTATCGTGGCCGTTTCCAAACCCTTTTTCCTAGCTGTTGCTATTATGGCTTCATGGGGAGTATTGTCAAATGCTCCTTCTATATCTAGGACTGCGCAAAGGGCAATTTCTTTATAGTCTTTTGCCTTTTCGATTTGTCTTACCAATCCATGAAGGGCTGACTCGGTTTTCTTCTCTCATAGGTCCGAGGATTATTCTGAGGACCTTTCTTTCAAAGGTGTTAAGTCATTTTTCGGATGTCTGAGTTAACGTCCTCGTTTCGCATGACACATGTCTTTTTATTATTTTATATACCTTTAATTTAGTCTTCCTGTGCACGTTCTTGTTTTTAATTCTTGGAAGTACCGAATAATACGTTTTATTTGCCAACATTATCCTTCTGTTAATTTCGATGGGCTCGCTTCCATCCTTTGGTAAGTTTGCACCTAGATATACATAGTTGTAACCTTTTCTAGGTTGTATGTATGTAGTCTCCTACTGTAAAATTTGTTCTGATTGGCGCCTTTTTCATAGCTTGTGTTATAACTTGTGGGCCGTTTGTGGCAGCCCCAAACATGTGGCAACACAAACTGTTATACAATTATAATGACATAATAATAATAAACGTCAAGACCTTCTTCTTGATCTGACAGTCGAATACGACAGACGTGTTTTAGCTTCGCGATAACTGGTGACCCCGACAAGGACATAACCGCACAATCGCCGCTACGACGACGAAGTCATCGTTCATATTAGCATTTTTCGCAATTATCGTTCGCCCAGTTTTCAACTTCGACACTTAAAACTAATCAAAAAAAAAAAAAAGTGAAATCATCGCTAAACGGTGAACGCAAAAACGCACTCAACAAAAGCAACGTAGTGAATTTAAAATTCTTCTGTGCAAAATTCTTCTTCGCTGCTCCTCCGGTAGAAGACAAAAATTGTTCTTTTCCCTTCGCATACAATTTTTCACACTTTCAAAATCGTGATTGCCGTCACCGTCTTGAGACGGATCCGCGAATAACGCATGTGCTGTATTTCCTTAAGTTTGCCCACAGTCTTATTTGATCGAGTCGCAAACAAGGTACCCGGAAAGGACACGCATCAGCCGACGAGATATCGTTTTCCCATCAACCGCCGCCCCTTCGACGGCCACATCGAAAGCACATCGCTTAACCTAAAAAACAACAACGAAGCGCCAAAGCGGGCGAAAGAGCAGCAGTTTTTACACGTGGAAACTAGAGCCAAGCGCACGTTTCTACCATTTTTTCAAGCCACACACACATGTGGAAAACGGACATATCGAAAAGCAGCAATTAGCAGCAGCCAGCAAGTTTCAACAAACTATACAAAGACCAGCTATATTTATTTTCTCAGCATTTTCGCAACGAAGAAAACGATTCACCATCATCAAGAAAAAAAACATAGGTTAGGTTACATTTATTTCTTTTTGTTTAATTTTTTTATAGATTTAATTTTTCGTCATTTTGAAATAAGCCTTAAAAGCAATTTTTGAATCATTTACAAATCATATTATCAAATCATTTTCACATTCAAGCCTTATACTTGCAACATTTTCAAATTCAAAACTATAATCATATCATTTACATATTCGAATCATATTATTGGATCTTTCCATTTTCAAATTAGTACTGGATCATTTCCACTTTCCTTTTTCCTCCTTATTTCCTCAAAGACAACAAAAAATCAAAATATGACAGAAGAAACAAACCCCTCCGACAAAACTAACTCAAAAACAAAAACGACCGTCGATAACTCGTTTCAAGTAGATACACTAAAGTTACCTCTCTTTTGGAGTAGTGACCCGGACCTTTGGTTCATCCAGATAGAAAACCAATTTCACATTAAGGGCATTACCTCCTCAAACACTAAGTATCAACATTTGGTAGCTTGCCTGCCACAAGAAACCATGAGAATGGTCAGCAACATCTTACGAAATCCACCGCAAGATGAAAAATATCAGATACTAAAAACAGCTATTCTTTCAAGAACCACAGACTCCGAAGAGTCTAGACTCAACACTCTTCTTCACAAAGTCGAACTCGGAGATGGAAAACCATCCGATCTGTTTCGATCAATGGAATCCCTTGCAAGCAGCAATAGACTAGTAAACCCATTGTTACTTAAAAAATTATGGATGGACAAATTGCCATCACCAATTCAAGCCTGCATAACCATTTTAGAAGAAAACACATCCAATGATAAATTATTAGCTATAGCAGATAAAATTTTTGAAACTTCCAGTCAATCTCATTTACATGAAATGCAATATTTTCCTGTTAATAAAACTTTTAAAGAAAACAACACACTTGACAACCTCAACAGTAAAATACACCAATTGACACAAAAAATCTGTCACCTGGAAAACATATCTAGATCCAGATCGCGACACCGTAATCCTAGCATTCGGTCACTCCGCAATTCATCCCATCACAGATCCACATCTTCAAATAATAATTCGACATGTTGGTATCACCAAAAGTTTGGTATCAATGCACGAAAATGCATTCAACCCTGCCAATACAAAACAAACCAAAAAAGTAGCTCTTCAAAAAACTTGAAGTAGACACTCCGCTTGCGGCAGCGGAGTCGATCCACACTTCTCGCCGCCTATTCATTCAAGACAATAGCACCAAAATAACATTTCTCATCGACACAGGCGCGGATATTTCAATAGTCCCAAAGAAAATGTTCTCAAAACGCGCAGTTCTATGTGACAGACGCCTGATCTCTGCAAATGGCTCACCAATCACAACCTTCGGATACAAACAGCTATCTTTAAATCTAGGCTTACGCAGATCTTTTGAGCATAATTTTATAATCGCTGCAGTCGATCATGCTATCATAGGAGCAGACTTCCTTTACAAATTCAACCTAGCAATCAATCTTCGGCAGAGAAAACTGATTGACCAACATACACAAATCTCAGTGCTTTGTAGCATGAGTAATTTCAGCTCCACCAGCCCTAAACTCTACCCAGTTGAAGGCGAATACGGAGCCATTCTAAATAAATACCCCAACCTTCAAACACCACCCGATTTTACATCAGAAGTTAATCACAACGTAGTTCACCACATCCACACTCAAGGCGAATTACCATCCGCACGAATGAGAAGACTAAACCCTACAAAATATAAAATAGCAAAAGAAGAATTCGATGTAATGCTTAGACTAGGCATTTGTCGTCCTTCCTCGTCACCTGTAGCATCACCACTGCATATGGTTCCCAAGAAAAATACCAATGGTTGGAGACCATGTGGTGATTACAGACACCTTAATACCGCAACCGTTTTTGATAAATATCCTCTACCAAATATGCAAGACTTCACTATGCACTTACATAATTGTACGATATTTTCAAGAATAGATCTCGTACGAGCGTACAATCAAATACCAGTAGCAACCGAAGATATATATAAAACCGCAGTCATAACTCCATTCGGACTCTTTGAATTTTTGCGAATGCCATTTGGTGTAAAAAATGGAGCACAAACATTCCAAAGATTCATCAACGAAGTACTACATGGTTTAACTTTCACTTTTGCTTACGTCGATGACATCCTCATCGGAAGCAAATCCCCAGATGAACATAAAACTCACCTTACACTCTTATTCGAAAGACTTCAGAAATATGGCATTAAAATTAACCCCACCAAATGCATTCTCGGTGTTACGCAATTAGAATTTCTAGGTCACAATATAAGTAAAAATGGTATTTCTCCACCTAAAAGCAAAGTCCAAGCTCTCGTGGAATTTCCAGCGCCTAAAACAATTAAGCAACTACAGCGTTTCTTAGGCATGACCAACTTTTACCACAGATTCATTCCCAATTTCGCTATCTTAGCCGCACCTTTATACGATCTCTTAAAGAAGGAAAATCAAAAAAAGATAAAATTGCCATTTAAATTGAACTCACAACACGAGGAATCTTTTAACAAACTTAAATCAAACCTTCAAACTTGCGTAATGCTAGCACACCCCAATCCATCCGCAAATATAAGCTTATGGGTTGACGCATCCAGCGACGCCGTGGGAGGCATTTTACAACAATATAATAGAGACAAATGGGAACCTCTTGGTTTCTTTTCCAAAAGATTACAACCACCCCAAAAGAAATATTCTTCGTTTGATAGAGAACTTCTAGCATTATACTTGTCCATAAAACACTTCCGCTATTTCGTGGAAGGAAAATATTTCACTGTTTATACAGATCACAAACCACTCACCACAGCAATATCCTCCAAAGGAGATAAATCTCCACGACAAACAAACCATCTATCCTTCATATCACAATTCACGAATGACATAAGATACATTAGAGGTTGCCACAACATAGTTTCAGACGCCCTCTCAAGAGTTTACATAGAAACCGTCGTCTCCTCCGATAAAATAAATTTCGAAATATTAAAAAAAGAACAGGCCACAGACGAACAATTAAAACAAATTACAGCAGACACTTGGAAAAAACCCTCAAGCGCCTTGTATAAGCTCGAGAAAATACTAATTCCACTAGAAGACTTTGAAATTTGGTGTGAAACCTCCACAGATGTAAAAAGACCATACGTTCCACAAACATTGCGTCGTGTTTTATTCAACAAAATACACAACCTGTCCCACCCAAGCATAAAAACTACCAGAAAATTAATAACCGCAAAATATTTTTGGCCAAATATGAACAAAGAATTAAACATTTGGTCAAGAACCTGTATTAATTGTCAGAAAGCTAAAGTATCACGTCACACAGTATCCCCACACGGACATTTTGATGCACCAAAAGGTAGATTTGAACACATCCACATGGATTTGGTAGGTCCATTACCTCCATCCAACGGACATAGCTATTTACTAACCATAAAAGACCGTTTTTCACACTGGCCCGAAGCAATCCCACTACGAAACATACTTTCAAATACCATCTGCAACGCTTTCATCAATAACTGGATAACGCGATATGGAGTGCCACGAACAGTGACCACAGACCAAGGCACGCAATTCGAAGCCACAATTTTCAAACAAATTTCAAACATATTAGGCTGCAATCGAATTAGAACAACACCCTACCACCCACAAGCCAACGGTTCAATTGAACGATTTCATCGACAATTGAAAGTGGCAATTCGAGCTTCAGCAAATCCTAAAAATTGGTACCATGAATTACCTTGGATACTACTAGGACTACGCTCAACACTGATAGAAGACCTCAACTGTAGTCCAGCACAACTCCTTTTTGGACAGACTTTACGTCTTCCGGGCGAATTAGTAACGCATGAAACTTCTGCACATACTAAACCTTCAGCCCAACTAGCAAAAGAGATTCGTGATACGATCATTAACATTCGTCCACCTACAAACAAAACACGTAAACAAAATTACACTTTCGTACCACAACAGTTAAAAACATGCACCCACATTTTCGTCAAAGACCCTCTATATAAAAGCTCTTTGAATTCACCATACACAGGACCTCATGAAGTTCTAGAGAAACGTGATAAAGTTTTCAAAGTACTTTTAGATGGCAAACCACAAGTAATTAACATTGATAGACTTAAACCTGCTTTTATCCTAAATCCTGACAACTCCCAATCCAACCATAACTCAAATCCAATAAAAAAAGTTACATTTTCAGTATAAACACCAAATTTAATACATCAAAAAAAAAAAAAAAAAAAAAAAAAAAAAAAAAAAAAAAAACCATTAAATACATTTTTTTTATACAGGGTGTTTGGTACTCCGTACATAACCTTGTAAGGGGTTATTCCTGGATATATTTTGAGCAAAAAATTGTTCTACGGAGATGGTCAATTTTCAATATCCACGGAGATACAGGGTGATCAAGAAAAGTCCTTCGGACCTGTACCCTCACTCACTCAAAACGCTATATCTTGAAAACTAATAACCACAATTCAAAGTGTTATAGCTTGTTTTTTAGGGAATCAAATTACCTTTCACTTGGCGTAATAGTCCGCATTGTAACTGTATCCAATTCTGAGATATTTGCTTGAGAACACAAATTTTTGACAGTTTGACCGTCAAAATTCTAAGATCAATGCAGTTTTTCTCTAAAAAACTCATTATAAAAATGTCATTTTATTGTTGTTTTCTTTTGTGTCATATTATTGCCTACAAAAGACGCATACACTTGCATTGCATAAGTTTTATAGTTTAGAAGAAATTATCATTCCAATAATTTAGCACTTTTGTCAAAAAAGCAAGAATAGGTTGATCAACACTCTCCGCTTGAACTAAAAGAACTTAAGAATGGTTTTTACGGTTTATTTCAAATTGCCTTAATTATAATAAATGTTCAAAATGGCTACCTTCATTTTGAATGCACGCTAAAGCTCGTTTTGCCAGTGTTCTCTTTGTGTTCATACTCCTCAACTGCTGCCTTACTTCTGTTGCTGCCGTATCGATTCTGGTGTTTAGATCCTGCAACGTTACTACTTCCGTTGCGTAGGCAAGGTCCTTCATCCGTCCCCATACAAAGAAATCCATAATAGTTAAATCAGGGGATCTTGCAGGCCAGTGTATCGGTCCATTTCTACCGATCCAGCGATTGCTATAATTGGAATTTAACCAATCTCTGATCTGTCGGCCGTAATGAGCTGGAGCACCATCGTGTTGGTAAAACATGGAAGCCAATCGTTGCAGTGGCATATCATCCAATAACTCCTGTAGATCATTTGTCAAAAAATGCAAGTAATTGGAACTATTTAAGGTAGGCGGAAGCCTAATAGGACCAATAAAATCGTTGCCAATCACACCTGCCCATAAATTGACACTGAATCTGTGCTGAAATGATGCCTCTCTTCTTGTATGTGGATTGCTCTTAGCCCATGTGTGTAAGTTGTGGAAGTTTGTGATACCGTCCCTGGTGAATTGGGATTCATCCGTCCAAAGAATGTTGCTGATAAAATTCTCGTCACTTATTTGTCGTTCAAGGAGCCAATTGCAAAACTCCATCCTTTTCGGTAAATCAATGGGTAACAGCTCCTGCACTGGTGTGTGGTGGTAGGGATGCAAACGTTCTGCTTTCAGGACACTCCAAACTTTCCACGTAGAGACGTTAAACCGCAATGCCAAGCGTCGTATACTAGTTGATGGATCATTTTGAACTGCAGCTAGGATTCGTTGATCAATTGAAACAGCGATTACCGGCGCAGGATTTGCATTCACTCTGCTTGTCCTAACACTGCCTGTTTCCCTAATCCTTCTGTAAACGTCTTGGAATACTCTCGCGTAAGGTATTCGACAATTGGGAAATCTGTGATGATACAAAGATCGCGCCGCTTGCTCATTTCCCTGACACTCTCCATAGACGAAAATTATGTCTGCATATTCTTCGTTCGTGAACTCAGGCATTTCGAAATTATTTTCTAAATTTTAGTGACACCTTGTTCTTTTACAAATTTAACTAAAACTGATAAAAATATGAAGTATGGTTTGCTTTTATAGGCTTTTCATTTTGTTAGGTAACCCATTAAAAAGGGCAAAGTGCTGCACCTAGTTGTGTTGAAACTCATTTTAATTTAATTCATTTTCTCGATAATTTTAATACTACCTAAGGGACATTCATTGATAATTTAAATAGTAATTAAAGGACACAAAGAATATTTCAGTTTAACAACATTTCAGGTAGTTTTTTTAGAACGAGGGTTGGTTTATGGCATATTTTATTTTTAAGCCATATGTATTTTCGCTTATTACCTGGAAAACGGGAAAACCTAAGTCATAAGTATGTGTGCATCTTTTGTAGGCAATAATATGGCACATAAAAAAACAACATTAAAATTACATTTTTATAATGCGTTTTCTTGAGAAAAACTACATTGATCACAGAATTTTGAGGGTCAAAGTATCAAAAATTTGTGGTCTGAAGGAAATACCTCAGGATTGGGTACAGGTACAATACGAACTATTACACTAAATGAAAGATAATTTGATTCCCTAAAAAACAAGCTATAACACTTTGAAATGCGATTATTGGTTTTCAAGATATAGCGTTTTGAGTGAGTGAGGGTACAGGTCCGAAGGACTTTTCTTGATCACCCTGTATCTCCGTGGATATTGAAAATTGGCCATCTCCGTAGAACAATTTTTTGCTCAAAATATATCCAGGAATAACCCCTTACAAGGTTATGTACGGAGTACCAAACACCCTGTATACTGCAATGTAATGCAATTTAGATTGATCCTAAAACTTTAAAATTTAATTTAACAAGTAAAAATAAAAATACTCAATTTCATGTAACTAGCAATAACAAATAACTAACATTAAATTTTATACAATTTCCATACATAGAAAAAAATAAATTATAATAAATACATTCCAACTAGAAATTTAAGTTAGTAAGTAAGAACTTTTCCCAAAGGGGAAGTACTGTGGCAGCCCCAAACATGTGGCAACACAAACTGTTATACAATTATAATGACATAATAATAATAAACGTCAAGACCTTCTTCTTGATCTGACAGTCGAATACGACAGATGTGTTTTAGCTTCGCGATACCGTTTTTCCTTCTTCGAGTGTGGGAGGACTCAAAGAGGAACCTTCATCAGCTGTTACATCAGTTGTGCCTGCTATAATATCTGCTGCTGCTGTTCGTGCGGATGATGGTATGTTGCCTTCTGCAACCTTATACAGGTCGTCGTCGGTTGGTATCACTCTTTGAACCTTTTAACTAGGTCATACGCGGTTCTTGTGTTGTGTAATTTAAAAAAGTGTTGAAAATAAGAAGCGAATAATAGATTTGCGGTTATTTTAATTTAAAGTGTGTTGTTTTGGTTAATTTTTACTTGAAATCCATGGACCCCTTGCGCACTTCAATATATATATTTGAAAACAATAAAATGTGCTTATACGTTCAATTATTATGTGCCTGTACATTCAATTATTATCACCTCCTATACACTTAGTAAATAACAATGAGGACCATTCTTCCTGTGTGAAAGATTTTCCACACTCTGATCTAATATGGTCAATTGGTCAATAATATTGTTGTGAGCTAGGGGTTCGCCAGATTCCAAAGGAAAACACAATTCGTTTAAAAATAATGAATAATTTTATTTAATCGCACTTTATACACAATTTCCCGATCACTTCACTAAATTCGCTCTAAAACTTAATTCGTATAACTCAGGAGCACTGCCAATCTATCACTTGTACCGATTCGCGTTCTTCCACCGATAGGTGTCACCAAAAATGACTGACTCGTTGTCTGAAAGTTGGCGGGTATTTATACTAAGTCTCCCAGACAGGTGTCGTTGTGTGTGTGTGTCTAGAATGATTGCCTACATTGTGGAGCTCGGTAGAAGTGTCTGGAAACATGTTGATAGTGTTTTGACATGTTGCTGGAATTCTCTCGGTGTTTCTGGCAACATCCAAATTGCGTGATTGCAAGATCTATAACATTACCCTCTCCTTAGTCCCTGTTCGTCCCGAACAGAGTCGTTCACTTCTTCAATGGCACCATGGTACTTTGTTAATCGGTCGAGATGTACCACTTTCATTTTAGTGCGGGGTTTATGATGTAGTTGCATCCGATAGACGACATCATTTAACCGGTTGATGATCTGGTAAGGGCCTTCCCAGTTTCGCTGTAGTTTCGGTGATCTGCCCTTCTGTCGTTTGGGATTGTATAACCAAACCAAATCGCCCTCTTGGAATCCTGATGAGTTCGCCCGTTGATCATACCTCGTCTTCATGCGGTCGGACGCCAAATCAATTTTATCTCTGACCAGGTTATAAATTGTCTTTAGTCGACATCGAAGATCCGAGACATAATCTTTAGCATTGGTTGGTTGGTCTGGTGGCACTCCAAACATTAGCTCCGCAGGGACTCGAATATTTCTTCCAAAGATGACTCGGGACGGAGTTTCTCCTGTTGTTGAATGCACCGATGTTCTATAGGCCATTAAAAATAGAGGGATGTGCTGGTCCCAGTCCTGTTGCCTCTCGCTGACGAGTTTGGATAGGTTTGAGTTCAATGTCCTGTTGAAACGTTCCACCATTCCATCGGACTGTGGGTGTAATGGAGTTGTCCTCGTTTTGTTTATTCCCAGCATTTGGCACACGTGTTTGAATATTTGAGATTCAAAATTGCGCCCTTGATCGGAGTGTAGTTCACGTGGCGCTCCAAATCTGCTCACCCAGTTAGTAACAATTTGTTCTGCGACGGTTACTGCTTCTTGGTTTGGAATTGCGTAAGCTTCTGGCCACTTGCTGAAATAATCAATGACCACTAGAATGTAGCGATTACCATTTTCTGATTCTGGAAATGGCCCAGCAATATCCACAGCAATTCTCTCGAATGGGACTCCCACGTTGTATTGTTGCATTTCTCCCTTTGATCTGCGGTGTGGGCCCTGACTCGATGCACACGTAGTACATTTACGGCACCAATTTTCGACATCATCTCGGAGATGGATCCAATAGAACCTTTCTCGTATCTTTGCCAAGGTTCTGTTTACTCCCAAATGCCCACCGGAGGTACCTCCATGATATTCCTTCAAAACCTCCTCGACTTTACAATGCGGGACGATGGTTTGCATGTGATACGACTTTCCATCAGCGTTCTCCCATTTCCGTTTTAATAATCCGCCGTCTAGGTGAAGGGAGTTCCATTGTGCCCAATAACACTTTAAGGTTTCACTGAATTGTGAGATGTCTTTCCACTCAGGCCGTTTCATTTCGTCCTTCCATGCCATGATCGGTGAAATATCTGGATCTTTACGTTGGGCATCTTCCAGTTCTTGCTGATTCCATCCAGTCTTTGGTTCGGTCGTTATCCTCTGAATGGTTTCTCCGGCTTCTTTTCCTTCTACACGGTGACAATGCTTGCAGTTCGGTGGACAAGGACGACGTGAAAGCGCATCGGCATTTCCGTGGATTCTTCCTCTTCGATGAACAATCTCGAAATCGTAGGATTCGAGCCTTTCGATCCATCTGGCTACTTGGCCTTCGGGGTTTTTAAACTGAAGTAGCCATTTAAGCGATGCGTGATCCGTTCGAAGAAGGAACTTTTGACCATAGAGATATTTGTGAAAATGTTTTGTTGCTTCTACTATGGCTAGTAGCTCTCGGCGAGTTACGCAATAGTTCCTTTCTGATTTTGAGAGTACTCGGCTGTAGTAAGATAGCACTCTCTCCTGCCCATCGATCTCTTGTGATAGTACTGCTCCGATACCGACATTGCTGGCGTCAGTGTCTATGATGAAACCATGACCTGGTTTTGGATACGCCAGAACTGGGGAGTCGCAGAGTTGGTCTTTTATCCTCTCGAATGCTTCCTGGCACTGTTGACTCCATGTAAATGGCTTCCCTTTTTCTGTTAACTGATGCAGACATTTCGCCGTGTTAGCAAAGTCTTTTACAAATCGTCGGTAATATGTCGCTAAGCCTAGGAAGCTGCGCAACTGGTGTTTATCACTCGGAGTAGGCCAATTTTTCACCGCCAGTATCTTCTCCGGATCTGTCTTTACGCCATCAGCTGAAACGATGTGACCCAAGTACTTGACTTCTGCACTAAACAAAGTGCACTTTTTCGGACTCAGCTTTAATTTTGCCGCTCGCAGTCGCTGGAAGACTTCCTGCAGATTTTTTAGGTGTTCATTGAATGTTTTTCCGATAACGATCACATCATCTAGGTAAACGAGACAAGTTTTCCAACTCAGGCCACGCAAAACGAATTCCATCAGTCTTTCGAACGTAGCTGGAGCATTGCACAGGCCAAATGGCATTACGATGAACTGCCATAGTCCACTGCCGACAGAGAATGCTGTCTTCTCTCTATCTTTTTCATCTATCTCCACTTGCCAGTAACCACTCTTCAGGTCCAACGTTGAGAACCATTTAGCATCGGTCAGGGTGTCCATGATATCGTCGATTCTAGGTAGTGGATAGCTATCCTTTTTCGTAACATCATTTAGTCGCCTGTAGTCCACACAAAAACGGGTACTGCCGTCTTTCTTCTTTACCAGCACTACTGGCGATATCCACGGGCTCTTTGATTCTTCGATGATTCCCTGATGCTCCATAGTTTTGACCATTGAATTGACTTCTCCTTGTTTCGCTAATGGTACTCTTCTTGGAGGTTGACGTATCGGTGTAGCACTTCCGGTATCTATACGATGTTTCACTAAGTTTGTTCTGCCATAGTCGTCATCACCGGTGGAAAAGACGTCGCTGAATCCTTCGATTAGATCTACTGCTTGCTTGTGTTGTTCTCCTCTAAGGTTGCTTGACTGAAGAAGTGTTGATGTTACATTGTCCTTCCTTCTTGGCTTATTTTTAGAGGGTACGTCATGTGGTTCTGCCTTGTCGATACTCGTCACCGCCGATATTGGTTCACAGCTGCCAATTACATCTCCTTTCTTTACGCTGGTAGTGCTGTCCGCAACGTTCAGGACTCTTATTGGTACCATCATCTTCTCATTCCTTTTTACGAGCGTTTTTCCTAGTATTAGACTTCGTAATGCAGGTGTCTTTTCCGGTTCTATGAGGTAGAATCGGTGGTTCCCGGGATCACCATCGAGCTCTGCCCAAATAACATTCTCAGATGACTTTGGTATGTCCGCATCTTCGCATAATACAACTCGCAGCTTTGTTGTGTTGGAGGATGTTATTTCCATCGGGATTTCAATATTCCGCCACTTCATTATTCGTTGTCCTAAGTCCAGCTGTATACCGTGTGGTTTCAGAAAATCCATTCCAAGGATACACTCATCGGTAATATCAGCTACCACGAATACATGCGAGAAGGTCAAATCTCCAAGCTGTATGTCACGAGCTATTTCTCCATGGACCGTTGTAGTTTCTCCTGTAGCAGTGCGAAGTGCGTACTTCTTGGTGTTGTGAAGCCAAGTACGATCTACGAGGTCAGATCTTAACACTGACCGTGTTGCGCCTGTGTCGACTGTTATGATGCAGTTTAATTTGCCGACTCGACCACTCATACATAAGTCGTTTTCACAACGATGTAGTCGAGAAACTGCGATGATGGTTCCGGGGGCGTCGATTCTACCAGCCAACTTCTGCCCCATGAAGTTGGCCTTTACTCGTTTCCCGGACTGTCATTAGGCGAAGCGTGCTCTCGTGACGGTTCGCCCCTTCCTCCTCTTTGTTTAGCAGCGCAGCCGGAACAGTAGTTGATCACTTTTCTGGGTTTGCGGCAGTCGCGTCGTAAGTGTCCTGCCTGTCCACAATTCCAGCATCGAGGAGCACCAGATCCTTCGCTCCGCTTGGTGTACTCGGCTTTCTGGCACACACATTCTTCTACTATTTCTCGAACTCGATAGTTACTCCGCGAGCTTTGCTTGGCAGCTTCGAACGTCAGCCCATATACTAAGGCTTCGCCAATCGTTTTCTTACCTGCCAGTTTTAACGCCTGTTGCAGCTCTCTGTCCTGTACAGCATTGTTAAATGCGAAAACAGCTGTATCGTTTCGTTGCTCTGTTTGCGCATTAGGCAGCGATAATAGTGTGAGTCGTTCAATATCGCGTGCCAGCTCTTGAAGTGTTTCACCATTCTTTTGAGTTCGGTTGTACAGTTGCGTTTTGTAGATCTCTCGCATGTGGTCACTGCCATAATGAAGATCCAATGTCTGGACTAACGTTGAAAAATCTTGTTGTTGCTCCTGCGGAATCGTTTGAAGAACTTCTGCTGGTGGACCTCTTAGCGCCAATATAAGAGCTGTTCCCCGTTCCAGATCATTCCAATGGTTATTTCTTGCGGCGGCCTCAAATTGGGTCTTATAAATAGCCCACGGTGTTTGTCCATCGAAGATTGGAGCCTTGAGACCCTTGTGCGCAACGTGTTCTGCCTTGATGACTCCAGTCGCTTTGACGTTATCGAAGTCTCTTTTTAGGCGTTCGACTTCTTCTGCAATCCCGGATGTCTTTTCCGTAATTTGCTCTTCGAGGATTCGAAGTTTCTTCTCCACGTTTTCTTCTATTGCCTTACCCATGGTGTCTATTTTATTATTCTGCAGCTCCAATTTTTGGTTGAGTTCCTTTGAGGTCTGGTCTAATTGTTGTTTAATGTCCGTGGATTGTTGTTTAATATCCGCAGATTGTTGTTTAATGTCCACTGATTGTTGCTCTAATTTGTTCATCATCTGTTGCATTAATTGTGTTAGAGCATCCGATGTACCAGAACACTCCTCTTTACGAGTTTCTTCAATTTGGAATTCAAAACTATCTGCATTCTCACCCTCAGCCTCAAGTGTCTCGATCATACGGCTGACAAGTTCAGACTTGCTCCCTGTTGTAGGTAACTCGCGTCTACTGAGCTCTTCCTTCAGCTCCGTTACTTTTAAGTCTTTTAAATAACGCGGCATTTTCACTACCGATTTTTTCCAGTTTTTCCGCGATTCGAATTCACTTAAATTTACGTCACTGCTCACTAAATCACTCGAGATTATTCGATTTCACCAAATTCTCACTGTCCGTTCGAGAATTTTAGTTCCGCGATTTTACTTCGCTAATTAAAGTCACTGTTCACTACAGCACTCGAGAATATTCGGTTTCACCAAATTCTCACTGTCCGTTCGAGAATTTTAGTTTCACTTTTCCGCTCTCACAAAATTATCCGTTCCGAGAATTTTTAATTTCACTCGCGATTTTTAACCCGAATTTATCCTTGGAATCCCACTCTTCTGACACCAATTGTTGTGAGCTAGGGGTTCGCCAGATTCCAAAGGAAAACACAATTCGTTTAAAAATAATGAATAATTTTATTTAATCGCACTTTATACACAATTTCCCGATCACTTCACTAAATTCGCTCTAAAACTTAATTCGTATAACTCAGGAGCACTGCCAATCTATCACTTGTACCGATTCGCGTTCTTCCACCGATAGGTGTCACCAAAAATGACTGACTCGTTGTCTGAAAGTTGGCGGGTATTTATACTAAGTCTCCCAGACAGGTGTCGTTGTGTGTGTGTGTCTAGAATGATTGCCTACATTGTGGAGCTCGGTAGAAGTGTCTGGAAACATGTTGATAGTGTTTTGACATGTTGCTGGAATTCTCTCGGTGTTTCTGGCAACATCCAAATTGCGTGATTGCAAGATCTATAACAATATAATAAAAAAAAACACGATAACCGATTACATGTAGACAGTTACATATATTTCTGTTTTCTTGTCATAAACTTATGTTTATCATATAGTTTACAAGAGAATTTCTAAGATTTTGATATATGTACGCAAATATACATAAGTCCTGCAAATGTATATCAGAATAAATATGATGTTCTTTGTATCTATTTTCTACGATGCCTTACATACTACGCTAAACATTAAATATAGTTATGCAATTATAATATGCTTTTTTCTCACTACTCTTTCATATATAAATACATTTTCTATACTTCGCTGAAGTTTCCTTCTTCATTACACAATTTCCGTTTTTTATTGTTTTCATATTTGTTGATTATGGCAATTATTTGTGTTATAATAATGGTCTCGTGTGCAGTAAAAAAAAACTAAAAATATTATGTAGTTAATAATGAGCTTTTAATATTAAAAGGAACGAACTAAATCACCAACCAAATTCAAGATAAGGAATGAGCTTTAAAGACCGATAAATAACAAGTATATTTGAACGCAAAATGAAATTAGATACATTTTCTGAAAAATATTGTAAATTGAATAGTTTTGGTAGAAACGAGTAGATGTAGCAAACCAATAGTGTCTAGTTAGTTTTACGTACAAAGATCTCATGTTTAATACCACGTTTCCTTTTTTATCAATTAATAATAACTCTCAACTATTCTTATAGCTCTGTCAATTTGTTATATAAGTTTACAAAACAAAAATCTTGAGACTATTAACAATCGAATACATAATTAATTTATTTGATAATATGATTTTAAAGAAACAACGAAACCAATTCTAACACAAAAGATGCTTTTATGATGTAAAGATTTTAGTGAACAATAATTAGAAACATTGTTATTATGAACATGTTGCACTTATTTGTATTTAATATTGTTATTGTTTATTTCTTTAAAAATAAACATAAATACATATATGTATGAAAAATATATATGATAAGTTCTGCAGTTGATTTTTAATTTAAAGACATATATTTTGTTATTTTGTTATCTTTATCTAAATAGTACTTTTTAGTGTGCGTCTTGTTGTATGTTTGTAATAAGATTTTATTTCATTTTATTTCTATGAACCACATAAAAATACATAAATATATTTTTCAGTATGTTAGGGTAGAGCGATTTGTAAAGTACGTTTGAATTAGATGATCTATTTGCAGAATCGAAGGAATTAAAAATAAGCTATGCAAAATCTCGTCCTAGTGCTGAATGCCACAAAGATGGATGGTTTTAAAGTGCTCTTCATAAAAAAGAAACTTATAGCCAATAACAAAATTAGAAAAAAATGTATTTAGATTAATTATATCCACATAAAAATTAAGTTCGACCATTCAATCCTTTTACTCACATAAGATCGCTCCACTCTAATGTACGTATTTTAAAACAATTTTTTTTCTTAATACATTTTGTGTGGAAACAGATGTTTCTTTTATTATTGTATGTTTTTGTATATGTCATAAATTTAAAAACTTAAAAAATATATCACAAATAACATTATAATGTAGATTTGATATCAAAGAAATACTCCTAAATATTTATAAAACTTAAAATTACTCATAATACAATACTATTGTTGATAGATAAATAATGACATTGAATTATATAATGCGAATTTGGCAAAGAATTGTTTGAAATAACTCCCTGTTTTGTCTAAACAAATTGCAAATATTGTTCATTGTGTGAAGAAAACTGACCCACGGCATTTCGATTTTTATTTTTATTATTTAATCAAACGTAAGAATGCTCATGCTCACGAAATATTTTTTCAATCGTGTTTCAAAATATGTTTTTTCCCATAAGGCAGCGGTGGTATTAGTAAAATTATTCAGAATTACGGGGTTTTTATTATTTGGAACAATGTTCTTCAAAAAGGGAATATTTCGCTGCTAAAACGAAATTTAACCGCTTTTTTTACTCTGGACGGTAAACGGGCGGATTTAAAACTGTTTATTCCAGATTTATTTCTAAAGTTTATGAAACACAAAAGGATAAAGTTTGAGAAAAGTTGAAAAAAACTGTTCTTATTGACTAAGTATATATTTTATAGGTAGCTAATTCAAAATAATGCTACGAAAATACCTACAAACAGTTTTCAGTTTACCGCTTGTTTGAACATGTTTAATTGTTATCGAGGTCTTATGAAAACCGCTGCCACAATGTGATTTACATTTAACATATTTAGAAAACTAATTTGCTGCAAAAACATATCAATTCAATTAAGTATACGGGAAATTTGTTCACGTTAATTGAATGAAAAAATTGTTGAGCATAGAACCAAATCAAAGGATCGTTGTTATGTTGCGATGTTATCATTGAAAAAATATTTGTTGTAAAATTTCCTATATACACACAACATCAGTAAATTAATATTATGTTAAATTATCGATATTTTTCTTTCTTACAAATATATATTTTGCATAGCTTTTGAATTATATATTTCTGATTTGATTTCGTTTATAGATCATTTCAACATCACAACAATATTATGCTTTTATAATTAATAATAATAATTATTCTAATTGAATTAAGTTGATTCAGAATTTGATTCAATTATAAATAACAATTTAAATTTATACAATTTTGTATTTCTTTATATTTTTCTTTCCTTGCATTTTAATGAAAACCA
The DNA here is from genome assembly GCA_963669355.1 of Chorisops tibialis. Taxonomy (NCBI): domain Eukaryota; kingdom Metazoa; phylum Arthropoda; class Insecta; order Diptera; family Stratiomyidae; genus Chorisops; species Chorisops tibialis. Next base: position 129,614,433 of record OY770264.1, read on the forward strand.
TTTCAATATGAGGCTATCACAATTAATTTCTGTAACGTCAAGTGTCTTTTGTTAAATACTTTTTCTTCTTCTTTTTTAAACAAAATACGTTGCCATTATTATCAGAAATATCATGTGATAAATTAACACTAATAGTTTGTCTTGTGTACGTGTTTATTGTTAAGTGTATGTTTTTAATATAGTTTTAACACTAATTCATGTTTACATTTACAGCTTAACTTCTAAGATATACATAGTTTTAGTTTAGAACATTAAAGAAAAATTGAACGAAAATCCTTTTTCTCATGAAGAAAGCAAAAGAGAGATTTAGTCCTTTTTATGAAGATCTTGATATCGAGATGCTTATGTTAGAGCTTCGAACAACAAGACAACAAAAGTATTATAAAATGTTAAATATACGATAGTATTTAATGAATTGTCCAGCACGCTGACTCCGTCCAAAAATTTTGAAAAAAAAAATCAGCAAAATAAACTTGAAAACTGTGCTATCTCTCCTTTAAAATGAAACGAAACATTATTGACAGCAATAAGGAACAAAACTTAATAACACATTTTTAATTTTCCGTCATTCTTAGTGAAAGCTAAATATTGTTACCACTATCCCGTTAAAACGTTTATTGCTAAGACTCGGCTATCTATCTCATTTCTTCCAGTGTCATTCCAGACATTTTAACATATTCCTCAACTTTTTTGACGGTAATTCATTTTCACGGAATAAAACCATCAGAATTGTGGATATCCGAACCGAGCTCATTCATAGGTGTTGCATAAAGTGACGTATAAAATATCAACAAGTGTCAACCATTTTTATCGAGATGCATTGCTTCAGGCGGTAATACTTACCTAGTCCTGCCATAAGTTCTGTCACATAATTTCTCACATTGGCAACAACTTTATTTTATGAGTGACATTTCAATATCGGCCAGTTTTATAAACGTCATAATGTTGTTGACAGTTGATGGTCATTTAAAGTGTGTTCGTTAACGTGTGAAGATGGAATGGGGTGTAATAGAAAACCGAACTGCAGTGATTGCACTACATAAGTGTGGAAAATCCGCGAGTGAAATTTTCAAGTTGTTGTGCCCGTTAAAAATAACGCAAAGATTTGTGTATCGTGCGATCCAGAGATATAACGCGATCCAGACTATTGAAGATCGACCTCGTTTTGGACGTCCGCGTGATGTACGTTCTTCTGCTGCCATCAAAGCGGTCGAGAGTCGAATTCGTCGAAATCCGCTTCGTAAACAACGAATCATGGCTCGAGAGATGAACATCTCCACCCGAAGTATGTCTCGCATCATAAAATCTGACCTCGGGATGAGTGCCTTTCGACGATCAACGGGACATTTGCTGACTGAGCAGTTGAAGCAAATTAGGAGCACCAGATCGAAAGAGCTCCTTCGGCGGTACGGCAACAACAAACATCGAGAAATTTTATTTACCGATGAAAAAATTTTTACGGTGGAGGAACATTTCAACCGCCAAAATGATAAGGTGTATGCCCACAGCTCCATAGAAGCCCGAGAAGTTGCCACTAGGGTACAGCGAGGACATCATCCAGCATCAGTCATGGTATGGTGGGGTGTCAGCTACGAAGGGGTCACCGAGCTTCATTTTTGCGAAAAAGGCGTAAAAACTGCAGCGAAAAATTATCAAACGGACATCCTGGAGGGATGTGTGAAGCCGCTGAACTCTACGCTATTCAACAATCGACATTGGGTTTTCCAGCAAGATTCTGCGCCAGCCCACAAAGCTCGAACCACACAAGCGTGGTTGGAAACCAGTATTCCACAGTTTATAAGGGCGACGGAATGGCCTTCTGGGAGCCCAGATTTGAATCCCCTGGACTACAAACTGTGGGCGGAGTTAGAGTCCATGGTGTGCACGAGACGACACCCAAATATCGAGAGCCTTAAGCGATCTTTGACAGAAGCAGTAGCTAATTTTCCGCTAGAAACAGTGCGTACTGCTATCGATGACTGGCCCAACAGATTAAAGAGCTGTGTTAAGGCTAAAGGCGGCCACTTTGAATAATTTGTTGCTTATTTTACTTCCATTAGTATGCCAAAATAAAATATATTTTCCTTCGTCAAAAACTCTTTTTCATTTATACAAAAATTGCCCATATACGTGTGACAGAACTTATGGCACGACTAGGTATATAAAACATAATTTGTTGACAGCATCATCCGACCCACGGTCAGAAGTGCTTATCGCTTGGAAAATTTATTAATTAATTTGATTTCTGTCCTGCTTTGGTTTTTAGAGTCATAAAATAAAATTTTTAAACAAATTTTCGTGGTATTATGAGAATCTCAATATATTTCTTTTGCAGAGTATGAAACTAAAAAAATTATTTCCATTGTTAATTTTTCTACAAAAGCCATATTTAAATCTGAAATTTTAAGTAGTTTTACAGATATTAGTGTAAAATTTCATTTAAAAAAAAAAACTATTTAAATCTTGAGATAATAAAATCCAAAGGTATTTTTTTTTGAATCAATTAATAATAATTGTAGTTGGGCTGTAAATAATACTTGAGTCTTACTTCATTTCCTACATTTATCAGAAAACACTATTATTTTAGTTGGTTTAAACGCGTACAAAAATGTCAATAAACAGTATTACAAATATGCACATTTAAATTGATTTTTTATTAGCATATTATGATTATGATGGTAATATTCTTAAATGCATTTGAAACAATTCCGTTCGGCGATTTAATTTAATTAATTTTTATTTATATTGTTTTAATTTTTGTATTAAAAACATCAGTATCGACTTTTATACATTAATGCAAAATAATTTTCTCTTTTCATATTGTTAATACAACAATTAATAAACAATAAAATTAACTTAAATAGAACATTAGTATCTCTTAAATGACTAGAATGGGGGTTTACATATATTCATTATTTGTTACTTATAAATTCGTAAAGAAATTTATCAAAAAAAAATATATACATTTTTTATTTTTTCGTTGAATCTGCAAATAAAACAGAGAATTAGTTAGGCTTAAAGCCCAATCATATGATACTCTAGATGAGATGGAAATGATTTTAATATACCGGAAAATATGTCATCTCAAATTCTTTCGAATAGTCAATAAAGAATTTTGCATGGGAGGTGGTAGAAGTAGAGGGGGAGGTTTGTATTTTTCGTATATGACACCGAATATGGTATGCAAAATGTTTCTTGCTGAATTTAAAGTTTTTAGTTTTCATTATTTTTAAAGAAATTGGTCATAGTTTTCCTGAAATTGGGGCATTTGTCTGGGAGGTGGCAGAGGAAGTGGAGCGTTTAAGATGATTTTGAAACTGCTTATCATCATCCTTATCACCATGATTTGATTGAATTTCAAAGTCGATAGCTCTCATATACTTGAAGTAGAAATGCTTTTCTTGAATTTATAATACAGATATTTGTATGGGAGGTGGTAGAAGGAATGAAGCGGAGCTGATAATTTTTTCTAACACTTATTTCAATTATTAATAACCAAATTCTGGCAAAATTTGAAGTTTGTACTTCTTCTAGTTTGAATGGAAATCGATAAAATGCATTTAACAAAATTTATGCATTTGCATGGGAGGGGGTAGAAGGAGTGTAAGGATCATAACAAATTTTTTTCGCATTATTTAGAAATATTAATAATGCGAAAAAAATTTGTATACTTTATACAAAATAGCAAGTTGATAGCTTTAACAGTTTCGAAGAAAAATAATTTAATTTAAATTTCGTGAAATTTGTATGGGAGGGGGTAGAAGGAGTGAAGTTGATAATTATTTTTAAAATAAATTGCAATTATAGTAAAATTAATTCTGACGAAATTTCGTCTTTTCAGCTTTACTAGTTTCAATGAAAGGTGGTTGGATGGTTATAGATAGGGTAGGCATCTGATCGGTGTCATTAGGCGACGCCCAGTGTTGTAACTGTCATATACACATAAGTTGTGCTCATCATACCTCCACGTGGTAGCCACCGGATACTGGTCTTGTCCATCTGGACTTGACTTGCTGAACTGATGGGCGCGAGTGCTAATGAAACAGAAAAATTCTAGCACTATAATAATATGGCCCTCAAAGTTGGGGGTTGGGCGATGTGCTAACAACTCATCATCGGAAAAACCACACCCGTTTCGAAACCTGAAGCAACGCCTCGGACTGGATTGATTCAACGGCAACGACCACGCAAACGAAAAATGGACTATTCCTTCGGATCTTGGAACGTGCGATCCCTGTACACAGCAGGAGCAGTGAGAGCGCTTCTGGAACAGGCAGCCAAATACAATATAAACATAATTGCACTCCAAGAAACTAAATTGTTAGGTAGCGAGATTACTGACATTAGATCGCACACAATTTTCAAAAGTGGGAAATCGTCGGGAAGCCGGGAATTTGGAGTTGCGTTTATCGTCGACAACAAGTTTAAACACCAAGTTACCAACTTCAAATCCGTCAATGAACGATTGTGTGCAATCCGCATCAAAACAAGTTTCTTTAATGTTTGGCTTATTAATGTCCACGCCCCAACGGAAGACAAAGACGACGAAGTTAAAGACGATTTCTACAGCACCTTAGAATCAACATTCGACTCCCTTCCGTCGAATGATATTAAAATAGTATTAGGTGACTTTAACGCGACAGTGGGCAAAGAAGAAACATACATAGGGACAATTGGAAGGCACAGTCTCCATGATATTAGTAACGACAACGGCCAGAGGCTGACTGATTTCGCCAGCAGCAAAAACCTTATTGTAAGCTCGACATGCTTCCCGCATCGTGACATTCATAAGAGAACGTGGGCATCACCCGACGGAAGAACATTCAACCAAATAAACCATGTTCTAATAGAGAAAAGGACGGCCTCCTGCATTCTCGACGTGCGTACATGTGGAGGGGCTAATTGCGACACAGACCACTATTTGGTAAAGACCAAGTTCCGATGTCGAATCGCAAACCGAGGACACCCAAAAACACAACCGGTTCCTAAATTCGACATAGGAAAACTCAAACGAGAAAATAGTTGCGAAATATGTATCAGCCTTGGAGAGGCACTTCGCGACAATGCTGAATACCACCGCCAGCAAGCCAATAGAAGAAATGTGGCAAAATATCAAAGATGGCATTACATCTGTCGCAGAGGAGGTGATAGGACAACAACCCCGGCGCAAAAGAAATGATTGGTTCGACAACGAATGCCAAGATGCCTTAGAACGAAAAAATCAAGCTTACAAAATATTAACGGAACGGCCGACACGAGCCAAACAGGACAAATAGAAGGATCTTAGACGATTTGCAAACAAAATATGCAGACAAAAAAAACGGAAGTACATTAATGACGAAATTAAAAACATGGACGAACAATTTAAATTACACAACACAAAAGCCGCGTATTCCCTTGTTAAAAGGATGAAAGAAGGATACAAACCGAAAACGACCCTCTGCAAGGATGCAGAAGGGAACATTATAAGTAACGCGGAAGATATAAAACTAAGATGGGCACAATACTTTGAACACCTTCTTAACCCTAGCCCATCACCTACACGAACAGCAGCAGCAGATACAGTAGCAGGTATAACTGATGTAACAGCTGATGAAGGATCCGCTTTGAGTCCTCCCACACTCGAAGAAGTAAAAACAGCCCTAAGGAACCACCCAAACAACAAAGCGCCGGCCACTGATCAAATCCCAGCTGAACTTCTGAAAGCCGGCGACACCTGCATAGCACATCTCCTACATAGATTAGTCACGGACATATGGACGCAGAAAATACTTCCTGAAGATTGGCGCAAGAGCATCATATGTCCAATTTATAAAAAAGGTGAAAAACCCTGCTGCGAGAACTACCGAGGAATATCTCTGTTGTGTACGTCTTATAAGGTCTTGACGAAAATTCTAGAAAAGAGAATTAAGCTCTATGCTGACAAAGTAATTGGTGAATACCAAGGCGGAGTTAGAGCTGGACGCTCGACCACGGACCAAATATTCTCAGTTAAACAGATGCTGGAAAAGTGCTGGGAATATAATATTGATGTGCACCAGATATTTGTTGACTTCAAACAAGCATACGACAATATCGACAGACGCGTACTGTATAGAATCATGTTGGAGTTTGGAGTCCCACCGAAACTGGTCCGACTGACAAGAATGACAATGACTGAGTTTTTGTCACAAGTCAGAGTAGAAAATGATCTGACTTCCAGTTTTAAAACAGACAGCGGCCTTAAACAAGGTGACGGCCTCGCACCAATGCTTTTCAACTTAACACTCGAATATGTTGTTCGGAAACTTCCCGTTGAAACCTAGGGAACACTATGCTTCAAATCCACACAACTCGTAGCATATGCCGACGAAATAGATATCCTTATAAGATCTCTGGAGAGTGCTAAGGAAGTATTTGTAAACCTTGACTCGGTAGCAAGGGAAGTTGGACTACGTATTAATGAAAATAAAACAAAAATTATGACGCAATCTAGGAAAAAGACGTGGACACAAAAACGTACACAGGAAAACAAAACTTAAGTTATACAGGGTGTTTGGTACTCCGTACATAACCTTGTAAGGGGTTATTCCTGGATATATTTCGAGCAAAAAATTGTTCTACGGAGATGGCCAATTTTCAATATCCACGGAGATACAGGGTGATCAAGAAAAGTCCTTCGGACCTGTACCCTCACTCACTCAAAACGCTATATCTTGAAAACCAATAATCGCATTTCAAAGTGTTATAGCTTGTTTTTTAGGGAATCAAATTATCTTTCATTTAGTGTAATAGTCCGTATTGTACCTGTACCCAATCCTGAGGTATTTCCTTCAGACCACAAATTTTTGATACTTTGACCCTCAAAATTCTGTGATCAATGTAGTTTTTCTCAAGAAAACGCATTATAAAAATATCATTTTAATGTTGTTTTTTTATGTGCCATATTATTGCCTACAAAAGATGCACACATACTTATGACTTAGGTTTTCCCGTTTTCCAGGTAATAAGCGAAAATACATATGGCTTAAAAATAAAATATGCCATAAACCAACCCTCGTTCTAAAAAAACTTCCTGAAATGTTGTTAAACTGAAATATTCTTTGTGTCCTTTAATTACTATTTAAATTATCAATGAATGTCCTTTAGGTAGTATTAAAATTATCGAGAAAATGAATTAAATTAAAATGAGTTTCAACACAACTAGGTGCAGCACTTTGCCCTTTTTAATGGGTTACCTAACAAAATGAAAAGCCCATAAAAGCTAACCATACTTCATATTTTTATCATTTTTAGTTAAATTTGTAAAAGAACAAGGTGTCACTAAAATTTAGAAAAGAATTTCGAAATGCCTGAGTTCACGAACGAAGAATATGCAGACATAATTTTCCTCTATGGAGAGTGTCAGGGAAATGAGCAAGCGGCGCGATCTTTGTATCATCACAGATTTCCCAATCGTCGAATACCTTACCCGAGAGTATTCCAAGACGTTTACAGAAGGATTAGGGAAACAGGCAGTGTTAGGACAAGCAGAGTGAATGCAAATCCTGCGCCGGTAATCGCTGTTTCAATTGATCAACGAATCCTAGCTGCAGTTCAAAATGATCCATCAACTAGTATACGACGCTTGGCATTGCGGTTTAACGTCTCTACGTGGAAAGTTTGGAGTGTCCTGAAAGCAGAACGTTTGCATCCCTACCACCACACACCAGTGCAGGAGCTGTTACCCATTGATTTACCCAAAAGGATGGAGTTTTGCAATTGGCTCCTTGAACGACAAATAAGTGACGAGAATTTTATCAGCAACATTCTTTGGACGGATGAGTCCCAATTCACCAGGGACGGTATCACAAACCTCCACAACTTACACACATGGGCTGAGAGCAATCCACATACAAGAAGAGAGGCATCATTTCAGCACAGATTCAGTGTCAATTTATGGGCAGGTGTGGTTGGCAACGATTTTTTTGGTCCTATTAGGCTTCCGCCTACCTTAAATAGTTCCAATTACTTGCATTTTTTGACAAATGATCTACAGGAGTTATTGGATGATATGCCACTGCAACGATTGGCTTCCATGTTTTACCAACACGATGGTGCTCCAGCTCATTACGGCCGACAGATCAGAGATTGGTTAAATTCCAATTATAGCAATCGCTGGATTGGTAGAAATGGACCGATACACTGGCCTGCAAGATCCCCTGATTTAACTATTAGGGATTTCTTTGTATGGGGACGGATGAAGGACCTTGTCTACGCAACGGAAGTAGTAACGTTGCAGGATCTAAACACCAGAATCGATGCGGCAGCAACAGAAGTAAGGCAGCAGTTGAGGAGTATGAACACAAAGAGAACACTGGCAAAACGAGCTTTAGCGTGCATTCAAAATGAAGGTAGCCATTTTGAACATTTATTGTAATTAAGGCAATTTGAAATAAACCGTAAAAACCATTCTTAAGTTCTTTTAGTTCAAGCGGAGAGTGTTGATCAACCTATTCTTGCTTTTTTGACAAAAGTGCTAAATTATTGGAATGATAATTTCTTCTAAACTATAAAACTTATGCAATGCAAGTGTATGCGTCTTTTGTAGGCAATAATATGACACAAAAGAAAACAACAATAAAATGACATTTTTATAATGGGTTTTTTAGAGAAAAACTACATTCATCTTAGAATTTTGATGGTCAAACTGTCAAAAATTTGTGTTCTGAAGCAAATATCTCAGAATTGGATACAGTTACAATGCGGACTATTACACCAAATGAAAGGTAATTTGATTCCCTAAAAAACAAGCTATAACACTTTGAATTGTTATTATTAGTTTTCAAGATATAGCGTTTTGAGTGAGTGAGGGTACAGGTCCGAAGGACTTTTCTTGATCACCCTGTATCTCCGTGGATATTGAAAATTGACCATCTCCGTAGAACAATTTTTTGCTCAAAATATATCCAGGAATAACCCCTTACAAGGTTATGTACGGAGTACCAAACACCCTGTATAAAACGATTATACGACCTGTGCTATGCTATGGCAGCGAAACGTGGACATTAACTCAGGCGTCCGAAAAACTCCTTAACGCCTTTGAAAGAAAGGTCCTCAGAAGAATCCTCGGACCTGTGAGGGAAGACTCGATCTGGAGAATATGATACAATAGAGAATTGTATGCCATCTTCGACAATCCAGAAGTGTCAACCCTCATAAAATTTAAAAAGTTACAATGGGCTGGTCATGTGGAGCGGATGGATGACGGAAGAATTCCCAAACGCACACTAAAAGGGAAAGTCAACGGACACAGACCGGTCAGAAAACCACGAAAGCGCTGGGAGGATTCGATTGACGCAGACAGCAAATCACTGCTAAGATTTTCAAACTGGAGGACGCGGTCACTGAACCGAGATGGATGGAGGCAAAGCATTCAGGAGGCCAAAGCCCGATTTGGGCTGTAGCGTCATCGTAAGTAAGTAAGTTTCAATGAAAATCGAAAATATGTATTTTTCAAAATTGTCCATTTGTATAGGAGGGGGTAGAAGGAGTAAAGGGATCGGGTCAATATTCCGTGATATTAATGACATCTATATCGAAATACTTTGAACTAAATTTCAAGTCGATAGCTTAAATAGTTTCAAAGAAAAATCAATTTCTTATTATTTCGAAATTTCATGAAATTTGGGGGAGGGGGTAGAAGGAGTAGGGGGGATGTAGCCCATTCACGAACTCAAAGTTGCTTTTTTGCTAAAAATGACACACAAAAATGTTTAGCACTATAGCTCAAAGCTGTTGTGAGTTATGCTATAGACAGACGGACAAACAGCAACTCGGAATCGAGGTTTTTGAGCGACAACAAATATTCCTGTACCCTTGGCGGCTCTGTGCAAGCGTTATTTCTTAGCGTTACAAACGGTAAGGCAAACACAATATACTCTCAGGTTTCATCTAGAGTATAAACACAAACCGAACAACGATTGCAGGTAAACCCAATCATGCGATTCTCTATACATAGAAGTTTCAGTGACTTTAAGTAATTATTACCTTTTGTTTGAAGGAGGGAATTTAGAGTATCATTTTCTTGCCCTATTGGTATGGTACTTAATAAAAGTATATTAAGCCTGACTTTAGCACGATTGTCTTGAAAATTGTTTTATTGCGTACTTTTATATGGGAGGCGGTAGAAGGACCCCATATTCCCTATCGTGTACAAAATTAAGCTTTGCTGTTCAATGCTAGATCGCGAACGCACGGACGGATATCCAGTGTCGAAATTTCCGAGTGATAACATAAACTAACTTTTGTTAATCCATTTCATCCATAGATTTCATCTAGAGATGAACAAATTCAGGAACAGGGAGACATTTTCCTAATTAGGAATATTGTTATAGAGAATTTAATAGAGAAATAAATAATAAGGGACTCCAAGCAGTAACCATTTGGATAAACATATCAAAGCCTGGGTACTTGGTAGTAAACATTTAAGCTCGCTAAAACCAAGCAAAACTCTCGATATCGTGTGTGCCTCAACCTAATAAGCAAGCAGGCTGGTGCGCTTAAGTCTCATACGGTGTTAATGTGCTGAAAACTTGAAAATGCTTTGCAAATTTCTCGCTATTACCGCATCTCCTAACATAATCTCAATTTTGCGAGGGTTTGGCGGTACTGAAAATCAGGTAGTGTAAATCACACTCTGTTTACATTGCACTCTAGGTAAAATCTGAGAGTATATTGTATTTGCCTTATCGTTCTTAACGCTAGGAAATAATGCTAGCACAGAGCCGCCAAGGGTACAGAAATATTTGTTGTCGCTCAGAAACCTCGTATCCGAGTGAAAGTCCGGCTGTCTGTCCGTATCTCTACAAACCTCGCCTGCCACACAAACTGCACAATTGCAATAAATTCAATACACAAATTTTCTCTTCTTTTGAATCCTAAATTTTGTATAAAACATTCTGATAGCAACTCTAGCGTTATGTGAAAAAATTAATTCAATATGTACGCCCCCTCTACCACTTCCCACACAAAATTTCTTTCAGAGTATCGCGAGATTAGGTTTTACGCCCAATCGTAGTCCTGTTATGTTTTTTAAATGGACTTTGCAAATTTTCAAATTTTTAGTTAAGTGTTTCAATCAAAAATTAAAATTAAGCCGTTCATCAAATGATCGCGATCTTGAGCTGTCTACTTAGATTGTATAGATCAGAAAATGAAGTCTATAAGATCAGCTGTAGCAATTTCCACAAATAAATAAAACTATCATAACTTGCCGCCGACCGCTCTCACCCTAAAACAAGCAAGGTTGCTCTCAGCCCGACGAAAAACAAGTAAAAGTTCAGTCGGTTATCTACCATAAATCATTCCCCTTGTATTTTACCTCCACAAGAGCCTACAAAAACAGGTTATTATTTGCCGTCCGGGTCCCGCTATAGTTTTTCAATGATAAGATCCAAAAGGTACGAACGATAGGAAAAGCGCGCGAACGATTTTCTTAAAATGAATTATTTAAATATACGATATCATTTCTTAGGTAAGTATGTATAAAGAATGTAAAAATGGTCTTAGATCGTTTTTGTGCTTTTCTTCATTGAAGAATCTCGAAATCAGATGACTCTATCTCAGCCATGCTATCAAAATGAAAGGCGTGGCTATTATTAGTGTAGTGGCGTAGTACAAAGAGTTGTAATGCTGGGGAATATATTCTCTATACTAGACATTATGTTTTGTCCAAATTTATTCAAGAATTATAAAGTTGCGACCGACTTGTTGGCAGATATGTGTTTTTAATTTAAACTTTCGTTAATAGTTGGCGAAGTTGACCCACAGTTATGTAACTTAAAATACAAAGACCCGCCTTGTAATTATACAAACGTTATCGGCGGCACTGCGACTCAACCCGGTTTCTCAAATTGATCCCATTCTCTTTCAGATTTGATTTTCTTGTACATATATATTAGTTCATGGCTGCCTACTATTTTCAACACACACAGTGGACAGTCGAAATTTGAAAAGCGTTTGGGTTTATTTAATTTAAAGTAAACTAGTTTTATTTTACTTGAAATCCAGCAACCCCTGCGCACTTCAATATCAAATGGATGTATGCACTTGCAAAATTTTCAAAGTTGTCGACATTTTAGCTGAGTATTTTCTTCCCCTAAAAATTTTAGCATGGATCTGACGAAACTTCAACTTAATATTTCAATCAAAAATTTCGCATGAAACATGTTGTTCAGGTTAGGGCCCCGCTTCGGTGCGTAATAGTTTTGGTTCAACTTATTACCTTTTCTTGATATATATCAAATGTATGTATGCACTTGCAAAATTTGAAACATTTCAGCTCAGCACCTTCCTCTAACTTACAAATTTTACCAAAATTATGGATCTTATAGCTCTACAATCTGATGAAATTTTAATTTATTATCTGTGTCGGATTTCGATATATAACAGTTTGAAATTTTAAAATGTGCACTATTTTTTCAACTCATTTTTCTTTGCACTCGCCCCATTTCGTGACCATCCCCTTACAAGTATTGGCGTCCCTCTGAGTCAATTATGGCGGATCCATATGCCACCTGCTTGGTCCTAAAAAATCAACATTTTGTTCATTACTTCCACAGATATAATTATTTGAAAAAAAAAAAAAAATTCTGTCAACAACCCTGAAAAGGGGGAGGTCACTTTTCGGGCCCCAATGCATACAAAAATTAAATTATATTTAAAGTTTGACGCACAAACCTCTCTATATCTGTGTCGATTTTCAGTTTTTTAACTAAACCCATAGATGAGATTAGTCGAATTTGCAGTTATCGGTTCTAGCACTCCTCCTGTCTACGCCTTTATGCCTACGCCCCCCACCTCTAGGGAAAGCACCCAATAATTCAGCCTAAAATTGATTTTCTATCTTCAAGAGTTTGGGAGTTATTGTACGACGTATAGCCAGCCGGTTTTTTTGCCTTTTTAGACAAGTCATGAAACACGAAAAAAAAATTAAATTTCAGGCTAGACATTTTTTCCAATACCGTCATATTTTGTTATAAGAATAATAAAATAATAGTTATAAAATGAAAATAAAACAGTGAGCAGTTTCATATTTAATTAAGCAAATTTGTACTTACTTGATGTGAAAAACCAAAATTAATCGAGAGGCCTCCAAATTCATAGTTTTAAATTAATTGCAACAAAAAATAGAGCACATTTTATCCGAAATTTTTTTTTTTTTTTTTTGCTTGGATATAACAACAATCATCATAATTTTTATTTTCAAACACTATCAGAAGCATTTTAAAGCTATTTTTTCAATCACACAGTTACATAATTTTATTATTATTTAGTTTAATTATCGTTTTTTCTTTTCATAATATAACATATATGTAGAGTCATATCTGTCAGTACATGAATACAAATTCAGACCTTGAATAAATTACTGGTATTGTATAATAGAATTTTCATTCAGTTATGTATGTAAATAAACTTTCTGATTGAGAAGTCAAAATGTTTGCAAAAGGATTTTAGTCTACCAAATCGACATTCTAGTTTTACAGAATCGCGTGATCTTTTCAAGTCAACTTCAAACATTGTAGAAACGTAATTTTCTTCAATTATATCAGGTGAAGTAAATCACATTTGCCGATATGGTGAATGCATTTTTAGCCATTGCAAAACTAACGACGGACCGCCAGCTTGTATTTCTTGTGGTATCGAACTCAATGGACATTTATCAATATTCAAGTATTTTAAATTCTGGCAAAGGGCTAATTCATATGGCAATTTTTCAAGGCATGGATTTTGGTTTACGTATAAATTCTCCAAACTTTCAAGAGTACCGATTTCGTCTGGTAAATACTGAAGATTATTTTCACTGACAGATAAATGTGTTAGATTTGATAAATGTCCAATGGTTCGTGGCAGGCTTGTTATTTGATTAGTTTGTAATACCAATCTATGTAATTCGTGCAATAATCCGATTTCATTGGGCAACGTTTCGATGCGATTCTCTTCCAAATCCAAGATTCGTAATTTGCGCAAATTGCCTATTGTATTTGGTATTTTCTTGAGCAAATTATTCGAAAGAATTAGAATTTCTAAATTTTGTAATGATAAAATGTCGTCGGGGAGTTTCGTAAGCGAATTCGTTGCCAAATTCAACTCGACCATATTCACCCAGGTACCAACATCAAGCGGCAGAGATGTGAGAGCATTTTCTTTCATATTTAATTTAGTCAAGCCTTTGGCACGTGAAAAAATACCGTACGGTATTTTATCTATTTGGTTATGTTCAAGATTAATGCTTGTTACATTTGTAAATTGAGCTGGACCGCCTGATGGATAGCTATGAAATGAATTACGTGATAGTGTGATTGTTGTCAAAGAATTTAAACTAGCAAGGAGGCCGTCCGGTAATTGAGATATTCCATTTCCCTCAACATTAAATTCGTCCATATATTTGCAGTTCTTCAGAGAAGCTGGTATAGATGTGAGCCGATTGTATCTGAAAAAAAAAATGTTTAGTTAATTATTTCTTATGTAGGCCGATTTGCTCACTGCAAATATTTCACGCAATAACGGATAAATATTGAACACTGTAATATACTATATTCTCATTTACCTTAAACCTAATCGTGCCAAACTCTTCAAATTTCCAATACTTTCTGGAATGTCAAGCAGCTCATTGTGTTGCAAATCTAAAGCGCTTAAATTCACACAATTTCCTATCTCGTCCGGTAAATGTTCCAAGTGATTGTGCGAAACATCCAAAGTGGTCAAATTCACCAACGCACCAATGGCTGGTCCGAGGTCTCGTATTTTATTCTCGCGTAAACTGAGCATAGTCAAATTCGTCAAATTTTTTATGTCGTTAGCAACACTTGGTATTCGATTGAATCGCAAATAGAGCGTCGTTAGTGACTTTAGTTTATAAATGACATCGGGTATTTCAGCAAGTTTGTTGTGTCGCAAATCAAGTACTTTCAGTTCTTTCAAATTTTCAAGCGTATCTGGTAGCGATGTCAAAGAGTTTTCATTCAGAGCTAGCGTTTTCAAATTAGCCAAACAACCAATCTCTGGCGGTAATGAGGCTATCTTATTGCTGTATAAATAAAATTCAGTCAGATGCATACAATCCTTTACTGATGATGGAATTACAGTAATTGATGATTTGCTGAGATCTAATCTCTTGATGCCTTCTTCCCGGCACCGATGCAACGCTTTCAGAACATCCTGATCAGCTTGAACCGGTTTACTTTTCTTTGCCGTTGGTTTCGGTTTATTTGATTCGGGATGTTTGACCGTGACTACTTTTGGCCTAGCTGCAGCCTCTGGCGGCATATCGCTACTGCTACTGCTTTGACCTGCACCAATTGCAGAGCACAGATTCATGGCTTTGCCCAGATTTAGTTTTTTTTATGGCTTCGTAAACGTTCTTTAAAGACAGTCAACAAGTTGTTTGTTATATAAAAGCCTTATAATTTAATTACTGTACTGATTCGAACATATATGCATTATGCGAGGTTGTCGGCTAAAACAATAATAATAATTAACAATAAAAAAGAACAATGGAAAAAATTATTTATATAAATGTGTTGTTAAAAAAATAAATAATTCTTATGTCGGAATATGATTGAACTATAAAAAGCATTCTATACACAACAATCAGATATTTAATTAATTTTTACACACCGTAAAATCAAATTGTTAAGTTAATGTCAATAACGCATCACATATTCGATAAGTGTTCCGATTTCGTCCAGGTTAAAATATTGCTTACTAGAGTATCGTACACGTGATATGATTACTAACTTATTAAAGCAACAAACACTAATAAGAGAATATTAAAAAAAAAATAATAATAAAAATTTGATAATTATACTAATTTAGTATAGGTATTATTTGGTCGTAAAATTACTTGTTACAACGAATATTTTATTAATTTATAAGGGAAAACGTCTTATTATGCACAATTTACTGGAAAGTAAGGAGTATCGCTTAATATGGAAAACAGATCGAACTAGGCGGAACTTGACTTATCAAGCTGTAAACACTTTGGTATTACAGTCCCGATGTCTAGATTACTTGCTACATTTAATACATTTGTGCAACTGGTGCGCTATTTCAAATCGTAACATGTTCCGTTTGGTAAATTTGTATTACTTGTTCTACGTTCAACCGATTTGCCTTTGGATTCAGCACTTTCGGTGCTAGATTAACATATTTAGTACTGACATTGTGGCAAAAATTCAGATTTTGGAAAAACCCAATTTTCTTATTTCAAGATGAGATTTTCAGGAGACGTAATATTTGGAGGTTTTTAATATCCGAAAGGTTATATACATTGTGACCATAAGGCACCGGGACGGTCGAAAGATCGTTGAAGACATGTCTCATTCTGGACGACCTCCAACCTCTTCAACTGACGAAAACATTCAAAAAGTGAAGGAAATGGTGCTCGAAAATCGTCAAACCAGTGTTAGGAAGATAGCAGAAGAGCTCGACATCTGCGAGTCCGTTCGTTCGGTTTTGGTGGATACTTTGGACATGAAACAAGTCCTTTCTCGACACCTTCCAATAAAGATGAATTTTCTTAAAAAAAAGTACTGTGGACATGCTTGATCGTGCGAATTCTGAGCCCACATTCATCAAGCGCATCATAACTGATAATGAGACATGGGTCTATGAGTTTGACATGCAAACCAGTCAACAATCATTGGAATGGAGGAAAAAAATGAGCTGAAACCGAAAAAACCACGCCAAAGCTGCTCAAAAATCAAGACGATGGCATTGTTTTTGTCGATATTCGAGGTTTGATCCATCATGAATCAGTTCCAGAGGGACAGACGGTCAATAACGAGTACTATTTGACCGTATTGAAGCGTTTGCGTGAACAAATCCGTAAAAAACGGCCGGAGTTATGGAAGAAGAATCCATGGGTTTTCCGCGATGAAAATGCGCCATCGCATTGAGCCTGAATTGTGACCGAATTTGAGGCCAAAAAAGCAAAAAATTGCTTCAATCAACCACCGTATTCACCAGATTTGGCCTTGTGTGACTTTTTCCTATCCTTGAAACTGAAATTACCGCTCCGATTTCAGTCGATCGAGGACAGAAAACAAAAATCGCCGTGGACTACTGAGGTGTACCCATTCAACCAGCTGCTACAAACAAACTGATTAACAGACCACGCGAATTTTTGGTATAATAATCAAGGACAGTCCTACCTGCCGACAAAAAGAAAATTGAAATATCATTTCCCAGACTAACTTTAACTACAAATTTCCGGTACTTTATGGTCACACTGAATATTTTATTAGTCAAGAAACGGTGCAGGAAAACTCGTTCGGATTGCGATTAAGCCCTGCTTCAAAAACTGCTTTAAAGTGGTTTCTCAATTCCGCATATTGTTCACAGTGATTAAATGCGACACACGTCATTCTGCCCACGTTTAAATTAGATTGCTACGATCTCAACAATCTCTGATCTTCAATTGCCAGTCTGCTAACACGACATCATGAATTTCGTAGACCATTTCATCTGCAATCACCTTAATTAGGCAACCTGGACGATCTTCATTGGGAACTGATATACGACGATTCATGAATTTATTAAATCAATATGGTTGTCATGCTAAGCCAACTTCATATTAGAACACTTGGTAATTTTAAACATTTAGGTGACCAAAATGCATGAGCGAGAAGTCATTTTTTTGTTTTTGAAGATTCCACCTAGCATCAAGAGGTGGCGTTTTGGAATTTTTGGATTGTCAATTCGGTTCGTGAAAATGCTTTCAAATATTTTTTCTGCGCTGTGTGATTCGTGATAGAAGTAATAATATTTAAAAAGTACATATTATAGAATATTATTAATCAAATACTCGTGTACTCGGAAATAGTAGTGCGATTAACTATTAGTGAGTTGTAGTGCCTTTAAAGAAAATCGAAAGCATTTTTTCCAATATGTATGAGTGTATATATTAACATTAAAAAAACGAGTGTCACAACTACCTTCCGTTGCCAGTCGGAAAAATTGCTTTGTTGCATTTATTCGTCTGTATTTAGACATTAGAAAATTAAAACACTCAGTTTGTTTTAATTTTTTATTGATATTTCTCTTCTTGATAGCGATTTGGCCAATTCTAAGTGAAATGTCATAAATATTGGTAAAATAAGAAGTGTACGTGAATAAAATTCATAACACCACCGAGCAGACCAAAATCTGGAATCAAGTTGCACTAACAATTCAAAGAAAGATAGACTTCTTGTGATGGTTGTCATCGATTGTGAAAGATCCCCAGCTTTTAACTTTTCTTGGACTTTTTCACACAATGAATTCATCTGAATTTCTTTCAGTCGTTGTTTGAAATATGACACTAAACGATGATACACAGATTGGTGCCAGTTGTCTTCAAGTACGGGGACTTATCAATCACTCTTCACATATATGTATATGTAAAATAGAAAAAACATAATTTTTTGGTTTGAGTAATTCAGGATTATTAAAAAAAAATAGTCGTGAAAATGAGGCATTTATATCGGAAATAAATTTGAAACTTTGCACTTACGTTTTGCAGACCTCAAGATAATTTAAAAAAAAAAGTACAGCGCTGAAACGTGCGAAAAGCCCTTTGAAAGTGCGTTTTTCAAAAATAACTCAAAAACTAAAGTAGCTATGTTAAATCGATTCCAACGTAAATAAATATTGTGTTCTTAAATTTTCTCTACGATAAAAATATACCGAAATATGAACTTTTTGACTTTTGTGTTTTTTCGTAAAAAAAAATGAAATACTCAAGATCTTCACTACGATTCAAAAAAGTAATTTTCAAAGTTTGCGTTTTTCATTTTAATAGATAAGATTCTGTTTGCGGAAAAAATGCACACTCTTACTGAATTAGGCACACTTAATATACAAGGCCCCCCATCCAATTATTCAAACATTAACGGCGGCACTGGGATTTAAACTGGTTTCTCGTTTTTTTCTTACTCATTTTTTTTTCAACGCAAAAAAGCTTCAATTCTCTTTCAAAAATGGTCTTCCTTTACTATTACTTCTATGGGTGCGATGATCATTGCGGCAATTTTATTGCCCAGCGGGAACGATTCCAAGCGCTTTGCTTACAAGCACTTAAGGAGGACTTTAATGAAACAAAAATGAAGCACTACATATCGAAGCAGTTTGGGAGTAGTATTGACTCCTCCCTCGTATAAATGCAAAACGCTTTAGCTGTTGGGGAGGATGAATTCATATAATTCGGGGAATTCCATTATTTGATTTTACGAAGAAAAAATTTTGTTCAGCTTCATTTCGAATTTCGTAATCGTGCGTGTCGGGTGTTTAAGTTAATTCAAGTTCGATATTTCGTTTTGTTATCTATTTTGTGTGTGATCAAACCATTCGAAAGGTGAGTCTTTTATTTTGCATGCTAGCCTACATATTCAAAATATTTTAATTTCAAATAGCAGATGGAAAACAGGGTTGGCGGGGTCAGCAAAAGGCATTTTAAACGCCTTGTATCAAAAGAAGTGAGCTCTTTACTATATAGAGCTGATCCCTTAAGACCAAATAATTCTTTTGATGATATGAAATACGTCTCTTCAAATGGGATTCCTGAAAATTATAGTGGATTACCCACTCAACAGAGTGAGGACAGCAATTTTGGGGAAAGTTCAAGTGAAGTTCCATTGAAAGAGAACTTGAGGTTATGGTGCATCAAGCATCGAATAACCGAGCTGCTGGTGATGATTTGCTCAAAATTTTGAACAAATTCGGAAATGAAGTTCCACTTTCCTCTAAAAAAAACAAAACTGTTCGGAAAATATATTTATGGTAACAATATTATGACTCTACCCTCAAATATTTTTCACAATTGAGCATTTTTATTTACAGATTCACTGAAGAAAAAAGATTTCGATTATGGGGACTACGAAAAATAAATTAGGAGGGGTATTCGACTCGAGAAAAATAAAATATATCGGGAAACATTCAATTCAAAAATACGAGTGTCACTTTAAATTTATACCTATAATATAAGATCAATAATGAATTAAATAAGATCAATAATGAATTAAGGATAAACCCGTTTTTTTTAATTCGAACATGTTTTTTTGAGCTACTATCCTGATCCAAGTTCACGCAGTCCCAATCGGGCGTAATTGCTTCTATTCAAATATGAAGTTTGAACTTAATCGGATACTAATTTCTGAAGTTATTGGGATTCTGAACAGACAGACTGAGGGACGGACACATGTTCATCTAACTAAACTTAATATACTATAAAAAGTATAAATATCATTTACCGAAGGAAAGATTTCTAAAACGCTTTTTGAAAGTGCTTTATATTTACTGAATGCAAGGCTCTTTTACAGCGCTTTAAAGTAAGTTCTTCCAAAGGCCATGTTTTAAGAACTTTTTAATCAATGTATTCTAAGTGCTTCAACGGCGCTTTACGAAAACGTAATGACAAGGTCTTTCTCGCAATGACATGACATATTAAATTTATATGAACGAAGAGCGTCTTTGGAGCACCTCCCTGCTTCAAAAAAGTGCTCGTTAATGCATTTGCAAGCGCTTCATTTCCCGCTGGGTGACGATATACCGTAAGCAGTATGCATCTGCTCTGAGCTGGTAGCGTTTTCCGAAGAGAACATTCATTTCCAGAACAGAGCAACATGCACTGGTGGGATAAAGATAGATTGGCATTGCTTTTTAGAGAAAATGCATGTGGAGACTTCAGTTTTAAGCAATTCTTAGTTTATCAATTTATGAAAAGATTTTTAAACGGTCTCTTCCTGTACATTCCAGAAGATACAACAAAAACGCCAGGATGATTTTTTTAAGCTTTAAGCTTTAATTCCAGTGAATAATGTACCAAATCATCCAGCATACTTAACGAAATTTCCCAAAACGTTAAGTTTGCATTTTTGCATCCAATCACTACATCGTTCGTCCAAAATGTTATCTCTAATTTTAAAGGGTACCAGCTTTTCTCCGCTACAGTAATGTAATGCGATGCAATGCAATGATAAAAAAAAATCTACGAAAACCAAATCGATCGCAGAAAACAAGGATTTGGCCTAAAATCTTCGATTTGAAAATTGCCCGCTCTGTGCTGGAACCTGTTGTCCAAACTCTAATAAGAGACCGTTCCTATATAGTAGAGTTACTGTAAACTGAATGAATTACAAAATGTTGGCTAGTATATGAGGCGCTTAACTGTGGGTCAGTTTCTGGCTTATGCCTCAAATGGACTGAAAAATGTCACAAGAAATCTAAAGTGTTAACAGCTGATGATCAAGTTCGAATTTGATTGGATAAATTAGCAAGTCAAGAAAGTTTGCACCGGAAGAAAATAAAAAAGCACGTTGAATTTATTCCACAGAAAAATCAGAAAATGGCAATATTTTCAAACTAATGGAAAGCCGCCGTTTTTTTGCAATGGCATCGTTCTGATTGAGCACGAATTTTCAAGGTGTAGTTTATAGTGTTGGGTAGGACAAGAATTTTTGTCCCATGTTTGTATGAGGGGCTCATTTGAAATTTGAGGTGGTACAATGTCCCACCTCAAATGTCCCATTCAAAAGCTCCATGTCCCATTCATACATACAATGTCCGTCCCATTCATACAATTTGCCTTTTTGAGGAGCAATGGTAGCAAATGAGCGAAAAATGACGTATATTGCGTTTTTATGTGTGCGCGTAGAGTATTTTAACCCTACTAACACCGTTTCTTATTGAGATGCGGTAGTAAAATGACGTATTATTAGGTGTGGCATTTGTGGGTTGTGTTTATAATATACATTCTTTTTTATTTTATTTATTCTTATTTAATTTTAAAAATTAAAATACAAAATCTCTCAATCTCTCTCAAAAAAATACATTCTTATTTATTTCAGTTATTCTTATTTACACTTATTCGGTTTCACTAGGGTTAAAATATATACTAGCCATGTAAGTCAATCCAACAACAAGTTGAAGTCACAATAAAAATGACAGTTCCGTTCGCCAGCTTTTGTATGTAGCGGATACGGCGGGTTTCGTAAGAATCGCGTTTATTCTTAAATGCAGTGTTAAAAATAGTTCAGTTTTCCAAAATAATTTATTAATAGTGCTCAGCATGTAATTACTACACGTTGATATCAGTGCAATAGATTTTTAATCGAAAAAAGTGCGATGAAAGTTAAATCTCGGTTTCTCCCATCGAAGAGAATCTGTCATTCATGTGCAGAGTTCTCCGGTTCGTAATATTTTCGTGCTGAGAGCTTTGCTTTCAACCATACAAATGCATGGGACAAAACCCGGTGAAGTGAGTGTGATTTGAGTGTTACAAATGTATTGGTACAGCAGCCATACAAATGCATGTTTTTAATTCAGATGCGACAAAAGTTCTGAAGTGGGACAAAAACTTTGAAGTGGGACAACAATATTTTTTGTAGTGATGGGACATTTTGACGTGCATGAATGGGACATTTGTACCACTTCTTGTATGAGTAACCCAACACTAGTAGTTTACCTTGGAACTGGGAGTCAGTCTTTTCTAAATCTCAACCTCTCTGATGTTGTGAATTCTCCAAATAATGTAAAAATCCCGTGTCAGAGGCAAAAATTTGCACGTAATAATTTTTCTTCCACTGCGCGTGAATTCGAATTAAAAAAAATCTTGCGATTCTTAAAACAACTCAACTTTTCCGACGGATAGCTTAATTACAGAGTTTTCTGACACTGCGGTATCTTTCCGTTCCGAATAAAAAAAAAAAACCTCGCAAGAAATATTTTGATTTAATGACACACTGGAAACAAACCACTCCCGATATTAAAAATATGAACGTTATTAAGGCTTGGCCGGCTGAAATTTATTGATAACAAAAAATTTAATCAAGCCGCCGATTAAACAATTTATTTCCCTGGTAACATTAGAAACGAAACAAACGCCATTCAAATTGAATCGACGTGAAGAAAATTCAAAGTGGATTGAAATTTTTTTCGTATTAATTAAAAACGGTATCGATTAATAAATTATTACAAGAGTAAATCGGGATTCCTTGTTAAGAAATGCCCGAAAGTAACAACAACAAGTCACAGTCTGTCAAAAGGGACGCCTTAAAAATTCTTCTCTTTCAACGACGTATGTGCACGAATTTCGGGGCGTAGTTTACCTTGGAACTGGGAATCTTTTCTAAATCGCAACTGATCTGATGTAAATTCTCCGGAACCAATAATTCAAATAACATAAACATCCCGTACCAGAGGCAATAATTTGCACGTAATAATTTTTCTTCCACTGCTGTCACTGCGCGTGAACTCGAATTGAAAAATATCTTGCGATTCTTAAAACAACCAACCGCACTCAACTTTTCTGTCTTTCAGTTTTCTGTCTTTCCGTTCCGAATAAAAATATAATCAAAAAGAAAAAAAACCTCGCAAGAAGTATTTTCGATTTAATGACACTTTCCAGTAGAATCCCGAAATTCCTGTAATCCACAACGATCCAATTGTTCTTCGTTTTTCACAACACTTGATTCACTTCGCATTCGAAGCAGAAATTCACTCCAACAAAAAAGCAACTAAATCTTACTCGAGCGGAGAAATGTCATCGCGTCAGTCAAATTAGTCATCGTGTTCCGTCAGTGGAGCTTTTTCGACGCATGCGCTGCAGGCGTCAGTGGGAATTTCGATGGAGCTTTTTCGATATCAAACAAATGTGACGGGAGCGAGTTGTTGGCATTTCGCTCTGTGCGCATACTGACCGCATCTCTCTCTCTCTCTCTCAGAGGCCGAAGCACAAAAAAGGAACTAACTAAATTTGCACCCCTCCCTTATCTGAGGGATCGACGAACTATTATCTACAGGGTGTTTGGTACTCCGTGCGCCACCTTGTAAGGGGTTATTCCTAGATATATTTTGAGAAAAAAATTGTTCTCCGGAGATGGTCAATTTTCAATATCCGCGGAGATACAGGGTGATCAAGAAAAGGGTTTCGGACCTGTACCCTCACTCACTCAAAACGCTATATCTTAAGAACTAATAATCACAATTCAAAGTGTTATAGCTTGTTTTTTAGGGAATCGAATTACCTTTCATTCGGTGTAATAGTCCGCATTGCAACTGTACCCAATCCTGAGGTATTTGCTTCAAACACAAAGTTTTGACACTTTGACCCTCAAAATTCTGGGGTCAATGTAGTTTTTCTCAAAAAAACGCATTATAAAAATGTCATTTTAATGTTATTTTTTTATGTGCCATATTATTGCCTATAAACGATGTATACGCTTGCATTGCATAAATTTCATAGTTTAGAAAAAAATATCATTCCAATAATTTAGCACTTTTATCAAAAAACAAGAATATGTTGATCAACACTCTCCGCTTGAACTAAAAGAACTTAAGAATGGTTTTTATGATTTATTTCAAATTTCCTTAATTACAATAAATGTTCAAAATGGCCACCTTCATTTTGAATGCACGCTAAAGCTCGTTTTGCCAGTGTTTTCTTTGTGTTCATACTCCTCAACTGCTGCCTTACTTCTGTTGCTGCCGCATCGATTCTGGTGTTTAGATCCTACAACGTTACTACTTCTGTTGAGGAGGCAAGGTCCTTCATCCGTCCCCATACAAAGAAATCCATAATAGTTAAATCAGGAGATCTTGCAGGCCAGTGTATCGGTACATTTCTACTGATCCAGCGATTGCTATAATTGAAATTTAACCTATCTGTGATTTGTCGGCCGTAGTGCATCGTGTTGGTAAAACATGGAAGCCAATCGTTGCAGTGGCATATCATCAAATAACTCCTGTAGATCATTTGTCAAAAAATGCAAGTAATTGGAACTATTTAAGGTAGGCGGAAGCCTAATAGGACCAATGAAATCGTCACCAATCACACCTGCCCATAAATTGACACTGAATCTGTGCTGAAATGATGCCTCTCTTCTTGTACTTGGATTGTTCTCAGCCCAGGTGTGTAAGTTGTGGAAGTTTGTGATACCGTCCCTGGTGAATTGGGACTCATCTGTTCAAAGAATGTTGTTCATAAAATTTTCGTCACTTAGTTGTCGTTCAAGGAGCCAATTGCAAAACTCTATCCTTTTGGGCAAATCAATGGGTAACAGCTCCTGCATTGGTGTGGTGGTAGGGATGCAAACGCTCTGCTTTTAGGACACTCCAAACTTTCCACGTAGAGACGTTTAACTGCAATGCCAAGCGTCGAATACTGATTGATGGATCATTTTGAACTGCATGTAGTATTTCTTCATCGATTGGAACAGCAATTATCAGCGCAGGATTTGCATTTACTCTGCTTGTCCTAATGCTGCCTGTTTCCTGATTCCTTCTGTAAACGTCTTGGAATACTCTCCTATCAGGTATCCGACGATTAGGAAATCTCTGATGATACTAAGATCGCGCCACTTGTGTATTTGCCTGACACTCTCCATAAATAAAAATGATGTACACATATTCTTCATTCGTGTACCCAGGCATTTCGAAATTATTTTCTAAATTTTAGTGACATCTTGTACTTTTAACAATCTAACTAAGACTGATAAAAATATGAAGTAAGATTTGCTTTTATACGTTTTTCATTTTGTTAGGTACACCATTAAAAAAGGCAAAGTGCTGCACCTAGTTGTGTTGAAATTCATTTTAATTTAATTCATTTCCTCGATAATTTAAATAATAATTAAATTACATTCCTTGATAATTTAAATAGTAATTAAAGGACACAAAGAATATTTCAGTTTAACAACATTTCAGGTATTTTTTTTAGAACGAGGGTTGCTTTATGGCATATTTTATTTTTAAGCCATATGTATTTTCGCTTATTACCTGGAAAACGGGAAAACCTAAGTCATAAGTACGTGTGCATCTTTTATAGGCAATAATATGGGTCATAAAAAAACAACATTAAAATGACATTTTTATAATGCGTTTTTTTGAGAAAAACTCAAGGAGGATATATAAAAGGAGTACCTGATAGTCTGTCTCATGTGGGAATATTTTTTGATTCTGAAATTTTCGAAAATTGTGTCCAAGCTTAACTTGGCTTCAAACTTTTACAAAAAAAAATACAATCATTTGTATTCTTTCTTGGTTGCTAATATTCAGTCAGCAATAAAGTAATTTTCAATACAATGGTGTTTGCTGTTTCATTTCAGAAATTTTTATTTTTTCAATTTTTATTAGTTTTGGTTTGTGTTTAAGCTAAGTACTTTAACAATTTAACGCGGGACAGAGATAGTTACTTTGGGTTTAAGTATGTCAAACAAGGATAGCGAAACAATTTTTTCGAAAATTTGACAACTTTTTCGAACAATTTATCGTGGGAAAGAGTTAGTTGCAATATTTTTAAGTGTGGCAGACAAAGATAGCGAAACGATTTTTTTCGAAAAATTTCGAGCATTTCGGTAGTCAGGGAGGGAAATACATTCATTCCCATTTTGCTTACAAGGCAAAGCATGCTCATAGTCACTCCTTTTTATATATCCTCCTTGGAAAAACTACATTGATCCCAGAATTTTGAGGGTCAAAGTATCAAAAATTTGTGGTCTGAAGCAAATACCTCAGGATTGGGTACAGGTACAATGTCGACTATTACACCAAATGAAAGGTAATTTGATTCCCTAAAAAACAAGTTATAACACTTTGAATTGCGATTATCAGTTCCCAAGATATAGCGTTTTGAGTGAGTGAGGGTACAAGTCCGAAACCCTTTTCTTGATCACCCTGTATCTCCGCGGATATTGAAAATTGACCATCTTCGTAGAACAATTTTTTTCACAAAATATAAATAGGAATAACCCCTTACAAGGTGGCACACGGAGTACCAAACACCCTGTATAGTTTAGACTAATTTTTAATATTCTTCTTTTTGCTCCACAACTTCCTTTTTTTATTGAAGAGATGAAATGTCTTGCAGAAATATAATAAATAATTGCATCGAATCTTCGCATCCTCACATGTTGCTAACTCGGCGTAATTGTTGCTAACTCGGCGTAATTGTTGCTAGGGAAGAATGGAAATGAAACAGCAACATGTTGCTGATTATCCTTATGTTCCATTTCTCGGTCGTTCCTCTCTCGAGCATAGTCGCTCCATTCTATGCTATTCACAATTTAGCGGAACAAAATGGCTGAAGTTTTCTACTCTAAAAACAACACTTTGATGATTAACTCCGGATGCTCTCCCATTGTTTTGTTTTTCAATAAGTAATAAGTAATGGAAACTGAATGCCGAGCTTTCACTTATAACTATGACATTTCGAATGTGACATGTCAATTACTTAATTCGGACGTGAATGATTCGCTGCGTTTCACAATTTTGAGAATTAAAGTCGTAAAGGGAAAAGGAGACATCTGTAAATTAATTGAAAGGGGCAGGTTTGTTTTTGAATGGATTATTTTCTGAATCTACATTTCACTAACTCATGTTCATGAATTTTTTTTTCGTTGCAGGAGCGCCAGAGCTCTGGGAGCCGCCGCCACACGCAGAACCCGGAATTCCGCCCGGAAATCTTTCGGCAAGTGATTTGGTAATTGCTGTCTCTCCTCTATTACTTTTGGGTATTCCTGTAATGGCGCAATATTTACAGACGGATCCGGTTAGGTGAAGCCGAACTGGCACAGCGCAAAGTTCTCACAAATCACAGTTGTTTCCAACTTTATATTATAAGAGATAAAACCCATCACTAGGTAATTAAAGTAAAACATATTCCAGGCTACGGCAGAGCAGGGCAACCAGCAAAACATAGTCCGCATTCATTCGATACAGCTCTGGCTCACGTCAAACTCCGCCAAATAGAGCTGCTTCAGTCCGAATCCGAACCATTCGGTCAATTGAAAAGCGGTGAAGTAAGCTAAAACTCCTTCCCAATTTGATGAAATTCATTCACTTATAAATTTCCAGGAAATGTATGGCGGCAAAAAGGGTTCGATGGCATCATTCTCTTTTCGTTTACTCCTCGCCGAAGCCATGGATATCGTCTCACCGAGATGGCGACGATTTGCAATGAAATTGAAAACTTTTACAAAACCGATAAACAATATTATGAATTCTGGCGACGTCGTGAAGTTCGAGTTTTGCATGCAATCATAAATTTTGCAATTCTGGTAGGTTTTCAATGTGGTCGAGTGATATGATGGTTAAAAACAAACGTTTTAGATGCGAGACTACAGCCAAGCTGATGACATCATGAAGATTCTTTTCGCCCAACCCGAAATGACCAAAGAAGAGAAACGCTTCATGTTTTCAGCTTGGGGTCGCGCTTACCTTCAAATTGGCGACGTGTTTGGGGCTGAGCACAAATTTGCCGAAGCGAGACGTTCAAAATAAATGTAAGTTGTAATTATATATATAAATAGTCTATCACTCCTAATTGCACAGCCAAAACGGAATAAAGATAAGCAAAATTGTGCTCATCTCTATACCAAGTTGACTGTGCAAACTGACTGCATTACAGTCCGCTCTTAAATTATGACTTGAAAATCATTTTTTTACTCCCAAAACTTCTTTGAAGGAACTCCGCACCTGACCTTCGTGACTTGGTTGATAAAGGATTGATAGCAGTGGCACAAAATGATTTCTACGATTTCATTTCCAGCGAGCTCTAAACATGGACCGAACCAATATAAAAGGAAGATTGAGAAAGATTTAATAGACGAAATTAATATTTAATAATTAATTTCAGCTCTTGAACAACATGGGTGTTTGTTTGCTATACTCAGGCAAATTGAAGGATGCCATTGCGCTTTTCGAAAAAGCCGTCAATATTAGTCCACAAAAATCCCTCAATCAGAGTCTTCTTATCAATTTATCAACGCTCTATGAACTGGAGTCTAGTAGTTCGAGAAATAAGAAATTAAATTTGTTAAGGCTTGTGAATCGTTGCAAGCCAGATTTAAATATCAGCTTGGATTATTGTTTAAAGTTGCAGAGTACTAATTAGAATGTTTTAGTTAAGCGATTTTATGTAATTGATTTGCCGATGTGGTATGAATGAATGTGGTAATGCAATTGAAGATAGTTGAAATGTTTATGTTATGGGTGATTAAAGTAATGATTCACACGCGCTAACGTGTTAATATCAGCTCTATGCATCTTTATAATTTTACGTAGAGATCATTAAGCGTTAAAATATTGGCCGCAGGAAGTATTTTACAATAGGTTTCCCAACAGCCTTTACTCGTCGTAGATGTTTCGTTATGCCGTAAATTTTTTTCTTCAAAATCAAATAAGTTCATATTAAACAAAATACAATAAAATTTGTATTAAACCCTGTACTCAAATAAGGAAGGGAGCTGATTTCTTCAGCGAAAATTTAAAGGCATTAGCTTCTACAGACCCTTTAAAAATCGCATCGTGTAAAGAGGCTTCAATTTTAAAATTGGTGAATGTGTTTCCACAGATCTTGAAATTTTAAACAGTCAACTAGTTCTCAGACGTCCTTTCAACGATAACTTAACAAAATAGTGAAACATTGGTATTCGAGAGTCAATGTATTCAAGTGCGCAAGGGGTCGCTGGATTTCAAGTTAAAATGAAAAACATAACATTTCATTAGTTAGGAAAGAGAGGGGGAACAAATAAAGGAGACTGCAATTTTAGCATTCAATTAAATTTTTGGTTTTTCTCAATAAAATTATGCTTTTTTTTTGTCGAGATATTTGTAGTGGAGTTTGGAGTTTTCAGCTTCATGACGGTGAAGCTTTTCAGTAGGTAAATTTTTCCAATTGTAAAAAACTGTTTTCATAACTCGACAATTCACTATTACCCAAAAATTCGGAACGCTAATAATTTGTCAATTTTTCCGCGCAACACACGAATTTCCACGAATTTGCCCCTTCCTGTAATACGAAACCATTAAAAGTCCTACAAATTTTGTGTTTCACTCATAGTGTAATGACCAAAAATCGTTAACAATTGTTCAAAAATTTCAAAATGCAGGCAAAACGGATATTCCTTCCACACTTTTAGTGATCTCCAATTTATGTCGACCTCTTCTCTATTGAATTTCCGAATTTCGTTGAACTGAATTGATCGGTTAATCACTTAAATCGGTTTCAACTTTAACAAATGGTGTGCGACTTAATCCTGGTAAGTGAACTGAGTCAGTCGTTCCAATTTTCTTTGAAGATTTAGTTTGCGCGGGATGTGCGATTTTTCCAACGTGATAACGATCGACTTTATGCGGTTTCAATTTATGCTGTGCATGTTGACCTGCGGACGTGCAGAAAGTGGCTCGCTCGGTTTAGAAATGGAACTTTTGGATTGCCTGCCAAACCTGCAATCAAGATTGGAAAATTTGAAAACGAAAAAATTTAAGATACATGTTGCATATGTGGACAGGTCCAATTCGAATCATTTGCAATAGCCGGAATTATTGCTTCCGATATCATATTCGAACCAGTGGCTATCGTCTTCGGCATCGGCTGTTGACGGTTTTGGCTTGTCCTCTTCTTTCACTTCCCCGAATTGGCATCTTGCTTTTCCCTGATATATATGTGAGTGAGTACAGTAAAATGTCAAATCGAAACTTCTACGCCTAATTCAATAGACGCAGTACTACGCGGAGTACTACTTATAGAGACTTCTATAAATTAGATATCTATACATTGGATATCTAAAAAGTAGATATCTGTAAAATAGTGCCGCTACTACTTGTGCGCGGGTTAGTTAAAGAAAAAAGAAGAAAGTGCAACTTTTCCAAGTGACCCGGGAGGTAGTTGCGACACTCGTTTTTTTTTTATGGGGTATCGCCGGTTGCCAGCCCTACTCCCCGAAAAATGATTGGATTTCATTCCGTAGGGAATACTCAATGAAACATCTTCATTCCACCCGTACATATCCCCCAGCGACTTTCGCAACGAAAAAGCAAAAACCCAGCAAAAAATGCGAGTTCTCCGGATGCCGAAGGTTGCGCACCGAACCCACCTCACTCGAAGATATATATCACCGACGACACCGTGCGAATTGAAATTAATGTATTGGGATAAATTTATTTAGCACACATGCATTTTGAAACAGATATAAATGAATACAAACAGATAACAAACTTAAAGTAAGCATGCAAAGCGTATTCGTCCTCAAGCATTTCTACAACTTGATAACGAAGCTCTCTTCAAACAAAAACGAACTCAGCCTTATTGTTTTTGCTGCCTACATGCGTATTGCAATAAATGTTTGAACATAGATGTGTTATTATACATCCATATTGAGATGAATGCAAATGAATACAAACAGATGACAAATTTAAACTAAAATTAAGCATGCAAAGCGGAGCATTTGAAGAACTCGACAACGAATCTCTCTTCAAACGAAAACGAGCTCAGCCTTATTGTTTTTAGAGCCTACATGCATATTGCAATAAATGTATGAACATAGATATATTGTTATACATCCATATTGAGATGAATGCAAATGAATACAAACAGATGACAAATTTAAACTAAAATTAAGCATGCAAAGCGGAGCATTTGAAGAACTCGACAACGAATCTCTCTTCAAACGAAAACGAACCAACTCAGTTTCGTTTCATTTATCAATGTAGCGAGCATGCAAAACAGGAGAGTGTGATTAGCAGGCAACATTGCAATTCGACATGCTATTTATGGCAAAAGATGTTATGTTCGGGGTCGTCGTTATGCCGTTGTTTCCTAGAAATTAAAAAATTGTCGATTAATTAGAAAAACATTTAAAATGGATGACATGAATCGAACTGTTGCAAATTACCTTTCTCTTCAACTTCTCCTGGGTGAAATCGCGGTGACGTCGGTGTTACGTATTTTCGATTGCTGGGTTCGGTGCCATATCGTCGCCATCTGGAGGACTCGCAATTTTCGCTGCTCAACGGTTTTTGCTTTTTCGTTGAAAAAGTCTTTTCCCTCCTCCCCACAAGGATTTCCCTCCCCGAGACAGACTTTTCCCTCCCCAGGACAGACTTTCCCTCCCCAAGGCAGACTTTTCCCTCCCCAGGACAGACTTTCCCTCCCCAAGACAGACTTTCCCTCCCCAAGGCAGACTTTTCCCTCCCCAGGACAGACTTTTCCCTCCCCAAGACACTTTCCCTCCCCAGGACTGACTTTCCCTCCCCAAAACAGACCCCCCCCCCCTGCATCCATTGGTGGTGACCGTGTTCTTGTCTATTGCCTCTGTTGAATTTTGAGCAGATGGCGGGCGTGTAAGTGTTTGAAGTGCTCGGTTAATGCTCTCTTGGTTCTGTATTTCTTCGGGCATTCCGAGCACTTGTGAGGTTTGTCTGTGGCGTGCGATTCCTTATGAATCTTAAGGTGGCTTGCATACTTGAACGCTTTATTGCACGCGTCGCACACATGGGTTGACGAGGAAATGGGGGGAACAGCTCCCATTAACAATCGCACTGCTTCCTCCCGATCTATCTCCATTTTGTTGGATTCATTCATCTGCCACTCCAGATCGAAAGACTGGATTTTCGTCAACCACTGCTGCTTCGCTGCTAGGGCTACTTCCTTATACTTTCGTAAACCATCGAGAAGGTCGCCTATCACATCAATTTTCCTTTGCAGGTTCACCAAACGTGTCGAATGTGTGGCGACAGTGGGCGCGCAATCCACCCGCAAGAAGTCCTTGATGTGCTGCGGCGGATGCCCGTAAGTGGGGAGTTCGTCAGGTGTGTGGCCGAACTGGCCGTTGTCGTACTCGCGAGACACCATCTCATAGAACAAGATGTACGCCGTGTCTGTGGAGCCTAAGGTGTCAATTTCCGAAATGGAACAAGCACGTACAGTGCAATCACTCACACAATACCAAGTACCACTGCGACATGCGTAGGCATAATAGTGACCCGACAGCATACTCTTACCTGAGTGAACTACAGCGGCATACAATTTGTATGACACCACTGAGAACTCGTCAGGTGAGCGGACTGTTAAGGTAATCCTCTTGTCGAGGAAAACCGTGGAAAGGAGCTTTCTCGCCTGACGGAGATCCCGGTCGTATTGAAAACGTTTCAACGTTAGGATCACGTTGTCGGGCGCACTTGCTACGTTGACAGATTTCTCGCAGGTTGTTTTTTTCCCACAACTCTGGCAAGAATATCCACGAAGCGCTTCAGGGGAGCAGTAGTCGTCAAGCAATTGCTGGACGGAATACTGCTGTGCGGATGCAGGATCCACTTCAGGGAAGGACAATTTCAAGTCCCAGAAAGTATCAGTCACCATGTTTTCGTGACCGCATCCCAGACACAAGTGGGAACTCGCGGTTTCCCCTCTGAATGCGTCGATTGCACTCATCCCTTGCCCTTGTTGCTCGCAGCAATTTCGTTCTTGCTGGCCCAACGTCTGAAGAAGGTACCCAAGGAATTCGGAACTGTCTTGCATCACATATAGCCGAAAGTGTGGTGGCATGTACGCATTAACGACAGCATCAGGGCTCAACTGAACCAATGAACTTTAAAACCAATTGAACTTTAAAATTATTATTTTTATTAATTTTCACACTTTTAAAGAGAAATAATAATAGTCACATTGATAACACGAAAAAGGAAATAGGTTCTTAAAAATCTAAAATATTTATTTCGTCTTCACTTCCACTCTTCTTCCGAATTCAAGTTTTGAAGAAATATAATTTAATTGAAATTTTTGAAATTCGTATGGTATAGGGAAGAAGGAGTTAAGGGAAGTTGATAGTTCTCCCATTTTACGCACTCTCAGCTCGCAATGCTATTTTTAAAAGATACACTGAGTTTGCCAATCTTTGGACATTTCAGATTTATATAGTTATCCGCGGTAGGCCTGATGGATGAGAGATTTACTTAACATTCATAATTTTAAAGTTATTTATTTTTTACTCAGTTCTTTTCAGCAGAACATTCATGTCCGCCACCATCCGATGTACTTGAGATTGTATACAGAAAAGTAAAGTTCTTATAGTGCGGGAGGTAGCGTATCATTTTGCGAGGGATTTGATACCGAATAAATTTAATTTTTAGTTGATTAATACTTAATAATAGCATACAGTGGCGAGAAATGAAAAATATCTATAAGTGCGAAATTCCACTGAAAATTTTGATCAAAAGATACATTGTTTTTAGAATATTAAAT
Source organism: Chorisops tibialis (assembly GCA_963669355.1). Lineage (NCBI taxonomy): Eukaryota > Metazoa > Arthropoda > Insecta > Diptera > Stratiomyidae > Chorisops > Chorisops tibialis. The sequence goes on from OY770264.1 coordinate 129,648,451, forward strand.
CATACTATAAGCTATACTTGGTGTAACTTGTGTGAAGCGTCAAACGAAAATGGGAGATAGAGGAACTTGTCCTGAGTGGAAAATCGTTCCACACATACTCCCGTTTTTGCACCGTTTATATTCATATTTTTACTTACCTGTAACATAATTTCCACACATAAGATCAACACTTGTGTTGTTAACATGGTTGCTCTCATTACTGCATATGTTTTGCGGTAAATTCTATGTTTAGCAGTATTTCAAACATGTGCAGGGAACTCACTTGTTGCAAATATGAAGAAATTCTGTTTGCAAACTTATAGTGAAATTTTATGGGCTTTCCGAAAATGTAATAAAATTTGGTGGTTAATCAGGTCCTTCTTGAAGAAAAAAGGACTTTTTTGTATTTTTTTTCAATTTTTTATTATTTTTGTGTCATTAAAATGAATTTCTCAAAAAGCATAGCACTGACTGACACAGTTGATAGCAATATGGAAAGAAGAAATTGTGTCCTTTCCAACGAGCCCAAAGTTATTGCGTTAGGCTAAGTACGGCAGAAGTTATAGATCAAACAGTGATCACAGGTGCGATGAAAATCCTTCGTCCTTACAATCGCGCTATCTCCTTAACGGTGCAAAAGCGGGAGTATGTATGGATCGATTTTCCACTCAGGACAAGTTCCTCTATCTCCCATTTTCGTTTGACGCTTCACACAAGTTACACCCTGTATAAAATATAAAGCTTGAGTTTTGCTTATAGAAGAATTGGTCAGATAGATGGATTGTTCATTTTCTAGTCAAATTTCATAGAAATTGTGTAACATCAAATACTTAAACTTCTAAATATTTATTTTTTCTGTATATATTTATACTCTAGATGAAATCTGAGAGTATTATAAGTTTGCTTTGAAGTTTGTAACGCTAAGAAATAAGAAGGCTCGGAGAAAAAAACCTCCCATACAAACTGTACTTGTCATGAACTACTCTAAGCCAATTTACTCAGTGCGTATAAAATTTAGCAGGCTGAAATTGTGCACCAAATATTTATTTAAAATTGGTAGTAAGGCCAAACAAAATAAGACGATTAGCTTCACCCCTTCTACCTCCTCCCATACAAAATTACACAATTTCGCAATTTGACAATAAATGGATTTACTCGAAAAGTGTAAAAGCTATTAGTCTGAATTTTGGGATATATTACTTTCATAATGATCTCAATCTACAGTATAAAAATTATTTGCGTCCTTCCTCTCCTTCCACCCCCTCCCACACAAACTTCACTTTTTCATGAAATGCTCTAATACGACTTTCTCAGAACATATAACACTTATCTAACTCATATTTTTTAATAAATACTTAATTAGCATTATCACTAAGATCAGAAAAAAATATTTGATTAGCTTCACTGCTTCTACCCCCTCCCATAAAATATGACACAGTTTCACAACTTCACAAAAAATCGATTTTATTGAAAAGTATGAATGGCACTAGTCTGAAATTTAAGGGATGTCAATTTTATAATATTCCTAGTTATTTCTGGAAAAACCACTAAAATCCCCCACTCTTTCTACCACCTCCCATACAAACTTCACATTTTCACTAAATCTAACTCAGTAATAGTGATTTCTATTCGCCAAAAAAATGTGACCCGTTTTTTGCCCTTTAAAATGCAAAATTATTGCAGTTTTGCACTCATTTTTCTCAGTTCCGTCGGTCAGGTCAATTTCCAATAGAACAAGTTAAGTGCAAGTTTTTTGCATTTTTTTTATCATGTTGTCTGTATTACGAACAGCTGATTGCCTTTCGAAACTGTCAAAACAAAGCGTTTTAATTTGTCTTGTTATCTCTAAATGGTCCTGTGAAGATTTTAGGAAAATTAAGAAAAGTTACGTATGCACTCATATTGCATACTTCATGTAAAGTTTTAAGTCCTTTTAAGTAAGATCTATCCGTTAGAATCTGTTACCGATGTTGTCAGATGATTTATTTTTTTCATGTTGTTGTACATTACAGGTCAATTGAGTTGCACCGCCGAAAAATTCGGGGCAAGAAATGTGCATTTTCAGGTCAAGTTTTACCTAGTGCGCAAACCATTTTTCTAGCAGGGCAGAATTTTTTTTTCCAATAGAACATAGGAACTGCTAGAAAAAATGTTAAGGGCAAAACGGGTCACATTTTTTTGGCGAATAGAAATCACTATAATTTTCTCAGCTCCCATTCAATTTTTGGAGTTTACATTTTGTATAAAAAATTTTTATAGCTACTTTAGCATGATGGGGAAAAATTAGTTCATAGCTATCATCCGTTCTAACACTCCCCATATAAAATTTCTTGGGATCACAACAAATTCTATTTCATCTAGAGTATCGTAAGATTGCGCTTTACGCGCAATCGCTGCCCTGTTATGTTTCTTATTTATTATAGCATATATGTAAAACGGATTAGTTTTTGGGTTTTATTTAAAACGGATTAGGTTTTGGTTTTATTATCGTTTATTTAATATTGTTACGACTTCACGACTTTACAGCTTTTACGTTTAATATCGCGACGACTACTGGCTACGACGACTACTGACGAACGACTGGCTGGTGACGAACGACTGACTGCTGACGAACGACTGACTGCTGACGAACGACTGACTGCTGACCAGAGTATAACAAAGAGTAAGAACACTTTGTATAGTGCCTGAGTTAACATGTTTGGCACGTGCTACCTCTGAAAAATCCGGTTTTTACCTCGGAAAATAAAGAGAGCAACGTGTCCCGCCGAGTCCGCGACACTTCTTATCTCTCATTCTAGTACATGGCGTTCTTACAGCTTTTGCTCACGTCGCATTCAACTAGGACGGCGGGTGTGCGGGTCATGATCGGCGGTTCTTACAATTTCGCTTGCTCTTGTCTAATAAAAAAAATCTTTGCGAGAATGAAATGGAAATATCAGATTAAATGTTCACTGCAAGCTTGAGAGAGAGGAAGCACACGTATCGGCGATGAAACACGAGTGTGTTTTCGGCAAATTTTCGGAGCCGGGTCGCATTTTTAGCTGAATGTTCCTACCAGAGTACAACAAAGAGTAAGAACACTTTGTATAGTGCCTGGGTTAACATGTTTATGACGTGCTACCTCTGAAAAATCCGGTTTTTACCTCTGAAAATAAAGAGAGCAACGTGTCCCGCCGAGTCCGCGACACTTCTTATCTCTCATTCTAGTACATGGCGTTCTTACAGCTTTTGCTCGCGTCGTATTCAACTTGGACGGCGGGTGCGCGGGTCATGGTCGGCGGGTGATCGACGATTCTCCTTCCGCTCAATGTTTTCGATATTTTTTGCTTGCTCTTGTCTAATAAAAAAAAATCTTTGCGAGAATGAAATGGAAAGATCAGATTAAATGTTCACTGTAAGCGTGAGAGAGAGGAAGCACACGTATCGGCGATGAAACACGAGTGTGTTTTCGTCAAATTTTCGGAGCCGGGTCGCATTTTTAGCTGAATGTTCCTACTATGTATATACTTCTATCTTTCCCAGCGCTGCTATTTTACGCATCTGCAAAATATATTCGTGAAAGCTCTCTGTTACCCGCTTCTTGCGCATTCTCAATTGTTTGTGGACTTCTGCACTGCTAAACTGTTTGTCGAACTCTTCTGATTATAACCTGACTTGTAAAATTTTACAGGAATGTTCGAAACAAACAGGATATGAATTTTATTAATAATTATAAATTTATAAAATTGACATTTTGTGTTTGTTGCTTTTTAAGCGAGCGAATTTTTTCTCGTTCTGTTACAAAAATTTCATTTAACCTTTTCCACATTTAAAAACTAAATCGAAGTAGTCGGTATTTATTTCAAATTTTTTGAATCGAAGTAGTCGGCATTAAAACAAATGAACTTTCTGCCACCTCATTCCGTCCGTGAATTCATGTGTATCGAATGTTTTGTGAAGCTCATTGTCGGTCCTCTTTGTATTAATTTATAATTACAGAAATAAAAATAAAATTGAATTTCTTCATTTTGTGTTCCTGTGGATTTTTTTCGAATTTTTGTTTCTTTTTTTTCATTTACGTTGAAATCATAAACTTTAATTCTTCGTTTTGTGTTCCACAATTTCGATAAATGCTTTATATAGATTTTCGAAGTAGAACCTTGAAATTTTGCCGGAATCCATCCTTTATGAATTTCAGTAAATGATGAAAAAATATAATTTTCGCTGATCTACTTCTAAACCTTTATTATTCTAATAATAAAGTGTTGTGATCGACAAAGGAAAAAAAAAATTTTCTCCCCTGAAATTTTTTTCGCGCTTCAAATTAGCCTAAAAATGCAAAAAAAAACATAACAGAATTATAATTGGGCTTAAAGCCCAATCATATGATACTCTAGATGAGATGGAAATGACTTTAATATACCGGAAAATATGTCATCTCAAATTCTTTCGAATAGTGAATAGAGACTTTTGCATGGGAGGTGGTAGAAGTAGAGGGGGAGGTTTGTATTTTTCGTATATGACACCGAACATGTCATGCAAAATGTTTTTTGCTGAATTTTTTAGATAGGAAGTTGAAAATCAGTAGAGATATAGAGAGGGTTGTGGGTCAAACTTTAAAAATAATTTAATTTTTTTATCCATTGGCGTCTGAAAAGGGTGGGCTAAAAACAAATTGTCGGCCGAATTGTTTTTTCAAATGATTATTTCTTCGAAATTACTTATCGTAAAAAATTCATATTTTGGGACCATTAAGGTGGCATATAGCTCCACTGGAATCAGCTTAGAGAGTGGCTAATTATTGTAAGGGAGAGGGTTAGGAGGGGTGCAAAGAAAAACACTTAAAAATTAATATCTCAACTATCTCTTAATGAAATATTGTTATATTGACAACCGTCCTGCACAAGAACTCCCTTTCACTTAGTCTTCCCTAACCACTCTAACCTGCATATTGACTTTCCACTCATCCGCAACTCGTCCCAAGAATAATAAAATTTCGCCCGACTTGTTGGCAGTTTTTTTATATTTATTTGATTCAATTCACGAATAGATCACAACTGATAAGTATGATCTGACTAACAGCGTTTTGAAGATAAATTTACGCAATGATTCAAGTCTTAGAACGGTAATGGCTCATCAAATTTACGAGGTAAATTTAACTCGGATCAACGGCCTTAGTTATCGCCGTGACTTGCTTATTGCTCTGGCCTCATGCTGAACTGTTCGCTTCCAATACGCTACATGGTCGACCAACCCGACGTCTTCCTTGAGGATTATAATCCAGAGTATACAAATACACAATTTTGATTAATGCATTATGTCTATTTTCATAGAAATTAGGAAAAGTATAAACTTTAAATTTAAATAAAAGCCAACTTCCCTTCACCTCTTCTATAACTTTTTATATTAGAAATTCAAGAAAAGCATTTCTCCTTCGAGCATATGAGAACTATCGACTTTAAAATTGGAACAATGCGTGGTGGTTAGAGACTAAACTTTCGTGAGCCAATGCCTCCGACACATATTAGGGATATTCTGGTCAGATATGATCTCATCGACTGTCTTTGGAGTATAACTAGACATACTAAAATAGGCACTGAGATTTGGATCGGTCACACTTTGAGGAAACCAGAGCACAACATCACAAGATAAGTTCTATATTCTCGAGACATCGGGTTGGTCGACCACATAGCATGGAAACGAGCAGGAGTTCAGGGCAATAAACAAGTCTTGACAACAACTAAAGGCCGATGCTCTGGATCGCGCCTTGTGGAAGAAAACTGTTTCTCTCATATGCCCCTATATAAGGAAACTGGTTGATTACTTACCCTACAGCACAGAAAATTCTATATTCTATCTCCATTTTTTGTCAGATCTTAATTTTGCTACTATATAAAAACGATGCGAGTTAAAATACTGTTGAGAGCTAGAGATTCGCTGGGATTTCAAGAGAAACGCAATTCGTTTAAAAATAATAAAGGATAATTATTTATTCGCACTTTTACTTCGTTTACACTTTTACTTAATTTCTTGATCACTTTTAATTAATTCGCACTATATTCGCCGATTTGGCAATGCCGTCGATCTTATTCTTTCGCTTACTTGTACCGATTCGCGTTCTTCCACCGATAGGTGTCGCCGAATGACTATCCCTGTTGTCTGAAAGTTGGCGGATATTTATACTCCAGACAGATGTCGTTGTGTGTGTGTGTCTCGGCTATTCTAGATTGCGTACATTATGGAGTTTAGTAGAAGTGTCTGGAAACATGTTTATAGCGTTTTACATGTTGATGGACTTTTCTCGGTGTTTCTGGCAACATCCAAATTGCGTGATTGCAAGATCTATAACATTACCCTCTCCTTAGTCCTTGTTCGTCCCGAACAGAGTCGTTCAATTCCTCAATGGCACCATGGTACTTTGTTAATCGGTCGAGATGTACCACTTTCATTTTAGTGCGGGGTTTATGATGTAGTTGAATCCGATAGACGACATCATTTAACCGGTTGATGATCTGGTAAGGGCCTTCCCAGTTTCGCTGTAGTTTCGGCGATCTGCCCTTCTGTCGTTTGGGATTGTATAACCAAACCAAATCGCCCTCTTGGAATCCTGATGAGTTCGCCCGTTGATCATACCTCGTCTTCATGCGGTCGGACGCCAAATCAATTTTATCTCTGACCAGGTTATAAATTGTCTTTAGTCGACATCGAAGATCCGAGACATAATCTTTAGCATTGGTTGGTTGGTCTGGTGGCACTCCAAACATTAGCTTCGCAGGGACTCGAATATTTCTTCCGAAAATGACTCGGGACGGAGTCTCTCCTGTTGTTGAATGCACCGATGTTCTATAGGCCATTAAAAATAGAGGGATGTGCTGGTCCCAGTCCTGTTGCCTCTCGCTGACGAGTTTTGATAGGTTTGAGTTCAATGTCCTATTGAAACGTTCCACCATTCCATCGGACTGTGGGTGTAATGGAGTTGTCCTCGTTTTGTTTATTCCCAGCATTTGGCACACGTGTTTGAATATTTGAGATTCAAAATTGCGCCCTTGGTCGGAGTGTAGTTCACGTGGCGCTCCAAATCTGCTCACCCAGTTGGTAACAATTTGTTCTGCGACGGTTACTGCTTCTTGGTTTGGAATTGCGTAAGCTTCAGGCCACTTGCTGAAATAATCAATGACCACTAAAATGTAGCGATTACCATTTTCTGATTCCGGAAATGGTCCAGCAATATCCACAGCAATTCTCTCAAATGGGACTCCCACGTTGTATTGTTGCATTTCTCCCCTGGATCTGCGGTGTGGGCCCTGACTTGATGCACACGTAGTACATTTACGGCACCAATTTTCGACATCATCTCGGAGATGGATCCAATAGAACCTTTCTCGTATCTTTGCCAAGGTTCTATTTACACCCAAATGCCCACCAGAGGTACCTCCATGATATTCCTTCAAAACCTCCTCGATTTTACAATGCGGGACGATGGTTTGCATGTGATATGATGTTCCGTCAGCGTTTTCCCATTTTCGTTTTAATAATCCGCCGTCTAGGTGAAGGGAGCTCCATTGTGCCCAATAACACTTTAAGGTTTCGCTGAATTGTGAGATGTCTTTCCACTCAGGCCGTTTCTTTTCGTCCTTCCATGCCATGATCGGAGAAATATCTGGATCTTTACGCTGGGCGTCTTCCAGTTCTTGCTGATTCCATCCAGTCTTTGGTTCGGTCGTTATCCTCTGAATGGTTTCTCCGGCTTCTTTTCCTTCTACACGGTGACAATGCTTGCAGTTCGGTGGACAAGGACGACGTGAAAGCGCATCGGCATTACCGTGGATTCTTCCTCTTCGATGAACAATCTCGAAATCGTAGGATTCGAGCCTTTCGATCCATCTGGCTACTTGGCCTTCGGGGTTCTTAAACTGAAGTAGCCATTTAAGCGATGCGTGATCCGTTCGAAGAAGGAACTTTTGACCATAGAGGTATTTGTGAAAATGTTTTGTTGCTTCTACTATGGCTAGTAGCTCTCGGCGAGTTACGCAATAGTTCCTTTCTGATTTTGAGAGTACTCGGCTGTAGTAAGATAGCACTCTCTCCTGCCCATCGATCTCTTGAGATAGTACTGCTCCGATACCGACATTGCTGGCGTCAGTGTCTATGATGAAACCATGACCTGGTTTTGGATACGCCAGAACTGGGGAGTCGCAGAGTTGGTCTTTTATCCTCTCGAATGCTTCCTGGCACTGTTGACTCCATGTAAATGGCTTCCCTTTTTCTGTTAACTGATGCAGACATTTCGCCGTGTTAGCAAAGTCTTTTACAAATCGTCGGTAATATGTCGCTAAGCCTAGGAAGCTGCGCAACTGGTGTTTATCACTCGGAGTAGGCCAATTTTTCACCGCCAGTATCTTCTCCGGATCTGTCTTTACGCCATCAGCTGAAACGATGTGACCCAAGTACTTGACTTCTGCACTAAACAAAGTGCACTTTTTCGGACTCAGCTTTAATTTTGCCGCTCGCAGCCGCTGGAAGACTTCCTGTAGATTTTTCAGATGTTCCTTGAATGTTCTGCCGATAACGATCACATCATCCAGGTAAACGAGACAAGTTTTCCAACTCAGGCCACGCAAAACGAATTCCATTAGTCTTTCAAACGTAGCTGGAGCATTGCACAAGCCAAATGGCATTACGATGGATTGCCACAGTCCACTGCCGACAGAGAATGCTGTCTTCTCTCTATCTTTTTCATCTATCTCCACTTGCCAGTAACCACTCTTCAGATCCAACGTTGAGAACCATTTAGCATCAGTCAGGGTGTTCATGATATCGTCGATTCTAGGTAGTGGATAGCTATCCTTTTTCGTAACATCATTCAGTCGCCTGTAGTCCACACAAAAACGGGTACTGCCGTCCTTCTTCTTTACCAGCACTACTGGCGATATCCACGGGCTCTTTGATTCTTCGATGATTCCCTGATGCTCCATAGTTTTGACCATTGAATTGACTTCTCCTTGTTTCGCTAATGGTACTCTTCTTGGAGGTTGACGTATCGGTGTAGCACTTCCGGTATCTATACGATGTTTCACTAAGTTTGTTCTGCCATAGTCGTCATCACCGGTGGAAAAGACGTCGCTAAATCCTTCGATTAGATCTACTGCTTGCTTGTGTTGTTCTCCTCTAAGGTTGCTTGACTGAAGAAGTGTTGATGTTACATTGTCCTTCCTTCTTGGCTTATTTTTAGTGGGTACGTCATGTGGTTCTGCCTTGTCGATACTCGTCACCGCCGATATTGGTTCACAGCTGCCAATTACATCTCCTTTCTTTACGCTGGTAGTGCTGTCCGCAACGTTCAGGACTCTTATTGGTACCATCATTTTCTCATTCCTTTTTACGAGCGTTTTTCCTAGTATCAGACTTCGTAATGCAGGTGTCGTTTCCGGTTCTATGAGGTAGAATCGGTGGTTCCCGGGATCACCATCGAGCTCTGCCCAAATAACATTCTCAGATGACTTTGGTATGTCCGCATCTTCGCATAATACAACTCGCAGCTTTGTTGTTTTGGAGGATGTTATTTCCATCGGGATTTCAATATTCCGCCACTTCATTATTCGTTGTCCTAAGTCCAGCTGGATACCGTGTGGTTTCAGAAAATCCATTCCAAGGATACACTCATCGGTAATGTCAGCTACCACGAATACATGCGAGAAGGTCAAATCCCCAAGTTGTATGTCACGAGCTATTTCTCCATGGACCGTTGTAGTTTCTCCTGTAACAGTGCGAAGTGCGTACTTCTTGGTGTTGTGAAGCCAAGTACGATCTACGAGGTCAGATCTTAGCACTGACCGTGTTGCGCCTGTGTCGACTGTTATGATGCAGTTTAATTTGCCGACTCGACCACTCATACATAAGTCGTTTTCACAACGATGTAGTCGAGAAACTGCGATGATGGTTCCGGGGGCGTCGATTCTACCAGCCAACTTCTGCCCCATGAAGTTGGCCTTTACTCGTTTCCCGGACTGTCATTAGGCGAAGCGTGCTCTCGTGACGGTTCGCCCCATCCTCCTCTTTGTTTAGCAGTGCAGCCGGAACAGTAGTTGATCGCTTTTCTGGGTTTGCGGCAGTCGCGTCTTAAGTGTCCTGCCTGTCCACAATTCCAGCATCGGGGAGCACCAGATCTTCGCTCCGCTTGGTGTACCCGGCTTTCTGGCACACACATTCTTCTACTATTTCTCGAACTCGATAGTTACTCCGCGAGCTTTGCTTGGCAGCTTCGAACGTCAGCCCATATACTAAGGCTTCGCCAATCGTTTTCTTACCTGCCAGTTTTAACGCCTGTTGCAGCTCTCTGTCCTGTACAGCATTGTTAAATGCGAAAACAGCTGTATCGTTGCGTTGCTCTGTTTGCGCATTGGGCAGCGATAATAGTGTGAGTCGTTCAATATCGCGTGCCAGCTCTTGAAGTGTTTCACCGTTCTTTTGAGTTCGGTTGTACAGCTGTGTTTTGTAGATCTCTCGCATGCGGTCACTGCCATAATGAAGATCCAATGTCTGGACTAACGTTGAAAAATCTTGTTGTTGCTCCTGCGGAATCGTTTGAAGAACTTCTGCTGGGTGACCTCTTAGCGCCAATATAAGAGCTGTTCCCCGTTCTAGATCATTCCAATGGTTGTTTCTTGCGGCGGCCTCAAATTGGGTCTTATAAATAGCCCACGGTGTTTGTCCATCGAAGATTGGAGCCTTGAGACCCTTGTGCGCAACATGTTCTGTCTTGATGACGCCAGTCGCCTTCACGTTATCGAAGTCTCTTTTTAGGCGTTCGACTTCTTCTGCAATTCCGGATGTCTTTTCCGTAATTTGTTCTTCGAAGATTCGAAGTTTCTTCTCAACGTTTTCTTCTATGGCCTTACCCATGGTGTCTATTTTATCATTTTGCAGCTCCGATTTTTGGTTAAGGTCCTTTGAAGTCTGGTCTAATTTCTCTAGTTTCTGATTAATGTCCGTTGATTGTTGTTTAATGTCTACTGATTGTGGTTCTAATTTCCGATTCATGTCCGTTGTCACAGCTGATTGTTGATCTAATTTGTTCATCATTTGCTGCATTAACTGTGTTAGAGCATCCGTTGCACCAGAACACTCATCTCCACGAGCTTCTTTGATTTGGAACTCGAAACTATCTGCATCCTCACCCTCAGCCTTGAGTGTCTCGATCATACGACTGACAAGTTCAGACTTGCTCCCTGTCGTAGGTAACTCGCGTCTACTGAGCTCTTCCTTCAGCTCCGCTAATTTTAAGTCCTTTAAATAACGCGGCATTTTCACTACCGATTATTTTAAGTTTTTCCGCGATCCGAATTCACTTAAATTTTCTCCACTAATTAAAGTCACTGCTCACTAAAGCACTCGAGAATATTCGATTTCATAAAACTCTCACTGTCCGTTCGAGAATTTTAGTTCCGCGATTTTACTTCGCTAATTAAAGTCACTGTTCACTAGAGCACTCGAGAATATTCGATTTCACAAAATTCTCACTGTCCGTTCGAGAATTTTAGTTTCACTTTTCCGCTCTCACAAAATTATCCGTTCCGCGAATTTTTAATTTCACTCCCGATTTTTAACCCTAATTTATCCTTGAAATCCCACTTCTGAAACCAATTGTTGCGAGCTAGAGATTCGCTGGGATTTCAAGAGAAACGCAATTCGTTTAAAAATAATAAAGGATAATTATTTATTCGCACTTTTACTTCGTTTACACTTTTACTTAATTTCTTGATCACTTTTAATTAATTCGCACTATATTCGCCGATTTGGCAATGTCGTCGATCTTATTCTTTCGCTTACTTGTACCGATTCGCGTTCTTCCACCGATAGGTGTCGCCGAATGACTATCCCTGTTGTCTGAAAGTTGGCGGATATTTATACTCCAGACAGATGTCGTTGTGTGTGTGTGTCTCGGCTAATCTAGATTGCATACATTATGGAGTTTAGTAGAAGTGTCTGGAAACATGTTTATAGCGTTTTACATGTTGATGGACTTTTCTCGGTGTTTCTGGCAACATCCAAATTGCGTGATTGCAAGATCTATAACATTACCCTCTCCTTAGTCCTTGTTCGTCCCGAACAGAGTCGTTCAATTCCTCAATGGCACCATGGTACTTTGTTAATCGGTCGAGATGTACCACTTTCATTTTAGTGCGGGGTTTATGATGTAGTTGAATCCGATAGACGACATCATTTAACCGGTTGATGATCTGGTAAGGGCCTTCCCAGTTTCGCTGTAGTTTCGGCGATCTGCCCTTCTGTCGTTTGGGATTGTATAACCAAACCAAATCGCCCTCTTGGAATCCTGATGAGTTCGCCCGTTGATCATACCTCGTCTTCATGCGGTCGGACGCCAAATCAATTTTATCTCTGACCAGGTTATAAATTGTCTTTAGTCGACATCGAAGATCCGAGACATAATCTTTAGCATTGGTTGGTTGGTCTGGTGGCACTCCAAACATTAGCTTCGCAGGGACTCGAATATTTCTTCCGAAAATGACTCGGGACGGAGTCTCTCCTGTTGTTGAATGCACCGATGTTCTATAGGCCATTAAAAATAGAGGGATGTGCTGGTCCCAGTCCTGTTGCCTCTCGCTGACGAGTTTTGATAGGTTTGAGTTCAATGTCCTATTGAAACGTTCCACCATTCCATCGGACTGTGGGTGTAATGGAGTTGTCCTCGTTTTGTTTATTCCCAGCATTTGGCACACGTGTTTGAATATTTGAGATTCAAAATTGCGCCCTTGGTCGGAGTGTAGTTCACGTGGCGCTCCAAATCTGCTCACCCAGTTGGTAACAATTTGTTCTGCGACGGTTACTGCTTCTTGGTTTGGAATTGCGTAAGCTTCAGGCCACTTGCTGAAATAATCAATGACCACTAAAATGTAGCGATTACCATTTTCTGATTCCGGAAATGGTCCAGCAATATCCACAGCAATTCTCTCAAATGGGACTCCCACGTTGTATTGTTGCATTTCTCCCCTGGATCTGCGGTGTGGGCCCTGACTTGATGCACACGTAGTACATTTACGGCACCAATTTTCGACATCATCTCGGAGATGGATCCAATAGAACCTTTCTCGTATCTTTGCCAAGGTTCTATTTACACCCAAATGCCCACCAGAGGTACCTCCATGATATTCCTTCAAAACCTCCTCGATTTTACAATGCGGGACGATGGTTTGCATGTGATATGATGTTCCGTCAGCGTTTTCCCATTTTCGTTTTAATAATCCGCCGTCTAGGTGAAGGGAGCTCCATTGTGCCCAATAACACTTTAAGGTTTCGCTGAATTGTGAGATGTCTTTCCACTCAGGCCGTTTCTTTTCGTCCTTCCATGCCATGATCGGAGAAATATCTGGATCTTTACGCTGGGCGTCTTCCAGTTCTTGCTGATTCCATCCAGTCTTTGGTTCGGTCGTTATCCTCTGAATGGTTTCTCCGGCTTCTTTTCCTTCTACACGGTGACAATGCTTGCAGTTCGGTGGACAAGGACGACGTGAAAGCGCATCGGCATTACCGTGGATTCTTCCTCTTCGATGAACAATCTCGAAATCGTAGGATTCGAGCCTTTCGATCCATCTGGCTACTTGGCCTTCGGGGTTCTTAAACTGAAGTAGCCATTTAAGCGATGCGTGATCCGTTCGAAGAAGGAACTTTTGACCATAGAGGTATTTGTGAAAATGTTTTGTTGCTTCTACTATGGCTAGTAGCTCTCGGCGAGTTACGCAATAGTTCCTTTCTGATTTTGAGAGTACTCGGCTGTAGTAAGATAGCACTCTCTCCTGCCCATCGATCTCTTGAGATAGTACTGCTCCGATACCGACATTGCTGGCGTCAGTGTCTATGATGAAACCATGACCTGGTTTTGGATACGCCAGAACTGGGGAGTCGCAGAGTTGGTCTTTTATCCTCTCGAATGCTTCCTGGCACTGTTGACTCCATGTAAATGGCTTCCCTTTTTCTGTTAACTGATGCAGACATTTCGCCGTGTTAGCAAAGTCTTTTACAAATCGTCGGTAATATGTCGCTAAGCCTAGGAAGCTGCGCAACTGGTGTTTATCACTCGGAGTAGGCCAATTTTTCACCGCCAGTATCTTCTCCGGATCTGTCTTTACGCCATCAGCTGAAACGATGTGACCCAAGTACTTGACTTCTGCACTAAACAAAGTGCACTTTTTCGGACTCAGCTTTAATTTTGCTGCTCGCAGCCGCTGGAAGACTTCCTGTAGATTTTTCAGATGTTCCTTGAATGTTCTGCCGATAACGATCACATCATCCAGGTAAACGAGACAAGTTTTCCAACTCAGGCCACGCAAAACGAATTCCATTAGTCTTTCAAACGTAGCTGGAGCATTGCACAAGCCAAATGGCATTACGATGGATTGCCACAGTCCACTGCCGACAGAGAATGCTGTCTTCTCTCTATCTTTTTCATCTATCTCCACTTGCCAGTAACCACTCTTCAGATCCAACGTTGAGAACCATTTAGCATCAGTCAGGGTGTCGATTCTAGGTAGTGGATAGCTATCCTTTTTCGTAACATCATTCAGTCGCCTGTAGTCCACACAAAAACGGGTACTGCCGTCCTTCTTCTTTACCAGCACTACTGGCGATATCCACGGGCTCTTTGATTCTTCGATGATTCCCTGATGCTCCATAGTTTTGACCATTGAATTGACTTCTCCTTGTTTCGCTAATGGTACTCTTCTTGGAGGTTGACGTATCGGTGTAGCACTTCCGGTATCTATACGATGTTTCACTAAGTTTGTTCTGCCATAGTCGTCATCACCGGTGGAAAAGACGTCGCTAAATCCTTCGATTAGATCTACTGCTTGCTTGTGTTGTTCTCCTCTAAGGTTGCTTGACTGAAGAAGTGTTGATGTTACATTGTCCTTCCTTCTTGGCTTATTTTTAGTGGGTACGTCATGTGGTTCTGCCTTGTCGATACTCGTCACCGCCGATATTGGTTCACAGCTGCCAATTACATCTCCTTTCTTTACGCTGGTAGTGCTGTCCGCAACGTTCAGGACTCTTATTGGTACCATCATTTTCTCATTCCTTTTTACGAGCGTTTTTCCTAGTATCAGACTTCGTAATGCAGGTGTCGTTTCCGGTTCTATGAGGTAGAATCGGTGGTTCCCGGGATCACCATCGAGCTCTGCCCAAATAACATTCTCAGATGACTTTGGTATGTCCGCATCTTCGCATAATACAACTCGCAGCTTTGTTGTTTTGGAGGATGTTATTTCCATCGGGATTTCAATATTCCGCCACTTCATTATTCGTTGTCCTAAGTCCAGCTGGATACCGTGTGGTTTCAGAAAATCCATTCCAAGGATACACTCATCGGTAATGTCAGCTACCACGAATACATGCGAGAAGGTCAAATCCCCAAGTTGTATGTCACGAGCTATTTCTCCATGGACCGTTGTAGTTTCTCCTGTAACAGTGCGAAGTGCGTACTTCTTGGTGTTGTGAAGCCAAGTACGATCTACGAGGTCAGATCTTAGCACTGACCGTGTTGCGCCTGTGTCGACTGTTATGATGCAGTTTAATTTGCCGACTCGACCACTCATACATAAGTCGTTTTCACAACGATGTAGTCGAGAAACTGCGATGATGATTCCGGGGGCGTCGATTCTACCAGCCAACTTCTGCCCCATGAAGTTGGCCTTTACTCGTTTCCCGGACTGTCATTAGGCGAAGCGTGCTCTCGTGACGGTTCGCCCCTTCCTCCTCTTTGTTTAGCAGCGCAGCCGGAACAGTAGTTGATCGCTTTTCTGGGTTTGCGGCAGTCGCGTCTTAAGTGTCCTGCCTGTCCACAATTCCAGCATCGGGGAGCACCAGATCTTCGCTCCGCTTGGTGTACTCGGCTTTCTGGCACACACATTCTTCTACTATTTCTCGAACTCGATAGTTACTCCGCGAGCTTTGCTTGGCAGCTTCGAACGTCAGCCCATATACTAAGGCTTCGCCAATCGTTTTCTTACCTGCCAGTTTTAACGCCTGTTGCAGCTCTCTGTCCTGTACAGCATTGTTAAATGCGAAAACAGCTGTATCGTTGCGTTGCTCTGTTTGCGCATTGGGCAGCGATAATAGTGTGAGTCGTTCAATATCGCGTACCAGCTCTTGAAGTGTTTCACCGTTCTTTTGACTTCGGTTGTACAGCTGTGTTTTGTAGATCTCTCGCATGTGGTCACTGCCATAATGAAGATCCAATGTCTGGACTAACGTTGAAAAATCTTGTTGTTGCTCCTGCGGAATCGTTTGAAGAACTTCTGCTGGTGGACCTCTTAGCGCCAATATAAGAGCTGTTCCCCGTTCTAGATCATTCCAATGGTTGTTTCTTGCGGCGGCCTCAAATTGGGTCTTATAAATAGCCCACGGTGTTTGTCCATCGAAGATTGGAGCCTTGAGACCCTTGTGCGCAACATGTTCTGTCTTGATGACGCCAGTCGCCTTCACGTTATCGAAGTCTCTTTTTAGGCGTTCGACTTCTTCTGCAATTCCGGATGTCTTTTCCGTAATTTGTTCTTCGAAGATTCGAAGTTTCTTCTCAACGTTTTCTTCTATGGCCTTACCCATGGTGTCTATTTTATCATTTTGCAGCTCCGATTTTTGGTTAAGGTCCTTTGAAGTCTGGTCTAATTTCTCTAGTTTCTGATTAATGTCCGTTGATTGTTGTTTAATGTCTACTGATTGTGGTTCTAATTTCCGATTCATGTCCGTTGTCACAGCTGATTGTTGATCTAATTTGTTCATCATTTGCTGCATTAACTGTGTTAGAGCATCCGTTGCACCAGAACACTCATCTCCACGAGCTTCTTTGATTTGGAACTCGAAACTATCTGCATCCTCACCCTCAGCCTTGAGTGTCTCGATCATACGACTGACAAGTTCAGACTTGCTCCCTGTCGTAGGTAACTCGCGTCTACTGAGCTCTTCCTTCAGCTCCGCTAATTTTAAGTCCTTTAAATAACGCGGCATTTTCACTACCGATTATTTTAAGTTTTTCCGCGATCCGAATTCACTTAAATTTTCTCCACTAATTAAAGTCACTGCTCACTAAAGCACTCGAGAATATTCGATTTCATAAAACTCTCACTGTCCGTTCGAGAATTTTAGTTCCGCGATTTTACTTCGCTAATTAAAGTCACTGTTCACTAGAGCACTCGAGAATATTCGATTTCACAAAATTCTCACTGTCCGTTCGAGAATTTTAGTTTCACTTTTCCGCTCTCACAAAATTATCCGTTCCGCGAATTTTTAATTTCACTCCCGATTTTTAACCCTAATTTATCCTTGAAATCCCACTTCTGAAACCAATTGTTGCGAGCTAGAGATTCGCTGGGATTTCAAGAGAAACGCAATTCGTTTAAAAATAATAAAGGATAATTATTTATTCGCACTTTTACTTCGTTTACACTTTTACTTAATTTCTTGATCACTTTTAATTAATTCGCACTATATTCGCCGATTTGGCAATGCCGTCGATCTTATTCTTTCGCTTACTTGTACCGATTCGCGTTCTTCCACCGATAGGTGTCGCCGAATGACTATCCCTGTTGTCTGAAAGTTGGCGGATATTTATACTCCAGACAGATGTCGTTGTGTGTGTGTGTCTCGGCTAATCTAGATTGCGTACATTATGGAGTTTAGTAGAAGTGTCTGGAAACATGTTTATAGCGTTTTACATGTTGATGGACTTTTCTCGGTGTTTCTGGCAACATCCAAATTGCGTGATTGCAAGATCTATAACATTACCTTCTCCTTAGTCCTTGTTCGTCCCGAACAGAGTCGTTCAATTCCTCAATGGCACCATGGTACTTTGTTAATCGGTCGAGATGTACCACTTTCATTTTAGTGCGGGGTTTATGATGTAGTTGAATCCGATAGACGACATCATTTAACCGGTTGATGATCTGGTAAGGGCCTTCCCAGTTTCGCTGTAGTTTCGGCGATCTGCCCTTCTGTCGTTTGGGATTGTATAACCAAACCAAATCGCCCTCTTGGAATCCTGATGAGTTCGCCCGTTGATCATACCTCGTCTTCATGCGGTCGGACGCCAAATCAATTTTATCTCTGACCAGGTTATAAATTGTCTTTAGTCGACATCGAAGATCCGAGACATAATCTTTAGCATTGGTTGGTTGGTCTGGTGGCACTCCAAACATTAGCTTCGCAGGGACTCGAATATTTCTTCCGAAAATGACTCGGGACGGAGTCTCTCCTGTTGTTGAATGCACCGATGTTCTATAGGCCATTAAAAATAGAGGGATGTGCTGGTCCCAGTCCTGTTGCCTCTCGCTGACGAGTTTTGATAGGTTTGAGTTCAATGTCCTATTGAAACGTTCCACCATTCCATCGGACTGTGGGTGTAATGGAGTTGTCCTCGTTTTGTTTATTCCCAGCATTTGGCACACGTGTTTGAATATTTGAGATTCAAAATTGCGCCCTTGGTCGGAGTGTAGTTCACGTGGCGCTCCAAATCTGCTCACCCAGTTGGTAACAATTTGTTCTGCGACGGTTACTGCTTCTTGGTTTGGAATTGCGTAAGCTTCAGGCCACTTGCTGAAATAATCAATGACCACTAAAATGTAGCGATTACCATTTTCTGATTCCGGAAATGGTCCAGCAATATCCACAGCAATTCTCTCAAATGGGACTCCCACGTTGTATTGTTGCATTTCTCCCCTGGATCTGCGGTGTGGGCCCTGACTTGATGCACACGTAGTACATTTACGGCACCAATTTTCGACATCATCTCGGAGATGGATCCAATAGAACCTTTCTCGTATCTTTGCCAAGGTTCTATTTACACCCAAATGCCCACCAGAGGTACCTCCATGATATTCCTTCAAAACCTCCTCGATTTTACAATGCGGGACGATGGTTTGCATGTGATATGATGTTCCGTCAGCGTTTTCCCATTTTCGTTTTAATAATCCGCCGTCTAGGTGAAGGGAGCTCCATTGTGCCCAATAACACTTTAAGGTTTCGCTGAATTGTGAGATGTCTTTCCACTCAGGCCGTTTCTTTTCGTCCTTCCATGCCATGATCGGAGAAATATCTGGATCTTTACGCTGGGCGTCTTCCAGTTCTTGCTGATTCCATCCAGTCTTTGGTTCGGTCGTTATCCTCTGAATGGTTTCTCCGGCTTCTTTTCCTTCTACACGGTGACAATGCTTGCAGTTCGGTGGACAAGGACGACGTGAAAGCGCATCGGCATTACCGTGGATTCTTCCTCTTCGATGAACAATCTCGAAATCGTAGGATTCGAGCCTTTCGATCCATCTGGCTACTTGGCCTTCGGGGTTCTTAAACTGAAGTAGCCATTTAAGCGATGCGTGATCCGTTCGAAGAAGGAACTTTTGACCATAGAGGTATTTGTGAAAATGTTTTGTTGCTTCTACTATGGCTAGTAGCTCTCGGCGAGTTACGCAATAGTTCCTTTCTGATTTTGAGAGTACTCGGCTGTAGTAAGATAGCACTCTCTCCTGCCCATCGATCTCTTGAGATAGTACTGCTCCGATACCGACATTGCTGGCGTCAGTGTCTATGATGAAACCATGACCTGGTTTTGGATACGCCAGAACTGGGGAGTCGCAGAGTTGGTCTTTTATCCTCTCGAATGCTTCCTGGCACTGTTGACTCCATGTAAATGGCTTCCCTTTTTCTGTTAACTGATGCAGACATTTCGCCGTGTTAGCAAAGTCTTTTACAAATCGTCGGTAATATGTCGCTAAGCCTAGGAAGCTGCGCAACTGGTGTTTATCACTCGGAGTAGGCCAATTTTTCACCGCCAGTATCTTCTCCGGATCTGTCTTTACGCCATCAGCTGAAACGATGTGACCCAAGTACTTGACTTCTGCACTAAACAAAGTGCACTTTTTCGGACTCAGCTTTAATTTTGCCGCTCGCAGCCGCTGGAAGACTTCCTGTAGATTTTTCAGATGTTCCTTGAATGTTCTGCCGATAACGATCACATCATCCAGGTAAACGAGACAAGTTTTCCAACTCAGGCCACGCAAAACGAATTCCATTAGTCTTTCAAACGTAGCTGGAGCATTGCACAAGCCAAATGGCATTACGATGGATTGCCACAGTCCACTGCCGACAGAGAATGCTGTCTTCTCTCTATCTTTTTCATCTATCTCCACTTGCCAGTAACCACTCTTCAGATCCAACGTTGAGAACCATTTAGCATCAGTCAGGGTGTCGATTCTAGGTAGTGGATAGCTATCCTTTTTCGTAACATCATTCAGTCGCCTGTAGTCCACACAAAAACGGGTACTGCCGTCCTTCTTCTTTACCAGCACTACTGGCGATATCCACGGGCTCTTTGATTCTTCGATGATTCCCTGATGCTCCATAGTTTTGACCATTGAATTGACTTCTCCTTGTTTCGCTAATGGTACTCTTCTTGGAGGTTGACGTATCGGTGTAGCACTTCCGGTATCTATACGATGTTTCACTAAGTTTGTTCTGCCATAGTCGTCATCACCGGTGGAAAAGACGTCGCTAAATCCTTCGATTAGATCTACTGCTTGCTTGTGTTGTTCTCCTCTAAGGTTGCTTGACTGAAGAAGTGTTGATGTTACATTGTCCTTCCTTCTTGGCTTATTTTTAGTGGGTACGTCATGTGGTTCTGCCTTGTCGATACTCGTCACCGCCGATATTGGTTCACAGCTGCCAATTACATCTCCTTTCTTTACGCTGGTAGTGCTGTCCGCAACGTTCAGGACTCTTATTGGTACCATCATTTTCTCATTCCTTTTTACGAGCGTTTTTCCTAGTATCAGACTTCGTAATGCAGGTGTCGTTTCCGGTTCTATGAGGTAGAATCGGTGGTTCCCGGGATCACCATCGAGCTCTGCCCAAATAACATTCTCAGATGACTTTGGTATGTCCGCATCTTCGCATAATACAACTCGCAGCTTTGTTGTTTTGGAGGATGTTATTTCCATCGGGATTTCAATATTCCGCCACTTCATTATTCGTTGTCCTAAGTCCAGCTGGATACCGTGTGGTTTCAGAAAATCCATTCCAAGGATACACTCATCGGTAATGTCAGCTACCACGAATACATGCGAGAAGGTCAAATCCCCAAGTTGTATGTCACGAGCTATTTCTCCATGGACCGTTGTAGTTTCTCCTGTAACAGTGCGAAGTGCGTACTTCTTGGTGTTGTGAAGCCAAGTACGATCTACGAGGTCAGATCTTAGCACTGACCGTGTTGCGCCTGTGTCGACTGTTATGATGCAGTTTAATTTGCCGACTCGACCACTCATACATAAGTCGTTTTCACAACGATGTAGTCGAGAAACTGCGATGATGATTCCGGGGGCGTCGATTCTACCAGCCAACTTCTGCCCCATGAAGTTGGCCTTTACTCGTTTCCCGGACTGTCATTAGGCGAAGCGTGCTCTCGTGACGGTTCGCCCCTTCCTCCTCTTTGTTTAGCAGCGCAGCCGGAACAGTAGTTGATCGCTTTTCTGGGTTTGCGGCAGTCGCGTCTTAAGTGTCCTGCCTGTCCACAATTCCAGCATCGGGGAGCACCAGATCTTCGCTCCGCTTGGTGTACTCGGCTTTCTGGCACACACATTCTTCTACTATTTCTCGAACTCGATAGTTACTCCGCGAGCTTTGCTTGGCAGCTTCGAACGTCAGCCCATATACTAAGGCTTCGCCAATCGTTTTCTTACCTGCCAGTTTTAACGCCTGTTGCAGCTCTCTGTCCTGTACAGCATTGTTAAATGCGAAAACAGCTGTATCGTTGCGTTGCTCTGTTTGCGCATTGGGCAGCGATAATAGTGTGAGTCGTTCAATATCGCGTACCAGCTCTTGAAGTGTTTCACCGTTCTTTTGACTTCGGTTGTACAGCTGTGTTTTGTAGATCTCTCGCATGTGGTCACTGCCATAATGAAGATCCAATGTCTGGACTAACGTTGAAAAATCTTGTTGTTGCTCCTGCGGAATCGTTTGAAGAACTTCTGCTGGTGGACCTCTTAGCGCCAATATAAGAGCTGTTCCCCGTTCTAGATCATTCCAATGGTTGTTTCTTGCGGCGGCCTCAAATTGGGTCTTATAAATAGCCCACGGTGTTTGTCCATCGAAGATTGGAGCCTTGAGACCCTTGTGCGCAACATGTTCTGTCTTGATGACGCCAGTCGCCTTCACGTTATCGAAGTCTCTTTTTAGGCGTTCGACTTCTTCTGCAATTCCGGATGTCTTTTCCGTAATTTGTTCTTCGAAGATTCGAAGTTTCTTCTCAACGTTTTCTTCTATGGCCTTACCCATGGTGTCTATTTTATCATTTTGCAGCTCCGATTTTTGGTTAAGGTCCTTTGAAGTCTGGTCTAATTTCTCTAGTTTCTGATTAATGTCCGTTGATTGTTGTTTAATGTCTACTGATTGTGGTTCTAATTTCCGATTCATGTCCGTTGTCACAGCTGATTGTTGATCTAATTTGTTCATCATTTGCTGCATTAACTGTGTTAGAGCATCCGTTGCACCAGAACACTCATCTCCACGAGCTTCTTTGATTTGGAACTCGAAACTATCTGCATCCTCACCCTCAGCCTTGAGTGTCTCGATCATACGACTGACAAGTTCAGACTTGCTCCCTGTCGTAGGTAACTCGCGTCTACTGAGCTCTTCCTTCAGCTCCGCTAATTTTAAGTCCTTTAAATAACGCGGCATTTTCACTACCGATTATTTTAAGTTTTTCCGCGATCCGAATTCACTTAAATTTTCTCCACTAATTAAAGTCACTGCTCACTAAAGCACTCGAGAATATTCGATTTCATAAAACTCTCACTGTCCGTTCGAGAATTTTAGTTCCGCGATTTTACTTCGCTAATTAAAGTCACTGTTCACTAGAGCACTCGAGAATATTCGATTTCACAAAATTCTCACTGTCCGTTCGAGAATTTTAGTTTCACTTTTCCGCTCTCACAAAATTATCCGTTCCGCGAATTTTTAATTTCACTCCCGATTTTTAACCCTAATTTATCCTTGAAATCCCACTTCTGAAACCAATTGTTGCGAGCTAGAGATTCGCTGGGATTTCAAGAGAAACGCAATTCGTTTAAAAATAATAAAGGATAATTATTTATTCGCACTTTTACTTCGTTTACACTTTTACTTAATTTCTTGATCACTTTTAATTAATTCGCACTATATTCGCCGATTTGGCAATGCCGTCGATCTTATTCTTTCGCTTACTTGTACCGATTCGCGTTCTTCCACCGATAGGTGTCGCCGAATGACTATCCCTGTTGTCTGAAAGTTGGCGGATATTTATACTCCAGACAGATGTCGTTGTGTGTGTGTGTCTCGGCTAATCTAGATTGCGTACATTATGGAGTTTAGTAGAAGTGTCTGGAAACATGTTTATAGCGTTTTACATGTTGATGGACTTTTCTCGGTGTTTCTGGCAACATCCAAATTGCGTGATTGCAAGATCTATAACATTACCTTCTCCTTAGTCCTTGTTCGTCCCGAACAGAGTCGTTCAATTCCTCAATGGCACCATGGTACTTTGTTAATCGGTCGAGATGTACCACTTTCATTTTAGTGCGGGGTTTATGATGTAGTTGAATCCGATAGACGACATCATTTAACCGGTTGATGATCTGGTAAGGGCCTTCCCAGTTTCGCTGTAGTTTCGGCGATCTGCCCTTCTGTCGTTTGGGATTGTATAACCAAACCAAATCGCCCTCTTGGAATCCTGATGAGTTCGCCCGTTGATCATACCTCGTCTTCATGCGGTCGGACGCCAAATCAATTTTATCTCTGACCAGGTTATAAATTGTCTTTAGTCGACATCGAAGATCCGAGACATAATCTTTAGCATTGGTTGGTTGGTCTGGTGGCACTCCAAACATTAGCTTCGCAGGGACTCGAATATTTCTTCCGAAAATGACTCGGGACGGAGTCTCTCCTGTTGTTGAATGCACCGATGTTCTATAGGCCATTAAAAATAGAGGGATGTGCTGGTCCCAGTCCTGTTGCCTCTCGCTGACGAGTTTTGATAGGTTTGAGTTCAATGTCCTATTGAAACGTTCCACCATTCCATCGGACTGTGGGTGTAATGGAGTTGTCCTCGTTTTGTTTATTCCCAGCATTTGGCACACGTGTTTGAATATTTGAGATTCAAAATTGCGCCCTTGGTCGGAGTGTAGTTCACGTGGCGCTCCAAATCTGCTCACCCAGTTGGTAACAATTTGTTCTGCGACGGTTACTGCTTCTTGGTTTGGAATTGCGTAAGCTTCAGGCCACTTGCTGAAATAATCAATGACCACTAAAATGTAGCGATTACCATTTTCTGATTCCGGAAATGGTCCAGCAATATCCACAGCAATTCTCTCAAATGGGACTCCCACGTTGAATTGTTGCATTTCTCCCCTGGATCTGCGGTGTGGGCCCTGACTTGATGCACACGTAGTACATTTACGGCACCAATTTTCGACATCATCTCGGAGATGGATCCAATAGAACCTTTCTCGTATCTTTGCCAAGGTTCTATTTACACCCAAATGCCCACCAGAGGTACCTCCATGATATTCCTTCAAAACCTCCTCGATTTTACAATGCGGGACGATGGTTTGCATGTGATATGATGTTCCGTCAGCGTTTTCCCATTTTCGTTTTAATAATCCGCCGTCTAGGTGAAGGGAGCTCCATTGTGCCCAATAACACTTTAAGGTTTCGCTGAATTGTGAGATGTCTTTCCACTCAGGCCGTTTCTTTTCGTCCTTCCATGCCATGATCGGAGAAATATCTGGATCTTTACGCTGGGCGTCTTCCAGTTCTTGCTGATTCCATCCAGTCTTTGGTTCGGTCGTTATCCTCTGAATGGTTTCTCCGGCTTCTTTTCCTTCTACACGGTGACAATGCTTGCAGTTCGGTGGACAAGGACGACGTGAAAGCGCATCGGCATTACCGTGGATTCTTCCTCTTCGATGAACAATCTCGAAATCGTAGGATTCGAGCCTTTCGATCCATCTGGCTACTTGGCCTTCGGGGTTCTTAAACTGAAGTAGCCATTTAAGCGATGCGTGATCCGTTCGAAGAAGGAACTTTTGACCATAGAGGTATTTGTGAAAATGTTTTGTTGCTTCTACTATGGCTAGTAGCTCTCGGCGAGTTACGCAATAGTTCCTTTCTGATTTTGAGAGTACTCGGCTGTAGTAAGATAGCACTCTCTCCTGCCCATCGATCTCTTGAGATAGTACTGCTCCGATACCGACATTGCTGGCGTCAGTGTCTATGATGAAACCATGACCTGGTTTTGGATACGCCAGAACTGGGGAGTCGCAGAGTTGGTCTTTTATCCTCTCGAATGCTTCCTGGCACTGTTGACTCCATGTAAATGGCTTCCCTTTTTCTGTTAACTGATGCAGACATTTCGCCGTGTTAGCAAAGTCTTTTACAAATCGTCGGTAATATGTCGCTAAGCCTAGGAAGCTGCGCAACTGGTGTTTATCACTCGGAGTAGGCCAATTTTTCACCGCCAGTATCTTCTCCGGATCTGTCTTTACGCCATCAGCTGAAACGATGTGACCCAAGTACTTGACTTCTGCACTAAACAAAGTGCACTTTTTCGGACTCAGCTTTAATTTTGCCGCTCGCAGCCGCTGGAAGACTTCCTGTAGATTTTTCAGATGTTCCTTGAATGTTCTGCCGATAACGATCACATCATCCAGGTAAACGAGACAAGTTTTCCAACTCAGGCCACGCAAAACGAATTCCATTAGTCTTTCAAACGTAGCTGGAGCATTGCACAAGCCAAATGGCATTACGATGGATTGCCACAGTCCACTGCCGACAGAGAATGCTGTCTTCTCTCTATCTTTTTCATCTATCTCCACTTGCCAGTAACCACTCTTCAGATCCAACGTTGAGAACCATTTAGCATCAGTCAGGGTGTCGATTCTAGGTAGTGGATAGCTATCCTTTTTCGTAACATCATTCAGTCGCCTGTAGTCCACACAAAAACGGGTACTGCCGTCCTTCTTCTTTACCAGCACTACTGGCGATATCCACGGGCTCTTTGATTCTTCGATGATTCCCTGATGCTCCATAGTTTTGACCATTGAATTGACTTCTCCTTGTTTCGCTAATGGTACTCTTCTTGGAGGTTGACGTATCGGTGTAGCACTTCCGGTATCTATACGATGTTTCACTAAGTTTGTTCTGCCATAGTCGTCATCACCGGTGGAAAAGACGTCGCTAAATCCTTCGATTAGATCTACTGCTTGCTTGTGTTGTTCTCCTCTAAGGTTGCTTGATTGAAGAAGTGTTGATGTTACATTGTCCTTCCTTCTTGGCTTATTTTTAGTGGGTACGTCATGTGGTTCTGCCTTGTCGATACTCGTCACCGCCGATATTGGTTCACAGCTGCCAATTACATCTCCTTTCTTTACGCTGGTAGTGCTGTCCGCAACGTTCAGGACTCTTATTGGTACCATCATTTTCTCATTCCTTTTTACGAGCGTTTTTCCTAGTATCAGACTTCGTAATGCAGGTGTCGTTTCCGGTTCTATGAGGTAGAATCGGTGGTTCCCGGGATCACCATCGAGCTCTGCCCAAATAACATTCTCAGATGACTTTGGTATGTCCGCATCTTCGCATAATACAACTCGCAGCTTTGTTGTTTTGGAGGATGTTATTTCCATCGGGATTTCAATATTCCGCCACTTCATTATTCGTTGTCCTAAGTCCAGCTGGATACCGTGTGGTTTCAGAAAATCCATTCCAAGGATACACTCATCGGTAATGTCAGCTACCACGAATACATGCGAGAAGGTCAAATCCCCAAGTTGTATGTCACGAGCTATTTCTCCATGGACCGTTGTAGTTTCTCCTGTAACAGTGCGAAGTGCGTACTTCTTGGTGTTGTGAAGCCAAGTACGATCTACGAGGTCAGATCTTAGCACTGACCGTGTTGCGCCTGTGTCGACTGTTATGATGCAGTTTAATTTGCCGACTCGACCACTCATACATAAGTCGTTTTCACAACGATGTAGTCGAGAAACTGCGATGATGATTCCGGGGGCGTCGATTCTACCAGCCAACTTCTGCCCCATGAAGTTGGCCTTTACTCGTTTCCCGGACTGTCATTAGGCGTGACGGTTCGCCCCTTCCTCCTCTTTGTTTAGCAGCGCAGCCGGAACAGTAGTTGATCGCTTTTCTGGGTTTGCGGCAGTCGCGTCTTAAGTGTCCTGCCTGTCCACAATTCCAGCATCGGGGAGCACCAGATCTTCGCTCCGCTTGGTGTACTCGGCTTTCTGGCACACACATTCTTCTACTATTTCTCGAACTCGATAGTTACTCCGCGAGCTTTGCTTGGCAGCTTCGAACGTCAGCCCATATACTAAGGCTTCGCCAATCGTTTTCTTACCTGCCAGTTTTAACGCCTGTTGCAGCTCTCTGTCCTGTACAGCATTGTTAAATGCGAAAACAGCTGTATCGTTGCGTTGCTCTGTTTGCGCATTGGGCAGCGATAATAGTGTGAGTCGTTCAATATCGCGTACCAGCTCTTGAAGTGTTTCACCGTTCTTTTGACTTCGGTTGTACAGCTGTGTTTTGTAGATCTCTCGCATGTGGTCACTGCCATAATGAAGATCCAATGTCTGGACTAACGTTGAAAAATCTTGTTGTTGCTCCTGCGGAATCGTTTGAAGAACTTCTGCTGGTGGACCTCTTAGCGCCAATATAAGAGCTGTTCCCCGTTCTAGATCATTCCAATGGTTGTTTCTTGCGGCGGCCTCAAATTGGGTCTTATAAATAGCCCACGGTGTTTGTCCATCGAAGATTGGAGCCTTGAGACCCTTGTGCGCAACATGTTCTGTCTTGATGACGCCAGTCGCCTTCACGTTATCGAAGTCTCTTTTTAGGCGTTCGACTTCTTCTGCAATTCCGGATGTCTTTTCCGTAATTTGTTCTTCGAAGATTCGAAGTTTCTTCTCAACGTTTTCTTCTATGGCCTTACCCATGGTGTCTATTTTATCATTTTGCAGCTCCGATTTTTGGTTAAGGTCCTTTGAAGTCTGGTCTAATTTCTCTAGTTTCTGATTAATGTCCGTTGATTGTTGTTTAATGTCTACTGATTGTGGTTCTAATTTCCGATTCATGTCCGTTGTCACAGCTGATTGTTGATCTAATTTGTTCATCATTTGCTGCATTAACTGTGTTAGAGCATCCGTTGCACCAGAACACTCATCTCCACGAGCTTCTTTGATTTGGAACTCGAAACTATCTGCATCCTCACCCTCAGCCTTGAGTGTCTCGATCATACGACTGACAAGTTCAGACTTGCTCCCTGTCGTAGGTAACTCGCGTCTACTGAGCTCTTCCTTCAGCTCCGCTAATTTTAAGTCCTTTAAATAACGCGGCATTTTCACTACCGATTATTTTAAGTTTTTCCGCGATCCGAATTCACTTAAATTTTCTCCACTAATTAAAGTCACTGCTCACTAAAGCACTCGAGAATATTCGATTTCATAAAACTCTCACTGTCCGTTCGAGAATTTTAGTTCCGCGATTTTACTTCGCTAATTAAAGTCACTGTTCACTAGAGCACTCGAGAATATTCGATTTCACAAAATTCTCACTGTCCGTTCGAGAATTTTAGTTTCACTTTTCCGCTCTCACAAAATTATCCGTTCCGAGAATTTTTAATTTCACTCGCGATTTTTAACCCGAATTTATCCTTGAAATCCCACTTCTGAAACCAATTGTTGCGAGCTAGAGATTCGCTGGGATTTCAAGAGAAACGCAATTCGTTTAAAAATAATAAAGGATAATTATTTATTCGCACTTTTACTTCGTTTACACTTTTACTTAATTTCTTGATCACTTTTAATTAATTCGCACTATATTCGCCGATTTGGCAATGCCGTCGATCTTATTCTTTCGCTTACTTGTACCGATTCGCGTTCTTCTACCGATAGGTGTCGCCGAATGACTATCCCTGTTGTCTGAAAGTTGGCGGATATTTATACTCCAGACAGATGTCGTTGTGTGTGTGTCTCGGCTATTCTAGATTGCGTACATTATGGAGTTTAGTAGAAGTGTCTGGAAACATGTTTATAGCGTTTTACATGTTGATGGACTTTTCTCGGTGTTTCTAGCAACATCCAAATTGCGTGATTGCAAGATCTATAACAATACCTTAAAATGGATATTGACAATACAAATGCCACTATCATAACATACATAATTCAGCCTATTTCAATCAAAATCGTGAGCTAAAATATATTAACTCCCGTCGTGTTTCGAGGGCATAAGCACTCAATTTTGAATGTCTCATTACAAACATTGATTGCAACTTATTTTAAATTATAGCGGCATGTTGGCTATTCATTTCACGTCGAAAGCAAGGTCACAAATTACAATATACACAAAAGACGAATTCACATTTGTTAAAAATATATATTTACAATTTTATTAATTAAAAATGTATTCCTAATTGAAACCAACAGTCTAAAATGAAAAAATTCGAATTATTATTTGTTCATTTAACTTTTTTTATCTAAGAACTTTTATATTTCTAGTTTTTGTTAATTTTTTTTTAACTTTCAATATTGAATTAATATTTCGATAATTTAATTATCTGCGGGTTTTTTTTGAAGAGAATAATGTGATCTTCCTTTCAAATCTACATAGAGTTTTGATCTAAATTTAAAATGTTAACGTGGCAGTGTACTTGCGAAATAAAATTCTTTAAATAATGATTCCATTACGGTTAAAAACTAATAACATTGTCTTTACATATAAACCATATAATTAATTCTTAAACGTACGTAATAGATTAAGTTCTTAGAGAATTAGCACAAGTATAACTCTGAATACCATTTTATTTTAATTATTATTTTTTTATATTGCACTATGAATCAACGTATTTATAATAACTATGATTATTAATTTAATTTATTGCAATATTACTTAGTTTTTGAAATTAAATTCTACACATTACAGAAATAATCTATTTTGTTTGAAGTATTGTTGCTTTTGATTTTGGTTTAGTTAAGTTATTTTCACGAAAAAAATTCACGCAAGATATGTTTTTTTTTCTATTTTAAGTTAAGATCGAAGATTTTCTAGGTTTATTTGCCACAAGTTTCCTAATTAAATAAGATTGAATTCAAATTTACATAAATATGTTTACTGATTACACTGATTTGTTGTTTTAAATAGTTGATATAGAAAATGTTGACGGTTGAATAATACAAAAATTAAATAATATTGCTTGAAAAAGTGGTCCTAATTGATGTAGTAAAAAAAGATCTGCTAACTAAATTGCTAATGAAATTCAACTCAACTTTATATTCAAATATTTGATCTATTTTTGATTATCAAATTCTTTTTACGTAATCACAAAATTTTTAATTTCTAATTGCTTTCATTTGTAAGGTCTTATTATTGCTATTAAAACTACGTTTCTTACGTATTAAATGAAAATCAAACAATTATTTCCATTCGATTGCCACGACGTGTTACTTTTGGTTGCCCTTGTGTTATTTCCGATACTCCAGCATATTTGAAAGTGAACACAACTGTCTGTTGACCAAAGTGCGCTTCAAACCTATTGATGAATTTATATGGACATTTCAATGTAAAAAGATTTATTTAGTTATCAAGTGAGTTACTCTGTGCTGATGTGTACTTCGGGGGGCTTAGCGGTTGCATTCTGTATAACCAGAAATAATTTTGTGACTATTTCTATCACATGACCCGTTTGAAATACAAAATCACCCTTTTTCCGGCCAAATTCAGACTGAAAATTTAAATGTGTTTTTAATTTTTACGAATTTTACAGATATATAAAAATGCAAAATATTTAGTTATATATTAATTTCGATAATAACAGGGCATGCACTTCATTACATAAAATTGTTTTAAGCAAACTTTTTTATTTGTTCATAAATGCCAATCAAACTCACGACTGTAACTCTTACATAAGATTAAATTTTCATGTTGTAAGTTTGTAAAGCCCAATCATATGATACTCTAGATGAAATGAGAAAGAGTTCAATGTACCGGAAAATATGTCACCTCTAATTCTTTTGAATAATTAATAGTGACTTTTGTATGGGAGGTGGTAGAAGCAGAGGAGGAAGGTTTGTAATTTTTGGATATGACACCTAATGTGGTATGCAAAATATTTCGTGCTGAATTTAAGTTTTGTAGCTGTCATTATTTTCAATTGGACATAGTTTTTCTGAAATCGGGGCATTTGTATGGAAGGTGGCAGAGGAAGTGGAGCGGCTTACAAGATTTTGAAACTGCTTATCGACAATATTAACGCCAGGCTTTGTTTCAATTTCAAAGTCGATAGCTCTCATAAGTTCGAAGAAGAAATGCTTTCCTTGAATTTATAATACAGATATTTATATGGGAGGGGGTAGGTGATAATTTTTTTAGCATTTATTGCAATTATTAAAAACCCAATTCTGACAATTTTAAGGTTATACTTTTTCTAGTTTTAATGGAAATCGATGTAATGCACTTAATAAAAATTATGCATTTGTTTGGGAGGGGATAGAAGGAGTGTAAGGATTAAAACACATTTTTTTCTCATTATTGATATTTCTATTTTTTTACTTTATGCAAAATATCAAGCTTATAGCTTTAACAGTTTCGAAGAAAAATAATTTAATTTAAATTTTAAAATTTCGTGAAATTTGTATGGGAGGGGGTAGAAGGAGTGGGGGGATGTGACCCGTTCACGAACTTAAAGTTACTTTTTTGCTAAAAATGACACGCAAAATATTTTAGCACTATAGCTCAAAGCTTTCGAGGGTTATGCTCTAGACAGACGGACAGTCAGCAACTCGGAATCGAAGTTTTTGAGCGACAAAAAATATTTCTGTATCCTTAGCGGCTCTGTGCGAGCATTATTTCTTAGCGTTACAAACGGTAAGGCAAACACAATATACTCTCAGATTTCATTTAGAGTATAAAAACGCATTAATCGTTGATATAAAAAACAAGCGCTTAATTGACAGCAAAACAACATTTTTCACGCATGCTAAATCTATTAACACACATACACATACTC
Source organism: Chorisops tibialis (assembly GCA_963669355.1). NCBI lineage: Eukaryota > Metazoa > Arthropoda > Insecta > Diptera > Stratiomyidae > Chorisops > Chorisops tibialis. The sequence goes on from OY770264.1 coordinate 129,680,510, forward strand.
CAGTCGTTCGGTCTCTTTGAATTCCCCGTAATGAATTTTGGATTTCGAAATGCTAGACAAACGTTTCAGCGTTTCATGAACGAAGTCCTAATCGATTTAGATTTTGTATTCGTCTATATAGACGATATATTAATAGCCAGCAAGGACGAATCAGCACACAAAATGCATTTACCAAGATCTTGTTTTTGGAAGACTAGCTAAATACGGGTTAAGCATAAAATTCAGTAAATGAATTTTCGGAGTTCCAACTCTTGACTTCCTGAGTCACACTATTTTTAAAGATGGCATAACTCCAATAGGACAGAAGCCATAGCTAATTATCCGGTTCCTGGATCTATTCAGCAAACGCAATGCTTCATAGTTATGGTAAACTATTATCACAGGTTCATACCACACTTAGCTAAGCTTTTAGCACCTATACATTTACATCTTACATCGATCCAAAATGAAAAGAATACAAAGTTAAAGCTAATACTTTCGTGGCCCATATGTTCCACAACCTCTACGGCATGAACTCTACAAGAAGTTGCATTCACTTTCGCATCCAGGAATTAGAGCTACAAGAAAACTCATTACTTCCCGTTAATTTTGGCCAAACATGGCTAAGAACATATATAATTGGGTAAATCGTGCATTTCCTGCCAGAAAGCAAAAGTGCAAAGGCACACCAAATCTGCCCCAGGCCGTTTCGCGATCCCTGCCGGGAGATTCGAGCACATTCACCTAGACTTAGTCGGACCCCTGCCACCGTCAGATGGCCACTCATATATCTCAACGATTGTCGACCGATTCACACGTTGGCCAGAGGCCTACGCAATAAAAGACATGACAGCTGTAACTGTCGCAAAGGCTTTCGTATACCAGTATATTCCAAGATTTGGAGTTCCTACCACAATCACAACTGATCAAGGTTCACAATTCGAATCAAAGCTTTTCACCGAACTTCAAAGTCTCCTTGGAACGAATAGAATAAGAACAAATTCCTACCATCCACAATCCAATGGAATGATAGAGCGATTACATAGACAAATAAAAGCATCTTTGATGGGCAGGTGCAACACCATTCAATGAAGCGAAGAGTTAGCTCTTGTCATGTTAGGACTTCGAGTATCGATTAAAGAAGATCTGAAATGCTCGCAAGCCGAAATGGTATATGGCGAAATACTCAAAATTCCTGGTGAATTTTTGTGTAATAAAATAACACTATCCAAAGAGTCAACATCTAATAATTTCATTGAGAGATTGAGAAACCATATGAGAATCATTAGACCCACCGTAGCCACGTTTTTTAAAAGGTTCAAATCAATTTGTTCCGAAGTCTTTAGACAACTGCACCCACGTATATTTGTCAGAATTGATAAAGTGAAACATCCGCTCAATCCTCCATATGATGGACCATTTTCCGTTGTCAGGCGATTCAGAAAACATTTTGTAGTAGAGATGAAAGGACGACCCAAGTCTATTTCAATTGATCGTTTGAAACCAGCTTTTGGTATACTACGCAAAGAACAAAATAAAAACGAAGTTCCCAAAAGGGTCAGTTTTGACGACAATCTAAGTTGAAATATATTCTAAAAAAGTATAAAAATAATGATAATATCAATTATCACCATATTATTATTTAATCGCTACGCTATAGAGGGGGTACTGTAGTGAATTCAATAGAAATTTTCATCGCAACTTGTACACCATGGAATACGCGCTAGTATACCAATTAAATTAAAAAAATAAACTGCCAACAAGTCGGGCGAAACTTTATTATTCTTGGGACAAGTTGCGGATGAGTGGAAAGTCAATATGTAGGTTAGAGTGGTTAAGGAAGACTAAGTGAAAGGGAGTTCTTGGGCAGGGCTGTTGTCAATTTAACAATATTTCATTCGTTTCTGCAAGTTTAGGTTTTTTTGAAGGGTGGAGGAGGGGTAATAGTAAGGGTGGGTGGATGTTAATAGCTTTTTAATTGATTGCTTGAGCCACATTCAATATTCTATGTTAAGAATGTGTTTCATAGACGAAGTTGCATAGAATTTTCATAAAATTCGGTGCATTTTACATTCACGAAACCGAACATTTTTATGGGAGGGGGTAGAGAAGGTAGGGGAATGATAAAATTTGATATGCAGTTTTATTTCATTTCTCTTGTAAGATGCTTGTACAAAATTTCAAGTTCTTAGCTCTTAGTTTTTTTTTTTTATGTGACACCGGAACTAGAGGGGTTGCCCTGCCCTTTTGTTCTGAAGCACAGCTCCGGTGAGGGGGGAAGGATATTGGTTTTTGGGAATTAAGGGGATAGAGACGGAAGTGGCTATGAATATTTCCCTTGAATTGCTGAATGTTGTAGTCATGCGGGAACACCGAGATGGGCAGCGAGTTCCACATTCGAACAGTCCGGTTTAAAAACGAATCACGAAATTTGACAGTGCGACCGAAGGTGGGGTTGAGAGAATACTTATGGGCGCGCGAAGCAGCTCTAGTATTACGGGGTAAGGGCATACATTGTTGGTTATTAGTTGATTTAATGAAATTGGTCGAAATCATAGTTTTGTATGGGAGGGGGTAGAAGGGCAAGCACGATTTAGAAATTTTTAACGTAATTTCATTTCAACTATTTTCATAAGTTTTTGTGCAAAATTTCAAATTGATAGCTTTAAATAGTTAGGTGATAATTGATTTCTTAATAATGGTCGAAATCATACTTTTGTATGGGAGGGGGTAGAATGACAGGCGCGATCTCAAAACTTTTGACGCAATTTCATTTCAATTATTTTTAAAAGTTATTGTGCAAAACGTGAAATTGATAATTGATTTCTTGAAAATGGTCGAAAAAATTATTTTGTATGGGAGCGGGTAGAAGTTTTAATAGTTTTCGACCAGTTAATATTTTGTTTATTTAGGGATTTTTTTTAAATGCATTTCACAAATTTTCAAGTTTCTACCTTAAAATTTCACTCAAAAACTTTCACTTTATGTGTTTTTTCAATGCACATGAAACACCTTGTGCACGTTAGAAGGGGGGGTCCGTTTATAAAAATTATGGATCAAGTTATTATTATTTGTCTATGTACATATGTATATCAAATAGATGTATCCACATGCAAAATTTAAACTTTGTATCTTTCACCAGAGCCCTAAAAAATCACTCAAAATGTTCGACATTTTTGCTTATCACCTCCCTCCCCTTACACCTCCTAGCTTAAAATTCAAAATTGCTTATCAAAATTAACTATTATGTAGTTCTACAATCTGACAAATTTTCGATTTGATATCTGTACTCTTTTTTGAGATATAAGGATTTGTAATTTTGAAAAGTGCGCCATTTTTGAAATGGTCCTCATTTCCCCCCACTACTTATATTTCAATTTGTTATATTTTTCTTGTATTTTCCTAGCATAGCTTAATATATGTTTCAAGTTTTAATTATATAGCTTAAGAGATATATTCAGAGATATTCATTTTTAAGTGTTTTTCTTTGCACCCCCCTGACCCTCCCCCTTACAATAATTAGCCACTCTCTAAGCTGATTCCAGTGGAACTATATGCCACCTTAATAGTCCCAAAATATGATTTTTTTACGATAAGTAATTTTGAAGATATAATCATTTGAAAAAACAATTCGGCCGATAATTTGTTTTTAGCCCTCCCTTTTCGGACGTCAATGGATAAAAAAATTAAATTATTTTTAAAGTTTGTCCCACAACCCTCTATATATCTCTACTGATTTTCAACTTCCTATCTGCATTCGTGGTGGAGATATTAGCAAGTGTAGCTTTTGACTTTTTCCCTCCCCCGCCTCCCTCTCCACCTAACACCTCCCAAAATTTAGAAAATAGAGCTCACTTACCCAACCAACAATCCACCCAAAAACGAACATTCTACCTTTAACGGTCTCGGAGATATGAGTCTATATGTACGACGTACGGCGGGACGGTTTTTTTTTCATTTTTAGGCTAATTTAGTTATGAAACGCGAAAAAACAAAATTTCAGGGTAGCAATTTTTTTTCCTGTGTCGATCACAATACTTTATTATTAGAATAATAAAGTAAAATTGATCCAATGCCGTGTCTCACTACCACTCCCCCATATAAAATAAATTAGTTCCTCACAGGAACAAAAATCTCTATTTCATCTTAAGTATTGCACTATCAGATTCTACGCGCAACCATGGTTCTGTGATGTTTTTCAATATATTTTTATTTCAATATGCTCATTATAGTTGAAAAAGTCATACCTGGGTAAAGTGTTATTGTAGAAAAAAGATAAACCAAGCGTTCATTACACAGTTCGTCCATAAAATAATTCATTTTCCATAGGACAATTCATCCACAGAACAATGAATCCATAGTTCGTTAAAAAAAATTAAATTAATCATGGAATGAATTTTTCGTATCCGTTTGCGTTTTCATCTAAATAGATATACTCGAAAGTAAAATAATTATTGATACGACAAACGGATTCTACGGTAATGACAATCGAAAAAGATTTATGAGTAGCTTCTGGATCAGAAGACGAACCCCGAGCGGAAACACTATTATGAATGTTGGACCTGAGTGTGAAGCCATAAATATAGTTCCTAGCGTCCTTACACCATTAGCTGGGATTCAACCTCAGATAGAATTATCGTCATCAGACTCCGACCAATGGCAGAAATGTCAAGATTCTGCAGTATTATGCATCTGGCGATACATAGGAATTTTATGGTCAACTGAGCGCCACCTTCGAGTGTGTATTAGTGGCATATATGGTTGGCTTTAACAATACTGGACTAAAATATGCCATGGGAAAACATGGTATCGCTCGGGTCGACGTGTCAGGACCTTGGATTAAAAGGCTCGTGAATAACTTGTCGAGTTTTGTAGTAGAGAAAACCAGTGCAAAATATTCCCAAACAAGCTCTGGATTATAACCCTGATAGATGACATCGGATTGGTCAACCACGTGATAGATGAAAACGAGCAGTTGAACAGGAGACCAGCGAAATACCGTAAAAGTGCTGGTTCTGTCTTATGCCTTATAGGCAGTACCGGACTCAACATTAGTCTGACTAAGCCAATGCTTACACTTGATGTTTTGTCGTCAAGCATAGAGAATAATAAACAATTTTTTTGAGTAAAAGTTACATAAATATATCTCATGTTGCCAATATTTCCAATATCTAATCCTTGTTCGAGAAGTCAGTCTCTTATATCACTGACCGTGGAGTAGTAGCACAAGAAAATTTTACATTCACTTGCAGATGACTGTTGAGAATTGTGTTTCCGCCTAAAGGTCATTTGGAAACATAACAGAATTATGCTTGGGCGTAATGCACGATACTCTAGATGAAATGGGAGTGATAGGAGTGGGGGACGTTTATAACTTTTCAATAAGATTCTGTAAGCAAACGTTTCGTTTTAATGTTTTTAGCTTTCATCACTTTCGAGGAAACTGATCAAGAAAAAAATCTCGGGGCCTAACAAGAAATTGATTGATTGACTGATTAGGAGAACGCAACAACTGCAGAAGCTAGGATGTAGCCTAGTGGGTAGCGAGTTAGTCTACAATGCGAAAGTCGTGAGTTCAAATACCGGTCGACGCATAATTCCAGCACACTGCCTGCTTGGGTATACCTTGGTTACTTCAATCTGTATCTGATGTATTTAATACTTTTAAGCATGCTGCGATATGGTAATTCAATAAACAGGCTCATGCTAGCGATATATTACAGCTCAGAACAATCGTTATACAATCAGTACTACATAACGGAAATATCAGCAAGCAATTCATCAACACAATAACAATGGAGAAAAACGAACGACGTCCGCTACATACTCCACAATAAATAATTAAAATAAGAAAAAAATTATGAGAAAAATTTTCCTGGAGAGCCGAAGAATAACATGGAGTTTCACATAACAACTGGAAAATTTGAACTGTGCGGAAGAAATGTATCTACGTTGCACAAGTTTTCCAAACTGAAATAGAACACCTGACAAGACTAACAATCAATGCTAAACATTAGATAAATATCTATAAAACCAAAAATATGAAAATTGAAGGTTTTGGATTGGGCATACAAGAAAGCAGCACACTAGAATCAGAAGGATTTCATTATAAACCAAACGACAAGATGGATATGCCCACTCAAACAACACCTGGCAACGCATAATACTGCAAGCAATGGGACAAACTTACTTCAAAAAGTGAAAGAACAGCACCCAAACCAATTAAGGTGAAATTCTTAAGTAGAAGCCTATAAAAAATCATTGAAAAGACAAGAAATCAATACTGCTAACTACTCAAATAGGCATTGAGTTTCGAAGGCGGAAGTGAATCGATCATACTTTGAGAAAAGCAGAGCGAAAAATCTCCAGGCAAGCTGATTAAAACCCTGAAGAAAGACGTCGAGAGGGTCGACCATGTAGTGACCATGAAAGCGAGCAGTTGAATAGGAGGCCAAAGAAATAAACAAGTCCGTTCAGGATTGCAGGATTGGTGTGAAAGAGAATTGTCTGCGTCCTATGCCCCTAGAGTCACTGTATAACTGAGCACCTCGGTATTAGGAGTCTGGCAGATGCGTCCCAGGGTTGGAACCGTAAAGTTTCAATTTTTTTGGTATATATAAATATTCGGTTAGATAATTATCAAAATACACTTGGAACTCGATTATGTGCCCTAAAAAATTAATATCATTGTGCCTTTTCATTAGAACCAGCCAAAAGTTCAAATTTATTTTGCAATTTTCTGCACCCACACATCTTCAACAAACAGTTGTTTGGTCCAGTTAACGATTCTGTTTGCTGACACTTGGCGGAAAGACATCCCAATAGGGATTTTTGCAATCCATTTCCTTTTTAATGCAAATAATCATTAATTTCGACCCAAGAAATTTGAAATTTATTCTAAAGTAATGTGAAGGCATTGCATAAAGTAGCAGTTTATTTAGGGAATTTAATATTCATTGCAAGGTAATGTGAAGAGATTGCATAAAATAAGTGGTCATTGTCAAAACGTGTCGCGCACAAAACGAACGATTATTAATAGAAAACATCAATGTCATATCCCGTTTATTTTTTAACATTCCTGTAAAATTTTAGAAGTCGTTTGTTGCGAGAAAAAAGTTATTATATCGTACTTTTCCAGTAACAAAACTGATTAAATTATAGCAACAGAACTTAAAATACAGAATTCATATCAAAAACAGGATCCAATTTCATTACATTTTTCATTATTAATTCAAAATAATCGCTCCTTCAATATTAGAAAACCTTCTCAAAGATTAATATGTTTTCTATCCTTTTGCAACCACTCCATCATCGATTCTATTGCGACCATTATTTTGTCGGTTCTTTTCCAACCATTACATTATTCACTCTTTTCGATTGATTCCAACGTCGACTCTTTGTAATGCAGAAAGTAGCAAAAACGGCGAGCGCCTATGACATCGCCATGTTAAAGTAATCTATGTCTTACGGCAGTAAGTAGCTGTAATAGCTTCAAGGTATGGACCATCTGTGCGGTAATGATTCCACTCCCTACTGGAATATGTCAGAATGACTACACAGTCTACACCTATTTTTACTAACACATCTTCTTCTACAATAGCACTACAGCCCAAATCCGGCCTTGGCCTCCTGACCTTCAGGTTCCTTAACATTTTTCACTATTTATTGTGGAAGGGTTGTTAGACCTTCTCACAACCCTCTATCTTCGAATTTTTCACTTTCGTAGATTGAGGTGACCAAGGCATACCCAAGCAGGCAGTGTGCTGGAATTATGCGTCGACCGGGATTTGAACGACCTTCGCATTGTAGACCAACACGCTACCCACTAGGCTATACCCTAGCTATTTGCACTAACACTATGATAGTTAAAATGCACAATTTTTGTACTAAATTTTTTAGAACGCACAATGTTTGTACTAAATATATGCCGGACTCCTATACCGAGGAAGTTGCTTAGTTATACAGTGACTCTATATGCCCCTATAGGTAGGAAAATAGGAAATTGATTGATGAATTGATTGAACTATTCAATGACACTCCACACACAGTTCGCAATACTAAACAGGATAGCACAACAATTGCCTCCTTCCATCATTCTTCAAAAATATTTTTAAAAAATTATATTTTTCTTTAAATCAAAAGAAATTATTATCTAGAAATTTTCCATAGCGAATACCATAAAAAATACATTATACTGCGCATACTCGTTTTAACACCATTAATATATAAATGCACAACTTTATATAAAAATTGTTACTCGTAAGTAAGCTGTCATTAACACGTCCTCGAAGGAGGAAAGAAGCGGCTTCTTCATGCTATGAGAATTCGTCATGGCCAAAGAACTTTTTAGAGTTTTAAGGCTGCGTACACACTTGAGCACAAACGAGGCAGGCGAAAATGCATGAGCATGCAAGCCGCCTCAGCACATATCTGAGGCCGAACGAATGCTATCCGTTGGAAATTGATTTATTAAAGAGAATGTGGTATGAGTTTTGAGTGGTTATCGATAATCAGTGGAAAAATGTTGTTCCAAATTTGTTTCCTTCGAAGCACATTGAAAAGTTAAAGGCGTTACATTTTAGTTTGTGTTAAGCGGCAGTTTACCCTATCCGAGTTCATGACAAGGAGGATTTACAGTATATAGACTTTACCCACACAATCGCAACTCTGCTCTTTTATTTTCAAATTAAAATTTCAAAGCATTTTTTTAGTAATTTAAGAAGTGAAATGAAATACAAAATTAGAAATTTAAAAGAAAACTCTTCAATTTGTAATTAAAAATTATATACCTGAAATAAACAACCTGATGACGAATCGGAATATTGATGTTCACTAGCACAATAAGGATCCTACGTAAAATACATTGATAAAACAATACCAACCAAATGTGTTTTAAGATAATAGCAAAAAATTTAACATCTAACTAACACTTTTGAAATAAGTTGATTTCATAATACTCACGGCTTTCACATGAAATACAGCGACATCATCTAAATATGGGCTTAACGATAATCTATATATTTCAGCAGCAGGTACACGATATTTTACTTGTAAAGTTCTTTGGTCGAGTAAAAGCATAGATGTGGTGGATAAAACAAGTAAAATTGGCACAAACTATTGAAAATATAAATTTTTTAACGTGATTTCAAACAGACTTTTAAGATATTTTCCTACTTTTCCGCTAGATCGCGTTATTTTGTTAATTATATCCGCAAATACTACATACTGATCATTTGTTTCGACACAATATTTTTTCCACTGTTGGTTATGTCGTAAACGCACATAATCGCCTATAAATGGATGTGCCACACTAGAAAGAAAGAGAGCCACACATAAAAATTACAGTAGAATGTAATATAAACTAACTATCGACCTACCTTCTTGGATAAGATGCTTTTCGATCCTTGAAAATTATACTGGCCGTCACCTTTTCACGCATACGATTTCGTGATGTTTGATCAAATGATCGACGATAAATGTAACAACGCCACCTGTGATAAATACTGCGCAGCATCCGCGATGTTTCCATTAGGAATTTTGGTGCTATTGGCCATTCTAATGATAGCGGACTCATTGTGTTTGGCGGAAGACGATGAGGCAGGGTTAATAAAAAATGGCGAATTTTCCATTTAACAAACGCTCGATGAATAACGTTGATCGCCCATTCGACTTGTTTTTTATGTTTCATCGCTCGATATTCATCTCTTGCCTGAAATAAAGCATTATAAAATAGCTTCAATGTTTTGCGGTAGTCGAACTAAATTAAACATTGAAATTCTATGACACACAACTAGCAAAATATGTTTGAATTAAACGAAAATTTGGTTATTATTAATAACATTGCTGTAGTATTTAAAAAAATTCATAATACTTTGAAAATTAGTTCAATTAATTAAAACAAACTGAAGCAAAACATTCACTAACATATCGTCATAATATTCGTACTACCTTAAAAGAACCGTGTTTTATACACATTTGATTAAAACAGAATACTTACAACGCGATAGAGACTCCAGAGATGCCTTCGCCCTGTAAATGGAATACCAAATCGACATTCCTAAACACAGAAAAGAAAACGGCATGCAAAACATTCAACATCATGCAAAATTTTAAATTAAGTTTAAATTGTGCTACTACAAAAATATTATTAATATGATAAATGAGTAGGGTCGTTCTTCTTTTAAACATACCCTCCACGTTCTCCAGGCACTTGATATAATTATTTGACTTTCTCGTAACTGTACGAATTTTTTCCTTTTCACATACATTCGAAATGTTTTTTGAATTAGCACGGCCAAATCATCTAATCGAGCTTTACGGAAATCCTCAAGCTCATAGACCTATAATATGATAGACTAATATAATTTCGAAAATTATTATTTTTTCAATAAATACCGTTCTGGGACTTCGAATAAAGACATGTTTCGTTCCAATCGTAAATTCAGCTGACGGCAATGGAATATTTCGGATAATCAATGCAATACCTTCAATGGTACTGCCCTGATTGAAATGCGGCCATGTTAAACTATTGAGAAGTTTGTACCGATTGAAAAATTTCGCATGTGTCATATGAAAACAATGTCCGGTACGGCAGATATTAACTAGTGGCATGAGGCTCATATAACGCACTTGATGCTGTACTAAGGCTAATTCGAAACATTTCTGTTGTTTATTCTCATTAGGTTTTATGCAAAATACGTAATGATTTCTTCGGTTATTTATTATTGACAATAATGTTTGTAGTTGTGTACGCAGATTTGAACTTAAGCTAGTTGGTTTTTTTGATGTACGTTTAGGATTGCCTGAAATTATGGCATAAAATAATAATGGTATCTCTAATGAAATGAGTCAACTGTTGATATTACCTTCTGGAAAAAGACTTTGTACTAGAGACAATTTGCTTTGAAATAAACCTGAACTCATACTTCTTGCTAATACATCAGAGTTTTTCTCGAGAAATCCATGTATAGAATAAGTAACAACACCAGCAAAATGACGTATTCTGGAATTGGAAATAGTTTCAACATATCTGAAGCGACACAAAAGATCGTCAACCGTACTTAAAACACATAGATGTCATTATCGATGCCGAACTTATAAAATTCGGGTGACCAGCACAGCATTGTTGAATGCGAACCAACAGCGCTTCATCTGAATTTATGTGTGGTTCATTCAGCAAACTAAATATTCCGTAATTTGCCTTATCTATTAGTTCACAAATTGATTCATTGTCAAAAAAGTCGATACGATTCCATTCTAAACCTTCACGAATATATAAATCTTGCCGGAATTTGAGTACTCCTTGCAAAAAACTCTAAAATAATTTATCGAATTACACAATACAAACTGTTTAAGACGTTTGAATAATTTACCTGATGCAATTTCTCATTACTGTAGTTTATAGCTAATTGTTCAAACGAATTGTTCTCTAAAATTTCGAAACCGTAAAAGTCGAGTAAAGCTAAATTCTTTTCGCGTTGTGTCGACTTAAGTGAATCGTTTATTCGATTAACGATCCATGTGAAAAGTCGCCCGTACAACGTGCGGCAGAGGGTGTTCCTTGTTATAGATGCTTGTCGAGCATCGAGTTCAGAGCCTAAATTTGAAAAGTAAAATAGCACAAATTTTAACAAAACATTTAGGCGGGCAAAGTTACGCTAAAATACACCCACGGCGAACCTTTAATATCTTAGCTCTACGCTTTAGAATTTTTCAGTTTATATCTCCAGTAGACTAAATTTACTCACCGTTGTCCTCATGCACCCATAACGAACTGGCTCTAGTAAGGCAATTTAATAATATTTGAGCATCTAAATTCAATAACTGAGCTGTTTCTTGCAGTTCTGTTGGCAACAAATTATTAGTATTAATGTAAATCTTTATAATTCCCAATGAAATCAGTATATTGAAGATAGTTACCATAATCATTTGAAACCTGACAACCTTCAGTGCCATCGATATTGGTTACTGGGACAAATATAAAATTTCCCAATTTTAAAACTGCCGCTAGTATTTTAAAGACCGAATGAATCTCATCGGTACTGAAACCCAACGTTTCTAATGATTTCTGCAATAAAATATGCAACGTTTCAAAACGTAATGTGAAAATAAATATCAAATGTTAACCTTTGTATAATGGAAGTTATTTTTATCATCATCCGTTCCAGATGTGTTCTTAAGTAGCTCATATTTATCTAAATTTCTAAAAAGTTTTAGTGATTCTGTAAGGAAATCGCAACAATGTATGGAACAATATGGTTTTCTTCCTTTTGGTTTAATAAAGTCAAACTCACTTAAAAATTGAATATCAGCACCAAGTAATAATTGATAAAATATATGAAAATTGCGCTCTCCGCAGTTTGTTTGTGTTAGACGTGTCTGAAAATTGTAAAGTCGATTAAAGAAAGAAATTCAGTGTTTTTTTTTGTGTATGAAGAGAAATATAATAACGTTCACTAAGGTAAAATATGCAAATACCTTTTCCAACATATCTGGAGGCATTAGATTAAATTATTTAAGACTTTAAGTTTTTACTTAGAAAGCAATATTAAAATTTACTTACAATGCGTTATATGTATTCCTATCGGGTCTCCCTTAAAGTCAATTTCAATATCAAACAATTTGCCCTAGAAGGATAATCAATTGATAAAAAAAATTAGAAAAGTCAATTATAATTGAAATGATATTTTTACGCTTACAAATCTACTCGAATTATTATTTTTGGTTGTTGTCGCATTGCCCATAGCTTCCAAGAAAACGCCGCAGCATGCTACACGATCACGTATTTTCTGATATTTAGATATATCGGACCCATCTGAAGATATACTAAGATTCCTTTCTTTTTCCAAGCGTTGATACAATCGATACGAGTCTACTAATGATGTTCGTGAGCTCATTTTCGCATTATCTGCAGGATTACAACCAAATGATCCTTGGCGATTAATATTCGAACAGCTTCCCTTGTTAATGTAGTCACATTTTAATTTTGACTGCAATTGCGTTTGTAACGGTGGAGCTGTATTACAACTCTGCTTCGCGTTATCATCATCCAAACTTAACTGCTTAACATATTTTGCATGTTTACATTGCTTACAACCGATTTTAATGTGATTTGATAATGATTTTGTATGATCGTAGTTTGGTGAATTTGAAGGATGTTGAGTGGCGGTATTAGTGGTCGCAGTTGGCTTAGAATTAATACAACAAGAGCCAAATTTAGTGCAAAATAATGATGAAGATGGCCATGTTTCATTTATTCTATTCGTGCTTATGTTTTTTGTAAGATCACAGTTCGATTTTCTTACGGAATAATCAACGTTAGTTAAAGTTTTTGAACGACCGAATGTATCTATATGATTATGCTTGAAACATGATTTTGGTGTAGTTTGCGTAGCAGCTGTCTGTTGACCGATATTTTCCGAGCTTTTGTGATGTGAGAAATCAAAATCAACCATCTTTTCTCGTGCCAATTTCTGTATGTGCAAAAAATATAAATGATAACGACAAAGCACAGCAAATCGTTTTAGTACTTACACGTTGTATAGTAGCTCTATCTGAACTTTCCGATCGAGCTTTAACAAGACATCCTGATTTTTCGGCATACACTGTATTCGTTACGGGCGACTGCCTCTTTGGCGTGGAAGGGCGGGAATTAGGACGTGAGCATATCGTAGCTGAGCATGAGCTGGAATTACGCCGTCTCGGAAAATGATATTTAGATTTTGGCTTTTTAGAATCCTGAATATGAGTTAGAAAATGTATGACCGATTTGAAGGACTCAGTCTTTCCCGAAGCACTTTCACCTAAAATAATTTAAAATGTATAAACGAGGTGAAAAAATAAATTGAAATCTGAAGGATAATCACTGAACGCACTCCCCGATATGAATGCTCGAGATTGTGTGGTAAGCTAGTGATCATTCTGCTGTCAGCATAAAGCACGACTATTTGGAAATAAAGTTAATTTAAAGCGTACCTCGTGGATTTTTTTATTATCCGCTCTTTGACTCAGGTCCTGGGATAAAGTAAAAAAAGGCGTAGTAACGCGCACTGGAGCAACGAAAGATACAAATAACAAGTACTCAATAGCAAAACGCATAGACCTAGTGACGGCATTCGAAAGGGCCGGGTATGCAAGAATCATACAAACTTTCGTGTGCCCGCTGATTGATGGATCAGCTAAAAGTATTTTGCGAAGCGTATCTGTTCGCTTTGCTAACCGAATTCGGCCGTACTGTATCGCAGCCAGAAGTTTACGGGCAATTAGCAAAACGTTGTCTACATCGTGAAGAAACCGCTCACCGCTGTGTATGCGTGCAGTAAGCCGACATCGCTGAACTCAACCTGGTTCATTGATGGCATGGATAGCCGTTCTCCGCAATGCTATACGGAGCCCGTTCGTTGGCTCAAGTGTTCTCGGCATAACACTCTATACGGACTTCGACGGATGTAGGCTGAAAACCTGATATACAGGGTGTTTGGTACTCCGTGTGCCACCTTGTAAGGGGTTATTCCTAGATATATTTTGAGAAAAAAATTGTTCTACGGAGATGGTCCATTTTCAATATCCGCGGAGATACAGGGTGATCAAGAAAAGTGTTTCGGACCTGTACTCTCACTCACTCAAAAAGCTATATCTTGAAAACTAATAATCGCAATTCAAACTGTTATAGCTTGTTTTTTAGGGAATCGAATTACCTTTCATTTAGTGTAATAGTCCGCATTGCAACTGTACCCAATCCTGAGGTATTTGCCTCAGAACACAAATTTTTGATACTTTGATCCTCAAAATTCTGGGATCAATGTAGTTTTTCTCAAAAAAACGCATTGTAAAAATGTAATTTTAATGTTGTTTTTTTATGTGCCATATTATTGCCTACAAATGATGCACACATACTTATGACATAGGTTTTCCCGTTTTCCAGGTAATAAGCGAAAATACCTAATATGGCTTAAAAATGAAATGTGCCATAAAGCAACCCTCATTCTAAAAAAACTGCCTGAAATGTTGTTAAACTGAAATATTCTTATTGTCCTTTAATAAATATTTAAATTATCGAGGAATGTCCATTAATTAGTATTAAATTATCGAGGAATTGAATTAAATTAAAATGAGTTTCAACACGACTAGGTGCAGCACTTTGCCTTTTTTAATGGTGTACCTAACAAAATGAAAAGCGTATAAAAGCAAATCTTACTTCATATTTTTACCAGTTTTAGTTACATTGTTAAAAGTAGAAGGTGTCACTAAAATTTAGAAAATAATTTCGAAATGCCAGAGTACACGAATGAAGAATATGCAGGCATCATTTTTATTTATGGAGAGTGTCAGGGAAATACACGAGCGGTGCGATCTTTGTATCATCAGAGATTCCCTAATCGTCGGATACCTGACAGGAGAGTATTTCAAGACATTTACAGAAGGAATCAGGAAACAAGCAGCGTTAGGACAAGCAGAGTAAATGCAAATCCTGCGCCGATAATCGCTGTTCCAACCAATGAAGGAATACTACATGCAGTTCAAAATGATCCATCAATCAGTATCCGACGCTTGGCATTGCAGTTAAACGCCTCTACGTGGAAAGTTTGGAGTGTCCTAAAAGCAGAGCGGTTGCATCCCTACTACCACACACCAGTGCAGGAGCTGTTACCCATTGATTTGCCCAAAAGGATAGAGTTTTGCAATTGGCTCCTTGAACGACAACTAAGTGACGAAAATTTTATGAACAACATTCTTTGAACAGATGAGTCCCAATTCACCAGGGACGGTATCACAAACTTCCACAACTTGCACACCTTGGCTCAGAACAATCCACATACAAGAAGAGAGGCATCATTTCAGCACAGATTCAGTGTCAATTTATGGGCAGGTGTGATTGGTGACGATTTCATTGGTCCTATTAGGCTTCCGCCTACCCTAAATAGTTCCAATTACTTGCATTTTTTGATAAATGATCTACAGGAGTTATTGGATGATGTGCCAGTGCAACGATTGGCTTCCATGTTTTACCAACACGATGGTGCTCCAGCTCATTACGGCCGACAAATCAGAGATTGGTTAAATTCCAATTATAACAATCGCTGGATTGGTAGAAATGGACCGATACACTGGCCTGCAAGATCTCCTGATTTAACTATTATGGATTTCTTTGTATGGGGACGGATGAAGGACCTTGTCTACGCAACGGAAGTAGTAACGTTGCAGGATCTAAACGCCAGAATCGATGCGGCAGCAACAGAAGTAAGGCAGCAGTTGAGGAGTATGAACACAAAGAGAACACTGGCAAAACGAGCTTTAGCGTGCATTCAAAATGAAGTTGGCCATTTTGAACATTTATTGTAATTAAGGAAATTTGAAATAAACCATAAAAACCATTCTTAAGTTCTTTTAGTTCAAGCGGAGAGTGTTGATCAACATATTCTTGTTTTTTGATAAAAGTGCTATACTATTGGAATGATATTTTTTTCTAAACCATGAAATTTATGCAATGCAAGTGTATACATCGTTTATAGGCAATAATATGGCACATAAAAAAACAACATTAAAATGACATTTTTATAATGCGTTTTTTTTTGAGAAAAACTACATTGACCCCAGAATTTTGAGGGTCAAAGTGTCAAAACTTTGTGTTTGAAGCAAATACCTCAGGATTGGATACAGTTGCAATGCGGACTATTACACCAAATGAAAGGTAATTTGATTCCCTAAAAAACAAGTTATAACACTTTGAATTGCAATTATTAGTTCTCAAGATATAGCGTTTTGAGTGAGTGAGGGTACAGGTCCGAAACAATTTTCTTGATCACCCTGTATCTCCGCGGATATTGAAAATTGACCATCTCCGGAGAACAATTTTTTTCTCAAAATATATCTAGGAATAACCCCTTACAAGGTGGCACACGGAGTACCAAACACCCTGTATAGGATTCGATATGGCGTTCACTCCAAACAAAAGTGTGAAAGCATACAGAAATCTGGTAAAAGCAGAGTGGAATCTGTACTCGCATATAATCAAAAGCAAACTAAAGAATAGGAAGCTGGCCTATATTTAGAATAAACGGAATTTGCAATACACCAAAATCTTTCTAACAAACACTCTGAAACATACCTTTTCAATGGCATGCCCTTTAAAGAAACGCCAAAAAGGCCTTAGCCCCCACGGTGCAACAGGGAGCTTGGCTCACGTAAAAAGTTCATGCGCGGTTAAACGCCACAAAGTGGCTGCGCAAACCGAAATATGGGCTGAATATATGAGTTCCTTAAAGGTCTTTAACAGGGAATGGAGAAAAGCCAAAAGAGAAAGCTGGAGAAAATTCTGCAGCTAGATAGAGCAAATTTCAGAAGCTCCAAGGCTTAGAAAACTTATATCCAAGAACCCTGCTTCGTCAGCCTTACTTAGGAACACAGATGGAAGCTGGACAAGAAACACTTGAAGCGCTCTTAAGTATTCACTTTCCCGGCTGCCGCGACCCCGACACCATCTACTCAGAATTAAACAACACACGGCTGGAGAACGTTCCAGGACTTCTCACAATAACAGACTAAGGTATATAAATAATAAGCTATAATAATAAGCTGGTTCGACCATAGTCGCCGGGACCGAATGGAATAATACCAGACAGATTCCGTGGCTGACAACGATTTTCATGGGATGCAAACTACACTATTGTACGGTCCCCAAACATAGAGAAAAGCTCGAGTGGTATTTATACTAAAAGCAAGTAAGGGTAGCCACGTTAAGCCGAAGGACTACCGACCCATCAGTCTTCAGTCTTTCCTTTAAAAAACGCTAGAAAGGGTGCTATATGTATACATCAGTGATACCAAGAACATCTCTCGGTAGATACAGCCATTCATGAGCTAATGACAGGCATCGAAAAACACTCTAGGTACTTTCCTAAACATTGAGGGACATTGCTCAATTAAATAAAAAGATCAGCGCACGGATTGAAACATTGCTTAGAAAGAAAAGACATGCATGTCTGGGAATCACTGGAGTTCTTAAGATTTGTTGAATGTCTTACTCTCTTTTCCGCCAATCGATCTGTTAACAAGAACCGAGCCATCCAAATGTGCTCTTCGACTAAAGGAGTCCAAGCAACTTAAAACGCGCCTATATGGGCATAATGACATAAGCTTACCTGCAATAACCACGAATTCTGCAGGATCAATAAATATACGGATCCAAAATGGAAGAAGGAGTGGATGCAGCAGTGTACTCGCCTTACCTTCCACCGGGCTCATGCTTCAAGTTGTCGAATGACTGCAGCACATTTCAGGCGGAAATTCTGGCAGCCGGAATTACCAGCACTCCGCGGACCGGTAACGGAAAAAGTAATATCTATACAGCTAGTCAGACTGCCTTAAAGGCATTTCAGTCCTATACTATCAGTATTCAGCTCTCAACGCTAAGTACAGAATTTCTGTTCCAAAAGAAAGGCAAAGGGCCACAGTGGCATCACAGGTAATTAAGTAGCGGACGAGCTAGCAAAAAGAGGTGCTAACCTTGACTTAGAATCCGCAGAAAACTTACCACCGCCCATACATACAGAGAAAGACTCTATAGACGCGCAAATGATAAATCTAACAGAAGCCAGAAGGAAAAGAACCACAACCTGTAAAACCACGAAATCAATGTGGAACGCGAAGAAGACAAATCGCGAATTATTATTACCTTGTTAAAGAACCTGAAGGACAAGCAATTTTTTCAACTCAAGCATGGTATAAAAGTTATTTGAAATTATGATATTTTTACTCCAGTCAAATCGAAAAATGGCTCAATTGAAATGACGAAATTTTGTGAGATTTGTATGGAAGGTGAAGTTGATAATTTTTTCAAAATTAGTTTCAATTATAATAAAATTAATTCTGGCAAACATTTTTTATTTTAGATTTACTAGTTACAGTGAAAATCGAATAAATGCATTTTTGAAAATTGTGCATTTGTAGGGAAGGGGGTGGAAGGAGTATGGAATCGAGTCAATATTTTCTTACGATAACTGTATTTCCATCACTATACTTTGACCTAATTTTCAAGTCGATAGCTTAATTAGTTTCGGTGAAAAATCAATTTCTTTAAATTTCGAGATTTCATGAAATTTGTATGGGGAGGAGTGGGAGGAATAGCACATTCACGAACTTAAAGTTTCTTGTTTGCTGAAAATGGCAAAAAACTAATTTCAGCACGATAGCTCAAGGCGTTCGAGAGTTATGTTGTAGACAGACAGACGGTCACTCGGATTCGAGATTTTTGAACGACAACAAATGATTCGGCACCCTTGGCGACTCTGTGCGAACATTATTTTTTAGCGTTACAAACAAGCACAATATACTCAGAGATTTCATCTAGAGTATAAATATCGGGCAGAAATCAAACCCGGGATTTTCTCGTGACAGACGAGCATTCTACCACAAAAGTTTCTTGGCCTAGTGTGATCATCTTAGATTTCGATATGGTTTGCATTAAATTGAGGCACTTTCGAGAGCCGGTGTAAACATACTATTAGAAGCAAAACGTCTTCGTCCATAAATTCGTAAGTTGGCAATTAGGTTGGCAGCATGCTAGGTGGAAATCGGGACGAACTGACCTCGGATATCGAGGGCGAAACAAGTAATCAAGTTAGCCGAGTTGTAATCGAGGTGAAAAAAATTGAATTGAATGCTCGAAACCGTTTAGTGAGTTAGTGATCATTCTTTTGAGACAGCGGCCCACCAAGCACGCTTATTTAGGAAAAAAAGTTAATTTAAAGTGAACCTCGTGTTTTTTTTTAATTCCCCTCTACAAATTAATTTATTTTATTATTTACTAAAAAAATGTATCGTAATTTACCTGATAATACTATACACTGATCCTCGCTTTGATTTTTAAGCGACTGATACGCTAAATTCGTTAGGCCGTAACTGAAAATCAAATACGGTTAAAAAATATTTTTGCGATTAATGCCTACTGTTACTTACATGTGAGGCGGTAGTTGAAATATTCCCTTATTTCCATATGTTTTAACTAGGTCAGCGGCATAGTTGGAAACGGGTTTGAATGGATTCACAGCTACAACAGATGTTCCGATGTATGTCTACATAAAATAAAGTTCAATATAACAAGTTCTTTTTAATTTTCATTAATTTTTCAAACTTACGTATATGTAATCTCTTTTATAGCGCTGATGTAGATTGCTAATAAAAGTATCTTCAGATAGATTTTCAAGTAAAACTGAGTCCCATGTTCCGATTTCTTGCTCCATACTGATTTTACCGCGTCGTCTGCTTCTTGATAAGTAGGTCTTCTACAAAGCATTCCTAAAATAGTTTAAATATAAGTTTTAATTGATATTCAGTAATTTAGTTCAGTTCTCTAGTTAAAGAGAAATATTTATATTTGTAAAGAAAACACCACTCTTCCTCGGGTTCAAGAGAGAATTGAAATTCAACGATAACTATGCTAATCAACCGCATACATAGATTTTCAATTTTCTTCCAAGAGACAAATATTGATAGTCTTAAACTTTTTTATAGCAGGGTCTAGAGCATTATAGACAAGTAAATTGATACGGCAGTTTTTGGTAATACCATGAATGTAGTGGCGATTGTGGCAGTAAAATTTCAGAAAATTACAAAAATAATTACTCGTTGGAAATCATATATCCTGTAAATCGGTTTAAGTAGTTATTTTATATTTCAGATGAAAACATCACACATGAAAAATGTTAATACACGCATGGATAATTTTACTCAGGGTTTCAAATAGTATTTTCAAATATTGTTATGCAATGTAATATAACGGAGTTCTTATATCGTATATACCATAAGAGACTTTACTGATTAATTTGATGTTTCACAGCAAGTCGAAGTTCGTATGAGGTTCTACGATTTCAGCATGATCCCGCATCACTCTATATAGACCGAATATATTGATACGAATATCGCACGAAGTGTAAATAAATAGGTAGAAATGAATGATGCAGTTGAATACATTGTTTACACTGAGACGCGCGACCGTTCACGTAGAAAACCAAACGTAAAATACGCAATTCAATTTTGTACGCTTCCCTCTGAATGCACGTGATAAAATACTCGTGTGCTTGAGCCCTTACACCATTTGATTTTTCTCTGCCTAGCATATCGTATCACACGAGTCGTATAAGAAACTGGGAGACCTGGAAGAAAAAACATGTAACTTTGCCGGTGCATTATGGTATTTTTGCAATATAACAGGACTTAATTACTGTTCCGCTTCCATACTACATGGTTGACTAATCGTGTCTTCCTTGTGGCCTATAATCCAGAGCTTGTTTGCATATGTTTTCACTGCTTTCGCCTTTGAAACCCAAATGCCTATCTTAGTCCGGCCAGTTGTACTGCAAAGCTTGTCGTTAGATATGAGATCTGGCCAAGCGTGACTGTCTGGAAAATAATATTTCAAACAAATTTTTTTTTTTTTTGGTAGGCAGGTAGAACTGTCCTTAATTATTATCCCAAAAATTAACGCTGTTTGAAAGGGTACACCTCAGTAGTCAGGCGATTTTTGTTTTATGTCCTCGATCGACTGAAAACGGGTTCCACGGAGCGGTAATTTCAGTTTCGAGGATAGGAATAAGTCACACGGGGCCAAATCAGGTGAATACGGTGGCTGATTGAAGCAATTTGTTGCTTTTTTGGCCTCAAATTCGATCACAATTGAGGTCCAATGCGATGGCGCATTTTCATCGTGGAATATTCATGAATTCTCCTTTCACAACTCCGGCCGTTTTTAAGCTTCAATATGATTACATAGTACTCCTTATTGACCATTTGTCCCTCCGGAACGAATTCATGATGGATCAAACCTCGAATATCGGAAAAAAAAACCCTGAGTATCGAATTGGTTTTTGAGGGGCTTTGGTGTGGTTTTTTCGGTTTCGGCTCATTTTTTTCCTCCATTCTAATGATTGTTGACTGGTTTGCACGTCAAACTCGTAGACCCATGTTTTATCATCAGTTATGATGCGCTTCATGAAAGTGGGATCAGAATTCGCGATCAAGGATATCCAAAGAGACCTGTTCATGGTACTTTTTTTTTTAAAGAAAATTCAGCTTTATCAGAACAAGTCGAGCAAGGACGCGTTCCATGGCCAAAGTATCCACCAAAATCGAACGAACGGACTCGCAAGATATGTCGAGTTCTTTTGCTATCTCCCTAACACTGGTATGACAATTTTCGAGCACATTTCCTTCACTTTTTGAATGATTCCGTCAATTGAAGAGGTCGAAGGTCCAGAACAAGGCATGTCTTCAAGAATCTCTCGACCGTCCTTAAATGCCTTTAAGGACGGTCGAGAGAACTACTCGTAGACTTGTGTTTTTGATATTACTGAATCACCGTAAGCCTTTTCCAACATTCGCAACGATTCCGCACTCAAAATTTGGTTGGAAACACAAAATTTAAAACAAATTCTTTGTTCCATATTTTTATCCATTGTAAAAATCGCCGTGGACTAGTGAGGTGTACCTATTCAACCAGCTGCTACAAACAAACTGATTAACAGACCGCCCTAATTTTTGGGATAATAATTAATGACAGTCCTACCTGCTTACCAAAAAAAAAAAAATTTTGAAATATCATTTCCCAGACTAATTTTAATTACAAATTCCCGATACTTTATAGTCACAATGTAACATATAATAGCAAGGACACTTGCAGTTTCGTGAGAAGGGAGATTTCTCTTAAGTCTCGAAACGGGAAAGGATACCGAAAGCCTGACGAGCTTTATTTATACGAGCCTTAATATCTCTTTTGGTTTCGCCGTCATTCAACAAAGGAATCAACTACCAGTTGAAATACGTAAATCAGGAGGGCATGGAGATTTTTGCAGGACCCTCAGATATACTTGGGAGGTTGAAATCCAGGCTTTTCTCCTTTTTCCTTTTTTAATTCAATTATTATTGTTTTTGTTATCTTTTTTCTAGTCTTCTTTTTATTAAATGTTATTAATGTAGAGCTAATTTGAAATGTGTCACTTAATTTGAATAGTTAAATATGCCATTATTACGCAAACAAAAGATTCTTTTATCTTAATTAAATAAATAAACTAAATATTTAGGTTCTTTAGGAAAAAAAATTGTTTATTGGCGAATCGATGTATGTTGTATAAATATCGATGGCGGAGGTGCACCACCTCTTCGTGTTTCGAAAGAGATTCTCGTAAAAAAAAACTAAGAAAACTCGCTATCATTTTTGTTATAATCTGAGCCTTCTTTTCATTCAGTTACCAGGCCAATTTCAGCTTGATAAATCTTCGACGTTACTCAGTACGTATTGTTTAATAGTATTTCATGAAAAGGTGCAGTTTGTAAGGGAGGTGGTAGAAGGAATTAGAGAATTCGAATAATGTTTATATCCGACAAAATACTAAATTCATACGTAGAAATTTGTTCTTTGTTATTTTGTTTTTCGCTTAAAATAAACAGTTTTTCATTTTGTTCTAAATTCGTGTCCAGCTTGTTTTCATCGTATTCACAATTAAACTGAAATAGAAAAGAATGAGAAGAAAATAACCAAATAAAAAAAACGGGACATAATCATCACATCGTAGGCAAAACTCAAGAAAAAAAATGGACTGAAAAGCATAAAACAGTAGGAAAATTTTCACTTGAAAGTTACATACTATATACCGAGTGTGCTAAATTCATGGCCACCACTACGTGATTTTTTGCATATCGAAATTTTTGCTTTTTTAGAACCTTGTACTTAATCCACCCTGGTCGACATTCGAATGTACTTTTTCGGTTTTTAGCGATCGGTCCAAACTCCGCCGCAATAGGTGTAAGATACCTTGTTCCAGTTGGTTTGCACTGTATTGTATATATTTTCAAATCTAAATTTTCTTCTGACAAGACATCCTTAGCCTCTTCATCTGACGGTAAACCTTTATAATCATCATGAAAGACCGGAGACATTAAGTAAAGAAGATCCATCTAAAACTTCTTCTTTAATTGAGAAATTTTAACAGCAGACAAATTGCTCAAGGAGGTTAAAGATTGTTCTGACCCTATTCTCTCTTTACTATGGTCACTGTATTAAAAGGACAGCGTTTTTGTATTTAATGGTTGGATTCTAAAACAAAAGTATTGACAGCAAAAATGTACCAATAAAGAGGTTGCTCAGTAACAAGTTTAGTTGACATGTATCCCTTTACACAAAATACCCTCTAACCAATCTCACTGCTATCATTTACAAGAGGTATCTTTTTCCATATAGCAAAATTTTATAAGGTTGTATAAATACTAACTTGTTTCTTTTTACACCAACGTATATACAGATCAACTGAAGCCACTGATGATATGTAAGAAAGGAAAGAGGAAATAAATAAAAAATAAAATATTGAGTTCACTTTACTTTATTCACTCATGAACAGAGAACTTCGTCTTTACAGCCTGAACCTCGGGTACCAAAATGTCAAAATATATCCTCGTTGTTGCTGAAGGCTCTTTCTCTTTCCCTCCTGCTCTCTCGCATTTCCTACACTCGGTTGTCTTGATAGTCATCGGCCTCTAATGACTCAACTGGATCCCATCGCTTCATTTTGTCACAGCTTGTAGTGGTTCTCACCGGTCCATCATGGTTTCCTTCTTTCTCGACTATCGACCATAGTCCTTAATCGCCGTAATTCGATATGGTCCGAAAAATTTACATCATATTTTGAGTTTATCTCCGAACTGCGTCCTTTCGATTGCAACCAAGTCGTTTATGCGATAGTTTGTTCCTTTAATACTTCATTTATTGTACGAGCGCTTATTTTCCTCTTGTATCCGCGATATGGCATTTTTAGCTCGGTCTCGAAAAGTTCATCGATTAATTGATTCAGGTCGACGTCTTTTCCAGTCTTCATCTTGATTCCCAATAATAATTCACAAGGCGTCATTTTTATTGCTCGTTGATATGTACTGTTGAGGCTTTTTTGCACTCTGTTGATATGCTGAAACCAAGTTTCAGGTTTGTCGATACTCAGCTTTGTCAATAAACTAATGATGATCTGGTGAATTCGTTCTACTTGTCCATTGCCTCTTACTAGTTGTTATATGGTGTAAATCGATGTCAAGTATCTTGCAGTAATCTTTAAATTTCTCCGATATAAAGGCGCTACCTTTGCCAGGAATTATTCTCGATGGGTATCCGAATATTTGGCAATAATATCCAACTTCTGCAGAGCTTCAGTGTTTTTGTATCCAAACGAACTTCGAAAACCCGTCGATAATTGTACAGATATATTTGTAATTCTTACCAGTTGATGTTAGTGGGCCCAAATGGCCGATATGGACTGTTTTCAGTGGCAATTCCCCTTTAGGTAGTAGGTTGAGTAATCCTTCACGTTTTCCTCGCTTTTTGTCTGCTAGTATGCATTCGACGCAACTATCAACACATTTTTCAATTTGCCTTTTCAGATCGGGAATAAGAAAGCTGATCTTTAATGAACTCCTTCATTTTATTGTAGCGGAAATGTCCTTGATTATGTACTTCTCTTAATATGTTGTCTCGCGTAAATTCAGGAATCAGGATTAGCGTATTTCCATTCATCTGTTTGCAAATTAGATTATTCTCAAGGACATAATCCTTAAACGTTGTAGATTTTAATATTTCATATATAGCGTTAATTTGATCATCTTCATGTTGAACTTTTCGTATCTTGCTAATGACTGTAGTATCTACAATATGAGCTACTAACGGATACCGACTAAGCGCATCGACGTAACGCATTTTATTCCCAGATCTATGCTGTACCTTGTAAACAAACTCTTCCATAAACATCGCCCATCTTGCTACTTTGATCACCAAATCTCGTTTCGCCACTGTTGTTGTAGAAGCTTTGCAATCCGTGATAACCAAAAATGGTTGGCCAAATAGATAGACTCTGAATTTTTTTATTGCTTCATACACGGCTAGGACCTCCAACTCGTAGCTGGAATATTTTTCCTCAGTGACAGATGTTTAGCTAGGGTGTAGCCTAGTAGGTCGCGTGTTGGTCTTGTAATGCGAAGGTCGTGAGTTCAAATCCCGGTCGACGCAATATATAATTCCAGCACATTGCCTGCTTGGATATGCCTTGGTCACCTCAATCTACGAAAATGAAAAATTCGTAGAAAGAGGGTTGTGCGAAGGGCTAACAACCCTTCCACAATAAGTAATGAAAAATGTTAAGGAACCTGAATATCAGGAGGCCAAGGTCCGATTTGGACTGTAGCGCCATTGTAGAAGAGACAGATGTTTTGCGGCTCCAAAAGTAAACAGGATGTAATTGCTGATCGTTGTCGTTTTCTTGGAACAAAATCCTCGCAAGTTCATCCTTACTTGCATCAGTGTATAGTTCAGTTCTTAGATACCTTTCGTTCTCTCCGAAGACGAATGGAACTCCATTTCGTAGTAAGTTCGACATTGGTTTCGCTATAGCAGCAAAGTTTTCGATATACTTCCGAAAATATCCAGCGAGCCCCAAAAACGATTGCACTGTCTTCACGTTGTTTGGTTCCGGATAGTTTTGAACTGCTTTCAGTTTGACGTCAGATGTCTGCTTTTCACTAAAATATGGCCAAGATATTCTATCCGTGTCTGCAGAAAGTCAATTTTTTTCTACTTGATGTTCAGACCATTAGCAGTTGCAATTTCCAGTACTTCTTTTAGTCGAGTCAATCCCTCAGATAGAATCGTAGAAGTTATAATGATGTCGTCGATATAAATGATCATGATTCCTTTATTCACTTTGTCTCTGAAGATATGGTTTATCCATCGTTGGAATACACTCGGCGAATTGCAGAGCCCAGATGGTACTTTACAAGATTCGAATTGTCCTTGCGGTGTCACAAAGGACGTGTATTTCCGGCTATTTTCTTGGACAGATACGTGAAAAAATCCATTAGAAAGATCGAGCGTCGTGAAAAATGTTGCCGATTGCAATTTAAAAATTTAGTCGTCTTTTTTGTTCACCAAAACAATAGGACTTGCATAATCGGATGTCGATGTTTGGATCCCTAAATCTTTCAGCCACAGCTCGATCTGATCTTCCACCAATTTTTGTTTAGGCAATGGTAACAGTCGTGGTGTCTGGTAAACTGGAACATCATCAGTCATTACTATTTTCATTTTTATAGCGGTTTCAGTCACTGGCACTGGTGTGTAATTTCTGATCGATGATGATTCGACTTCGGCCTTAATATCGGTATCGTTTATATTCAAATCAATAGTTGAATCTTCGCTCAGGATTTCCATCTGCATCAAGGAATATAACGTCTGTTCAGTATCTTCTCGAAAGTCGTTCTCACATGTCGGTTCCGGCTTTCTTCTGACTGAATTTCGCTCATAAGTATGGATGCCCGTCTCGTTGATAACAAAATTGATTCGTAGTGTGAAAGTGAAAAACTCCGCCATAGACGGTCCCAAGCCCGAGTTGAGAAAGGAGGAGGGAACATGGAGTTAACCTGAATGGCCAGTAACACCAGTGCGTCTCAGGAAGTAGGCAAAAAGTATGACATAGTTGGACTTGCAGCATAGCTCTGAGAACTCCAGCATGTCATATTTAGCTCAAAACTCCCACCCTTTTTCTACTAGGGTGTAATAAATAAGTAGGACCGGTCCTCCAGGTCGGGGGTTGGGCGAGGCGCCGACAACGCATCACCGGAAAAAGAACACTGTCCAGAAACCTGAAGAACAGCCTCGGAAAGGATGGACTCAACGGCAACGACCCCAACGAAAAATGGACTACTCTATTGGATCTTGGAATGTTCGATCCTTATTTAGGACAGGAGCTCTGAAAGAGTTTCTCGAAGAAGTGGCAAAACACAACATCAACATAACTGCCATCCAAGAAACGAAATGGCTCGGTAACGAAATCATGGACATGAGATCACACACAATCTATCCAAGTGGAAAATTGTCGGGAAGCAGAGAGTTTGGAGTCGCTTTTGTCGTTGACAAAAAATTTAAACAACAGGTCACGAGCTTCAGACCAGTAAGTGAAAGATTGTGTGCAATCCGAATAAAGACTAAATTCTTCAACACTTGGTTGATCAACGTTCACGCACCAACAGAAGACAAGGACGATATAACTAAAGACGAATTTTATGCCACCCTTGAGACAACCTATGACTCACTGCCCTCGAATGACCTAAAAATTGCCTTAGGGGATTTTAATGCAAAAGTCGGAAAGGAGGAGGCTCATAGAGGAACAACAGGAGGGCACAGTCTCCATGACATAACCAACGACAATGGCCAACGTCTTATTGATTTCGCAAGCAGCAAAAATATCATAGTAAGCTCTACGTGCTTCCCACATCGCGATATTCATAAACGAACGTGGGCATCACCAAATGGTCACACCTTCAACCAAATAGACCACGTTCTAATTGAGAAAAGGGCTGCTTCCAGCATACTTGATGTACGAACTCTCCGCGGTGCGAATTGTGACTCTGACCACTATCTAGTCAGAGCTAAGTATCGATGCAAAATAGCTTGTCGTGGATATTCGAAAACGAGTAGAGCTCGCAAATTCAATGTCGACAAACTTAACGATGAAACGGTGGCGCAGGCTTACATGTTAGCATGTAATAAACACCTGACACCAACATATGAAGATATCAAAAATATGCCAGTGGAGAATGCGTGGATAAAAATACGAGACGGCATCAAATCCTCCGCGGAAGAGATATTAGGGTATCAAGCACGGCGAAAAAATAATGATTGGTTCGACCAAGAATGTCGCGACGCAATAGATAGAAAGAACGAAGCTTACAAAAATTTTACTGAACGACCAACACGAGCCAAAAAAGAAAGATATGACGAGCTTAGGCGATATGCGCAAAAGACCTGCAGACGAAAACAAAGGAAGTACCATAATGACAAGATACAAAAAATGGACGACGACATGAGAAAAAATAAAACGCGGGACGCATACGCCATAGTAAAAGACTTAAAAAAGGGATATAAACCAAAAACCAGTCTCTGCAAAGACGCAGAGGGCAATATCATCAGCGACACAGAAGAAATCAAAAGGAGATGGGCTTCATACTTTGAACATCTATTGAATCCCATCCCAGTAGCACCGATAACGACAGACAACATTTCAATTGAAGCCTCAACTGACGAACATGAACCATCATCGACACCACCCACGCTTGCTGAAATCAAAGCAGCCCTATGTGACCAAAAACGAAACAAAGCGCCGGGAATTGACGAAATACCAGTTGAACTTCTGAAAAACGGTGGAAACTGTGTCGCTGAAATACTGTACAACATGAAAATTTGGACAGAGGAAATCATACCCGACGACTGGCGAAAAAGCATTATATGTCCAATTTACAAGAAAGGAGACAAACTCTGCTGTGAGAACTACAGAGGTATATCATTGTTGTGTACGTCCTATAAAATACTGACAAAAATAATTGAACGTCGTCTTAAGCCCTATACAAATCAAATAATTGGCGAATACCAAGGCGGATTCAGAACCGGACGATCTACAACAGACCAGATATTCTCGGTGAAACAGGTGCTTGAGAAATGCTGGGAATATAACACAGACGTGCACCAAATATTCGTAGATTTTAAACAAGCATACGACAGTATCGACAGGAGCGTACTGTACCAAATCATGCTTGACTTTGGAATTCCTCCAAAACTAGTCCGACTAACAAGACTCACAATGACGAACACTGAATCCCAAGTGAGAATACAAACCGATTCCACAACCAGCTTTCGAACGGAATGTGGTTTAAAGCAGGGAGATGGTCTAGCTCCAATGCTTTTCAACTTGGCACTAGAGTATGTCGTCCGAAAAATCCCAGTCGACACCAACGGGACACTACTATTCAAGTCCACCCAACTAGTAGCATACGCTGACGACATTAACATTCTAGCAAGATCCTTCCCTAGTGCTAAGGAGGTATTTGTCAATCTTGACTCCGCCGCAAAAGAAGTCGGGTTGCGCATTAATGAAAGCAAAACAAAAGTAATGACGCAAACAAGAAGGAGAACGCCAATCAGACAAAACAAAACAATTGCGGAATATAATTTGGAGAGTGTGCACAACTTCATATATCTTGGGGCTAATCTAGCAAAGGACGGTAATGAAACAGACGAAATCAAACGACGGATAATACTTGCAAACAAGACGTATTATTCGGTACTTCCAATAATGAAACCCAAGAAAGTGCACAGGAACAATAAGCTGCGGATTTATAAAACTATTATACGACCTGTGCTCTGTTATGGCAGCGAGACGTGGACATTAACGCGAACTTCCGAAAAAGCAGTTAACGCATTCGAAAGAAAGGTCCTCCGAAGAATTTTGGGACCTGTGAAGGAAGAAACGGAATGGCGAATAAGATACAACCATGAGTTATATCAACTCTACGACGAGCCAGAAGCTTCAACGTTCATCAAGCTACGTAAACTGCAGTGGGCTGGCCATATAGAGCGAATGGAAGACAGAAGAATCCCCAAACGTGCTCTTAAAGGCAAAGCGAGTGGTAACCGGCCAGTAAGCAAACCACGCAAGCGATGGGAAGACTCGGTTGATGAAGACAGCAAAGCCATTTTAAAAATTAGCAGCTGGAGGACGCGGTCTTTGGATCGAGGCGATTGGTGGCGACGACTTCAGGAGGCGACGACTTCAGGAGGCGACGACTTCAGGAGGCCAGGGCCCGATTTGGGCTGTCGCGCCATTGATGATGATGTGAAAGTGAAAATGAAAGTGAAAAGTGAAAGTGAAATTGTACAGTTTGTATGAAGCGTGGTAGAGGGAGTAGGGAGTTTTTAATGATTTTTTTAGAAATAACTATAAACATCAGCAGACAGATAACGACACGCGCATGTACAGTGAGCGTCAAAACAAAGTTTACACTCCATTCCAATATGCATTTACTTAAATTTTGACCACCATGCTGAACTTCATCAAGTACTTGATGATTATTTAAGTTCTCATTGAGGTCTCCTTTATATAGCTAATCGACACTTGCAGTACAACAACAAAAAATATGTAGGAAAAACAAAAAATATTTATATATGACAAGAGGTCTAGCGCTAGAAGATTTCAAGGAAAAAAATTCCCGTTATTTTTCGTATTTTGTAGCCCTGGTGATCAATCGTCTTATTAGTTATTCCGTGCGCGGCATTTGTGCTGATTAGAGTGTAAGAAGTATAAAAAGTTATTTTACATTTAATTTGATGAAAATGGGCAGGCAAACTTCTTTGGAAACGCGAGAGCTTGTCATAAGAATCGAAGGGAAATCGTTGCAAGAAATAGCTTCAATTTTTGATAGAAGCCATAACACCGTCAAAAAAATTATTGACAAGTTCAAGATCTTCGGTAAGTTAGAAAATCGGGCAGGTGCTGGTAGACCAAAGCGGTTCAGTGAAATGGAAACACGCCAGTTTGTAAGAACCGTTGGACAGGATCCAAAAACTAGCGCTCTCTCAAGGCCATCAGGACGCAATGTTAGCGCCAGCACAATCAGACGGGCATTGCATAATAATGGTCTATTTGGAAGGGTTCCGAGAAACAAGCCATTCATATCCAAACCTAACCAACAGCGGCGCCTTGATTTTGCCAAAAAGTACGAAAATCATCATAATTCATTTTGGAAAAACGTTTTATTTAGTGATGAAAGTAAGTTCGAAGTTTTTGGGAAGAAAGCGCCGACTAGGATATGGAGAGGAAAAAATCAGAAGTTCGAAGATAAAGACACTGTATCGACAGTGAAACATGATGGTGGTTTGGTGATTGTGTGGGGGTGTATAGCGACAAGTGGAGTTGGCAGATTGGTATTCATTAAATAGGATACCGCAACATATTGAAAGATAATTCGGGTCCTAGTGTGGAAAAATTGGGGTTGGATCGTACGTGGATATTTCAACAAGACAACGATCCCAAACATACGGCCAAAATAGTTAAGGAATATTGCTTTATCATGCACCTAAACAATTGGATCACCCCCCACAATCACCGGACCTTAATCCCATTGAAAATTTATGGGAACATCTGGCCTGACAAATACGAAAGAGAAACACAACTAGCATAGACACCCTAAAAAATGCTTTACTGGACGAATGGCAAAATATTTCACCAATGCCAAGACGACTAGAGGCTGTTCTGAAGGCAAAAGGAAAGCAAACTAAGTACTGAAGGGCTGGATTTTGAGTATTATTTTTAATTTTTATTACAACTGTACACTTTATTTTGACGCTATGAATGTGTAGAATTTTTAGTTTTTGTTGCATTATTTTCGTTTTGGTAAAATGATCTCTTAACTTACTTAGAGCTTAGCTATTGATTAATGATTTTAAAAAGACTGCAATATTTCATGAAAGCACATTGTAAAATACAGAAATAAATGACGCAAATGTTTAATATACGCTGTACACTTTATATTAGAAAGATAACGGGAATTTTTTTCCTTCAAATCTTCTAGCGCTAGACCTCTTGTCATATGTTTACACTTTATTTTGACGCTAGAAAAAGGGAATATTTTTTGTTTTTCCTACATATTTTTTGTTGTTGTAAACTTACTGCAAGTGTCGATTAGCTATATAAAAGAGACTTCAATGGGAACTTAAATAATCAGCAAATACTTGATGAAGTTCTGCATGGTGGTCAAACTTTAAGCATAATTTTTTTCCTTACATCACATTTATGATCAAATTAATACCTTCTAAATTTGATAGCGAACTTCAACATTCGCAAAAATTCTTAGCGATCTATTTGAGGTGAAATGAATGACAAATGATGATGAAAAGATTTTTGGTCATACGTTCAAGTTCTTCATTATTTATGGGGATATGTATATAGGTATAACGTTGTTTACAATTAACTAATACAATTAAATATAACAGTAACAATTAACGAACTAACGGTCATTTGCTGTAAATTTCGAATTGAATTTTCTGCAACAATTAACGAACTAACGGTCATTTGCTGTCAAATTTGAATTGAATTTTACGCCTATCTTGATGCAAAAGCACCTGCAAGCATCGAAAAGCTTCAGGAAAAGCTCCTGGAGCATCGAAAAGCTCCTGCCATATAAGAATGAAGTGTACACTTTATTTTGACGCTCACTGTATATGATCTGAAATCACGGGATTCATTTGATCACGACCTGTCCCATACAAATGTGAGTATCATGGTTTCATTCTTAATAATTCTGATTGCAGCAAAATACAAAGCACTGTGTTAACAGATCCATAAACTAAGCATATTATATGTCCCACATAATGTATTACTAACTACATTCTCAAAAAATGCTTATTATTGCGATCCTTACGCGGACATATAGGAATGAAGTGTACACTTTGTTTTGACGTTCACTCTAAACCAAAAATAACAGAAAGGATACTCAAATTGGTGCAGACGTTCAAAAGTTTGTTCTAATTATTAGCCACCCTTCTTTATGGAGTTCTGTTAAAAAGAACAAAAGTAATTTTTATAGGATTATATGTACCATTTATAGTACAGGGTGCGCCATCTAAATGTGGTCGATGGAAATATTGAATAACTTGAACAATTCTCAATCGATTTTGGAAAACTATTTATTTTTATAAAATTTGAAGCTTTACAATTTTTTCCATTCAGTTTCCAAAAACAACGTCGATCAAATGACCACCTTTATTGCGGATACAAAATTCAGCTCTTTTTCTGGCATTTTCCATGACATTTGCCAGCATCTCGGGTGATATCGGCTCGAATATTGTCCTTAAGCTCGTCTAAGGTCTTCGGTTTGTTGGCATACACTTTGCTTTTTAAAAATCCCCACAAAAAAAAGTCCGGTGCCGTTAAATCGGGCGATCTCGGTGGCCAGTCAATATCCCCCCCTTTCGATACCACACGTCCTGGGAACTTTTGACGCAAGAAGTTCATCGTTGATTTCACGGTGTGACATGTCGCGCCGTCTTGTTGAAACCAAAAGCCTTTAAGACCTTTTTCACGCATTTTTGGTAAAACAGAGTGTGCCAACATCCATCGATACCGATCCCCATTGACAGTTTCCCCAACTCTGAAGAAGAACGGACCAATGATGGTTTTTGAGCAGACACCGGCCCAAACAGTCACTTTCTGATCATGCAGTGGAGTTTGATGTAAAGCATGAGGATTTTCTTTCCCCCAAATGCGATAGTTTTATTTATTTACAGTGCCAGATAGCGTGAAATGGGCCTCATCAGTCATTAAAATTCGCTCCCAAAAATTTAATTTAATTAAATTTAATTTAATGAACATTGTCACTATTTCCGCGCGTTCTTTGGGCGTGAATCGATTCATGGTTAAAATTGTAATGCAATAACCTTTCCGAAATGTGTTCGACGACGTCAATCGGTTTAAATCTGTCAAAGTTATTCAATATTTCCATCGACCACATTTAGATGGCGCACCCTGTAATTTCCCTACTTTTGATTTTGCTTCATACAAGACCGTGCGACCAGTAAACTAATGTCGTTATCAGTATAAACTTGACTATTTACATTCATGTTGTTTAATTTCAGAAGAACAGAACATACGAGCATACTCCAAAATATAAGAAAAAAAAATCACTCTATGCACAGTCCAAACAATATTTTGGATAAACTTGATAAAAGTGATTAATTTTTTTTAAGGATCGGTTTTTGAAAGAACCCACTCTATGAATGTGTGGTTTATTTTAAATAAACTGCCAACAAGTCGGGCGAAACTTTATTATTCTTGGGACAAGTTGCGGATGAGTGGAAAGTCAATATGCAGGTTAGAGTGGTTAGGGAAGGCTAAGTGAAAGAGAAGGCTAAGTGAAAGGGAGTTCTTGGGCAGGGCTGTTGTCAATTTAACAATATTTCATTCGTTTCTGCAAGTTTGGGTTTTTATGAGGGGAGGAGCAGGGGTAATAGTAAGGGTGGATGGATGTTAATAGCTTTTTAATTAATTGCTTGAATCACATCCAATATTCTCTGTATAGAATGTGTTTCATAGACGAAGTTGCATAGTATTTTCATAAAATTCGGTGTATTTTACATTCACGAAACCGAAGATTTGTATGGGAGGGGGTAGAGAAGGTAGGGGAATCGTAAAATTTGATATGTAGTTTTATTTTGCTTCTCTTGTAAGGTGCTTGTATGAAATTTCAAGTTCATAACTTTTAGTTTGTTGGTTATTAGTTGATTTAATGAAATTGGTCGAAATCATAGTTTTGTATGGGAGGGGGTAGAAGGGCAAGCGCGATTTCAAAACTTTTAAAGCAACTTCATTTTAATTATTTTTATAAGTTTTTCTACAAAATTTGAAATTGATAGCTTTTAAGAGTTAGCTGACAACTTATTTCTTAAAAATGCTCGAAAAAAAATTTTGTATGAGAGGGGGTAGAGGAGGTAGGGGAATCGTAAGACTTGTTATGCAATTTTCTTTCTTTTCTGTTGTAAGATGCTCGTACAAAATTGCAAGTTCGTAGCTTTTAATTTGTTGGTTATTCAATGAAATTGATCGAAATGATGCTTTTGTATGGGAGGGGGTAGAAGGGCAAGCGCGATTTCAAAACTTTTAACGTAATTTCATTTCAATTATTTTTGTAAGTTTTTAGGCAAAATTGCAAATTGATAGCTTTTAATAGTTAGGTGATAATTGATTTCTTAAAAATGGTCGAAAAAATAATTTTGTTTGGGAGGGGGTAGAAGTCTTAAAGGTTTTCGACCAGTTAATATTTCGTATATTTAGGGATTTTTTTTAAATGCATTTTGCAAATTTTCAAGTTTCTACCTTAAAATTTCACTCAAAAATTTTCAGTTTATGTGTTTTTTTCAATGTACATGAAACACCTTGTGCACGTTAGACCGGGGGGGTCGGTTTATAACAATTATGGATCCAGTTATTATTATTTTTCTATGTACATCAAATAGACGTATCCACATGCAAAATTTAAACTTTGAATCTTTCACCAGAGCCCTAAAAAAATCACTCAAAATTTTCGACATTTTTGCTTATCACCTCCCCTTACACCTTCCAACTTAAAATTTTTGCCAAAATTAACCATTATGTAGTTCTACAATCTGACAAATTTTTGATTTCATATCTGTACTCGTTTTTGAGATATAAGGATTCGTAGTTTTGAAAAGTGCGCCATTTTTGAAATGCTCCCCATTTCCCCCCACTACTACTATTTCAAGATGTTATATTTTTTTGTATTTTCCTAGTATAGCTTAATTTAAGTTTCAAGTTTCAATTACATAGCTTAAGAGATAGTTGAGATATTCATTTTTAAGTGTTTTTCTTTGCACCCCCCCTGACCATCCCCCTTTCACTAATTAGCTTCTATCTAAACTGCTTCTAGTAGATCTATATATTATCTTGATGGTCTCAAAATATCAATTTTTTATGGTAAGTAATTTCGAAGATATAATCATTTGAAAAAAAAATTCGGCCGACAATTGGTTCTTAGCCCCCCCTTTTCGCATTCCAATGAATAAAAAAGTTAAATTATTTTTAAAAGTTGTCCCACAAACTCCTTTATATGTATGTTGATTTTTAGCTTCCTAGCTGTTACCATGGTTGAGATATTTGAATTCGTATTTTTCGGGTTAAGCGCTCCCCCCGCCTCCCCCTGAACCCGTACACCCACCAAAATGGGTATCCGCCTGAGATCCGCAACTATCTACAATCTACATAAAAATGAATTTTCTATCTTGAAGGGTTTGGAAGTTAATGTGCGCTGAGCGTACACACCGGCGTACAGGCAGACGGATTTTTTTTTGGCATTTTAGGCTAATTCAGTCATGAAACGCGAAAAAACAAAATTTCAGGGTAGCAAATTTTTTTTTTTCCAAGTCGATCACAATACTTTATTATTAAAATAATAAAGTAAAATTAGCCTGTTTGCGTAAAAAATAAAAATAAAACGTTTTGTAGTTTGAATTCGATAAATCCAAAGCATTCAATTTTAACTTCCAACATTAATAATTTCTTCAAAGCTATAAAACATCCCAGCCAAAATTGTTTACATTAATATCGACTGAATATCAGACCACAATAAGCGTTCAATTTTATACTTTGCAGCTTGTAAATCAGACGCGATGCTGACACGATTACCTAATTATGTAAACTATAAAAAAAAAATTGTTTCTCCAAACATTTTGCCGCCACATCGCCTCCGCTACTTTTTTATAAAAATAAATCGTTTTGTTTTCATTGATTTTTTTTTTGCAACTGAAATTTAAGCTTACCGCTTACTTAAATTCGATTTAACTACATTCCTTTTTCGTCCCGTTTAAGATATTTCTTTGCTTAATTGTTTATTGAGCAAGGAAGGGGTGGGTGGTGGTTTGAGACTCCTGACGTCTCGCACATAGGTCGTGGTCATCTTCGCCTTAGTGCTCTGATTTTGTTTCGTTTCAAGTACCTTGCAGATGGATGGGTATCGATTCCTAATCACTGCGATAATCGTGGATACGATTTTTTTTAGCCGCACATCAGCTTCGTACCGCACGGATTGCACCCTTTTATTATTGGGATTACGTGAAACTTATCACATTTTATGAAATTCGGAAATTTGGCACTGGACGCGTTTTTTTGCATGCAGAAACAAACTATTGAAAATTGCGGAACAAATTCAATGCACAATGGTAAACTAACAACGAAGAAGTTCAAAAAGCGACCCGAAACGAAAAAAATATAAAAATCTCACGGCTTTAAAGTAACATTTATCGGCTGTACGAAGAACTTTCTTCTCGTCGATATTGGAGCTGTCATCTAGCAGCTCTTTGACAGCTTTCAATTTAGGCTTTGACGTTTCGATAGGAAATTGTTGCCCCAACTTTACGTGAACTGGCGTCATGTTGCCGCACTTTTACGTGAACTGGCGTCATGTTGACGCACTTTTACGCGAAATCAGCTGAATGAATGAAATCCAGCATCATTTCCAAAAAGTTGCTGGTTTGGCATAAAGTTGCTGGGAATTTGAGCGCGGAAAACACGACGTGAAGATGGCTGCGCTACAAATTCCGCTCTTGCATAAAGTTGCTCTCGTTCAACTGTCACACATCTGTTATTTACTTGTCAAGATGTTGCGGGTATTAAATTCTGTACGTGAAACAATCGGCTTAAAATAATAATTTGAATTAACAACACTCTAAAATTTCCAGGTTGTCCCACAAGCCGTGAAAAACTCCGCACTATGTGAACGTTGGATTCAAACGACTGCCACAAATTTGAAGGTGCAATCCGGCCGCTATAAAGTAACCCCAAAACGAGATCGTCCACTAACATACGAAATGGCAAACCCGCCTCACTACATTGCGCACCGGAAGTCTTGGAATTCGTGGAACACTTGTAAGCATTAAACCTCTGAAGTTTAGTGAAAAAAATTGCTGAATTTCTAGTCGTTCCTTAGCTAATTTGGCTGACGGCTTGCGGGCATCGTCTTCGGCCATCGAAGACATTTTCATCCGAAGATTCATGACTGGAACATGGCACGCACTCGTCTGTTCGGAAGTGATAATTAAACGGCAACATAATCACATAAGAGTGGCAGCAATCATTCGACAAGGAATACCAGCCAGGAAAATGTACTTTTTAATAGGTAACAACTGATTTTCTATATTTGTGCAAAATACTTTTCTTTTGATGACGCTGTTTTGCAGGGTATTGCGAAGAAATGCTGTCTTCCTGGCTGCAATGTCCTATAACTTTGGAATTGCAGACCGTCGCGGATAAGAAAGATGTTATATTTAAATATATTTAAAGTTTCTTAAATTAATTGTAGAGATGCATTGTATAAAGTTTTGTTGGGTGGTTATGAAAATTGTATTTTTATTTTATTCAATTAAATGAGAGGTAGTCGAATTAGAAGAACATTCTAAGTGTCAATACGGTTTTCTCTTTTAGCCAAAAAATTATGCTGGACTGTTCTTTACTAAGTGACTAATTCTTTGTAAATTGGGACCAATGCATAAAATTTAAAATTAGCAACCCATCTCCACACTCCGCAATTTTATAAAGTAACGACAAAGATAAATATATAATTTTTTCAATACAACAAAATAATGGTGTTCACAGTGCATTTTGAATTAAGGGAAAGATTTCCGAATGTCACTGGTTTGCTTTATTAATCGTGAACTTTCCGTCTCTGCTGTGATACATACATATCGCTACCTCGGAACAAGACTGTCACAACTCAAAGAATGTCGAATTTGTACTAAACTCACAGGAAGAATGGTAATATGGTAAAGTATGAGAAAGGAAATGACCCTCGCTCTTTGAATAATGCGTTTCACCTAACTCAAAAATGGGAAACAACAATGGTTTGATGGCACTTTTTTGTGGCAGCTTTTGAGATTTTTTTTTTACAGAATGATCTGTGTTATAGGCAATTTCGGCCTTTATGTGCAATGCAAGCATGCTGCCCACTACTTACTGCCACCCCATTTTGAACGAGACTTCGATTTTATGAAACTTCTGGTATTTGTTATAATTAATAATAGTATACAAATTTTAATAATAATTATTGTAAATATTAATTTTCCGTTGCCAGTACATAAAAAATTGTACATAAAAAAAGGCTTAGTGCCTGACTGGATTCGAACGCCTGCGTCGCCAGAGGAACATCTTGTGGAGCAAAGCACGCTGCTAACTATGCCACATTGCCTTGTTGCACGTGGGTTACTCGTAAGCTATTTGTATTTTCGCCCTGCTGATAATTTTTTTCCCAGCCAGAAAAAATCCGTCACCAGATTGGTTTTGAGTTCTGCGTTGTTGTTGTTGCATCGTCAAAGGAGTCGTGGAGAAAGCGCGCTTAAAATCGCGCGCCTTGCAGAAGATAGAGGAGTAAAATGCTCTGAAATCAACGGAAGGCAGTTTGATTGCCAACTGGATTGCTTCTTCATCGCCAGACAAGACCTAAGACATGGTGTTCGCATTACAAAAATCACAATTCTCGATTCCTTCACATCCGCATTCTCAATTCCTCCATATCGGCATTCCCCCTCCAAATCTTTATTTGGCAAAATTATCCGCATTCTCGATTCTTCCATATCCGCATTCTCAATTCCTCCATATCTTTATTATTTTTTCATCATCTGCACCCGTATCGGCCTAGTACGAATGCCGTCACGAATTTAAGACCACGACCACCTCACGGGAAATTCGAAGAGAATGTGATCAAGGCGCTAAACGACTACACCGGTTGTACCGATAGCAACAAGGTACAATCGAAAAAGAATCTCAATGCGAAACGGAAAACTCATCAAAAGCCAAAAATCGAGAGAGAGAATCATCAATTTTTTCCCAATTTCATTTCCAGTTGCTTACGGTGGTGTTAGGGAATTGTCATCGTATACACAAAACAAGGACGATTATTCCTCGCCAGCTTGTATGCCAGATTCCGGTAATGAGTTTCCGAAAAATGTTTTCTTCCGAGATGTCCAGACGTAGTACTTTCTGAATATCACTTCTTCCGATCTCTGCAGAACTCTCAATGGTATAAGGATGGTTTTAAAAGAAGCCTGTGAAAACCACATAATTTAGTTTTCAACCAGAAACCTCAAGCAACTTAAAACGCTCCCGTACGGACATAGTAACATAAGCTTAGCTGCAATAACCACGTATTCAATGGTTGCAAAATCTGGGTGCCCTACAGGATCAATAAATATATATATATATACTGACGGATCCAAAATGAAAGGAGAAGTGGGTTCAGCTGTGTACTCACCTGACCTTCCAACGAGCTCATGCTTCAGGTTGCCGGATGTCTGCAGCATTTTTCAGATGGAAATTCTGGCAATCCAGAAGGCAACCGAAATTGCCAGCACGACGCGGATCGGTAACGGAAAAATTAATGTCTATACAAATAGCCAGACTGCTTTGAAGACACTGCAGTCCTATAAAGTCTGAAACTACTTATCACCGCCCATACATACTGTCAAAGACTCTTTAGCCGCGCAGGTGATAAATCTAGTCGAAGCCAGGTGGAAAAGAATTACAACCTGTAAAACTACGAAATCAATGTGGAATGTGAGTGACACGAAGAAGACAAAACTCTTGCTATCATTACCCAGGAAGCAATGTGCAACATTGGTTGGTATTGTTACTGGCCATTGCCTTATTGGAGCACATTGCTTACAGAATGGGTTTGGTAACGGATGATCTCTGCAGAAATTGCAAATAGTCAGGAGAGAGGGAGAGATGGAGCCCTCGGCGCACCAATCTTTCCTGAACTCAAGCTGCGGTATGTAAAATCTGTTGAATTTCGCCGCGGCAGCGGAAACCTTCGAGCTCAGCAAGGAACATCGCGAGATGTACATTCAGATCATTCATCGAAAGGTAATGCTAGGCTTTCACGATAACCATGCCAGGCGAACTGCAAATATTGCCACCGTCTTCATGAAAAGGATTCGGAGAGAGATTACGAGTCCAACGGAAGGTTGGAATCACTACCACCAAATGATCCAGATATTGCACCGATCGTAGCCTGAAAAGAGAGCAGCGACGTTTTAAAAGTTACTGGTCACAATGGAATTCACTCCAAATGGGAACATCTACAATGACACTACAGCCCAAGTCGGGCCTTGGCCTCCTGAATTTCAGGTTCCTTAACATTTTCATTATTAATCGTGGAAGGGTTGCTAACTCTTCGCACAACCCTCTTTCTACGAATTTTTGATTTTCGTAGATTGAGGTAACCAAGGTATATGCAAGCAAGCAGTGTGCTGGAATTATGCATCGACCGGGCTCCAAATGGAAAGCGGATTATTAATACGCAAACGGGTATCTGTATATTGATGAAATTTTAAACCTTCACGCTTCAAACGAACATCAGGGTGCGAAGAAAACGTTGACTGTGACTCTATCGCTCTTGCACTTGAGTGTAAATATGTAAACTAGGCAGAAAAAGTCTGCGTACACACTCAACACATCCAACATATCCATAAAAAACATCGTTTTAAGTAATTTATTTCATAATAATTTATTTTCTTTTTTTTCATGGCTTTATTATAAACATAAAACAAAACAAAAATGATGATTATTGTACTCCATAAAAATATTAAAATTAAAAAACGAAAACAAATCCTGAATTGCAACAATAAACAGTCTGTGTACAAATATTTCTTTTCAAAATAAAACAATTGTTTTTCCTCGTTAATAGCTTGTGGGATATCCTCGTCTCTTTATTACTTCCCACAACTGTTTTTGCATGGAATCTACCAGCTTCTTAGTGAACTCTGGGGTTACTGAATCAGGACTTCCTTGAGCATTATTATATCAAAGTAATCTATTTTATTCACAATACTTTCAATAAACTCCATTTTTCCAACTCCTCC
Organism: Chorisops tibialis; assembly: GCA_963669355.1. Classification (NCBI taxonomy): domain Eukaryota; kingdom Metazoa; phylum Arthropoda; class Insecta; order Diptera; family Stratiomyidae; genus Chorisops; species Chorisops tibialis. The sequence continues at coordinate 129,722,766 of OY770264.1, forward strand.
ACTAGCCATACACCCCCATATCATAACACCGCCACCGCTTGAGTCTGTTTACTGTTGTTATAAATGGCTTTCTACGGGTAACGCGTCCGTGATACCCATATTTCCTAAAAATTTCACGAACACCATCCTCAGATATAGACTTGCGGTATTTTGCTTTGATGTCCTTTGCCATATCAGCTGCACTTAATCTAGGATTAGCTTTCATCGTTCGGAGCAAACTCCGAGTTTGCTGAGGTCTCCACTTTGGAGGACGGCCAGATCTGGGTTTTGAAACCAAAACTCCTGTGATTTTGAAGTTGTTTACGACTCGTTGGACAGATAAATGACTTCTGCTGACAATTGCACCTATTTCACGATATGACGTACCTTTTTTCCACAAATCCACGATAATTTTCCTTTCCCCAAATTCAATTTCCTTTTCTTTATTAGACATCTCTTACTTACCGTTTTTTAGCAATTATTTTTAACGCAAACTTTAGATAAAAATACGTTTATCAACTTTCCTACATAAACTTTATTGTTATTAATGATTTAACTGCAAGTCAGAGACTTTGACTTCCCTTTATACGCTTTGAGCGCAGACTTTTTATTCCTGAAATTTCAAACTATTTTTCGTTTCCGAATTTTACCGTTGTTTTAGAGTACAGTCATTCTCATTTTTGTTTTGTGTTATGTTCATAATGAAGTAATGAAAAATAGGAAAAAAAATATTTCGGAATAAAATGCTACGGCCTCCCTAAGCATCCCAAGTACTATTTCGCAGTTGCAAATTTCTTCATCTTCGATTAAAATGGTTATTAATCGCTAAGCGTAGCAATTTTACTTTATTATTCTAAAAATAAACACAAAAAAAAAAATTCCTACCCTGAAATTCGCGTTTCATGACTAAATTAGCCTAAAAATGCAAAAAAAATCCGTCCCGCCGTACGCCGTACATATGGAGTCATATCTCCGAGACCGTTAAAGGTAGAATGTTCGTTTTTGGGTGGATTGTTGATTGGGTGAGAGAGCTCCATTGTCTAAATTTTGGGGAGTGTCAGGTGGAAGGGGGAGGCGGGGAGAGGGAAAGAGTCAAAAACCTCACTTGCTAATATCTCCCCCATGAATGCTGATAAGAAGCTGAAAATTAGCAAAGGTATGAAAAGGGTTATGGGGCAAACTCTACAAATAATTAAATTTTTTTATCCATTGGCGTCCGAAAAGGGGGCTAAAAACAAATTGTCGGCCAAATTTTTTTTCAAATGATTATATCTTCGAAATTACTAATCACAAAAAATTCATATTTTGGGACCACTAATATAGACGTACTAGAATCAGCTTAGAAAAAGGCTAATTATTGTAAGGGGGAGGGCCAGGGGGGTTGCAAAGAAAAACAATTAAAAATGAATATCTCGACTGTCTCTTAAGTTATGTAATTGAAACTTAAAAAGTATACTAACCTTTATTAAAAAAAAATATAAAATGTGGGCATAATAGTAGTGGGAGGAAATGGGGAGCATTTCAAAAATAGCGCACTTTCCAAAGCTACAAATCATTATATCTCAAAATTGAGTACAGATATCAAATCAAAAATTTGCTATATACTTTTTAATTTTGGTAAAAAATTTAAGTTGGTGTAAGGGGAGGGAGGTGGAAAGCAAAAATATTGAAAATTGTGAGTGATTTTTTTGGGCTCTGGTAAAAGATACAAAGTTTAAATTTTGCACGTCGATACATCTATTTGATATACATCAAAAAAAAAATAAAAAATAAGAAAATAATTTGTTCCACAATCGTTATGCACCGAAGTGGGGGTCTAACGTGCACAAGGTGTTTCGTGTGTAATGAGAAAAACACATAAACTGAAAATTTTTGAATGAAATTTGAAGGTAGAAACTTGAAAATTTGCTAAATGCACTTAAAAAAATCCCTAAAAGTTTGAAATATTAACTGGTCGAATATCTTCAAAACTTCTACCCCCTCCCATACAAAATTATTTTTTCGAAAAGAAGAAATCAATTATCACCTAACTATTAAAAGCTATCAATATGAAATTTTGCATAAAAACTTACAAAAATAATTGAAATGAAATTACGTTAAAAGTTTTGAAATCGCGCTTGCCCTTCTACCCCCTCCTATACAAAAGTATGATTTCGACTAATTTCATTGAATCAACTAATAACCAACAAATTAAAAGCTACGAACTTCAAATTTTGTTCAAGCACACTACTATTAGAGCAGTCAACCGAAATGGGTTCGCCACTACATCTCATGTTTGTGGACTTCGAGAAGGCTTTCGACAGCGTTAAGCGAGATTACATATGGAATGCTTTGCGTAGGAGAGGTATTCCAGATAAGGTCATAGCTATGATTAAAGAATCCTACGAAGATGCAAGGTGTCGCGTCTTGCATAGAGGAGAGCTGTCCGAGAGCTTCCCTGTGCGAACGAGTGTCAGACAAGGCTGCATATTATCACCAGCCCTGTTTCTGGTGGTAATAAATGACATCTTGAAAGCTGCACTGGAAGGTGGGAAAGGTAAAGGTCTTCAATGGAGACTATTTAACATCTTAAGTCACCTTGATTATGCTGATAACGTGTGTTTGCTTGCACACAACCGTTCGGACTTAAGAGTCAAATGTTCGCTCGTTGCATTCTAAATGCAAAGAGGCGGGACTGAAAATAAATGTGCGTAAAACCAAGTACATGCACATGGGTTCGAACGCAAGCACACCGATTGTTCTTAACGGACAGGATGTGGAAGAGGTGCAAGATTTTTGCTATCTTGGAAGCATTGTCAGCATGAACGGCGGAGCCGAAAAGGATGTTGAGTCTCGGCTAAATAAAGCTCGTCAGGCCTTCGGTATTCTTTCCCCTTTCTGGAGGTTAAGAGAGATCTCCTTCGCACGAAGCTGCGAGTTTTTGACACATGCGTCAAATCCGTGTTTTTATATGGTTGTACTACGTGGAAAGTGACCGTTCGACTTACCAAGAAACTACAGACTTTCGTAAACCAATGCCTCCGGCGTATTTTAGGAATATTCTGGCCAGAAGTGATCTCCAACGACGAACTTTGGAGTACAACTGGCCAGACTAAAATAGGTATTGAGATTCAACGGCGGAAGTGGCAGTGGATCGATCATACTTTGAGGAAATCAGAGGGAAATATCGCAAAACAGGCTCTGGATTATAATCCTCAAGGAAGACGTCAGGTTGGTCGACCATGTAACACATGGAAGCGAGCAGTTGAGCAGGAGGCCAGAGGAATAAACAAGTCCTAGCAACAGCTTAAGGCCGATGCTCAGCATCGCGCCTTGTGGAAGAGAATTGTTTCTGTCCTATGCCACTATAGGGGTCTTAACAGGAATTTGATTGACACTACAAGAGAAAGGAAATAAAATTGCGTCACAAATTTTACGATTTCCCTACCTCCTCTACCACCTCTCATACAAATGTTTGGTTTCATGAATGTAAAATACACAGAATCTTATGAAAATTCTATGCAACTTCGTCTATGAAACTGACATTCTATACAGAGAATATTGGACGTGATTCAAGCAATCAATTAAAAAACTATTAACATCCACCCACTCTTACTATCACGCCCTACCCCTCTCCTCATAAAAACTCAAACTTGCATAAATAAACAAACGAAATATTAATTACTAGCAAATACCCGCAACTTCGTCCGCGTAAATATCGATACAATGTGCTTTTCATAGTAATGTACGTAGAGATGGTATGCTATTTCACATACCTGCGATTTTTTCACTGCTACTTGAAAAGAGCAATCGCATATTGCGATTCAAAATTTAAAAGAGCTGCGATTAGAAGAGCAGAGCAAATGCATACTGCTTACGTTCTATCACCAATAAAATTGCCGCAATGATCATCGCTACAAATTCCAGAGTTTTTGTTCGCACTCGCATATTGTCCCGCAACTCACGCATTCCACATCGATCGCTAAGCAAATTGTAATTTTCCTACATCTATCAATCAGACAAGACTCAATCTCATAGCTCAGCATAGTGAACACTTTCCCCATTTCCCCCTGGGAATGAAAAGATTTTCTTTTACTATCCAATGTACGAAAAAACGATCGAGCGCAATCGAGTCAGGATGGCAAAAAAGTCAATAGCATTTCATATACACAAGCCAGACAAAAAAAACATCACCCAGTCATCGATCGCATGGCATATATACAACCGCATCGCATATATACAAATACAAGCCAAATAACAAAAAAAAAAAACAACCGGTCGTAGAAAACCAAAACAAAAGACCCTTTTGTTTTGTTTTTTTTACACGACACTACCTCACACACAAACAATGAACAACGTAAAGCTGTTATATCGCTTGAACGTTGTTATTCCGATTGCTCTCGATTGCTCTCGATTGCTCTTTCGTTGCTGTTATATCGCTTGAACGTTATTATTCCGATTGCTCTCGATTGCTCTTTCGTTGCTGTTATATCGCTTGAACGTTATTATTCCGATTGCTCTCGATTGCTCTATTGCTCTCGATTGCTCTATTGCTCTCGATTGCTCTTTCGTTGCTGTTATATCGCTTGAACGTTGTTATTCCGATTGCTCTCGATTGCTCTTTCGTTGCTGTTATATCGCTTGCGATCAGCGATACATCAGCTCTGTGATATTAAACGAGCAGTGTCTGCTCTCAGTGATGTTGCTTTAGACTAATGAATGAATGAATGTAGATGAAACGATTGCGATTTGATGAAGAATTTGCTTAGCGATATTTTGATCGGTGGGTGGGATCTGATCTGATAGGTGAGGTGTGGAACGTCCGATGATAAGGGACTTGTTTAGCGGTATTTTGATCGGTGGGATTTGATCTGATAGGTGAAGTGTGGAACGTCCGATTATAAGGGACTTGTTTAGCGATATTTTGATCGGTGGGATCTGATCTGATAGGTGAGGTGTGGAACGTCCGATGATAAGGGATTTGTTTTGCGACATTTTGATCGGTGGGATCTGATCTGATAGGTGAGGTGTGGAACGTCCGAAGTGGTCAATGATGCGCTTTGCTAGAGTTTTTTTGGCGGATTTTGTTCTGAGTTTCGATCTGGTCGGTTGGTAGGACATGTTGCGGTTATTGCAAGTTTCGCTGATTTATGTTGCATTCCACAGTGTCGATAAGAGCTTTACGTTTTTCATGATGAAGTTGCTTGTGTGAGATAATGTGTGAAAAAAGTAAATAGTAGACCCTTTTGGTTTGGTTTTCTATGACCGGGTGTTTTTTTTTATTTGGCTTGTGTATATAAAATGCGATTGACATTTTTGCCATCCTGACTCGATTACGCTCGATCGTTTTTTCGTACATTGGATAATAGTAAAAGAAAACCTTTTCATTCCCAGGGGGAAATGGGGGAAGTGTTCACTATGCGCACTGAGCTGGTGGTACTAAGAGGGTCTGCGTGATTGTTAGATGCAGGATTTCGCAGAAAATTACTATTTTGTCTTTTTTTTTTAAATTACGCACTAGCATGGGAGGTGGAAAAATCACTGCTATTGGAAGAGCTGCTCTTTTTCACAGATATTGAAAAAGAGCAATCGCAGTGGATCACTGCGATTGGAAAAGAGCAGATTTTGCCATCCCTAAATGTACGGTATATTTCATATATAATCTGCTTACACTAATTTCTGCGAAAAATGTTACCCCGTTTTAACCCTTACATATTTTCTTGAGAGTTCAGCACTTTTTATGTTCTATTCCAAAAAAATTTCTGCGAACTAAATTCTAGAAAAGAAATCACTATTAGTGTAAGGCCTCTTTTGCCAAAATCAAAATATAATATTAAAACGCAGCAATAGATTTTTCTCTTAATTTCAATTAATAATTACTTGTACGTATTTTAACTTCCTTTACTTAGAATTACTCACTGACAAAAATCAAAATATAATGTCAAAAATCACCAATAGACTTTTTCACTTATAGACGATCAACAGCATATGATTGAAAAAACTGAATTGGATAAACTTTCTATGTTTTCGTCATAAGCAGCACTTGACGATTGACACAATACACAATACATACTATATAACGAATGAACCCAGCGAGAAGTCGTACCCACTAAGCACTTTAAAAACCGTAAAAGATATGGTATTTCCCTAAGGTGCGAATACCAACCAAATCGCCAGCCTATTAATACATCTATTGTTTTTGTGCCTCACATCTTACGTACTAATAGCCCCCGCAGGATACGCTGGCTAATCATATACGATAGATACCACGCTAGGGACGAAATTTTACTGTTTGAATATGTGAGTAGGTTACGCAGGTTGGTTGCTACAGGTAGCCGAAATACCTACGACATCAATGGCTTTTTGGAATAGCCTGTTCTTAACAAATTTTAGCCGATGTAGGATGACTACGATTTTGCTGGTTTGGCCGGCCATGTACCAGTCCAAAGTGGCTACCTACGCTTTTTACATCCACTTTTGTTGGGTTCTCTCTGAAGATCCCTGCTAATTAAGGATTTAATACAAAATCTTAGCTCGATCAAAGTTATATGTACTGAGAAAATTGGAGTATAGTATTTAATGAAAAAGTTTAGTTTGTATTGGAGGTGGTGGAAGGAGTTAGGGGATTCAAACTATTTATATACTTGAAGATTGTATTTATAATAGAAATAATATATTTTAAATTTCAAATTAATAGCTGTCATAGTTTCCATGAAAATTTGATTATTATAAGTTTTTGAAAATGAGTCACTTTGTATGGGAGGGGGTAGAAGGCGTGAGGGGAGAAAAATAAAACCTAAAGCAGATTACTCCCAGAGGTAGAGCTAATAATCTGCGAAAGTTTCATTGCAATCGGTGCAGCCGTTTTTGCGTGAAAGCCGGAAAGACAGACAGACAGACAGACACTACAATTATATTTATATGTATAGATAAGTACTGGAGCTTTTGAACGTTTCCGCAAAGTTTTAAATTGACAATTGCCCTGCCCAAGAACCCCTTTTCACTTAGTCTTCCCTAACCACTCTAACATGCATATTGAGTTTCCATGCATCTGCAACTTGTCCCAAGAATAATAAAGTTTCGCCCAACTAGTTGGCAGTTTTTTGATTTTATATCTGTTCTCAGTTTTGAGATATAACGGTTTGAAATATTGAAATGTGAACCATTTCTGAAATGCTCCCCAGTACTGCTATAACCAATTTTTTTTTCCTGTATTTCGCTGGTATAGCTTAATATATGTTTTAAGTTTCAATTACATAGTTGAAGATATAGTTGAGATATTCATTTTCAAGTGTTTTTGTTTGCACTCCTCCTGACCCTCCTCCTAGAATAATTAACTTCCCTTCAAACTGAGAATTTTCTATGGTAAGTAATTTCGAAGATATAATCATTTGAAAGTTCATAGTATTGATGGTTTTGGAGAAACAAATTTAATTGAACTTTTGAAATGTCGTGAAATGTATGGGAGGTGGAAGAAGGAGTGGGGTGAAGTTGATAGTTTTTCCAAATAGTTTCAATTGTAATAAAATTAATTATCACAAAAATTGGTTCTTTTAGCTTTCCTAGTTGCAATGCAAACGAATAAATGCGTTTTTGAAAACTGTGCATTTGTATGGGAGGTGGTGGTACGAGTAAGAGGATCAGATCATTTTTTTTGAGGTTAATGATATTTATATCAATATACTATGACCTAATTTTCAAGTCAATAGCTGAAATAGTTTCGGAGAAAAATCAATTTCTTTCAATTTCATGAAATTTGTATGGGAGGGGGTAGTAGGAGTGGGGGGATATGGCCCGTTCACGAACTTAAAGTTACTTTTTTGTTAAAAATAATATATGAAACATTTCAGCACTATAGGTCAAAGTTTTCAAGAGCGACAACAAATATGTTTGCACCCTTGGCGACTCTGCGCGAGTATTATTTCTTAGCGTTACACACGGCAAGGCAAACGCAATATACTCTCAAATTTAATCTAGAGTATAAAAATCGGCCGACAGTTTGTTCTTAACCCTTTTCGAACGCCAATGGATACAAAAAATTTAATTATTTTTAAAGTTTGCACCGCAATTCTCCTATACGTATGACGATTTTTAGCTTCCAATCAGCCCAAAAACGAACATTCTACCTTTGACGGTCTCGGAGATTTGAGTCCATATGTACGGCGGACGCTGTACGGCGTGCGGCAGCACGTATTTACTTTATTATTGTGATCAGTTAGACGCCCAATTACGAATCTCAAATCCTATTGTTATAGATCTGGCAACCACGCAAAATCGATCTTCCCCGAAAAAGCCAGAACAGTCCCCCAATATGTAAAAAGCAATAATCAAAGTTCTAGCAACTTCCAGTATACTTCAAAATGTAGGCAATTAAAAATCGAGAACAGTCGAGACACAACCAACGACACCTGACGGAAGCTTCGAGAACAGGGGGAAATGGTATATAACCACGGTAGCTCTCAGCGAGCAGTCAGTCAATCAGCGACATCTGTGAAGAACGCGAACCGGTATAAGAAAGCGAAACGCGGTGGTAGTGCCAAAATAGGCGAATTAAGCTAAAAGTGCGAATTGAAGTAAATAAATAAATTATCACTTATTTTTAAACGAATTTGTGTTTTACTTGAAATCCGGCGAACCCCTAGCTCGTAACAGTATGAATAAATCGTTTATTTGTCGCCAGCTTAATAGCTTCATCTCGAGTGTCGACACTGTCCAGCATATTTTTTTTAAATGTTCTAAGCCCTTGCTAAGAAAAGTGCTAAAAAAGTGTTCTGTATAAATAAGTGAATATTTTTCGACCAAAACGTAATTGGCCTCGTTGCGTTCGTGCAATCTGGATGTTCGTAAATAATAAATAATTCCTCAAATATCACTTCACATACAAATTGTATATCTGAAAAGTAGCATATATCATTTTTAATAATAACCTTCCTGCGGCAATCGGTGGAAAATTCGATGTCATCCAAATGCAGTTGGTTGTTGTTTTTGAATCGTGGATAATAGTGCATAATAGCGAAAATCTGTTTTTTTTGTATTTTCGTTTAAATTTATTCCTTTCATATTTACATTTATTTTATTTCTATACTTTACTTCTTACATGAATAAGTTAACCAATTTAATTTGTTTATTACATTTGGTGTATTGTTGAAAAGCGTTTCGGTTTGTTTGTATTCACATTTTCATTAAAGTAATGTAAGAGTTCAGTGTATTATTTTTTTGAAGAGTGTTTCGTTTGTTTTTCTATTTCAATGAGTTTTAAAGAAAATCTTAGTTTTATCATAAAACTCAGAATATGTGACGATATTTGAGTTTTAAGATAATTAAGATAAATGTTCTATTTATTTCATAGTATTGAAGTAATGTATATGTAAGATTAATTATTATAATGGAGAATATTAAAAGAAATTACATTATTTTTGTTCTTTTCTTGTATAATGCAGATATTCTCCTGTAATTATAGTTCAAATTAAAATATAACAGAAAAGAGTAAATCATATGAATAAATTTTCAGTTATTTGATTTTGTTTTTTCCATTAAATATTATTTACGGTTCATTCTGGCAGAATTTTCTTTTGTACTTTGATTATATATTTTTTCGAATCTTTTCAGTCCTATCCTACATCACCTCCATCAAAATGGTATTTTTTCTTTTAAAATGATAGATAATGATAAAAAAGTTGCCAATAAATTTTAAATTGAATAACCACCGCGATGTTCACGAAAGGACCTGATCGCGTCCATTGTTAATGAAAAATTGATTTCTTAACAATTTTACATATATGACCAAATCCTTTAAGTACATCACGGTGTTTATCCAGCCTAAAAGTAATAAGAAAGTTGTTTTTTTAAATGATATTAATCATTTCTAAAAAAATATCCATTTAGGTCGAGGTGTTGTTGGCAAAACGTTAAAGGTCCCTTTTTTCTTTACATAATATTTATAAAGTATTTACATTTGTTCCTTTTGGTTGCATATAATTAAATTTGTAATTTTTTTATACATATTATTTTTATATTCTACTTGTTTTAGTTAATTGTAGTAATCACTAATAAAATTTTATTGAAAAGCTTTAATTTGAAATAAATTTTACTGCATGGCAGAAGCAAGCTTGACAGAACGAAAACTTTATTTAGGAAGTGGAGAAGTTATGCCAAATTGGCTGTTGCTTTGAACTGATAAGCTTGACGAACTTTATACTTTTTATACGGCTATGTGCCGTAATACATACAAAGCAATTCAATATTTATTTTTTGTATCTGTGTTATATGAAAGAGCGTCAATGTCAAGCTTGTCGTTCAAGTAAAGCGGTAAACTGTGACATTACAATTGTTATAATAATGTAAAATATTTCATGAAATTTCAAAATTTTAAAAGTACAACTTAGGCTACCGACACACGATGCGAGTTAATATATATTATCTCGCTCTTCGATATTACTAGTGTCAGTATCCTATACGTAATTCGGCCTACTTATATCAAAATAGGAAGTTAATATATATTAACTCGCATCGTGTGTCGGTAGCCTAATACGTTATAATGTGCGACAAATTATGATAATAGTAATCAAAATTAATAATTGTGCTTGTGTGTCATGTGAAATTAATAATTACAGGAATAATTGTCCGTAGGCATGCATAGCTTGTATGGATTGATAGGAAATAATAATGATAAGAAATTACGCTTTATTCGAACCGTCATATAAATAAAGGTAGGCATAAATTATTCACCAATGCACATTGAGCTCCTTATTCGTTATGCATAACGTGTTATAATAAATATACTTTGTGTTTCTTATAGGAAAATTGCAAATTATCGCATGGACATATATGAAAAAATCAGTACCTTATAATTGACGGGCAGAGAACCAGAGGAGTACAAGTGCAAATTCAAATTTTTCTTTGATACTGCTGGAAATCCATTTTTAAAAGTGCCCCCAAGTATGTACGAAACGCAAAAAATCAATTAACTTGTACTGATGCTAGTAGTGAAGGTAATTGGTGAATTTGTGCCCCCTCCCCCTCCCTCCCCCCTTGTTCTCAGCCCGTCGATCATGATAATAAAAAATTTTCTTAGAGAGATTTTTTTATCGATGAGAGCCTTCTAGGAACTGTTCGGTTGCACCGGTAAATTTGAAAAAAGCGCACATTTACATATTACCAGCAGGCGATAAGTAAGGAAATTAATAATAATATCCGAATAATTATTAGTACGTATTTTTGTTACGACCTGTACCTTTCATTTTCGATGCGCACTGTATATTATATCGAAATGCCAGGTACATAATATTTTCATTTACATAATATTTTCATTTACTATAACTGTAATATATTGTCGTTTCGAAGTAGGTTATGAGAAAATAAAAATTGAACTCGACACTTATTCGAGAACCATCGAACTAACAACAGCTCTGTGTTTTTAAATCAGAAAACAGTAATTAGAGAAAAAGTGATTAAAGAAAATAGTGATTAGAGTCTCAGTAAGAAACTCGGACTCTAACAAGTATACTGTCGAGATAGGTAGTATGGAACATGTCCTGAAAAGTTTCTAAACAGATACTGAAAAGCTGCGAACTAACTCTCATGTTCGCTGGTGTCATTATGTAAATTTAATCGGGAAAAGATTTTATAGTGGAACTATTTTCAGTTGACGATTCGAAACAAAAAAAAATAAATTCCATATACTAAGTTCACCCATAATTTCAGTGCATTTTTTTTTAAACCATATTATTTCAGTCAGTTGCATGCGGATCAAATAAATTTTAAAATGGTGATATGAAATTTTTTTTCGAGATTCGAGGTATGAATAATGTTTTCCAACCCTTAAAACAAATGTTCTTTTTTATTTGTTATACTAAATATACATTGTGACCATAAAGTATCTGGACTTTGTAAATAAAATTACTCTGGGGAAGTATATTTCAAAATATTTTTTTTGGTAAGCAGGTAGGACTGTCCTTAATTATAATCACAATTGAGGTTCAATGCGAAGGCGCATTTTCATCGTGAAAAATCCATGAATTTTCCTTTCACAATTCCGGCAGTTTTTAAAGGATTGTGCTTCAATATTGTAAAATAGTACTCCTTATTGACCATTTGTCCCTCCGGAACGAATTCATGATGGATCAAACCTCGAATATCGAAAAAGAAATGAGCATCGTCTTGATTTTTGACCGGCCTTGGCGTGTTTCTTACGGTTTCGGCTCATTTTGCCACCATTCCGATTATTGTTGACCGATTTGCATGTCAAACTCATAGACCCATGTTCCATCAACAGTTATGATGCGCTCCATGAATGTGGGTTGAAAATTCGCACGATCAAGCATGTCCAAAGAATTTTAAGAAAATTCAGCTTTATTGGAATGAGTCGAGCAAGGACGCGTTTCATGGCCAAAGTATCCACTAAAATCAAACGAACGGACTCGCAAGCTCCCTGCTATCTCCTTAACACTGGCATGACGATTTCCGAGCACCATTTCCTTCACTTTTTAAATGTTTTCGTCAGTTGAAGAGGTCGTTCAGAGCGTTGCATGTCTTTAAGGATCTCACGACCGTCCTTAAAGGCATTGAACTACTCAAAAGCTCGTGTTTTTCATTGTACTGAATCACCGTAAGCCTTTCCATCATTCGCAATGATTCCGCACACGAAATTTGGTTGGAAACACAAAATTTGAGACAAACTCTTTGTTCCATATATTTATCCATCTAAAAAATAGCCGTGAACTACTTAGGTGTCCAATTCAACCAGCTGCTGTAAGCAAACTGATTTACAGACCACCCTATTTTTTGGGATACTAATTAAGGACAGTTCTACCTGCTTACCACAAAAAAAAATTTTGAACTATCATTTCCCAGATTAATTTTAATTACAAAGTCCAGATACTTTATGGTCATAATGTATAAATCCTCATGAAAAAATTAATCTCTTTCAATACAGAATAAAATAAACTGCCAACAAGTCGAGCGAAACTTTATTATTCTTCGGACAAGTTGCGGATGAGTGGAAAGTCAATATGCAGGTTAAAGTGGTTAGGGAAGGCTAAGTGAAAGGGAGTTCTTGGGTAGGGCTGTTGTCAATTTAACAATATTTCATTCGTTTCTGCAAGTTTGGGTTTTTATGAGGGGTAATAGTAAGGGTGGGTGGATGTTAATAGCTTTTTAATTAATTGCTTCAATCACGTCCAATATTCTCTGTATAGAATGTGTTTCATAGACGAAGTTGCATAGAATTTTCATAAAATTCGGTGTATTTTACATTCACGAAACCATACATTTGTATGGGAGGGGGTAGAGGAGATGGGGGGATCGTAAAATTTGATGCAGTATTATTTTGTTTGTCTTGATAGGTGTTCGTACAAAATTTCAAGTTCGTAGCTTTTAATTTGTTGTTTATTGGTTAATTTAATGAAATTGGTCGAAATCATACTTTTGTGTAGGAGGAAGTAGAAGGGCAAGCGGGATTTCAAAACTTTTGATGCAACTTTGTTTCAAATATTTTTAGAAGTGCTTGTACAAAATTTCAAGGTGAAAACTTTGGTGATAATTGATTTCCCAGAAAAAAAAATTCTTTTGTAGGAGAAGGGATAGAAGTTTTGAAAGTATTCAACCTGTTATTGTCTTAAACGTTTAACCATTTTTTTTTTAATATTTCAAAAATTTTTAAGTTTGTAGCTTAAAGTTTCACTCAAAAATTATGAGTTTGTGTCTTTTTTCAATACACATGAAACAACTTGTGCAGGTTGGGGCATAACAGTTTTGGATCAAATTATTATTTTCGTGTATGTATATTTGTGCACCTGCAAAAATTTGAACTTTGTATCTTTTACTAGAGCTCTAAAAAATCGTAAGTAAGCGAACGAACCACACAGCGATGGTTCGAAAAATTCCGATCAGGAGATATGACACTTCAAAGTGGTCACCCAGGACCATCGATAGACAATGACGAGCTGCGTTTACTAGTGGAGTCTAACTCACGCTAAACTGTAAGGGAAATTGCAGAGAAACTGGGCGTACACTATTCGACAGTTTCCCGGCACTTGTAACAGCTTGGACAAGTCAAAAAGCTTGATAAGTGGGTTCCGCATGAGCTTACTGAGCAAAACACGGCCTCATGTATCAAGAATAACGGTCAAAAAATTAAACGAGTTCCAGTATGAGACTCTTCCTCATCCACCATATTCACCAGACCTCTCGCCAACCGATTACCACTTTTCTAAACATTTGGATCATTTTTTTGGCAGAGAAACAATTTAATAATGAAGCAGCCATCAAAAATGCCTTCGAGGAATTTTTTATGTTTAGAAAGTTGGACTTCTACGAAACTGGCATAAATGCACTTGTATCTTGTTGGAAGAAGTGTATTGCATCTGCTGGTACCTATTTCGATTAATAAAATTAAGTTTTATAAGAGTTAAGATTGTTTGAAATTTCACTAGCAAAGTCACCATTTCATCTGCAACAACCTAAAATAACGGTTTGAAATTTTGAAAAGTGCAACATTGTTGAAATGCTCCCAATTTGCCCCCACTACAATAATGTCCAAATGTTTTATGCGTACGGCGTGCGGCATGAATTGCGAAAAAACCAAATTTCAGGGTAGACATTTTTTTTTCAAGTCGATCACAATATTTTGTTATTATTTTTTTTACAGAATGACCAGTGTTATAGGCAATTTCAGCCTTTATGTGCAATGCACAAACACAGTCATGGAGGGAAGGAATGGAATTAGGAAGGTAGGGGAAGAATAATAAAGTAACAGCAGCAATAATATGAATGGATAAGTTGAAATCTTTAGTCAGCCGTTGGTACATGAATTCAACACTGCTTACAAGAGACAGGATTGCCTCATTGAATAGTTGAACTTATATTTTTTAAATGTTTATCATTTTGTTAATTTTAAAAATTATTTATATTATTTTCTAAAAATAAACAATAATGTGCCAATGATATTGAATTAAGTGCACGATACGATAAATATTGAGACTATTTAATTTTATAGGAAATTGCTTGGCGAGTAATATTGTTTCAAATGAAATGAAAATGTATATTTTGGTAGTAGTAAATTAAAAGCTAACCAAAAAGCGATAAAATTTGCAACTCTACCCGATCTTCCGTACCATTCTACTACTTCGGTCAATAAAAATATCATCAATATAGCTAATTCTAAGATGATTTATTATTTGTTATTCATGTTTATTGCAATTTCCTGCTTTGGTATTACACACATAGCGATCAGTACTGAATTGTTTTCTTGGCTCCTAATTTCAGTAACAAGATTTTGCATTTAGCAACTCAAATTAAGGCTAAAACATGCTTAACCTTAACCGCTACCGTTCGTAAGGTGCATCGAGTATCTAGTGTTAATGCTGCTGCGAACTAAAGAGTTAAGTTAATTCGAAACAACAGGTGAGTAAGCCTACGCTCAATTTGAACAGCGGTCTTTAGCAATAAAAAATAAGTTTTACTATCACAATAAACCAAAACTCGATTGTGTGTATTTATTCATAATTTTTTACCTAAACAAAAATAACAATATACCACTAAGTACCACTAAACAACATATCACTTGTCGATAGTTTGCTATTTTCATTACCTTCACAATTCAACAAATTTAATTTAGTGCATACTTCACAAGACATAAGATTTCTACTTTAGTTCCTTGATTTATTATGTCCAATGTTAATAACCTTGTTGAAGCGAAAAAACAAACTACCAAGAAGCCCAAGAAAGAGATCTATACAAATTATTTTAAAACTATTCGTACAGTTTTATGAAAGCATTGAAAAAGAAATGTGCACTTGAGTATAACATGAAATTAATACTTTTGTTCGTCTGAAATAAATAGATTTGAAATTGCGGTCCCGAAATTAACAATACTAAGCACTTAAAGAGTGTCGTACGACCTTGTTGGAAGTCGAGCCATATTTTATATCAATTAGACATATTAATACCACAAATATGTACACCATTAAGTTATTATTAGAGATGATGTAGTGTAATTCATTTGCAAAACTTTCGCTAAAACTTTTAAAAAAAAAAATATCACCGAAAGCTGGTGCCTGGGCCATTTCTTATTTCACCAGTTACGAATGGAATTAATGACAGTAATTAATGCGATGATTGTATGAACCGAAATTAAATTGGTGTAATATATAGCGTATAAGTTTTTACCAAGCTGTTTTGATCCTCTAAAATTCGAATAAAAGGCTGTAACATGTGATGCGCGAAGATAGGCAAGTCAGTTGAGATAAAAAAAGTAGAATTGATGCGTGTTTAGACGAAACTGTTTACCTACAAAAAATTGGAGCTAAAATTTTGCTATAAACCAGATCATATTTCAATTAAAAATAATGATACATTATACGAAACTTAACTTAGTGTGAATTTAAGAACTTGTTTATTTATTTATTTACAACTAGCGATCGCCCGCGACTTTGTCCGCTTAGGAATCGCAATAATAACATTTTTTGAGAATGTATGTAGTTAGTAGTTTTTTTTTTTCTTAAGGAGCCGAAAACAACTTAGAGGATTACCCTTTAATGCTATGCACAGCTGTGACGGTAAAGGAGTTAAAGAGAAAAAAAAGTTGGATCACTTTAATTTAGGTGGAGAAAGACGGAAGTGACGGTGTACATTGCTCTTGAAGCACTGCATGTTGTATTCGTTGGGAAACACTTTGGCCGGCAATGAGTTCCAGAGTCTTGACGTTCGGGAAATGAATGACTGCCTATATTTAACTGTACGAGAAGGCAAGGGTTTAGCAGTGTACTCATGTGCGCGTTTAGCTTGACGAGTAGTACATTATGTCGGATAAATAATCTGCCTAATTTGATGGTTCTTTGAAAACAATGCTTTGTATTTTGTTGGAATCAGAACCATAAATTATTAAGAATGAAACCATGATACTCGCATTTGTATGGGACAGGCTCGTGATCAAATCAAACCCGTGATTCGAGATCATATGTATACGTGTTAAGGACATGTGAATAGTTGTAGTTTGTGTTAATTAAAAAAAGCCCAAATAAAATGACATTAAGCTTAAAAACATAACAGGACTTCGATTTTGCGTAAAGCCCCATTATATGATACTACTGATGAAATCGAAATTTTTGTAATCTTAAGAATTTTTGTGTGGGGAGTGATAGAAGGGTATGACAGTACTAAATTAATTTTTTTCACACCATGCTAGAGTAGCTATAAAAATATTTTGCTCCAAATCTAAGCTTGAAAAACTGAATAGGTAACTTGAGAAACTTAGTGCATTGGATTTAGTGAAATTGTGCAATTTGTATGGGAGGTGGTAGAAGAAGTTGGGTTTTTAGTAATTTTTCTAGATACAACTATAATTACCATGCAATTGATATCTTTTAAATTTAGATCAGTTAGATTCACACTTTTCAAGTAAATCGAGTTTTTGCAAAGTCGTGAAATTGTGTCATATTGTAAGGGAGGGGGTAGGAGTGGAGCTAATCGGTTAATTTTTCCCGATAATAATAATAATACTAATTAGGGATTCATCAGAAAATTTTAGCTCGATCAAAGTTATACGTACTGAAAAAATTGGTTTAGAGTATTTCATGAAAAGTGCAGTTTGTATGGGAGGTGGTAGAAGGAGTGGGGGGTTTTTGGTAATTTTTCTAGAAACAACTATAATCACCATGCAATTGATGTGTTTTAATTTTTAGATCAGTTAGATTCACACTTTTCAAGAAAATCGAGTTTTTGCAAAGTCGTGGAATTGTGCCACATTGTATGGGAGGGGGTAGAAGGAGTAAAGCTAATCGGTTAATTTTTTCCCGATAATAATAACTATGCTAATCAAAGATTTAGTACAAAATTTTAGCTCGATCAAAGCTATACGTACTGAGAAAATTGGTTTAGAATGTTTCATGAAAAAGTGCAGTTTGTATAGGAGGTGGTGCAAGGAGTGGAGGGTTTTTAGTTATTTTTTGAGAAGCAACTACAATTATCATTCAATTGATATATTTTATATTTCAGAACAGTAGCACTCACACTTTTCAAGAAAATCGAATTTTCGCAAAATCGTGGATTTGTGTCAGATTATATGGGTTACTATGGTAGAAGGAGTAAAGCTAATTGGTTAGTTTTTTCCTGACATTAATAACAATGCTAATTAAGGATTTAATACAAAATCTTAGCTCGATGAAAGTTATACGTACTGAGAAAATTGGAGTATAGTATTTCATGAAAAAGTTTAGTTTGTATGGGAGGTGGTGGAAGGAGTTGGGGGATTCAAACTATTTATATACTTAAAGATTGAATTTATAATAAAAATAATATATTTTAAATTTCAAATTAATAGCTTTCATAGTTTCCATGAAAATTTGATTATTATAAGTTTTTGAAAATGATTCACTTTGTATGGGAGAGGGTAGAAGACGTGAGGGGAGAAAAATAAAACCTAAAGCAGATTACTCCCCGAGGCAGACCTAATAATCTGTGAAAGTTTCATTGCAATCGGTGCAGTCGTTTTTGCGTGAAAGCCGGAAAGACAGACAGACAGACAGAGAAACGTTTGATTCTGCTTAGTTATTGCTAAAATGAAGCAAAAAACTTATTTATAGCCATTTATAAACAAATAGCAGACAGACACTACAATTGTATTTATATAGATAGTCGACAAGATTGATGAATAATTGCAATAATTAAAAAAAAATTAAAACAATAACAATACTATAATAGAGAAAAAAAAATAAATAAAAAAATATTTACAAACAAATAAAGCATTAAAAATAGAAAAAAGAAATAAATAAAATGCCACATTAATTATGACACAAAACTAGATAACGCCGATTTTATACAACTTTTACTAACATTAAAATCGATATGATCATAATAACGGTTGAAATCTCTGCAAACAACAACAAGAGGTTCCCCTTGCTCATAATTAGTTCTGTGACAAGCAGTGTAAAAAAAAGACATGAAACAGCAGAGATCTAGTAGGCACGCTGACATTGAAAAATACCAGTAGATCTGGAGCATCAATATTACCATGAGTAAATCATGAGCGAACAAAACATTGATGACCTCTCTACGTCGAGACAGATTATCTAAATACAACAATTTCAGAATAAGGTGGAAGAGATTCAGGGTTATTCCAAGGAAGGAACTGCAAGGAAAAACGAAAAAAACGCCTTTGAACACCTTCAATACGATTAATATGGACAGCATAATGAGGACACCAAACAGGGAAAGCATACTCTAAAATAGGCCTTACCAATGAGAGAAAAAGGGATTTAAGTACGTAAGGGTCAGTGAAATCACGAGTATAACGACATACGCAGCCAAGAATTTTATTAGCCTTACTCACTATAGTGTCATTGTTGAAATAAATAGAACCCTGCATTGACGGACATGGTGTAAACCCACCCGGCAATTGATTGTCTACACAATCAGCTGATTGTCATGTTCCGGTCATTCAGTCGCTGACGTTCAAACGTTACACACGTCTTTGATTATAAGTTCGGCAATTATCTTTAGCATTGATATCGGCCTCAACATGTTATGGGCCCAGAAGCGGTATAATTTGGTTTATTAATTTTCGTGTAATATAAGTCCAATATCCGATAGTGATCCATAGATTAAACAATTTAGTTTTGTGCACGTGATTACACAAAATGTCGAAATTGTCAGAACAGAATAACATCGAAAAGCTGAAGGGCAGCGAAAATTATCATACATGGAGTTTCGCAATGATGAACGTTCTCGAATTTCATGGAAACAGATCCTGAAAAATTGAAAAGGGATAAAGCTCGAATAGCTTTGGCGATTAATGAATCACTTTTCGTTCATATACAAAATGATGTTTCCGCGAGTAAAATGTGGAAGACACTCAAGACATTATTCGACGACCATGGTTTGACGCGCAAAATTACTTTACTGCGAAAGTTAATAACAATCCGATTGGATGAGTGCTCCTCAATGGACGAATACATCGGAAGCATAATAACCACTTCAAACAAACTGATTGGAATCGGATCCCAAATCACAGACGAGTGGATCGGCGCTATCATGTTAGCGGGACTGAGTGACGAATTTAAACCTTTAATCATGGGCATAGAGAGCAGCGGATCCGCAATTACAGGGAATAATATTAAAATGAAACTCCTTCACGTAGATTTCCGAAAATTTTCCGAAAGTGCACTTCGCGCAACAAAGAAACCGGTTACAACTCTCAAGGTCGGCAAAAAAAACTTCAAGTGCTTCACATGCAACAAAAGAGGACATAAAAGTGTGGATTGCCGGCAGTCGAAGCAAGAGGCAAAATTTGTGAACGCTTTCAGTGCAGAAACATCCGCGGGTGACAGTGAAACCAAAAGTCATAGCTGGTTTATTGATAGTGGTGCATCGTGTCATATGCCGCCACAGAAAGCTATTCTTAGTGATTTTAAATCGAACTCAGTGACCAAAATTCTGACTGCTAACGATCATAAATTAAAAGTTCTCGGTGCGGGCATAACAAAAATTAAAGTAAATGAAAAAGATATCAAGGTCAACGACGTATTGTATGTGCCGCAGTTATCTGCAAATCTGCTATCGGTTGCAAGAGTTATTGAAGCGGGCAATAAGGTTATTTTTGACAGTGACGGTTGTGCCATATTTAATAAAAGAAATGAATTGCTATCTCGAGTTAAGCCATATAATGGCACATATAAAATAAACCCACTCACTGAAAATTGCAACATGGCAAGCAGTACGAGCGAAAAGCTGATGACCTGGCATCGAAAGCTTGACCATTTAAGCTACGCAGATATGCTCAAACTAAAGGGCGAGGCAAGTGGAATTTCATTTATAGGAGACAAAAATAGTATAGCTAAATGCATCGTTTGCTTACTAGGTAAACAGTCTCATGAGCCATTCAAACGGCATGAGACGAAGATCAAAACAAAGAGTGTACTTGAACTGATCCATACAGACGTTTGCGATCCAATGGAAACCGCGTCAATTGGTGGAGCCAAATATTTCGCCACCTTCATCGACGATTTTTCCCGAAAAGTATTTGTATATTTTATGAAGCGAAAAAGTGAATTGCCTCAGATATTCAAGTCATTTAAGAATATGGTAGAAACACAAACAGAAACAAAAATAAAAAGAATAAGATCGGATAACGGGACCGAATACTATGGAACACTTCGATATGCGAGAAGGCTGGTATTATACACCAAACATCGTGCACTTATACACCACAGCAAAACGGTGTAGCAGAACGCATGAATCGAACATTAGTAGAACGTGCAAAATGTATGTTGTTTGACGCGGATTTAGACAAGCCGTATTGGGCCGAAGCAGTGAACATGGCAGCCTACGTAGTCAACCGTTCAGTCAATCGAACAATTGGAAAAATGACACCTGAAGGAGTTTGGACAGGATCTAAGATAGACTTAAAGGAGCTACAGATTTTTGGTTCTCCTGTTATGGTACACGTACCAAAACAAAAGCGCAAAAAATGGGATGCGAAATCAAAGCCCATGTTGTTCGTTGGATTCAGCGACACCCAAAAGGGTCTAAGATGCATTAATCCAATAACTAGAAAAGTAATTGTCAGTCGTGACGTTACTTTTTTGGACCCGAGAGCAGCTAAAGTAAACGATTATGTTTCAATTGACCTGGGAGAGAATATCGGTCCAGTTGGGGCGATTGATGTTGAAGAAGAACAAAATGAAGCGTCAAAAGTAAATCAACATCAAAATAGCATTCCTGAGATCGAATATCATGATGATGATAATGAAGATGATGATTACGAGCCGGATATCAACATAACGATTCCAGACCATCCAGTACGGAGTTCCGAACGCCAACGAAAGAAATTAGAACAAATCAAATTTGTTACGTATTCGGCAATGGATATTTCAAATGACCCGATTACAGTTGTAGAAGCCTTCAATCGGCATGATAGCAATGAATGGAAAGGTGCAATGCATGAAGAGTTAAAGTCATTGAAAGCCAATCATACCTGGACAATGATGGAACTAGCACCCGGAAAAAGGCCACTCAGAACGAAATGGGTATTCAAAATTAAATATGATGATGACGGAAGAGTAGTTCGTCACAAAGCAAGATTGGTAGCAAAGGGATGTTCCCAGAAGCACGGTATTGATTTCAATGAAACATACTCACCGGTAGTTCGATATACTTCTATTCGTTTCCTCATTGCATTAGCAGCAAAATGGAAATTGAAAATAGATCAAATGGATGCGGTGACGGCATTCCTACAAGGAGACCTGCAAGAAAAAATCTATATTGAACAGCCAGAAGGTTTCAACGATGGAACGAAACGCGTGTGTCGTCTCAACAAGGCCATGTACGGATTAAAACACAGTGGTAGACAATGGAACAAAAAACTCGATGCTGTATTGCAGTCATTTGGTTTGATAAAACCAAAACTCGACCCTTGTGTATATTTTACGGCGGATGCAAATCTAATCATCGCAATTTACGTGGATGACTTCTTAATTTTTTGGCGGAATGAAACTGTACGCGACAACTTAAAGTCAGAACTCAGCAAAGCATTCCACATGAAGGATATGGGATCGGCAAAGCAGTGCGTTGGTCTGAACATTACGTTCACCGATGATGGTATCGCAGTCGATCAATGCTCATATACAGAAAAGATCTTGGCTCGTTTCGGTATGGAAGACTGCAAACTGCAGTCAACACCCAGCGACCCAAATCAAAAGTTATCAAAAAATATGATTGGAAACAAGAAAGGTATAGATAAAACTCCATACCAGGAAGCTTGTTGTACCTGGCACAAGGCTCAAGACCTGACATCGCGTATGCAGTGAACGACGTCAGCCGATTCAACACGGAATTCGGCGAGGCACACTGGACAGCTGTAAAAAAAATATTTAGGTATTTAAAATCAACAATTAATTACAAAATATTGTATCGTTATTCAGATGGCGAAACCTTACATGTGTTTAGTGATGCTGACTGGGCCTCAGATGTTGATAAGCGACGTTCCTGTACTGGCTATGTATTCAAGTTAGCAGGAGGTGCCATTTCATGGGGCAGCAGGAGACAACCAACAGTGGCCTTATCAAGCACGGAAGCCGAGTATATGGCTTTGGCGGTAACTACGCAAGAAGCTGTCTGGTTAAAACAATTCTACGAGCAATTCAATAATGAAATAGTAAGAATTCCCATATGCTGTGACAACCAAAGCGCTATTTCATTAGCTATAGAAGACAGCTTCAGAGCAAGGATGAAGCACATTGATGTTAGACACCACTACATACACAGTAAAGTCAGCGACAAGTCAGCTACGATCAGTTTCGTCCCGACAACAGAAAATACTGCGGATTGTTTAACGCAAGCAGTACTAATTGAAAAGCATAAATTTTGTGTCAAAGGCATGGGCCTTCAACAATGAATTAAATTAAATTAATGCTTACCAGTTGATCATAAATTAAGTAATTTTATTGAATACTTGAATTCTTAGTTTTTATATTTACATGATCACTTTCAATATTATCGTACGTTTTTTGAATCACAAAATAATTGACTTAGGCATTTGATATTTTGTCGTATTATTCAATTTGCATTAATACTGAATTGTGTTCATATAATTCTTTTGAATTTTTTATAATCGTTGTTAAGAAAATATTCAAAAAGTTGGGGTGTTGAAATAAATAGAACCCTGCATTGACGGACATGGTGTAAGCCCACCCGGCAATTGATTGTCTACACAATCAGCTGATTGTCATGTTCCGGTCTCTTCAGTCGCTGACGTTCAAACCAGAGTACATTTACAGAGTAGGACCACTCGTATACTTGCCCGGGTTAACATGTTTGTCACGTGCTTCGCCTCAAATTCAGGTTTTTTTCACCTCAAATTCCGGTTTTTAGTTTTGATGAAACATGTGCGCCGAGTCCGCGACACTTCTTACCTCTCATTCTCGTACATGGCGTTCTTACAGCTTTTGCTCGCGTCGTATTCAACTTGGACGGCGGGTGCGCGGGTCATGATCGGCGGGTGGTCGACGATTCTCTTTCCGCTCAATGTTTTCGATATTTTTCGCTTGCTCTTGTCTAATAAAACAAAATCTTTGCGAGAATGAAATGGAAAGATCAGATTAAATGTTCACTGTAAGCTTGAGAGAGAGGAAGCACACGTATCCGAGATGAAACACGAGTGTGTTTTCGGCAATTTTCGGAGCCGGGTCGTATTTTTAGCTGAGCTGTCCTACTCGTTGTTGTACTCTGGTTCAAACGTTCCACACGTCTTTGATTATAAGTTCGGCAATTATCTTTAGCATTGATATCGGCCTCAACAGTCATAGTGCAAGGTGAAGCTCAGCTTACTATCAAAAATAACACCTAGATCACTAATGTGATAAACCCGGTTCAAGCCAGTATTATTTAAAGTGTATAAGATTAAAATAGGTGTAAGTTTACGAGAGAAGGATAAGACATTACATTTATCAATACTTAAGATTAACTTGATAAGAACACACCAGTTATAAAAGATATCAAGATCACGTTGCAGAGATAAACAGTCAGTTTCAATATCAATTTTTTTAAAAATTTTAATTTCGTCAGCATATAAAAGTAAGTTAGTGTTTGGTAGAACAAAGGAAAGATCATTTACAAATAAAATAAAAAGTTGTGGCCCAAGATGGCTTCTTTGTGGCACACCAGACGTAGACGTGATATAATGGGAAAAACAAGATCTAAAAATAACTGATTGAGTTCTATTTAACAAATATGAACAAAGCCAGCGAAGTAGTATAGGATGAAATCCTAATTTATCAAATTTCAGAAGTAGAATTTCATGAGACAATTTGTCAAATGCCTTGCTGAACTTCGTATAAATACAGTCAACTTGAGATTTATCTTCAATATAGCGGTTTACGAAATTGGTAAAGGATAGGAGATTAGTCACAGTTGATCGTCCCTTAAGGAACCTATGTTGCTTAAGATTCAAAATTGTCAAAATACATTCAAATTCTTTAGATATTTCTGAAAGCTTGGCAATACTATACTTTTTAATGTCAACAGTGCTACTCTTTTTATGAACAGGTATAATAAAAGATTTTTTTTGAACATGATCTTGATATGTAGTCCGTATATATATCAAGATCATTTTCATTGGATGTGATAGTATGGTTATTATTTTGCATTTTCTTTTTGTACCAAACGATGCCAAAAGCGTTTGCTTAATCCTCATTTTATTTTTAATAAACAAAAAACAGCGATAATCGCAATATAAAATTTAGAAAATTCACCGAATACTTATTTCTAGGTCTCTGTTGAGACCTTTACCACATTGAACTACAAAATACTTCATACACTGCGAAAATATCCACAAATACCAATTTTTTTTTAAGTAAACCGCTAGGATTTACGTATTTTCGCTAAGAACTTGACAATTTCACAGAAATACTTAAAAAAATTGATATGACTATGTTTTATTTTTTTTATTTGTATTTTTCTTCTGCCGCGGCTTGTTTTGATAATGATCGCCTATTTTATGCCTTTCATTTATTACCTTGCAATTCATATCAAATCCCCTAAATGAACTGGTACTTCATACAATGCCTGCATTGCATTATTCCTAACTCGAAATAGATGATTTCTCGAATTATAAAAGTAATGGATTTCAATAATTCCCATTAGTATGCTGCCCTAGCTGTGTTAACCTAGGTGGTCATGTACGCCCATGTATTGACCGAGCGGACTTTTTTCTATAAATCCAAAGCTCTGGCCATCGCTTTCACCTAAGTTCATGCCCTAAGTAGTTATACGAGGTGCATGGCGCAAATTGTCCTCGGTTATGTATTGGATAGGGCGGCATCATGGGATAGTTTTCAAAATATGATGTTTTTAGTGAGTGTAACATTTTTCTTAACCAACCTGTATCTCCGCGGGTATTGAAAATTTACCCTCTCTGTAGAATAATTTTTTTCTCAAAATATATCAAGAAATAACCCCTTACAGGGTGGCACACGGAGTACCGGACACCCTGTATACAGTACGATGTTTAATAAGGGATGGGCCCAGTCAAATTGCACCAATCTGGAATGCATTCCCTACTGGTTTTTTAAAAATCAAATTACAATAAGTTAACATTCATTTGTTAGCCTTAACAATCTTGATTACATAATAAAAGAAAAAATCGCATTTAAAATAATAGAGATGGGTACTGAAAACAGAAAGAAAATTTTACACTTTTTTGCTGAAAGTACGACAGCGTCACATTCTGTCATCGCAAAAGGAAACAACACTGTAAAAACAACAGTGAGGTCAGAAATCGGTTCAAAGAGACCCAAAGTGTTCATCAAATCACGGACACGTGATAAGGAAATAGTGCAGAAGACAAATCCAGGTCTTCCACAGATGGATTTGGACAAAAAATGGAAGAATATCGAGGAGTTCTTTGAGAAAAATATTGTCAGTGGCTAGCTTGAAGTCCTATCAAGCCATCAAGGTGCCCAATTGCAATGACAAGCAAAATCTAGTGGCAAGAAATCGAGCCAGGAAGCTGTATGACAATGTTCTGACCGAAAATGTTGGCTGCTTGATAATAATGAAACTTATGTGAATGTCGATGCCAAACAGATTTCTGGGCAAAAATGGTACATTGCCGATAATCGGTTGAGTGTTGCCGATAAATTCAAGTTCAGGAAATTGGATGAATTCAGAAAGAAGTTGATGAGTTGGCAAGTAATCTGCTCATGTGGCAAAGCGAGTCGATCGTTTGTGACCTCTTCTACATTAACATCTAACATTTATATTGAAGAGTGTCCACAGAAACGGCTTGTGCCATTTATTCGACAGCATAATATTTTGGTAATGTTCTGGCCAGATTTGGCAAGTATACGTTACTCCAAAATTACAATGAACCCACCGAATTGACCTGAGTTCCGATCCATTGAACAATTTTGGTCAATTGTCAAAGGAATTAAAGAAGACTGGAGCCACCAACAGCTATCACCATCACATGCTCCATCATTGGCAGGGCAGTGTCAATAAAGTGGATGAAACTACTGTGCACATGATGATGGCAGCGATTTCACAGAAGGCACGATTTTTTCATCAGATCGGGTGAAATGCAATATTAATTTTGTTATACTTTGACCTGTGGCGATACGACGTCGTCGACACATTCCAGCGTCATTGATAACAACCAGATATGCTGATCGTGCACAAGCAGACCGTCCTCGTTTTCATACAACCAATTTGTGTTTAACGCGCAAATACGAAACCGAAAAGTATGCAGCCAGACACGCTGCAGAGTCAGCAAAAGGCTGGAAGATTAAATGCAGTCGCGCTGGCCTTTCGAGCAGTCGTTCGCAGTCTATCAGTCTCGACAGTTCCAATTCCAGTCAACGAGCATTACTTTTTACCGACAACGCGTCAACCTTTTTATTGCAATAAAGTTTTGTTAGTTAGTTTTATACAAACGTGTTTTTTATTCACCACCTCGGTCCGCGCCCCCAGGCCCAAATTGGCGATCTTGCCAGGAGTGGTTTTGTTTTTTCGATGGGATCGACCCCGACAAAACCAGTGACCGGTGACGTGACGAACATTCTGATAGTGAATTCCATGTGCTAGTGATCAATTCCGAAACCACGTACGCGGTGTGAAACGACGGGCCCAAACCAACCCGGCCTGTGAGGTGCAGTGAAACGATTCTAACACCCATTTTTCACCGACGACGGTCGCGAATCGACATGTCTAGCCCACCGGAAGCGCCCGTGAACGACGCGGGAACAAACTACGAGACCGAAACTGAGACTCACGCTGAAGCATACAACGCTAGACAACACGTCTAGTGCTTTCGTCCTGTCTCGTCTACAAATTCGTGACCAGTGCAGCTCTGCAGTTTTCTCATCGACACCGCAGCTGACGTCCCGGTCATTCCACCAACAAGGCACGAATGACTCAACCCCGACAGGACGACGCAACTATTCGCTGCAAACGGTTTCTCGATACGAACGTTCGGAACAAAATGCCTGAGATTAAATCTGGGACTTCACCGAATTTTCATCTGGAACTTGATCATCGCCGAGGTAAGCTCTCAGATCATCGGAGCCGACCTTCTAAACTTCTACGGATTACTCGTCGACATGCGTGGCCGTAAACTCATCGATCCAGAAACAAGCAGATCAACAGTGGCGCAAATTCATAAAATGAATAAACCACCCACGCTTTCGTTTCACGCTTTCGATCATCAGAGTACCTACGGTTCGTTGCTGCAGCAGTACCGCGAGATAACCATCCCGCGTCCACATCGCAACATCAAGTGTGTAACGACGCATCACATTGTCACGAGAGGCCCACCAGTCCGAGCCAAGGTTCGAAGATTGCCTCCCGACAAACTTGCCGCCGCCAAAGCTGAGTTCGACTTCCTGATTGACCAGGGTATTTGCCGACCATCGAAAAGCGAATGGAGCAGTCCGCTCCACATGGTCCGTAAACCGAATGGTGTTGATTGGCATCCTTGTGGTGACTACCGCGCACTAAATGCTTGCACTCTTCCCGACCGTTATCCGATTGGTTTCTTGCAGGATTGCACAGCTGCCCTACATGGAATGAAAGTGTTTTCCGTGCTAGATTCGCACAAGGCATTTCATCACGTTCCGGTCGAACCCGATGACATCCCGAAAACAGCCATCATCACACCCTTCGGCTTATTCGAATTCGTCTAATGACATTTGGTCTATGCAACGCTGGACAAACCTTCCAACGCTTCATGCACGAGGTTCTGCGAGGTTCGGACTTCACATTCGTGTACATCGACGACATCCTGATCTTCTCACCAAACGAGGAGATACATCGAAAGCATCTGTCCGAGGTCTTTGCCCGACTCAAGGAGCACGGTCTCACGATAAATATCAGCAAGTGCCAACTTGGTCTACCAGAAGTACGTTTTCTCGGACATCCGGTGTCACCCAGTGGATTGAAACCCCTGCCAGAAAAAGCCGAGGGCATATCCGCTCAAGTTATTCTTGGGCATGGTCAACTTTTACAGACGCTTCATGCCCCACGCCGCACAGAACCAGCGTGTGCTCCAGGCTTTAGTTCCAGGCAACAAAAAACGTGATAAATCACTGCTTGTTTGGACACCCGAGGCCGCCGCAGCATTCGATAATTGTAAGGCGGAGCTAGCGAACGCCGCATCTTTGGCTCATCCCGATGCTACCGCAACTTGGTCACTCAGTACTGACGCATCCGATACGGACTTGGTGCGGTATTGCAGCAAACTTCGGGGAACTTGACCGTTCCACTCGGCTTTTTCTCCCGTAAACTATCAGCGGCTCAGCATGAGTGGAGGAAGCAACACGTTCCCAGCACATCCGACCCATTGATGTGCATTGTCACAGAGCAGCGAATCCGTCCGTTCGTCCCGAGCCAACTCCGAATGCCGATAATGCGTCTACTTCACGGACTCGCACACCCAGGCGTACGCTCTACTCGGAAGCTAGACACCGACCGATATTTCTGGCCCGGCATGAATCACGAGATAAATACGTTCGCCCGAGGCTGCCTCGACTGTCAACGCAACAAGGTCTCGAGGTACACCAAAGCACCCGTGCATCGATACGAGAAAACCAACGAACGATTCTTGCATATCAACATCGACTTAGTTGGACCCCTTCCATTGAACGAGGGCTTCCGCTATCTACTGACGGTAATTGACCGTTTCACACGATGGCCTGAGGCCATTCCGCTTCAAACCATTACCGCACCCGCGGCCGCCGAAGCGCTATTACAGGGCTGGATCAGCCGATTTGGAGTGCCCGCCAAGATTACTACCGACCTGGGACGCCAGTTCGAAAGCCAACTCTTCGCGGAGCTCAACAAATTCCTAGGAGCCGTACATCTTCGGACGACTACGTACCATCCAGCAGCAAATGGCATCATCGAACGATGGCACCGCACCGTAAAAGCTGCTATCCGTTGCCATTCCGCCACCGAATGGGTAAAGGCGTTACCTTTAGTCCTGCTCGGACTGCGATCATCTCTGAAGGAAGACCTGCAGGCTTCCGCAGCGGAGATGGTTTACGGAACGACATTGCGCATTCCCGGCGAATTCTTCTCAGAAGCACGACCGTCTGTTAACGAGACAGATTTTCTTCGAGACCTGCGTCTACGCATGAACGCGATCCGTTCTAAAGACACATCACATCACGGTTCTCCCGATGTGTTCGTCAGCAAGGATCTCGCAAGCTGCATTCACGTCTTTGTCCGCAACGACAAAGTTAAACCATCGCTCACGCCACTTTACGACGGCCCGTACCCGGTAGTGAACCGGAATGGAAAATTCTTCAAGGTGACAATCAACGGAAAGGACATAAACACGTCAATCGACCGACTCAAACCCGCGTTTATGACCATCGAGCCGACATCGAGTCCAGACGATCGAGCAAACGCAGCAACTATGACCCGCGCCGGTCGTACATCACGTCCTCCTGTACGTTTCAGGCTTGGATCTTAACAAACCCCCGGCGCCTTCACTGAGGGGGAGTAATGTGGCGATACGACGTCGTCGACACATTCCAGCGTCATTGATAACAACCAGATATGCTGATCGTGCACAAGCAGACTGTCCTGTTTTCCATACAACCAGATATGCTGATCGTGCACAAGCAGACCGTCCTCGTTTCCATACAACCAGATATGCTGACCGTGCACAAGCAGACCGTCCTCGTTTCCATACCAATTTGTGTTTATGGCGCAATTACGAAACCGAAAAGTATGCAGCCAGACACGCTGCAGAGTCAGCAAAAGGCTGGAAGATTAAATGCAGTCGCGCTGGCCTTTCGAGCAGTCGTTCGCAATCTCTCAGTCTCGACAGTTCCAATTCCAGTCAACGAGCATTACTTTTTACCGACGCCGCGTCAACCTTTTTATTGCAATAATGTTTTGTTAGTTAGTTTTATACAAACGTGTTTTTTATTCACCACCTCGGTCCGCGCTCCCAGGCCCAAAGACCCAAATTTCAAGTCGATAGCTTTAAGTGTTTCGAAGAAAAATCAGTTTTTTAAAATTTCGAAATTTCATGAAATTTGCATGGAAGGGGGCAGAAGGAGTGGAGGATGTAGCCCGTTCGCGAGCCTAAAGTTTCTTTTATGCTAAAAATGGCATACAACAAATTTCAGCACGATAGCTCGAAGCGTTCTAGAGTTATGTTGTAGACAGACGGTCACTCGGAATCGAGTTTTTTCAGTGACAACAAATATTTCTGTACCATTGGCGCCTCTGTGCGAGCATTATTTCTTAGCATTACAAACGGTAAGGCAAACACAATATACGCTCAGATTTCATCTAAAGTATAAATATTTACAATTTAATTTAAACTTATAGTTTTAAGCCCATTTCAAATCAGTGGAATTTGATCGGGCCCATGCCATAGTCTAGCATTATCGGTAGTTTTCAAAATGACATTTAATCGCTTAAGTGGTCTATTACTGATACATTTACCTTACATTACGCTTTCAAAATGTTCTTAAAAACGAATTGCCATACAAAAGAACAACACAAACCAAAAAGATTGCTGAAAGAATAAACTGAAAATGAATTATGATAATAAGAAAATTTGAAAATGATTTCACATTTCAATGACATTATTAGGAATAATAAAGTGAAGTTAACATTCATTACAAAACAATAAAGCATTCTTTCTTACAATCAACATTTCAACATCAAAATACACATAGCAAAAATCAAAATTACAATAAAAAAAAATGTAAATAAATTTTGTTGAAAAATATATTATTAGTAATTATAATTATTCAGTACATGTGTAGCAAACCAGACCTATTTTTTTATTTTTTTCTTCGACAGAAACTAAGATATACAATTTTCTTTAAACTTGCATAGCTAATGCTATA
Organism: Chorisops tibialis; assembly: GCA_963669355.1. Lineage (NCBI taxonomy): Eukaryota > Metazoa > Arthropoda > Insecta > Diptera > Stratiomyidae > Chorisops > Chorisops tibialis. Next base: position 129,754,580 of record OY770264.1, read on the forward strand.
TTTTGTTTTCATCTTAAAAAATAAAATTATTTAGAAATAAATTCTAAAATAATTGTGATAGCTATATGTATAATTGTGTATAACTGAAAAAAAAATGGAAAATAGAAAATAATAATTATTATGTTCAATAATTAAATTGGTCTGTTTTTAATTAAAAAGAAAATTGACATTTGAATTGAATTATAAAATGTATTCAATAAAATAATGCATAAAAAAAATTTACGATGAACAAAGTTATAGATCTCGGCTTCTTTAAATTTTATTGACTTAATTGCGAAAAAAGCGGTTTGTTTTGAACATAATCTAGTGGCAAACAAAATATTATAACATGTAATTCGTTTAGCAAAAAAACTATATAAAAAAAATCAACACAATGACACAGACACAAATAATAAAAAAATGTTAGAAATTTTGAAAGCAACCTTTTTTTTTTGAGTATTGTCACTAGTTTTATTTTAATCATTTTTTTGTATTTGCTTAAGATTTTCGTTCATAATTGAAAAAAAAAAAAATATATAAAAAATGTTATTCTTTATAATTTGATTACAATGAAAACTTAAAGCAAAGAAAATTGTTAAAATAATTATTAAAAAACTATTGCAGTACGTATGTCAGGAAGGAAAAATATATACTACTATTTAATTATAAGTAACGTACGATTATTAATCTTATTTATAATGTAACTTCAACTCTAAAATATTTTCACGACTATCTCAAAACTAGTTAAAAATTATTTTCACTTTTTCTTGATTAATTCTTTTCATATGATTACTTAAGTTTTTCTTTTCGTTCGGTTTTTTTTTTAATAAAAGTTACTTACTGAATTAGCTTTATTATTTTTAATACAATCCATCCGCAAAGCATAAAATTCTTTTTTTTTTTATTTTTAACATTTATTTTGTTACGATGTTTTTTTTTAACAAATATTTTATTTTAATTTTAATATTTGTTTTGTCCGTTTAAATTAAAGGAAAATGCAAAAGAATATTTGAATTGAATGAATGAAACTTTATATAAATCTATTTTGCCTTGGTTTTTCTATTTTATACATTATATAAAAAAAAATTGCATTTTATTTTCTATTGTATAATTGTGTTTTTTTTCTTGCAAATAAAAATTGTTCTATTTAATATATGTAATGTATTTCTATCGTTATTTTCATGATCAATATTGGTTTGATTAGATTTTCAGTAGGGAGATTGATTTGTTTTGTTTTTTTTTTCTTAAATAAATTTTATTTTCTCATAATTATTTTTTGTTGTCTGTGCTCTTCTTATATTTACTATTTTGTTTGTTTGTTGTTTTTTAAAAGTATAAAATTCTTAAACGTTTTATTTATATTTTATTACATTTAATTATGTTCTCTGTTGGTTTGTTTTAGTTTTTATTTTCGGTTTTTATATTGTTGTTGATGTTTTGATTTAAATCTGATTTGTAACTAGTATGCATTTAAATAATTACAAAACTAAAAGATTTTTAATGCTACCGGCGATTAATGAGACCATTTGGTGGTTGTGCACTGGCCGTATGCATTAGTTCTAGTTCGACGAGAAGTGGAAAATGATCGGATGGTATATGAGGATGTGGACAGCCGACAACCTTATTTTCGCGTAGCCATTCGCTTGATATCGGTCCGAGTAAACCGAGCGGTACCATACCGGTTTTCGTGTAGAAAATGTAATCAATGATTCCCTTAAAGTCAAATGTATAATTTGTGTACGGCATTATATCTTCGCTATATGCTGATGCTAGCTTAAAGGAATGGGTAAATTCATTTTGCGTTTCGCTCGATAGGAGCCGTTGTAGACATGATTTGTAGCCCAATTCCTTAAAATCCGAATGATCCATTGGAACGCGGCCGGAACTTAAAAATTCGATCACGCCTGAATCGGGTAGCGAGTTGAAATCGCCGCACAAAAGCAATTGTACACTATTCGTGTCGAATTTATGACCAGGACGAAAACTGTGACTGGCCTCGTCGAGAATGCTTTTCAATTCGTTGCCCAGCATCATCGTCTGAATTAGTTTAACATCACAGAATTCAGGATCCCAATGTATGTGCGCCGTACAAACTAATATTGGTTGTGCGATTTGCGTTACTTCTGTTGTAAGTGGTTCCCATGCAGTTTCCTTAACTTTTAACAGAGCCGCTAGACCGATGTTATCCTTCGGCATAACACGATTTAACATGTTATCTGAACCTTCAGCGTTCGCCATAGCCAATTGATTGAACTCAACTAAATGCTCCTTAATTAATGAAAATCTGAAAATAAACAATTTTAAAATTAGTTTCACTCATAACTAGTTCGCCAGAATTAAATTAACCATTTCCCCTACAATAAGTTTCAAAAATCCTTACGCAGATTGAAATAATATGAATGCTAGTTTTCAGATAATGCCCTTAAAGCACAACAGTTACTTAAGAAAAAAATAGCACTAATGATTAGTGGAAAAAAAAGGAAAAAATTTATAAATTTGCTACAATATACATAGGCTTTGAACTGCGGTCGACTGTCAGTAAAATCGATTTTGTCGCATATCATATTAAAGTAGGAGATGCATCTAGAAATAGGTTCATTAAGTCCATAATTTGTGCGGTGCGCGGTGGGATGAAAAATCGCTCTCTGCCTCAATGGCCTTTCTGGAGCATAAATTGGTAGGGCTTTTAATGCGATAGGGGATTTTTTTTTTTTTTTTATAGTTTGGGGACTACGTGAGTGCACTGCGGTCTTTCCGACCTATTGTACGATAATTGCCCCATTTCCCTACCATATCCCAGTAGCTTTAGCTAATTTGAGTATAAGTAAGGGAGCCATGTTGGCTAGTTCCTCGGTGGAAAGGATGCCCTTGCCAAGAATCTTGAGTCTACTCCTTGCCATTGCTTCGCAGTGGCATAGGATATGTATTGTCGTTTCCGAGTCTTCGAGACAGAGACGACATATGTCGGTTTCAGGTAAGCCCATTTTTTTGAGGTGATGGTTTACTCCACTATGCCCCGTCATTAGCCCGATTAGAGTATTGATGTCCCTTTTGCTGAATCTCAGGATATCCTCCACTTTGTTTTTATGTGGTAGGATTAATTTTTTCGAGGTTGATAAACCAGGAAGTCTATTCCAGTGGATTATATGTTCTTCTTGGACCCACTTTTTAATTGAGGAGTTAAGAAATCCTTTTGGTTTTCCGCAGAAAGGTTCTGGGCCAATTAAGTTTTCTTCCGCGCCGTTTTTAGCTAAGCGATCTGCCTCCTCATTTCCCTCAATTCCTAAGTGTCCTGGCACCCACATTAAGGTTACGTCATTCCTTTTCCCCAGGATTATTAGGTCTTGAAGGCAGTCCCAAACTAGCTTCGATCCATGTTTGTTGGATGCTAAGGCTTTTAGAGCTGCCTGACTATCCGAGAGGATATAAATTGGTTTGTTGCGATGAGCTCTCCTTATGTTTTCTTGGATGCATAGCTCGATTGCCACTAGTTCAGCCTGGAAGATTGTGGCTTCTTTGCCGAGTGATTTTGAAACCGAGAAGTTAGGTCCCTTAACTCCAGCTCCCGTCCCCTCAGAGGTGCACGAACCGTCTGTGTACCAGATGGTTGAACCCTCTGTCATTTCAGGTGATGTGGATTGCCAGTCCGTGCGTTCACCAATAATAACCTTGAATGGGGTTTCAAAGTTATATTTTGTCGGCATATCGTCCGACAAAGTGGGAGGCTAGAGCCTCCCATTTTGGGTTACTTAGGATTTTGAGGTGGCCTCTAAAATCCCCTGGTTTATAGTTGTTTTCCCTTTGTAAGCGTAACACCCCTTTGATAGCTTCCCTTTTTATTTGGAGATGTATCGGAGGAATGTTAAGGAACATTTCCATTGCCGCTGTGGGACAGGTTTGCATCGCACCTGTGATGCCAAGACAAGCTAGCCTTTGGATTTTTTGTAGCGTGAGCTGCGATAGGAGATAACATCCTTTATAAGCATCACACATAATAACTTCCTTCGATGAGCCAAAGATTGCAAGCCAATTAATTGGCATCTGGTTTCATACGTGGGAATGTCAGCGCTCCAGTTACACTTACGAAGAGCATATCTAGAGAAATTACGTTGAATTCGTTCAATCCGCAACACATGAATCTGATATACAGGATCCCAAACCACACAGCAATATTCCAAAATAGGTCTCACAAGAGAAACAAAGAGTGCTTTGACAGGGTATGGGTCAATGAAATCTTTAGCATTACGATTTACGAAACCCAGATTTGAATTAGCTTTGCAGATTATGTAGTCGATATGAGAATTAAAGTTAAAATTAGAATCGATCAACACGCCAAGATCCATTACCTCCGAGGATCTATGAAGAGATCTGTTATTTAAGTTGTAGTCAAATAAAATGGGAAAAGATTTTCTGTAGGCAGAAAATATTTTGCATTTATCATAATTAAGTTCTAACAAGTTAACGTCACACCAATTATAGAGCTCAGAAATATCAGTCTGAAGTTCAAGACAATCACCCAAGCTTGAAATCTTAGAAAAAAGTTTAACATTATCAGCGTACAAAAGAGAGCTAGAAAATTTAAATATTGACGGAATGTCGTTTACAAATAAAACAAAAAGTAAAGGCCCTAAATGGCTTCCTTGGGGAACGCCAGATTTAACATCAAAACACGATGAAGAAATTCCATTTATTCGCACAACTTGTCTTCTATTCGTCACGTAAGATGAAAACCAGTTCAACAGATTAGAATGAAACCCTAGTGCCTTCAATTTTTCAATCAAAAGACCATGATGAACCCGATCAAATGCCTTTTTGAAATCTGAATAGAAGACGTCAATTTGAAAGCCTTGCTCCATTGCATATATACAATATTTAGTGAAGGTCGTTAAATTTGTAGACGTAGAACGACCGCAAACAAAACCATGCTGACAGTTTGAAATACCCTCTTTAATATGGAAAAATAGCTTTTCCTTAACTATGCTTTCAAATAACTTAGGGATGGAGGATAGTTTGGATATAGGTAATTTTCAACCATATGTCTGCAACCAGACTTAAATATTGGAGTTATGAAAGACAGTTTCCAAGTATCCAAAAATGAACCGGACTCCAGCGACTTGTTGAAAATAATAGTTAAGACTTCATAAAGCGATGAAGCGCAACCTTTTAAGAACATAGCCGGAATTTCGAGATATAACGGTTTGAACTTTTGGAAAGTACCCCATTTTTGAAATGCTCCCCATTTTCACCCACTACTATTATGTTCAAATGTTATATTTTTCTCATGATTTGCCAAGTTTCAATTACATAGATTAAGAAATAGCCCAGATATTGATTTTTAAGAGTTTTTCGTTGCACCCCCTGACCTTTCTCCTTAGAATAATTAGCCACCCTTTAAGCTGATTCTAGTGGATCTGTATGCCACCCAAATATGAATTTTTATAGTAAGTAACTTCGAAGATATAGTCATTTAAAAAAAACAATTCTGCCGACAATTTGTTTTTAGCCTCCTCTTTTAAAAAAAATTACATTAAATTATTTTTAAAGTTTGTGCCACAAACCCCTCTATGTACATGTTAATTTTCAGCTTCCTAGCTAGAACCATAATTCAGTTATTTGAATTCTTAATTTTGGGTTTTAGCGTTCCACCCGCCTCGCCCTTATATCGTATACCCCCCAAAATGGGTGTTCGCTTGAGATCCGCAACCATCTACAATCCACCCAAAAATGAGCTTTCTATCTTGAAGGGTTTGGGAGTTAATGTTTGCTGTACAGAAAAACGATTTTTTTTTTTTTTGCATTTTTAGGCTATTTTAGTCGGGCTTAGTAACGACTGATATCTGCAGAAACTTTTAAGAATCTGTGGTGAAGAAAAGACAGGAGCACCTGTTATGAATGTTATGAAAAAATCCAGCCCTGGCTAGAAGAAGGTTACGCTTCCATGGAACACCAATTTTCACAGACTTTAAGGACATCTCATGTTGCAGCATAAAAAGTGTGAAGTGTGAAGCTTTGCAGCAACAACAGAAACCTTTGAAATAAACAAGAAATACCATGCCACGTTTCTTCTGTTTAAATACAAGTGGTATCGTTATGAACCCCAGAGGGTCTATGTGAGGCCAACTCCGCACCTATAATTTTCTACAATGGAACTACAGCCCTAATCGGACTTTGGCCTACTGAACTTCAGGTTCCTTAACGTTTTTCATTATTAATTGTGGAAGGATTGTTAAACCTTCGCACAACCCTCTATCTTCGAATTTCTCATTTCCTTAGATTGAGGTGACCAAGGTTAGCCCAAGCAGGCAGTGTGCTGGAATTATGCGTCGACCGGGATTTAAACTCACGACCTTCACATTGTACGCAACACGCTAGCTCTATAATCTAATCTAACTTATTTAGAATTTACTTATTTATTTGTGGTATAAGTGGCTTTTTTGTGATTTTTATTGTTGCTATTGTAATAAATACTCACTTTGATGACCTAAAGAATATAGCACAACCGTCTACGTATTTTCTTTCTTGTTCTGACATTGTTTTTGCTCTTGATTTTGGAGAAAAGATTCCCTCATAGCCATCGGTTTTTAACTCAGGCTTAAAAAAATTATAAAATTGATCCGTTTCGATTTCCTGCAGACTTATAATATCGGCCGAATAATGTCGGATTTCATCGAGTATTGCCTAGAAATAAATCAAAAATACATGGTTTAACATGAAATGAAAAAAAAGAAACTAAAAGTATTACCTTCTTTCTATATTCCCAGCTAAGTGCCCAACTTGGACAATAACCATACATTTGTCTAGTGGCATATTTGTCACAAAGTACATTATAGCACATTACAGTAAAAATACCTGAAACATAATTAAAAATAATTGAAATAAGCTGTTATATTTTTTATTTTATTAGAAGAAAAAAATGATAGTTATTTAAAAATTTCTGTCAACAAGTCGGGCGAAACTTTATTATTCTTGAGACAAGTTGAGGATGCATGGTATGTCAACTGGTTTCACCCTGGATAGGGGAGACTAAATAAATGTGTGTGGAAGTACTAGGGTAGGGCTGTTATCAATTATTTAACACTGCGATTACGATCCATAACTCCAGTACATAGAATCAATATTTCATTATTTTATGCAAGTTTGGATTTGAATGGTGAGGGGTGGAGATGGGGAGGGGCCGATAGAAGGAGTTGTTAATAATGATTCAATTAATTGCTTGAATCACGTTCAAAATTCTCTACATAGAATGATAGTTTCACAGACGAGGGGTAGAGAGGTTGGTGGAATCGTAAAATAAATGATGAAGATTTATTTCGTTCTTGAAAGCTGTTCATACAAAACTCCAAGCTCGTTAGTTTTTGTTGTTTTAGTTGATTTATGGAAATCAGTCGAAGACATATTTTTTATGCGAGTTTGTGTTTTAAATATTTTTAAAAGTGCGCGTATAAAATTTCAAGTTGATAGCTTTAAATGTGTTGGTGATGATTGATTTTTTCAAAATTATCAATAATCAACATTATAAACAATTGTAATCATCATACCTCCACGTGGTAGCCACCGGGTACTGATCTTGTTCATCTAGACTTGACATGCTAAACTGATAAGTGCGAGTGCTAATGAAACAGAAATTTTCTAGTACTATAATAGTTCTTCAGGATGGTGGTTGGGCGATGTGTTAACAACTCATCCTCGGAAAAACCACACTTGTTTCGAAACCTGAAATGGTAACTACAATGCAAACGAAAAATGGACTATTCCTTCGGATCTTGGAAAGTGCGATCTCTGTACAGGACAGGAGCAGTGAGAGCGGTTCTGGAACAGGTGAGAAAATACAACATAAACATCACTGCACTTCAAGAAACTAAATTTCTAAGTAGCAAGATTACTGACACTAGATCGCACGCAATTTACAATAGTGGAGGTTCCTTAATATTTTTCATTACTTATTGTGGAGGGTTGTTAGCCCTTCGCACAACCCTTTTTCTACGAATTTTTTTTCATTTTCGTAGATTCAGATGACAAAGGTGTATCTAAGCAGGCAATGTGCTGGAATTATATATTGCGCCGATCGGAATTTGAACTCACGACCTTCGCATTACAAGACCAGTACGCTACCTACTAGGCTACACCCTAGCTAAAAAAAAATCTAAGGGCGTCAAATCGCACGAACCAGTTAACAGGTCCATTTCGTGAAATTAATTGATCATCAAATGTTTCTTTCAATAAATTAATTGTATTGCGCGCTTGGTGGCATGGGGCGCCGTCCTGTTGAAACTCTGTACCGCTCACCGTTGACTGTAACGTTCTGACCATCATCATTTTTGAAGAATATGGATCAATGTTTCCACCGACCCATAAAGCGCACCAAACGGTGACTTTTTCTGGATGTAATGGTGTTTCGACAATGGCTTGTGGATTATCATCGCTCCAAATGCGGCAATTCTGCTTATTGATATAGCCATTTGGCCAAAAATGTGCTTCATCAATGAACAATATTTTCAAATGAAATTGTGGATCAATAGCAATGCTTCCTTCGGCAAACGTTGCTCTGGCGTATTTATGATCAATTACCAAACCAAACTAACCCGAAAACAAACGGGAACTGTCAAATCGGCTGTCACAGAAAACAGTGTTGCCAATTTAAAGTTCTCCGCCTCTGAAAAAAAAACAATCTTTATTATCAGGTGACCTTAACGCGAAAGTGGGCGAAGAAAAGACTTAGGACAATTGGAAGGTACAGTCTCCATGCTATTAGTAAGGGTAACGGCCAGAGGATAACTAATTTCGCCACCAATAGAAATCTTATAGTAAGCTCGATATGCTTCATGCATCGTGGCATTCATAAGAGATCGTGGCCATTACTCCACGGACGGACATTCTGCTAAATAGACCACGATCTAATAGAGAAAATGACCACCTCTAACATTCTCGACGTACGTACGTATTGAGAGGTTGATTGCGACACATATCACTATTTGGTGAAGACCAAGTCCCAATGTCGAATATCAAACCGAGGACACTTAAAAACCCAACCAGTTTTTAAATTCGACATACGCATCAGTCTTGGAGAGACGATGCTGAATAACAGCACCATGTGGCAAACCATCGAAGATCGCATTACATCTGTTGCATTGGAGGTGATACAAAAACTGGTTCAAAAGAAATGATTGGTTCGACAACGAATGCCAAGATGCCTTAGAACGAAAAAATCACGCACACGAAATATTAAAAGAACGACTGGCACGATTCGAACAGCAAAACAAAATCTGTAGACAGAAGAAACGGAAGTACAATCATAACAAAATTTAAAACATGGACGAACATTTTAAATTACACAACACAAGAGTCAAGTAAAACCGAAGATGACACTCTGCAAGGATGCAGAAAGCAACATTATCAGTAATGCGGAAAATATAAATCTACAATGAGCGCAATACTTTGAACACTCCCTTAATCCGTACTCATCATCAGCACGAACAGCAGCATTCAGTAAATGGTTTCTTTTCGTTTTCTACCATTCAGTCCCCCATAACATCTGCAAATATTTGTTAGTAGCAGCTAGTACAACAGGTTCAACACTCTTTAATGTCATTCTTACTGCCCTTCGCCTACCTTCCCAATCCCATTTCCTCCCTCCATGACTGTAACTTTGCATTGCAATTAAAGCCATTCTGTAAAAACAAACGATATTTAACTATCGTAAATAACGGCGGTTTTCAATTTGTACTTCCAGTAAAATAGATCAAAAATAAGGGTTTTGCCTAAAAGGGATTCGCAAAAATTCAACAATTTATCCTGAACTCTCAAGAGTTGCAAAAAGAAAAGATACTTTAAAATAGTCAACCATTGACTCTTTGCAATCAGAACTCTTTCCATCATGCTGAGCCAACTTCACACATTGTGACCAGCAAGTACTGGGAACTTGTAGTTAAAATTAGTTTGGGAAATGATATTTCAAAATTTTCTGGTAACCAGGTAGGACTGTCCTTAATTATTATCCCAAAAATTAGCGCGGTCTGACTATTAAGGCGTACCCATTCAACCAGCTGCTGCAAGCAAACTGATTAACAGACCGCGCTAATTTTTGGGATAATAATTAAGGACAGTCCTTACTGCTTAACAAAAAAAAAATTTTGAAATATCATTTCCCAGACTAATTTTAATTACAAATTCCCGGTACGTGCTGGTCACAATGTATAAACCACTTGGTAAATTTTAGTCTACAACACGTTTACTTGGACCAAAATGTGTGAGCGAGCGGCTGTCATTTTCCTCTTTCTTACCCTGTGTCACCAGATTGCGCAACGCAATTCTACTTTTTGAAGTTTCCGCCTAGCATCAAGAGATGGCGGTTTTGAATTTTCGAAAAGGTTCTGTCAATTCGGTTTTTAGAAATTTTTGCTTTCAAATATTGTGGTTATTTTCGCGACGCACTACAATTTTTCAGACGCGCAATTCGTGGTGTTTTCTCGTCTTTCCTTTTGTGAAAAACACACGACGAAGACGGGGAAAATACAAGTAATTCCCGTAAACAGAAAGTGAGAAACGGGTGCAGTGTTTTTGAGAGAGTGCAAAAGAAGAAGAATGAAAATCGAGAGTCCCCGAAAAACGAAAGTGCACGCGAATTTTCCGGGCAGTAGGAAATTGAGAAAAGCAACAACGGTCTAGCAGTTCGTTTTTGTGTGGTGCAGAAATTTCAGTGTTTTTCTTCCTCTTTTGTTTTTTCGGTTGTTATTTATTTCGTTCGACTTATCCGTCTGTCTTTGGGTCTTGTATGAGGTGCGCGGTGCAGTAATACGACAGGTCGTAAAAAACCGTGTGCGGTTTAATTTGAAGTGGAGCTTCTCGAACGTACATAAGTAGGAAAAATGAAAATTTCATGTGGTTTTTTTTTTAAATGTGGATCGTGTAAAACATAAAAATTTTGATTTCAAATTTAACGAACTTTGCTGACCTAGCATTTCCCTTTAGTTTGAGTTTTCGGTTACACTATATAGAAGAAGAAGAAGATCAGGAAATTCAATCGTTGTGGAAGGAGAAAAATGTGTGTCAGAATAATTGTAAAATAAATCGTTTCTAATTTCAAATTATCCGTGAAAATAGTAATTTTAAAAATCAGGTGTGGGGTACAACCCAGATATTTAAATCGCGTTACGTATATTATTTTGATGAGATTATCACGAAGTGAACTGATCGCGGCCTTAGAAGCTGCCGGCATCGTCATTCCTTCGTCGGCTAATGTAGCCCAGTTGCGTCGACTTTATGAGGAGAATGTCGAAGGAAACCGGACGAAAACTCCGGCGAAGAGACCGATCGCGAAGATGTAGTCGACGACACAGAACCACGTGCTGACCCGCCACCTGAACACACCGATACAAGCAGTGCTCCGAAGCCCGGAAGTGGGCGCACCGGTGAGGGCGGAGTCCCCAATCAGGACTCGAGCGAAGATACGGCAACTGACTTGGATGCCGAACTAGAAAGGCTCAAGAAACTTACAGAAATTGCCCGACTCCGATCACAACTCCGACATTCCACCGCAGAAGCCGACTATGACGGACCACCCATGAAAGATCACCGACGCCCACTCGAATTTACCGACCTCGAACATTCAATTCTCCCCTTCTCTGGTGATGATAATTACTGCACCCGTAAGTGGGTATCCGACTATGAAGATATCCTATCATCTGGATTCGTCCGGGAGCAAGACAAGCTCATTTACGCCCGCCGATTGATGTCAGGAACCGCCCAAAAATTTCTCACAACAATCAGTGCTTTAGACTGGACTGGATTGCGATGCCAATTGATATTGGAATTCGACAGATGCCGATCTAGACAGGATGTCTATCTTGAATAGGGCCGACGAACCCTCAGACGCGATGAAACCATACGCCAATACATCATAGAAATGCAATCGATAGCCAGCCAATCCGATGTCAGCGAGCCCGAATTAATCGAATTCATACTGGATGGTATGGCCGAACTAGGCTCCAGTATTACCATGTTATATCAGTCCCGGACTGTCCGAGAACTTAAAGAATCCTTGGTTCATTTCGAAAAACGTTGAAATCTCCGAACTATGAACAGAGTTACAGAAAGCCGATCAAATTTGCCGAAACCCGCACAGCCGACAGCAAGCATCAACTCGCGACCACAACGCCGCATGATTGAAGAAAATAGATGCACCAATTGCCGGGAAATGGGACATCAAGCTAGAACATGTCCAAAACCACGCCGACCACCGAACAGCTGCTTCTACTGCTGGGAAGTAGGACATTGGCATACCAGCTGCCCGAAGAAACGCCCCGTCGCTGCCGTAAACGCCGAATCCGAGTCCGTCGATGAATCTTGTACGAATGAGTTGTCAGCATTGCAAATGGTACGTATCATTTCCTTTCTTTCCGATCATGAACAAACTGTTAAGCCTGTATTTTCTGCTATTTTGGATACAGGCAGCCCCGTAAGTTTCATTCGAAGTTCCATTGTGCCTAGAGTTTTACAAACCGACCATTTATTTAATACAAAATACCGTGGATTAAGAAATACTCAACTCTATTGTTTCGGTAAGATTCGATGCCAATTAGAAATTAAAAACCGCGTCCGCTCAATAAGTGCTTTTATTGTTCCAGATAAAATTTACCGACCAGCCTACTACTAGGCCGGGATTCTTTAAAACTGTTCGATATCGGACTTCACATTAATAAAACAGACGTGAATTTAAATTGTTTTGAAAAGAAAATCATACGTTGTAATTCCCCAGAAAAAAAAAAAAATCATTGAATTAAAACCCCGTTTGTTCATGATGAATCCCCTTCTGATACAGGTTCCGAGATGATGCCGCACCGATCCGACGAATCTAGTTTATATATAAACGAAACACCCGCAAGTGAAACTTCCGATATTGATTTTCGATTGGAATCTTACGATAACTTAGACATAGGCTACAAGTTTGGTCTCGAGACTCATCATGATCTCCTTGAACTGTTAAAAGAAGAATATCTTGACGCTGAATGCCCAACCGATGCACCCATAATAGACACTATGACAATCCGCCTGACCACTGATGTCCCCTTATACTGCTCTCCTCGCCCATTATCTTATCGGGAAAAGGAAATTGTAACCGAAGTTATTGATGATCTGCTTCAGCAAAATATCATTCGACCCAGCCACTCTCAGTACACCTCTCCTATTGTACTTGTAAAAAAGAAGAGCATCGCATGTGTGTTGACTACCGTTCTTTGAACAAAATCACTGCTCGAGACAATTTCCCATTACCACTGATAGATGACTGTCTCGAATACTTAGATTCTAAAACAAGTTTTTCTCTAATTGACCTTAAAAGTGGATTTCATCAGGTACCCATGGAAGAAAGTTCTATCAAATACACTTCATTTGTCACACCGCAGGGTCAATACGAATCCCTGAAGATGCCATTCGGATTACGAAATGGGCCCGCCGTTTTTCAACGATTCATTTCGAATATCCTTTCTGATATGATCCGTTCCCGAGAAATAGTCGTTTATATGGACGATATACTGATCGCTGCGTCTACGATCGAAGACCACTTCATGATCTTAAGAAAGCTACTTCGGCGGCTGAAAAAATATAAGTTGGAGATTAAAATAAATAAATGCCACTTCCTACAGACTTCTATTGAATATCTTGGATATCGAGCCGATCGCCATGGAATCAGACCGAACGACTTTCACACTGAAAATATGAAAAATTACCCAGTCCCAACAAATCGAAAAGAGTTACACTCGTGTATTGGACTTTTTTCATATTTCCGCCGATTCGTCCCATCCTTCTCGAAAATAGCTAGCCCGTTGCTAAATCTACTTAAGAATGACACACCGTTTAACTTGACCGACGGATGCTTACACGCTTTTTCCGAACTCCGCAATATTCTTAGTTCGTCCCCCGTTCTCGCTATCTTTAACCCTACTCGGGAAACCGAACTACACACTGATGCAAGTTCCCAAGGATTTGGAGCCGTTTTGTTACAGAAACAAAATGACAAAAAATGGCACCCTGTATCATATTTTTCTCGTCGAACCACTCCTGCCGAATCGAAATACCATAGCTTCGAATTAGAGACATTAGCAGCCATATATTCTCTGCGTCGTTATCGAGTGTATTTAGAAGGTCGTTCGATTCGAATAGTAACAGATTGTAGCTCATTAACGCAGACTCTATCGAAGAAAAGTATAAATCCCCGAATTGCCCGATGGGCCTTGGAACTTGAGAACTACGATTACACCATATCCCATCGAAGTGGCGCGCGTATGAATCATGTTGACTCATTAAGCCGTGTCCCGCCCTGCGTCAGCACCGACCTCGATTAACAAGCTCTATTTGTGCAAGACGATGATGTCGACTTTTATCTGCATGCCACTCAATCACGCGACACTATACTAGTAAATATCCGAAGTCAGCTAGAAAAAGGGGAAGTCGAACATTTTGAAATGCATAATGGCCTTGTTTATAGGCGCATTAAACCTGACCATTTGGCATTGTATGTCCCGACTGAAATGGAAAACCCTGTTATGCGTCTGATTCACGAGAAGATTGGGCACATGGGTGTCTACAAAAGTGATCAACAAATCCGACTTAACTACTGGTTCCCGTCCATGTATAGAAAAATGCAGATGTATATTCAGAACTGCATCAAATGTATCATGCACAACTCCCCGCGACATGTTAACGAAAGAACCCTTCATAGCATCCCTAAGGAACCGATACCCTTCGACACTATCCATATCGATCACATTGGACCTCTTCCGAATATTATAAATAAAAATAAACACCTTTTGGTTGTGATTGATGCCTTTACTAAATTCGTTAAACTTTATCCAGTTAATACTACCAGTACTAAGGAAGTCTATTCCGCTCTCGATAAATATTTTACATATTACGGTCGTGCCCGGCGTCTCATAGATGACCGCGGCTCTTCTTTTACATCCGACGAATTAGCTGACTATATGTTTAAAAATAACATAGTCCAGATCAAAACTGCCGTCGCCGCTCCACAGGCCAATGGCCAAGTCGAACGAGTCAATCGCGTCCTGGGCCGAATGCTAAGTAAATTTGTTGAACCCGTCAACCAATCTAACTGGACCCGAATGTTAACCAAAACTGAATATGCTATAAATAACTCTATTCACAGTTCTACTAAACAGACACCCAGTATGCTCCTCTTCGGGGTGCGACAGCGAGGACCCGATGTCGACGAATTAACTGATTATCTTACTGATCAATTCCCAACCCCAGAACGCGACCTCCTATCCCTTCGTTCCACTGCCCATTTAGCTATCCAAGATTTTCAGAACAGAAATGAAATCCAATTTGCCAAACGCAGTTATCCCCCGACTAAATATCACGTCAACGACTATGTTGTCATTCGTAATGTTGACACTTCAGTCGGAAAGAACAAAAAACTAATACCCAAATACAAGGGACCGTATGTGGTGCATCGTGTGCTGCCAAATGGTCGTTATGAGATTCGTGATGTCGATAATTGCCAAATTACCCAGATTCCTTACTCTGGGATTTTAGAAGCCGCGAGATTAAGACACTGGGTTCGGGATCGATGGGGTTTAGTCCGGAAGGAAGTGTTCGAGGAGGAAGAAGAAAGGCTATGATCGTGGTCGATCGTCTGTCAGATTGGCCGAATGCAATGCTTTCTACATCTCAAGCTGGGCAGAACTGACGTAGCGGCCATCTTGACGTCATGGATTTTTCCATTCCAAAGGACCACCTGTATTATTTTTGACGAACTTGTCGTAAAAACACGTTTTGCCGAAAACAAGAAAGGAGCACCACCAAGTGGACCAAAATCTGGAATCAAGTGGGGCTGTCTCGAATTAAAGGAAGATATAATTCTATAGTATACTCTTTTTTATGCTTTCCATGTTTGGCCACGATAAGAGTTACTCTATGGAGAAAACAGAACAAGACACCTGGTAATAGAGTTTGATCAAGGTGAAAGACAACGTTTCCGCTAAATTTGAAAAAGCGCCCACCTATTTGCCAGCATGCGATAAGTAAATAAATTTGATTGTAAACTGTTTATTAGTACGTAAAACCTACAAAATTAATTTTTCATCACTGCTACAAATAAAAGATATTTTCGAGATAAAATCAAAGTTACATGGCCACTTAGCACGCATATGTATATATGAAAATAAAAAGCGCCCCCTTTGACAGATTGACCTAACTCTTTCAGGTGTCTTGTTCTTGCTTCTTCATAGAGTGACTCTAGCCACGATGCAATTACTTAGGAATGAACGCATTTTCTTGCAATCAGCTTGAACGAAAAGTTTTTTTTATGTTTTGTATTATTCCTACAGTTATTATCAATATCCTACGGAATCCGATGAACTATCTCAGAACTGCATTGATCAAGAAATTTAGTAGAAGATTCTCATAATAAAATAAAACTAACTTGGGCAACACACTCTGTTCCTCAAAACTTTACTATTTCAACTACATTTCTGCATAAATACAATTTTAGATATTACACAACTATGAACAATTTATGAATAAAAACAATTATAGAATATTTCATTAAAGATTTTACAATATAAAGATAAATATAATAAATAACCAACTTACATGAAGGCCTACTTTTGTTTGGTCTTGCAAGAGGTATCCACGGTCTTTGTGGGAGTGGTGATACGGGCACTGAAATTAGAGAAAACTTAAATTAATAACAATATAAAATTATAGGTAAATTTCTCTCTGCAAAATGATGTGGCCTTCAAAAAAGATTTGCATGAATAATCTTTTTACCTTACAAAAAATAATTTATGGCTTCCGAAAATGATTTACAATTCTTAAGTGCAGTTTTTCACATTTTTATTTCTTTTCTGAAGCCCATAATTTCGAATACTTTCATTATTAACTCGGGCATAAAGATTCAAAGAAATGAATCAGATCAAGAACTCGAGCAAATTTAAGTTGATATAAAATATGAGTCAGAAATGAATTCACAGGTAAGCATGGGTTATGGGGTCTTGTTATGAAACTTGTTGTTTATACACAATTTATAAAGCAATAATAATTATACTGAGAATCATTCTTCGATCATTTAATAGTTTTTCATTTTTTTTTCGTTTAACTTTCGTAGTTATAACAGGTATACGCCATGAATCGATTGCTTTACTACATAATAAAATGTTGAGATAATCTTTAATAGCGATCTGAGCGTTCGCGATTATATCTATCGATTTATAGTGATTTTGCACAAAATTTAAGATTTAAAATTTCAAGCTATATGATCTCGCCATTGTATACGATTAACCATGATCTTATTTTGGATTTAGAATGATCGTACACTATATCGAAGTTTCACACACAAAGTACAAAAATTCATATCACGTCATTATGTCTTCAATGGACAGGGGATGATCGCCAGAAGCACTAATGAAAAAATTGAGATAGGCAATACAACCATTTCCAATCTGAAGAATTGACGTTAGTATTACGTTGGGTTTCTATCGATAAAATATAATAAGATCATGGATAACGATTTTAAACTTTTTTTCTTTATTTCGATGCATCAATCATATAGGACGTTAAATAGAAGATCCTTTGCTGTTGTTGCGCAGAGCGGAAGATCAACATTAATCAAAAATTTAAAGATTAATCTTTTTAGGTATCACTGATCACATCAGCGGAGTCAAAAACCCGATCTATTGTTAATTTTTTTTAAGTGCAGGTTATATAAAAAAAAATATAGACTATGCGACTATGTAGCGATTATTATTCTTCTTTACTAGAGCAAAACATCTCTTAAGAAGCATGTCTAAAGAATTTCTGGACTATAACTCTCAAAGAAGATATTCGGTTGGCCGACATGCATATGGAAACCAGCAACTGAAAAGGAGGCCAGAGGGTAAAAAAGACCTTGCGAGAACTAAAAGCTAATATTAAGAACTAGCAAACGCCCGCGACTTCGTCCGCATAAAAATCGCAATAATAAGCATTTTTTGAGAATATAGTTAGTAACATAGTATGTGGGATATATAATCTGCTTAGTTTAATGACTCTTCGAACACAATGCTTTGTATTTTGTATGAATTAGAACCATAAATTATTAAGAATGAAACCACATCGCATTTGTATGGGATAGGCTCGTGATCAAATCAATCCCGTGATTCGAGATCATATACGTAAGGATATGTGAAGAATTATAGCTTGTGTTAATTAAAAACATAAAAGAATTATGATTGGGCGTAAAGCCCAATCATATGATACTCTAGATGAAATGAGAAAGAGTTCAATGTACCGAAAAATACGTCACCTCCAATTCTTTTAAATAATTAATAGTGACTTTTGTATGGGAGGTGGTAGAAGGAGAGGAGGAAGGTTAGTAATTTTTGGATATGACACCTAATGTGGTATGCAAAATATTTCGTGCTGAATTTAAGGTTTGTAGCTTTCATTATTTTCAATTGGACACAATTTTCCTGAAACTGAGGCATTTGTATGGGACGTGGCAGAGGAAGTGGAGCGTTTAAGATGATTTTGAAACTGCTTATCATCATCCTTATCACCACGCTTTGATTCAATTTCAAATTCGATAGTTCTAATATATTCGAAGGAGAAATGCTTTTCTTGAGTTTATAATACAAATATTTGTATGGGAGGGGGTAGAAGGAGTGAAGAGGAGCTGATAATTTTTTTTAGCATTTATTTCAATTATTAAAAAACAAATTCTGGCAAAATTTTAAGTTTATACTTTTTCTAGTTTTAATGGAAATCGATATAATGCACTTAACAAAAATTATGCATTTGTATGGGAGGGGGTAGAAGGAGTGTACGGATCAAAACACATTTTTTTCTCGTTTTTGATATTCCTATTTTTATACTTTATGCAAAATATCAAGTTGATACCTTTAACAGTTTCGAAGAAAAATAATTTAATTTAAATTTCAAAATTTCGTGAAATTTGTATGGGAGGGGGTAGAAGGAGTGAGGTGAAGTTGATAATTTTTTGAATTCTGATTGAAATTATAATAAAATTAATTCTGGCAAAAATTCGTTTTTATAACTTTGCTAGTTTCAATGAAAATCGAAAAACTGCGTTTTTCAAAATTATGCATTTGTATGGGAGGGGGTAGAAGGAGTGACGGGATCGGATCAATATTCTGTCATATTAATGACTTCTATATCATAATACTTTGACCCAAATTTCAAATCGATAGCTTAAATAGTTTCAAAGAAAAATCAATTTCTGAAAATTTCGGAATTTCGTGAAATTTGTATGGGAGGGGTAGAAGGAGTGGGGGGATGTGGCCGGTTCACGAGCTTAAAGTTTCTTTTTTGCCAAAAATGACACACAGCAAATTTCAGCATGATAGCTCAAAGCGTTCGAGAGTTATGCTGTAGACAGACGGACAGACAGCAACTCGGAGTCGAAGTTTTTGAGCGACAACAAATATTTCTGTACCCTTGGCGGCTCTGTGCGAGCATTATTTCTTAGCGTTACAAACGGTAAGGCAAACACAATATACTCTCAAATTTCATCTAGAGTATAAAAAAAGGCCAAATAAAATAACATTAAGCTTAAAAACATAAGAGTACTACGATTGTGCGTAAAGCCCAATCATACGATACTATAGATGAAATCGAAATTTTTGTGATTTTAAGAAATTTTGTATGGGTATTGGCAGAAGGGGTGACAGCATTGAACTAATTCGTTTCACATTATGCTTGAGTAACTATAAAAATGTTTTGTACCAAATTTAAGCTTCAAAAATTGAATAGATACTTAGAAAATGAGTGCATTAGTTTTAGTGAAATTGTGCAGCTTGTATATGGTAGAAGGCCTGGGGAGTTTTTAGTGATTTTTTTAAAAAACAATTATAATCATCATGCAATTGATATATTTTCAATTTAAGATAAGTTACTTTCATACTTTTCAAGAAAATCGAATTTTTGAAAAGATGTGATATTATGTCAAATTGCATGAGAGGGAGTAGAAGGAGATAAGTTAATTGGTAAACTTATCCCCGATATTAATTACAATACTAATCAAGGATTTAGACGAAATTTGAGGTCGATAAATTTTATATGTACTGAGCAAATTGGTTTATAGTATTTCATGAAAAAGTGCAGTTTGCATGGGAAGTGGTGGATGAAGTAGGGAGATTCAAATAATTTGTATACCATAGATCAGATTTATGGTAAAAAAAAAATATATTCTAATTTTCAAATTATTTGCTCCTATGGTTTTCCAGAAAATTTTATTATTACATTTTGAAAATGAGTTATTTTGTATGGGAGAGGGTAGAAGAGTTATTGAAATAAGACCAACCACCTAATAGTCTGTGAAATCAATTACAATCAATTCAGCCGTTTTTACCTGAAAGCCGGAAAGACAGATATAGAAAATTTTTAAAAATGCGTGCTTCTGCTTAGTTACTGTCCAAATAGAGCAAAACACTAACTTACAGCCATTTATAAACAAATAACAGACAGACACTACAATTATATTTATATGTATAGATCTGTATTTTAATACCGAATTTCCGAAATACAACGATACGAACGAAAATATTAAAACTGCGTAGTTTTTTGACACTTAACGTCTTTTTTTGACATGGACGGCGTTGTACTGGTTAGCGTGCGTCGCGCCTCTGGTTTTAAACTGTGCCTGTTGACATCGAACATTTAGTCGCCAAAAGACATTTTCTGGTGGGGTTACATTCTTTTTCGACTGCCAGTAAACATTTGGTCCACTGGAAGCGGAGTTATTGTGTCTGAAGTATGTTTGTGTCACCGATACAAAAATGAGCGTGGATCAAAAAAATTTTTTTTTAAATCTTGGTAAATTAGTGTAGTGTGTTGATCTTGTAATGCGAAGGTCGTGAGTTGAAATCCCGGTCGACGCAATAGATAATTCCAGCACATTGCCTACATGGGTATACCTTGGTCACGTCAATCTACGAAAATGAAAAATTCGTAGAAAGAGGGTTGTGCGAAGGGCAACCCTTCCACAATAAGTAAGGAAAAATGTTAAGGAACCTGAATGTCAAGAGGCCAAGGTCCGATTTGAGCTGTAGCGCCATTGTAGAAGATGTAGAAATTTTTACCGAAACACATCAAAGAATGAAATAAGTTTATGGATATGATTGTCTATCCCATATAGCAATTTTCGACTGGCTTACGCGTTTTAAGGAAGGTCGGGAAGACTTGAATGATGATGAATGTTTGAGTCCACCCAGAGAAGTTATGAATGAAGACAGCATCAAGATTGTGATCCAAAATTTTGCGATTCGAAAATGAAATCTTCAGAAGACTTCGATCCATCGCATTTTGACTGAGCATTTGGGCTCCGGAAAGGTGTGTGCATAACAGAGCACCGATAATTTTTGAAGGAGAACTTCTGCTCCATTCTTCGCTAACCTAATTAATCGCCAGATTATCGTTCATTTCTCTCGTTTCTCACCTATTCGCGGTTAAATAGTGTTACCAAATCAACATTTTTAATTTGCGAGCTATGACGACCATCCTGACATGCAATACGTTCTCGGGATGCATTTATTTATACGAACCAATTTCCGCAAAACAATTTTATAGCCTTAACAACCCTGCTATTTTTGAAAATTAACTGATCATATATCCATCCAAATCTCAATAATCTTCTCAATAATCTCTCGATTATGCCTGCAAATTCATCACACCTAATAACTCAGTGGACGACAGGGTCTTATCTATATTCAAGACCGTCTTAACCATAGCTAAGAGGATCAAACGATCTTGTCTATATCCAATAATGTCTAAACCATAGCTCAGAGGATCAAACGATCTTGTCTATATCCAATAATGTCGTAACCATAGCTCAGAGGATCAAACGATCTTGTCTATATCCAATAATGTCTTAACCACAGCTCAGAGGATCAAACGATTTTGTCTATATCCAATAATGTCTTAACCATAGCTCAGAGGATCAAACGATCTTGTCTATATCCAGCGACCTTCCACCAGCTTCACACAACTCTCAACTGAGCTATCACAGCTATCGAAACATATCTGTCACAAGTTCTAACGACGGGTCTGTGAAAATATCCCGTCCGACAATGACATCAAAGATCATATTTTGGCCTCTTACTACGAAAAGTGACATTTCCACTGAAATATCCTCAAATGCCACAACCACCTCCAGTTTCTCGTTGACAAGCACTGATTCTGATCCAATTCCTTGCAATACGGCGAAATGTGGTAGTAGCTTATGCTCGAGACCAAGGATTTTGTCACTTCGAATAAGTGAGCAGTCTGCCCCCGAATCAAAAATACATCGCAAAATGTTGGCCTCAATTACCGCAACTGATGCATCGCGTTGTAATGTCGTTTTGCACAGGTTAACATTCCGGCGATCAGCTCTTTCCTTAGCCCAACACGACTCTTCCTTATGGCCCTTCTTGCCGCAAAACTTGCATGCGTCATGAACTTCCGCCGGACTCGCACTCGTTTCACACTTATTTTTGATTTTCAATTTGCATTCTCTCCGTATATGTATGTCCCTTTTTCCCGCAATTGCAGCACTCCGGTCCTCCCGCTTACGTTTAGGTGAATCCGAAAGTGCAATTTCCAATTGAACAGACCTTTTCAATTCACCACGGCGTCGCGGCTTCTCAGACAGAGACGACATCTGCAGCACAAGCGCGACAGTGCTAGGTGCTTTCGCGAAAGAGAAACTGCGCTTTAATCCGCGATCAAAAATGCCGCCGGTTATAATTTTCGCTTGTACCTCGTCTGTCATGGAAAATGGCAATTTTCTAATTTGCGACTGTTTTTCACTTACATATTGTTCGTAAGATTCCGCGTCACAACTCTCATACGTCTCTAACTGTTTTAGTAAATTCCACACATCGCTTTCGCCCGAAAAAGCGCCTACTAAGCGTTCGCGAAGCTCGGACCACGAACAAAACTGATGACCGTAGCGAGAGTACCAGATTTTTGCTCTCCCTAGCAGCACCATACCAACACGCGATAAAATCTCAAAGTCCGAACAAACATTTCGCGACACATACTCGTCAACACCAATACACCATTGAACAATACTAACGACCCATTTATCCGGATCAAAAGGGACAAACTGTAAATCTGACTGGCGTGGTATTGGTGTCGGCGTTATATGAGAACCAGCCGCGCGTCGCACAAATTCTTGGAATAAGTCGGAAATATTTGGCCTTGAAGTTTGCGAATTTGATGAACGATCCTGCACGGTTGCGTTTTCCGATCCAACGTTTCCACCTTGATTAAAAGTATTCTGTCCGACCACAGAATCTACACTCTCATTTGCATCTCTCTCACTCCAACCTGCGCCAGAACCGACATTCACCGATCGTCTCATTCTTACACTTTCTTTTTTTCCGAATTTGTAGTTAAACTAGCACTTAACACAAATTAATTAGTTTTCTTATTTCGCGATGGCGATCCCACTTCTGATAACAGAGCACCGATAATTTTTGAAGGTCAGAGCCTCACGAAGAGACGAGGTTCTACACGGCTAACTACTCGCACGCACCAAGAACTTCTGCCCCATTCTTCGCTAACCTAATCCATCGCCAGATTATCGTTCATTTCTCTCGTTTCTCATCTATTCGCGCTTAAATAGTGTTACCAAATCAACATTTTTAATTTGCGAGCTATCATGCACGGTTTGATTCATACAAACTGACTGATGAAGAAAAAGCACGTCGAATTGAACATTCGAGAGACGTCATCTTGGAAGCAAGGAAGCACTAAAACTTCTGGTTCAGGCACGCCAAATTCCAAAAATCATTTGCCTGAATAAACAAACTTTTTGAAATGAACACTCTGATACTATATACATACATATACAATAAAAATATATTAAAAATTTTATTAAAAATTTTCAAAAATGCGATACGATAAAAAATGTAACCAGAAATTCAATCGTGCTAAGCTACATTTTACATTTGATTCTGAATTTTGAATAGTAATTTCCTATCTTTACAGCTGCGAAAACCGTATTTATGATAGTTTCCAAAACTGGTGCGAAACAAGGTACAGCCACAAGCTTAGTGACGCTGGAAAGGTCTCGCAGAGCTTATTACAAATAAGCTGCCAACAAATCAGGCGCAACTTTATTATTTTTGGGACAAGTTGAGGATGCATGGAAAGTCAATATCCAGGTTAGAGTGGTTAAGGAAGACTAAGTGGAACCTCCTTTCACAAGTGGAACCACCATTCACAAGTGGAACCTCCTTTAGGGCAGGGCTGCTGTCAATTTAACACTTAATTGCGAATACTATCTATAGCTCCAGGACATTTAATCAATATTTCATTCGTATATGTAAGTTTGGGAATTTATTAAGGTAGGAGGTTGGGTGATAGTAAGGGTGGGTGGATGTTAATAATTTTTCAATTGATTGCTTGAATCAGGTTCGATATTCATAAAATTCGAATTTTCATAAAATTCGGTGTATTTTTCATTCACGAAACCAATTATTTTTGTATGGGAGGGGTAGCGAAGGTAAGGGAATTGTAAAATTTTTAGTTAGACCGGGTTTGAGGGTCGGTCCCTAACAATCGCGGAATATTTATTATTTTTTCTGTATGTACAATATATCAAATAGATGCATCCACTTGAAAAATTCAAACTTTTTATCTTTCACCTAAACTCTAAAAAAATCACTCAACATTTTCGACATTTTTGCTTACCACCTCTCTCTCCTTACACCACCAAACTTTAGATTTTTACCAAAATTAAAGACTATGTAGTTCTACATACAATCGGACAAGTTTCAATTTGATATCTTTACTCCGTTTTGAGACATAACGGTTCGAAATTTTAGAAAGTGCACCATTTTTGAAATGTTCCGCATTTTCCACCCACTACTATTATGTCCAAATGTTATATTTTTCTCATAATTCGCTAGTATAGCTTAATATATATTCCAAGTTTCAATTACATAGCCGAAATATTGATTTTTAAGTGTTTTTTTTTTTGCAGCCTATGATCCATGAAAATTGCTTGTAAACAATACAGATGAATTTTAAGCTGGAATCGAAATAAAGCTAAGCCTCTAACAGTCAAAAGACCCAATTTTTGGAATTGTATTCGTCATAAAATTCGCTACACATTTCTGGAGTGTGCAAAAAAATATTATTTATTCTTAATGCCTATAATGTCGCTGTGGGGTTTCCGGTAAAAATAAAAGTTTTTTCGATCGTCAAAAGCTACCTTTATAGATTTCAAAGTTCGAAATGTGCCAGGTTTGAAAATTCTATTTCGAGAAAAACGCCTTCAAATTTTTGGTTCTTAACTGAATCGGCTTCGTAACGCTCTGGAAGCTCATCTTCATAATTCTACTTTTATAGCAATAATTCAGTTTTCGGTCTAAAACATACGCAATTATGTCTTAAAGATTCAAATCTAAAAGCCAACAAAAAATTTCAATTTCATTTCTCCCCTTGTAATGTGACAATTTACAGAATCAATCATGTAGGAAGTTTGAAACCTGTCGTTGAAGTGAATTTTAGATCTGCGTAAAACAGTCTCGCTACAGCTAAGAACAGTTTTTGAAATAAATTGCTCAGAAATCACACCAGATGTTTTAATTTCCACAACACAAAGTATTCAACTGCACTGCACAATTTTTGTACCTTTGTAGAAAAGGAGACTTAAAAATAATGTCATGGCAGCACTTTGCAGAGACATCTATTGGTAGTTATGCTGCGTTTTTCAGACAACATGATCTATACAACAAATAAAAATTGTCGGAGAGTCTTTGATCCGTTGTTTAAAACAAGAGCTTTTTATTTTTTCATGTCGAAGCAAAAGCAAAATGCAGTATGCAGTGCAGTTACTGAAATGGTAAAACTGTAGATGAAGAAAATTAGAATTAAATGATACAAATTTAATTGCGGCTGTGATAAACATAACTACTTAGAACATAAATGATTGCACGTGAAGATTAAAAAAGTGTATGAAATTCAAAAAACTTTAAAAACCCACTCATGAAGCTCCGCAATTTCTTAACACACTTGCATAGGACAGACCTGTTTAGAAATCGAAATCGTTATCGCTGAGCCGTAACTTATTAACTATGTAAGTAGCTATCATAAAATAATGGTATACTTTTTGTCATAAATAATTTCAGTGTTTAGCATAAAAATTGAATCGATTGTGTAAAATTGAAAGAAGAAAATACGTCAATGGTATTAATAATAACGAAAAAAGGAAGACATTAGTACTGCGTCCGATACGCTCTCGTCATGGCTTTGATTTTTTCGTTCTAAATGCGATCGCAATAAAAACCTAGAAAGATTGTTGCAGCAAAACAAAAAAATCGTCATCGAGAGAATAGAAAACGCTGTTCCCAATATGGAACTGCTATTCTATGAAATTGTTTCTTGCGCTGCCACCCAACAATCTATTGGGTCGTACCTATGCTATACGCTAAGAAGCTGCACGTACTATCAAGCAACGGATTTACATCAGTTTTATATAAACATATCTGCAAGAGTTCTGCAAATTGTTAATCATGTTAAGTGATAAGTGGATACCGGTGTGTCGACGAGTACTCATAGCACAATTAATTAAACACGGTTGGCAATTAGACTAAAAACCCGATTGCATCTTAGAACTTCAAAGATGAGAACTACATACTTCATGTTATGTTTGGAGATAATTATTTTGTAAACGACAGTTTAATTGCATAGATAAATCTACGGAGTTACAAGTCTTGAAAGACCTATAAAAATAGATGTTTCCAATTGAATATTCATGGATCATGGAATCAAGAAATCGCTCTTGCTGCTCTAAATCTATCGCGAAATTTGAACTGGGCGTGTAGTTCATTTCAGGCTCAAATAGTCAAAGTAATTTTCTAAATAGTTTGCATATCCGTATAGAGAGGAATTTGCAAATATAAGCTGCGACAACATAGTTGAAAAAGTGACGTAAATCAATGATTACAGCACGAAAAGCTCGTCCTCTTTTGGTGTATCCCACTATGCCGCAACTTCCTGTTGTTGAGATTATGGATGTCTAGCTTATTTTCTTAATTGATTTACAAGTATTATAAGTTTGCTTGAAAGTTTATAACGCCAGAAAATACTGCTCGCACAGGGTCGCTAAGGCTAAATAAAATATTTATTGTCGCACAAAAGTCCCGAAACAGATTTTCGCGAAAAGTATGTAAGCTGTTGGTTTGCAATTTGCAACATATTATTTTTTTAATGATTTCAATCTACCGTATTAAAATTATTTGAATCCCCCCACTCCTACCACCTCCCATACAAACTGCACTATTTCATGGAATACTATAAACCAATTTACTCAGTACGTATAAAAGTAATTAAGCTGAAATTGCTCATAAAATATTTATTTAGAATTATTAGTAAGGTCAAAAAAAATGAGAAAAAGTCGATTTTCTTGATCTGATCTGCAATTCAAATCATGTCAATTGAATGATGTTTGTAGTTATTTCAGAAAAGTAATTAGAAACTCTCCACTCCTTCTACCAACTCCCATACAAACTGCACAATTTCATCAGTGACGTGGCGTGATATAATAAATAATTACTTTTTAAAACATTGGTTTGTTATACTTCAAACAATATGTTTCACATACATAATACTAAAACCTCTCCCGTCAGCTGCTAGCAATATTTGTAATATTGAAAGCATGCAAAAATTTTAAGTAGGGACGTCAGAGTAGGTATTTAGTGTTTTTATTCCGTTGCTATCAATATTAGTAGACTTTTAAGTCGCAATAGGATCTGATTGCAAAAATATCTATAAATTAAATACGATACACATTCACCCTATTATTCATAAATTAACGGACATTACAATCCTCTACCAAGACATGGTGACAACGGGACGAAATTTGAAGAAATCTTATTGCGACATCTTTCAATGAACGGCTCTTTAAACTTCATTTATCAAATATAAACTTTAAATATAACAGGACAACATGCGATACTCTAGATGGAGGAGAAATTTTTTTATTTTAAGAATTTTTGTAGGGGGTGACAACATTGAGCTAATTTTTTCACATCACGATAAAGTTGCTGTCAACATGTTTTATACAAAATTTAGGATTCAAAAATTTAATTGGTACTGAGAAACTTAGTGTATTGAATTTAGTGAAATTGTGCACTCTGTATGGGAGGTGGTAGAAGGAGGGTGGAGTTATTAATGAATTTCTTAGAAATAACTGTAAACATCATTTATTTGGCATAGCAGATCAGTTGCATTCATACTTTTTAGGCAAATCGACTTTTTGTAAAGTTGTTGAATTGTGTCAAATTGTATGAAAGGGGGTAGAAGGAGTGAAGCAAATCGCCTAATTTTTTTTGGCCTTACGAATAATTCTAAATAAATGCTTAGTGCACAATTTCAGCTCCATCAATTTTATACGTAATGAGTAAATTTGTTTAGAGTATTTCATTGTATGGGAGGTGGTAGAAGGAAGAAGAAGACTTAAATAATTTTTATACAACAAATTGGAATTATTATAAAAGTAATATATTTTAAATTTCAGATCAATAGCATTTATACTTTTCGAGAAAAGCCGTTTATTGTCAAATTGCGAAATTGTGTAATTTTGTATGGGAGGGGGTAGAAGGGGTGAAGCTAATGGTCTAATTTTTTTTGGTCTTACTAATAATTCTAAATAAATATTTAGTGCTGAATTTGAGGTCGATAAATTTTGTACGCACTGAGTAAATTGGCTTAGAGTAATTCATGAAATAGTGCAGTTTGTATGGAAGGTGGTGGAAGAAAGGGGAGGACACATATAATTTTTATACCATGGACTTCCGACTAATAGCTTTTATAGTTTTCGAGCAAATCCGTTTATTGTCAAATTGCGTAGTAGTGTCATTTTGTATGGGAAGGGGTAGAAGGGATGGAGCGATTTGGCCCGTTCACGAACTTGACATTACTTTTTTGTTAAAAGCGACGTATACAAAATTTGAACTTTCTAGCTCTCCGCGTTCTCAAGCTAGAGAGGACACGGACGGACGGACATCCGGTTTTGAGATTTTTGAGTGATTATATGAACTTCTGTGTCATTCATTTTTTTCTCCGAGCCTTATTTCTTAGCGTTACAAACTTTGTGGCAAACTTATAATACTCTCAGATTTCATCTAGAGTATAAAAACGTTAAAAAATGAACATAAGCTTTAGTTTAAACTGATAGTTTTTATTTACTTAGCATAAAACACAAGGGCGAACCAAAAAGATGACACTCGATATGCAAAAGCTTAAACCGATTCGTACCCCCTCAAAGCACGACAAATATAGGCAATATTGCCAGGTTTACTCTTTCACATTTTTCTTTTCGATTATTTTTTTCGCCAGTACAGAAATTGTCATGCTGGCAATACTTAGAATGAAGGAATGCGATGGCTTGCGACTGAAAGCACTGGAACGATGGTGGAAGCAAATACCGCAACGCATCTCCCTTTCCTATAGAAGTTGAATTTGATCGAGTCGGGCGAGAAAATTTTGTCACGTACTGGCCGGCAGTCGCATGTATGCATTTTTCAAATCGCATCTCAGAAATTTTTGCCGAAAGGCTTTGGGCTTTCATCGTTCAGAAAAAGCGGTTGAAAAAAGAAGCCTTAATTACACAGTGCTGGACAAAAATATTTTGCCATATTTTCAACAATGTTACATATTCGTTCTGATTTGAATTTAATATTTCTCAAAAGAAGGCAAAATGTAAGGGAAGCAACGCTCGTTCTAGACGACCTCTTCAACTGACGAAAACATTCAAAAAGTGAAGGAAATGATGCTTGAAAATCGTCATACCAGTGTTAGAGATATAGCAGGAGAGCTCAACATCTCTCGCGAGTGAGTCCGTTCGTTCAATTTTGGTCGATACTTTGACTATAAAACGCGTCCTTGCTCGAATAGTTCCAATAAAGCTGAATTTTCTTCAAAAAAAGTACCGAGAACAGGTCTTTTTGGACATGCTTGATCGTGCGAATTCTGATCTCAACTGAAATGGAGGAAAAAAATGATCCGAAACCGAAAAAACCACACCTAAGCCTCTCAAAAATCAAGAGGAGGATCATGGTTCCCGTAAAGAGTTTTTTTTCGATATTCGAGGTTTCATCCGTCATGAATGCGTTCTGGAGGGACAAAAGGTCAATAAGGACTATTTGACCGTATTGAAGCGTTTGCATGAGCAAACCCGTAAAAACCGGCCAGAATTATGGAAGGAGAATTCATGGATTTTCCACTATGAAAATGCACCATCGCATTGAGCCTCAATTATGACCGAATTTAAGGCCCTAAAAGCAACAAATTCTATCAATCAACCACCGTATTCACCTGATTTGGCCCGTGTGAGTTTTTCCTATCACCGAAACTGAAATTACCGCTCCGTAGAACCCGTTTTTAGTCGATCGAGGACATAAAACAAAAATCGCCGTGGACAACTGAGGTGTACCGATTTAACTAGCTGCTGTAAACAAACTGATTTACAGACGGCATTAATTTTTGGGATAATAATTAAAAATAGTTGTACCTGCTAACCAAAAAAAAATTTTTGAAATATAATTTCCCAGAGTAATTTTAATTACAAAGTTTCGATACTTTAATGTCACAACGTATATGAAATTCGGTGTATTTTAGATTCTTGAAACCCACAAATAGCCCTTACAACTCAACCCGACTTCGAGACTTCAGTTACCACAAAAAAGGAAACTAAAGAAAAATTATAACTAAACAAAGAAACCATTGAAATAAACTTCCAGAAACAACTTCAATCCAAGTCCAACCACTCCAAACAATAAAGAACCAACCATCGCTAATTTCATTATGACTCTTCCAAACCTCCTCATCCTTCAATGGAACATCCAAGGCTATATGAACAATAAACATGCATTGGAACAACTCATTTGCCACTATAGCCCCGATATTATTGCTCCACAAGAAACCCACATCCTCCAACGCTCTCTTCACCTGTTTAAACAGCCGCAATATAAATCTTATCACCATAACCATTCCTATCCTCCCGGGGTGGAATCGGCTTTTTAGTCAATACTACTATCCCAACTCTCCCCACTGCTGACTCCTCTACATCTGAACTTCTTCACCTTACATTTACCATTCCCACTCTACCACGTATCCTTGTAACTAACATCTACTGCGAAACTAACGTAAAAATTACGTCACAAATGCTGAATGGAGTACCAAATCCTTCTGGAATACACCATATAGTGTTCGGAGACTTCAATGCGGCGAACCCTCTCTGGGCATCCGCACATTTGTCAACCCCCGGACAGACATACCAGAAGTTTATCGATGATCGGGATCTGGTAGTGCTGAACGATGGCTCGCCCACACATTTCAGCACCAGAAACACATTAACCGCAATAGATGTATCGCTATCTACTGCAGACCTAGCTCCACTACTTGAATGGAATGTTCATCCTACTTTTGAAAGCAGTATACCCCAATCCTTATTAGTACCTCCCCGATAGTTCAACCCAATTTTCTCACCTCGCACCCCAAAACCTAGGTTCAGAGAAAATCTGGCCGACTGGGAAATCTGTCAAGCCACCACACAACTCCTTTGCGGCCAATCTCCACCATCCACAAACCCAAATCAAGAGGCAGCTAAGCTTAAAAAAATTCTTCGATCTGCTGCATCCAAGTCTCTACCAGTATCCCGTCCCTCCCAACGATCACGCAAGCAGCCACTTTGGTTTACTCCACGTATCAACGAACTTGTAAAATCGAAGAACGCTTGCTGGATACAATTTAAGCGCTCTCCAACCTCTTTGAACATCATCAAATACCGCAAGGCCCAATCCCTTCTCCGTCGCGAATCTAAGAATGCAAAACGTGACTCCTGGGTAAAATTCGTCAACTCCCTGGACCCGTCTCTTGATTCACGTACGCTTTGGGGCAAAGTCAAAAACCTCAAGTCGAACAGGTCACCCTCTAGTTTCCCGCATATTACACATGATACATCCATCATATCTGACCTCATTCAGATATCCAACCTTCTCGCCGCTAAATGGAGCCAGTATAGCTCCGACTCTTCTTTCCCCTCTCATTTAATAGAACAGAAACTTTGCTTCAATTCCAATTCTCTTACACAACAACCTCTGGCATATGAAAGCCTCCAGGCCCCATTAACAATGACTGAGCTGCATCATCAACTCAGCATTGCAAAAAACACAGCGCCTGGAGAGGACAAAATATCATATGTCATGTACAAACACTCCTCCACGGAATTCAAATCTCGGCTTCTTCTCCTTTACAACAATATCCTATCTACTGACATATTCCCTCATTCCTCGAAATCTGCCACCCTAATACCCATTCCAAAAAGTGGAAAAGATGCCTGTTCTCTCTAAGATCTTGGAGAAGATCTTGATCAGAAGAATCAGTAGTGCTACTGAGCTTCACTTGAAGAATGAGCAACACGGCTTCCGACCAGGACGTGGAGTGCATACCATTGTGCACCTACTCGAGCACCAAATGGTGCAGAATCTTAGAGCGGTCAAGCATAGCGTACTTTTATCTATTGACATAGAAAAGGCATTTGAGCATGTACTCTTGACACCAACACTTGTCCAACTACACGCTTGGGGTATCCCCAGCAAATGCCTCACACTTTTTCAATCTTGCAAATTGACGGCCACTACTCCCAATCCCTTCCCGTAGATAATGGGGTTCCCCAAGGATCCTCACTATCGGTCGTCCTCTACAACAGCTATGCCAACCTCCTCATACGACACCTAACAAATGCCTTCTCTAACTTGGACTTCGTGGGGGCCTATGCCGACAACTTCTATTTTCTTGCCTCAGGTAGTCCAGCTGCTGTCCAGAGCAAACTTCAGAGCGTTCATCAGTCACTCAACATGCAGCAGATTGGCGCAATGTTCATCTCATTCTATTGAAATTGATAACTCCACCATTCCCCTGCAAAAACACCTTCGAATCCTTAGCGTCGTCTTTACTTCTAATCTATCTTGGAATCCCCATGTTGAATCCCTCTCCAATCGCCTCAAATCCATCCATAACCTACTAAAGATGCTGTGCTCCAGAAAGAATGGTCCTCATTTAGAGGTTGCATTGCATCTCTCGAAGGTCCTAACTGGAAGCATTCTACAGCACGGCATCTCGACATATTCCTGGACCACTAAAAAAACCTAAATAAGATGAATGTTGCTATTAACAAATGTCATCGAACAGCGACAGGAGCACTTCGTGCAACCCCTATTCCATCTTTGCGCATCGAAGAACAATTCACTAGCTTTGAGGATACCGCCCTCTCTCGCTCCATCATACTAGCTAGTAAAGCACTGGTCTCTGAATCTCACCCACTTCATAATATCCTGCTGCGAGAACATGAAATTATTGCAGATCCTATCCCTTCTCGACGAATAGGCAAACTTATCTCATCCCTAATCTAGAATTGCATCCCTCCTCTTCACTCAAAACTACTTCCTCCCGCAATCTAAGCAAACCTTTCCCCCAAATTCAGACGCCATCACAATCAGATTTTTTCTCTACCAACCCACTATCCACATTTCGCTTGCGGCGTACCCCAAAAACTCCACTCCAGCTTACATATACCATTCCCTTCACAAACTTTCACTGGAAAACTTCCGCAATAAGCTTATCCTCTATACCGACGGTTCCTACAGCCAATCCACCCCTTCTTACGCAGTAGTTAAAAAAGGTGTAGAGCAACCAACCATCACTCTCCATCAAGCCCTTCTCCCTCTGTACTCAGGTAGCTACGTCGCCGAGATGGTAGCTACGTCGCCGAGATGGCAGCCATTCTGGCCGCTATCCAAATTGCTAACCGTCAGCACTTAGCAACAATCATATATAGCGACAACCTCAGTATACTCCTCGCCCTATCCAATCCCTATAATAAATGCCCCTCAGTTTCTACCGTCCGAAACGCTTTGTCTCTATCCCCCTCCATCTCTCTAGCCTGGGTTCCAGGTCATATCGGTATAGTCGGCAATGAAGCAGCAGATGCAGCAGCCAGAGAGGCCCTCACAATGCTTCTTGTTACAGAATCCCCCAACTTGCATCTAATCATCCCCCGTATCCATAAATATCTTCCTAATACTCTTCTCCAAAACACCTGGTCAATCAACAACTCCCTTCTTCGCTCCCACAATGCCCTCATCACCCGACCTATATACCACTCCTTTTACTCGCGACAGGACTGTATAACGATACTTCGTATGCGACTCGGACGGACGCTGTTCAGCTGTGAGCACTATTATGGGCATCCCCCGAATTTGTGCTCAAGTTATAACAGCACACCAACTGTCCGACACACGATCCAGGACTGCCCCCCTCTCCAGGATCACGACCGTCGAAGACCTCTCCATCAATTTGCAAACCTCCATTCTTCTCGACCCTAGCTCCCTCCACACAATCTCAAATATTAAACGTGCTATACTGCCGCATGATTTATGGCAAAAAATATAATCTGTGAAATATAGTATTACGAACTTGAATAGCACTTATTGCGCTTAATAAACAATATGAAATAAAAATTATAAAATAAACAACAGTAAATATATTATAAAATTATAAATTCAAAAGATATAGACTAATAGGTTACAATTAAGAGCATTGAATTATAAGAACCGTGTACATTTAGTTGAATACAGGCATAAGAATAACAAATTGAAAAAAAGGATCTATATTAAATTAGATATTTACAAAGACCATGAAACTTATATAAAAAAATATATAAATTATATATATATAAATTAGGGAAAAAAAGTAAAAAGTATATCTATAATATAAAGTCTACAAGGATTCAAAAAACAGTAATTAAAAGTAAGCTTAAATTTAGTTTAATACTTAAATTTTGACTAATCAATACTTAAACTAGTTGTACGAATTACGATTAAAACAAAAACTTATTAAACGGGATCGTATGACCTTAGATGCCCCTGTTGCCTCTATAAAATGGCTTTATATTTATATGCAGTCATTTATCTTAAATAAATAAATAAATAATTCCAACACATTGCTTGCTTGGATATACCTTGGTCAACTCATTCTACGAAAATGAAAAATTCGTAGAAAGATGGTTGTGCGAAGGGCTAACAAACTTTCCACAATAAGTAATAAAAATGTAAAGGAACCTGCATGTCAGAAGGCCAAGGTCCGATTTGGGCTGTAGCGCCATTGTAGTAGAAACATTTAGTCAATTTGTCCAAATAGTAGACTGGAAATGAATCAATGTTTTCTTTCTGTGTATGCTATTTTTAGATGTGCCATAATTCAACCTCCTTAGCAAATGCCATCTTTTTTTTGAAGCTGTCTCTGGTTTAGTAGGGGAACTTTTCTGGATCTTAGGTTTTCGTTTATGCGCCGTTTCCTAATATTTGAGTAGAGTTCATAAATGGGATCCGCTCCGACAAAATTATAATATCTAAGTCCCCCAAATCTGTTGTTTACATTTTACCGCCTCTTTTTATCGGGAGCCTTTTCCAGTTTTTTGCATTTGCAATCATTTTTGCTGAACATACCAGTTTTTTCTATTTCGCGATATTTTTTTTCCCATTTTAAGCATTGCCTAAATAGTATTTCGTGTCTCCTCGGTACAATGTTTTCCTCGACCCATTTTAATGAAAATAATTGGTTTAAAAAAGAGATTAATTTGCCAATTTAGAACAAACTCGAACGAACCACGCTGCTATTTAATCGAACACAAGAAATTGACCTTTCACATTCGAAGTAGGGATTTTTCCGAAAACATTAACTTTTGTCAGGGTTGCCCAGTAATTTCTTTTGTATAGTTAAATTCTGCTTCGTTACAATGAATTTCGCATGTGCAGCAAACCTTTTTCAGTAGAAATGTGGAAATTAAGCGTGGTCGTCATCGCACGGCTATTTGAACGAACATGACTTGAGTAAATCAAAACACAAATCAGATTTGTTGTAAAATTTTTTAAATTGAAATAATAACGCTAAGGCTACCGACACACGATGCGAGTTAATGTATATTATCTCGCTTTTCGATATTACTAGTGTCATTATACTATACATAATTCGGCCTACTTATATCAAAATAGGAAGTTAATATACATTAACTCGCATCGTGTGTCGGTACTCCGAAATATGTATGTATTAAATTTCATAAAAAAGTAAAACATAATTTTTGCTATGTTCGGTATTTTAAATCTTCGATTTACTACAAATTTAAATCCGTTTTTCATTTGTGGGGCTTTGAAGAAGAAAACTTAAAAACCAAATCTCTTCATGAAAACAAAAATGGAAATATATAAAAAGGGCACCATGAGTTCTCTTCTAACTGAAAATTTATATCATTTTGGTATGCAACAGCCCAGCATTATAAATCTTCATACAATGTAATGAAGGCAGCATCAATTAGATTGGCTCTTAATTCGTGCATGAACAGAGAGGGCTGCTATAGGCATCTTACTATGAAATATGAGGCTTTTGACAGCAGAATGCAGAAGAATTCCGCGCACAAGATAATTTTCAATTGGTCTTAAACTTCAATGATTTCCCTGCTTGCTGGCTGGGTGCGGAATATGCTGCTGGTCCCTTTCTCACAATTTCTAGTTGAATGCAGTCGTTCCCAACTAAATCAGTTTAAATCCTCAAGTCGAGTACTGGTATAGCTACACTTCGCGAAAAAAGTATAGCCGCACATGAATATAATCGCCTGAATTTTTTCTGAGATATGTATGTATATTAATACGCGTTTTTAGAAACCACAATATAAACATTTATTTTTTGCTATTGAGATATTTATTGCTTTTTAAGTTTGGAAAAATGATTTTAGCTGCGAAAAAAGTATAGCCGCAATTATGAAAAACCCAATAAAACAACTAATTTATTTATTTAAATTTAATTTTTAATACTTAGTGTTTTTGCCTTGTTTCATCAATAGTTCACAAATACGATTTGGAATAGTTTCATATAGGTTTTTGATAAGTTCTTGTGGTAATTCCTCCCTGACATGTTTTAATTCAGAAATATTGGTGTAGGTCTTGCAATTCTTACAAACCCGACGTGATAAATACCCCCAAATAGACTACGTAGGAAATCATCTGAGATAGAAGTGCCTATAAGAGCTAGAACAGTTGGTAGTTGAATAAGATAGGCAGTGACATTTACAGGGTGACATAAGACACTTTGACAGTAAATTGACGTTTGAGCTTGTCGGTTGTCCCGGGGGTAGTGGGTTAGGCGAGGGGTTTTTAGCGGGTTCAAGTCCCGCACTTTAAGGCTTTCAATGCTTTTCCCCGCGTTAAAAAAAAAAAAAGAAAAAAAAAAAAAATACCCCCAGATATTCTCTATTATGTTAAGATCTGGAGACCTCGCCGGAGATTTCATTACATCGATTTGTTTGGTTCGAAACCACTCAGTTATTGATCTGGCTGTATGCACGGCGGCATTATCCTGCTGAAATATCATTTCCTGGTTTTACAAATCATCGAGAAATGGTATCAGTTCTTCTTCGAGAATCTGCTTATACACCTCGCTGTTTACTCTCGTCGGTAAAAAGAGAACATTGGTATTTTTGTTAAAGTTAACAGCAGCCCATATCATCACCGATACTCCACCAATTTGCCGTCTAGAAAGAATATGTCGTTCTATCCTTAAATCATGATAATAATGGACATATCCATCCGGTCCATCCATGTTAATTTTTTTTTCATCCACAAAAATAATATTCTTCCACTCATCCGTCCAGGACATGTGTTTTTTCCGAAATCTAACATTGCGTCGATATGCTTCCTTGTTAAAGGCGGTTTTCTTTGGAGTTTTTTTCTTTGCAGGATTGGAAACCCTTTTATAATATTTTGGACATTTCTAATATTTTTTTTCATTTTTCAAATTCAAATTTCAACTTAGTGGTTCATTTTTTTATGATACACACAGTTTTATTTATTTAGGTGTTTAATATATATCATTATATAAAAATATAAAATCTTATACATTTCAAAACAAAAATGAAAAATCTTAACATTTAAATACAATAAAAATAAAACAATCGTCAGAAAAAATTTCTATAAGACTATTGAAAAAGAAAACAAGTGATCAAAAAAAGAAAAAGAAATAAAAATAAAGTAAAAGTGAAGTCAAAATTTGAAAGAAATAGAAGCTAAAAGGAATTTATCGCGTTTGAAAGTTGCTCGAGTATCGGTAAAATCGATTTTATCACATTAAGAATTAAAATAAGTAATGCATCTGGATATTGGTTCATTCTGTCCATAATTTGTTACATGCGGGTATTCACGAAATAGGATCCTTTGACGAAGAGGACGTTCAGGAGCATATATCGGAATGAAAGAAAGCAGCTCCGGACAGTTAATACGATAAGACATAATGTCTTTTATTAACATGATGCCGATCATTTTCCTCCTGTCAGATAAGGATTGTAAATCAATCAGCAGAAGTCTAGCATCATAAGATGGAATATCAGAATACCAGTTCAACTTACGAAGAGCAAATCTCGTAAAGTTACGCTGGATGCGTTCAATTCGATTAATGTGTACTAAATAGACCGGATCCCATATAACACAACAGTACTCCAAAAGGGGTCGGACCAGAGATGTGAAAATAGCCTTCAAAGTATAAGGGTCTTTAAACTCCGCCAAGCATTGAATTAGCTTTAGCAACTGTGTAATCGATATGAGGCACAAAAGTGAATTTAGTATCAATTAAAAGGCCAAGATCTTTGACTTCAGCTACTCGCTGCAGATCCTGAGCTCCAAATTTATAATTGAATAGAACAGGATTGAGACATCTATAAGCGGAGAAAATCAAGCACTTACTGATATTTAGTTTGAGAGAGTTTACCTCACACCAAACTTCAAAATTATTCAGATCATTCTGAATTTTATAACAGTCTTTAAAGCATGTTATACGAGAGAAAATCTTAACATCATCCGCGTATACTAAACACGAGCCGAAATCAAGTACAGATGAAATGTAATTTATAAAGAGAATAATTAGTAAAGGGCCCAGATGGCTGCCCTGAGGAAACCGGATTCCACAACAAATGTCTCTGAGCTTAAACCGTTAATTTTTACGAACTGCTTTCTGTTAGATAAATAGAAGGACAACCACTGAAGGAGGTTCGAATGGAAACCGAGAGCCCGTAGTTTAGCAATAAGAAGTCCATGGTGGACTCTGTCAAAAGCCTTATGGAAATCTGTGCAGATAACGTCGACTTGGAAACCATTCTCAATAGAATCCACGCAAAATTTAGTGAATAGAGTTAATTACGAAGTTGTAAATCGACCCTGGACAAAGCCATGTTGACAATAGCAAATAGATTCCTTAATTGAGAAATATATTTTATCCTTGACAATTGCTTCGAATAATTTCGGTAAAGACGAAAGCATAGAGATAGGTCTATAATTTTCAACAAGGTGCTTCAGACCTGCCTTATAAATGGGAGTAATATAAGATATTTTCCAGATATCCAAAAACTCTCCAGACGACAGTGATTTATTGAAAATTAGGGCTAAACACTGACATAAAGAAAATGAGCAACTTTTTAAGAACATCGCAGGAATCAAATCGAAACCTGCGTTTTTTTGGCTGTCAAGATTGTTAAGAGCTGATCGATCATCTTCGTCGCACAGAGAGATATCCCCTAGGTCTGTAATAGCGTTCAAAGATTTATAATTGTCATATGACGCCTCAGTCCGATCTGAATTGTATACTGACCTAAAGTACGACGCAAAAAGATCACAAGTTTCTCCGATGTTATTGGATGAAATGCCTGAGTATTCCATCGACTTCGGGAGCTGAGATGATTTGCGTTTAGAGTTTAATTGTTTTAATTCCTGCTCGATTGGCAATTTCACGAGCGGATAATGCTGATTTTGATGCAATTCTTAAAATCAATCGTCGTTCTCTTTCCGTTAAAATGTTCAGTCGTCCTGTTTTCTTCTTTTTCCCATAATTTTCTTTATCTCTTAGAAAATTTCTTATTTTTACTGCGGCTATACTTTTTGCACAGCTAAAATTGGAATTTACGCACTTAAAAAGAAATAAAAGCCTTAATAGCAAAGAGGAACAGTTATGATTGTGATTTTCTAAAAACGCATGTTAATATACATACAAATCTTGGAAAATATTCAACCAAATTATTCCAAGAAACATCATGTAAAAACGACTAGATTCAAGTGCGGCTATACTTTTTTCGCGAAGTGTAGTCGAGCCCATATATATATAGGCAGATGCACTTAAGTCCAAGCGGCCATGTGGGACACAATTTGTTAGCAACTATGGTATCAAACCGATCTGCAATAAACCGGCTTCGAACCGAAGTAAATGGCAAAAGCCATCTTTGCGGGGACTGGTATAGAAGCGCATGGCAGGCTTTATCAATGAACATTTTCATTTCCTTATCAAATGAAAGATATTTAGCGAGCGGTCGGACTATCCAATTATCGCCATGTACTAAGCTTACAGTGCGCACTAATCTCGCAACAATAATTCTTGGTTGAACAATCGAGCGCCGATTGATCCGCACATCAACTTTCTGTTCGCATTCGATTTTGTTGAGTGAGCATAAAAGTAAGATACATGAAGAGTAATAAATTTTCTCGCAATATATCGCTTTATCGACTGCTTACCTTTTTTCGTGCCATTAACAATACTTAAAAGACTTTAAGAGACGTGAAGAAAAAAAACATCTATCTTGCCTTTTTTCACAGTATCATCTTAAGTGCGATTTTATCCCAGCAGACGCTTTGTCTGCCGATCACAAGGCACTTTACAGACGTGATAT
Organism: Chorisops tibialis; assembly: GCA_963669355.1. Taxonomy (NCBI): domain Eukaryota; kingdom Metazoa; phylum Arthropoda; class Insecta; order Diptera; family Stratiomyidae; genus Chorisops; species Chorisops tibialis. The sequence goes on from OY770264.1 coordinate 129,795,324, forward strand.
TCGATTTTTTTTCTTATAACGAAATCGTATCAAGTTTTCCTTTTCCAAAGTTAAGATTTTTGATCAATATCAAAACCTGTTCTAAGTAAGCTGAATTTTCAGATACAAAAAAAAAAGTTGCCTGTAATGAAAAAGCGAATCTTGAAACACGTTTAGATACGTGTATTATCTTCATCGGTAGGAAATACACATATGGAGTTCCCAGATTTAATAGTTAAGAAAAAATTACCCTAAAAGATTCAAGCAAAAAAAAAATTGCTAAAATAACGAGAGGTAGACTTTAAGACTCCGTTTAAATTCGATGTAAATCGCGGACATACACGATGAATTAACATTTCCAATTATAATAAACAACCAGAAAAGATTGCCAACATGTTGATGCGTTGATCGTAAGGAGAACGTAATCAAGTTTCGAAAATGATCACCTGTTTAATGACTTTTTATGTGTACAAGCAATATGTTGCGACTTAACTAGGGATGAATTGCACTGGTCCAGCTACTTGTCGTACTCATACCATTTCGTTAGTTTTATGCGACATTTTTTTGTAAAATAAGCTTGTTTCCTGTCGTGTTGGTTCAAGACAATTTCGAACCTGTGTACCGTTTTTTTAAAATGCTTGAAACGCGGACGTAGAATGCTGTATACGAGGTAGTATGGAATTCTACGATTTCGTCGTTTTTGCCAGATAAAGAGAGCAAAATTTAAATGTACAAATCTCTAATGTTGCTGTAGTGTTCACATTTTGATTTAGTTATTTAATACCATTGACACATAGCGGTCCTAATTATAATTTGGCTAGTTCGTAATTTAGCTCGTCTTCATCGTTAGTAGATTGGTAACACACAGCACTTTGCTAATTAAGAAGAGCCACTCACTCATCTGTCATATTTTTAAAAAGTCGAATTGCATAGCCAATAGGCAATCAAATAGTAGATTGGTGACACACAGCACTTTGCTAATTAAGAAGAGCCACTCACTCATCTGTCATAATTTTAAAAAGTTGAATTGCATAGCCAATAGGCAATCAAATTTTGCAAGGAAGGCAACAAAAGAAGAAAAACGATCCTTTGTCCTGTTTTAGAATCGTTTGCGAGTCATCTTTCCTGGCTAGGCGTTTAAATCACGATTCCAAGATTTTGTAAAATTCAGAGCTGTCAGAAAATGACGTTTATTCTCTCTGCAAGAGAGCTTTTATGAAAGCTCCAACTCTAGTACTACATTTTTCATCATTATAGCCTAAATTATGAGAAAAATTAGAAGATTTAGCTAAATGAGATGATTTAGCTGAGAGCATGACTAGATGATTTAGCTGCTAAATGATCACTATTTTGGTAATTTAGCTAAATAAGCGTATGACACACAGCCGTTTAATGATAATTTAGGCCTTAATTATAATTTAGCTGCGCTATGTGTCAATGGTATGTATAATATAGAACAGTTTAGAATATAATAGAATAGAATAGATTAGTTTAATAATCCAAGGTATAAAAAAGCTAATGATAACATTTCGGTGATCAGACTTAAATCTTACAGCACGTGTTAATGTGAGAGGCATGACGCAAATAAAAGCATAATTCAATTATAATATACGATTTGAAGGAAAATGAAATAAAAAGGCTTCTTTGAGCTTACCTTACAAACTACCTTAAATAACATAAAATCTGAACAAATCTAGCAAATAAATTAGTCTGGAATCGAAGAGAGAATCAAAGGGTTCTCGGAGTTTTGACATTTATTTATAAAATTGTTGCTTAATTTTTTTATGTTGTCAGCTACTAGTTGGATGCTGACTTCTTCATGGAATAGTCTAGTAGATTATCCAAAATAATCTTTAGACATTTGTTCGGAATAATTTGTAGGGTATTTTTGCGTGTTTTTGCACAAGTTTGCCAGGTAGGTACTCCGTAAAGGAAGATTGGTTGCATTATCGTTTTGTACATGAGAAGTGGGGCGGCGCAAGTTTGGCAAAGCAAAAGTTTAAGTTTGAATTACATTTAGAACATAAATAACTTTGCAATAATTTTGGTACTAAATGTAATAGCAAACTATTTTTAATTTTTTCATAGAATTCTGTTTCGCTAGTTCAGTTGGATTTTAAAACTAAAAACATTACGTTGTTACAGATAACTATATATATGTAGATGTTTTAATTAAATAAGTTTGCAATTTGATGATTTAAGTAGTGTATTTAAAATATATACCCCCTACAAGCAGCTTATTATCAGTGGAGAGCATTGATTTTCTGTTGACGGGAGGATATAAGTTTTTTTTTTTTTACGGCCGTCCAAAATAACTTAGGGGGTCACCCTTTAATGCGCGATGCACAGTTAAGTCGACACGGGTACGGGGATACAAGTGGATAGAGGAAAATTAGTAGGAAAACACAGGAGGGGAGATTTTGAAGTGGCTGAGAACGTTGTTCTTAAATTGCTGGAGGTTGTATCCTGTCGGAAAGAGATTGCCTGGTAATAAGTTCCACAACACTGTCGTCCTAGGGATGAAGGACTGCCTAAGCTTCACTGTTCTCCACGGCAAGGGCTTCACTGTGTACTCGTGTGAGCGTGCAGCTTGGCGAGTATTTCGGGGGGCATTGAATGTAGGTGGTATAAGGGCTTTTAGTTCCTTGCTGCATTTACCATGGAAGTATCTATAGTAAATGCAGAGAGCACCGATATTTCGACGATGCTCGAGGGAGTCAATTGAGGCCGATATAGCTTCATCTCCAATTAATCGGAATGCATATTTCTGGATACGGTCAAGAAGGGCCAGATGTGATTTTGGGGCCCCAGCCCAAACATGCGAGTTGTACTCCAGACGTGGTTGGATATAAGCATTATAGATGTTAGCTAGTTCGGTGGCAGAGAAGTATTTCTTACACTTCCGCAGAATACCTAGGCGTTTTGAAGCATCAAGAGCGACTTCGTAAATGTGTTGGCTCCAATCTAGGCGATTGTTAAGTTTTACACCTAGTAATGTAAAATCTGCAGAAGGTGGAATCTGTACGCCATTCAAGGACATGTTAGTGATCGACGTCGGAACGTTATGTTTAAGAGATAGATGACAGGACTGCGTTTTTAAGGCATTAAACTCTACTCTGTTGTTCCTGCCCCATTCCAGGATTAAACTGAGGTCAGAGTTCAATGACTGTATCGACTAATTACGACAAGAGGCCACCGATATCGGACGAGCGTCCGCGGGAGAGTCGAATTGGTAGGTGTTATCTGTCATCTGTCATGCTGTCATCTGCGAAACAGTGAATAGGATTGAGAGTATACGACAGAAGGTCATTTATGAAGACTAAAAAGAGAGTGGGAGATAAAACTGAGCCCTGAGGGACGCCGGAGTCAATAGGAAAGGGTGCAGCAGTTACTCCATCTAGTACGACTCGAATAGAGCGCTCGGAGAGGAAACTCTCAACCCATTCAAGAAATAAAGTGTTGGAACCAAAGGCCTTTAGCTTGGCTAGGAGGCATTTGTGCCAAACTCTGTCAAACGCTTTGGCGATGTCAAGAGCAAGAACTTAACCTTCACCAAATTTGTGGATGCAGGAATTCCAACGCTCGGTAAGATAAATGAGGAGATCGCCTGTAGAGCGACCCGAGCGAAATCCATATTGGCGATCATGAATGAGATTTTTATCCACAAGAAAGTTGACTATCCTGCGATTGACAGCAGTTTCCTTTACCTTTGAAAGCACTGAGGTAATGGCCATGGGACGGTCATTGCCAGGGTTCGCTTTGCTTCCTTTCTTTGGAATTGGCTGAACATTCGCGACCTTCCAGATCTTAGGAAAGCACCATGAAGAGTATGAAAGATGGTAGAGATTACGAAGAGGTTTAGCTAGAGAGGAAGCGCAGTTTTTAAGGACAATGGGGGGGATGCCATCAGGCCCAACAGACTTGTGAATATTGAGCTCTTGCAGGATCCTGGAAATAGCCCTAGTTCGAAAACGAAGAGGTGGCAGCGAGAAACCAGAGTCCGGTAAGTACGGAGGACTCTGGCTTGACTGTGAAAGCTTCGAGTTTCTAGCGAAGTTTGCTGCTAAGAGGTTTGCTTTTTCAACAGGATCAACAACGGTTCGGTCACCATCAAGAAGAGGAGGTGTTGAAGATGTGCTGAAATTCTGGTTGACCGATTTCACAAATGACCAGAAAGATCTTGAGTTTTTGGGATTGTCAATCTTAAGTCGGCGTTTCCGATCATGTTCGAATTTAGCTCGCTTTAATATTTTATTGCAGGCATTTCTTGCCACCTTCAATGAGTCCTTGGTTTCTAACGTCGGATTATTGCGAAAGGTAGCAAAAGACTGCTTTTTGGCTCTAATTGCTTCGAGGCACTCATTGTTAAACCATGAATCATTTGCAGGTCTGATCCTGATGTTCCTGATGCTTTTCAATGTTTTAGATGCGGCCTGTGAGATATGGTGATGGTAGGTTCATTTTCTATTTAAATGAATTCCTAAATATTTAATTTCACTTGACTAGCTGACCATTTAGAGATGGATTTGGAAGATATTTCTTGGCTCTTCTCTTTGTGAAAAAAAAAATATTTTTGTTTTAGTGGCATTTAGTTTAATCTTCCAGTCTGTGAAATATTGGTGAAATTTCTCAAGTTGTAATTCAATATTATTAGTTAAGTTCGGCGCTTGCATTCTATAAGTTTGGATATTAGGTTCTTATTCCATACCGAATCAAATGCCTAGTTTCAACGTCAAGAACTACCATTCCTACCCGTAGATTCCTTGTAGAGAAAGCTCTTTTTGATATCAATGGTTACTCTGGCCAACTGATTAATCGGAAAATGTGTTTTTCCTAAAGCGGATTCGGAAGTTAGAGAGAACAGAATTATAGTCAATAATACTTGGAGACGTTGCTTCTTTCCATTTGTATGGAAAATAGCCTAGAAATAAGCAACTTATAAAAATTGTATTCTGGTAAATGATAGATTTTTTAGGGAAATTTTTAATAAGCACATTGGCAATATTGCTTAAACTCGAGCATTTGCTATTTGATGTTCTCTTAATAAGCGCTCTAAGCTCTTTAGGACAACAGAGATGATGGAGCGATAAATTGCATTTTTCTTTCGAAAAATCTAGAACGGAATTTTCGACAATTGTTTCAATATTAAATTTATTATTTTTATGAGAATTCATGTGCTAAAAGAAATTTATCGGCTAAAAGTTCGGCTTTGCTATTGTTAGAGCATGTAGAACAGTTCTCTGCACATTTACGGCTTTTGGAGTGATCGTAATACCACATATAATAAATATGAATGTAAGACATCTATTGTTTGTGCATGCCACAAAGTCGGTCGAAAATATCGCTGCGATGAATGATAATGTGTGAGTAAGTCCAGCAAAAAATAAGTTTCATTAATCATCTCTCGGTAAAATTGGTCGTATAAAATAAAGGTTTTAGCAATCTTTACTTGCATATTACTTAAATATGCGATTTCGTACGAAAAAGTGATATTATACAAAAATCAAAATTTATGGGCAACAACCTATGCTAAGCGGTTAACTGGTGAGGGGTTAGAAAGTGTTGTTAAAATTTGTATTGTAAGGGAGGTATTCATTATGATCGCTCTGTATTCTTAAATATAAAGTTAGTTTTATGCAAAGGAAATTGAACAAATGAAAATATTCAAGAAACCATTTTTTGTTTATTTTTAGACTTTATATGAACTCTCAGAATATATTGTATTTGCCATACCGTTTGTAACGCTAAGAAATAATGCTCGCCGCCAAGGGTACAGAAATAGTTTTTGTTACTCAAAAACCTCGATTCCAAGTGACCGTCTGTCCGGCTGTGCGTCTGTCTCAAATATAACTTTCGAACGTTTTGAGCTATCGTGCTGAAATTTGTCGTATATCATTTTTAGCAAAAACGAAACTTTGAGTTCGTGAACGGGCTACATCCCCTTCCATACAAATTTCATGAAATTTCGAAATTAATAAGAAATTGTCTTTTCTCCCAAATTACACGAAATTTTGAAATTTAAATTTATTATAATTATTTTTCTTCGAAACTGTTAAAGCTATCGACTTGAAGTTTTGTGGAAAGTATATATATCATTGACGACGTTTCGTTTTGATCCGTATACTCTTTCGACCCCCTTCCATATACCTAGTCGTGCCATAAGTTCTGTCACACGTATATGGGCAATTTTTGTATAAATGAAAAAGAGTTTTTGACAAAGGAAAATATATTTTATTTTGGCATACTAATGGAAGTAAAATAAGCAACAAATTATTCAAAGTGGCCGCCTTTAGCCTTAACACAGCTCTTTAATCTGTTGGGCCAGTCATCGATAGCAGTACGCACTGTTTCTAGCGGAAAATTAGCTACTGCTTCTGTCAAAGATCGCTTAAGGCTCTCGATATTTGGGTGTCGTCTCGTGCACACCATGGACTCTAACTCCGCCCACAGTTTGTAGTCCAGGGGATTCAAATCTGGGCTCCCAGAAGGCCATTCCGTCGCCCTTATAAACTGTGGAATATTGGTTTCCAACCACGCTTGTGTGGTTCGAGCTTTGTGGGCTGGCGCAGAATCTTGCTGGAAAACCCAATGTCGATTGTTGAATAGCGTAGAGTTCAGCGGCTTCACACATCTCTCCAGGATGTCCGTTTGATAATTTTTCGCTGCAGTTTTTACGCCTTTTTCGCAAAAATGATGCTCGGTGACCCCTTCGTAGCTGACACCCCACCATACCATGACTGATGCTGGATGATGTCCTCGCTGTACCCTAGTGGCAACTTCTCGGGCTTCTGCGGAGCTGTGGGCATACACCTTATCATTTTGGCGGTTGAAATGTTCCTCCACCGTAAAAATTTTTTCATCGGTAAATAAAATTTCTCGATGTTTGTTGTTGCCGTACCGCCGAAGGAGCTCTTTCGATCTGGTGCTCCTAATTTGCTTCAACTGCTCAGTCAGCAAATGTCCCGTTGATCGTCGAAAGGCACTCATCCCGAGGTCAGATTTTATGATGCGAGACATACTTCGGGTGGAGATGTTCATCTCTCGAGCCATGATTCGTTGTTTACGAAGCGGATTTCGACGAATTCGACTCTCGACCGCTTTGATGGCACCAGAAGAACGTACATCACGCGGACGTCCAGAACGAGGTCGATCTTCAATAGTCTGGATCGCGTTATATCTCTGGATCGCACGATACACAAATCTTTGCGTTATTTTTAACGGGCACAACAACTTGAAAATTTCACTCGCGGATTTTCCACACTTATGAAGTGCAATCACTGCAGTTCGGTTTTCTATTACACCCCATTCCATCTTCACACGTTAACGAACACACTTTAAATGACCATCAACTGTCAACAACATTATGACGTTTATAAAACTGGCCGATATTGAAATGTCACTCATAAAATAAAGTTGTTGCCAATGTGAGAAATTATGTGACAGAACTTATGGCAGGACTAGGTAAATGCATAATTTTGGTAAATGCATTATATCGATTTCTATTAAAACTAGAAAAAGTAAGAACTTAAAATTTTGGCAGTATTTGTGTCTTAATAATTGCAATAAATACTAAAAAAAATTATCAGCTTCGCTTCATTCCTTCTACCCCCACCCATGCAAATATCTACATTGTAAATTCAAGAAAAGCATTTCTTTTTCGATGAGAGCTATCGATTGTGGAACTGAAACAAAGCATGGCGATAAGGATGTTGATAAGCAGTTTCAAAATCATCTAAGACCCTCCACTTCCTCTGCAACCTCCCATACAAATATCTTAATTTCCGGAAAACTAAATCCAATTTCTTCGAAAATAATCAAAACTACCAACTTTAAATTCACCACGAAACATTTTGAATGCCACGTTTGGTGTCATATAGGAAAATTACAAACCTCTACCTCTACTTCTACCACTGAAATTCTTCCGAATAGTGAATAGTGACTTTTGTATGCGAGCATAAGTCACTATTCGAAAAAATTTGAGATGAAATATTTTCCGGTACATTAAACTCTTTCCCATTTCATCTAGAGTATCATAGCCCAATCATAATTTTGTTATGTTTTTAAATTGGACAATAATAATTTTAGCTAAGCACGACTGCAGATGTCCCCGTGCGATTCAAGGCCAACAGCAATTATTGGAAATTAAACACAGTCGTAATGAGCTTTATATATTATATAAAAGTACAAGTTTCTCGATTTTTAAATTTCTTACCAAATCTGAAAAAGTAACTATCGACAAAGAATTGGGCAGGAAGGGAAATTTTGAATCATATACTACTCCGAAGTCTTTCTGCTTAGTACCCCATTTCAAGAATTACAATAAAGACAGTAATCGAAAATAATGTTATCACGTTTCCTGGAAAAAAGATATCACGGTTCACCTATTTGGACTCAATTTAAGTTCATTACAATCACACCAGGTATAGTCGGACTACCAACCGAACTCCTCAAAGTGGACCCGGAAATAACAGCCGATATACTCCTCCCACTCTTTACTGAGGTGTGGAATGAAGGAAGATATCAACTGAATGGAAGGAGGGCGTCATTGTGAAAATTCCGAAGAAGAGCGACCTTCGGGATTGTGGCACTTGGCGTGGTATGTGTCTATTTACTGTCGTATCAAAAATTATGGCTAAGGTAATTCTCAATAGGATTAGTGATGTCGTCGAGAGCACTCTCGAAGTTTATCAGGCTGGATTCCGTAAAGGTTCGTCTTGTACCGACCACACAAATACCACTACGGATAATATTAGAGCAGTCAGCCGAAATGGATTCGCCAGAATATCTCATGTTTGTGGACTTCGAGAAAGCTTTCGACAGCGTTAAGCGAGATTACATATGGAATGCTTTGCGTAGGCGAGGTATACCAGATAAGGTCATAGCTATGATTAAAGAATCCTACGAAGATGCAAGGTGTCGCGTCTTGCATAGAGGAGAGCTGTCCGAGAGCTTCCCTGTGCGAACGGGTGTCAGACAAGGCTGCATATTATCACCAGCCCTGTTTCTGGTGGTAATAAATGACATCTTGAAAGCTGCACTGGAAGGTGAGGTAGGCAAAGGTCTTCAATGGAGGCTATTTAACATCTTAAGTCACCTTGATTATGCTGATGACGTGTGTTTGCTTGCACTTAACCGTTCGGACTTAGAGTCAAATGTTCGCTCGTTGCATTATTAATGCAAAGAGGCGGGATTGAAAATAAATGTGCGTAAAACCAAGTACATGCACATGGGTTCGAACGCAAGCACACCGATTGTTCATAACGGACAGGATGTGGAAGAGGTGCAAGATTTTTGCTATCTCGGAAGCATTATCAGCATGGACGGCGGAGCCGAAAAGGATGTTGAGGCTCGGCTAAATAAAGCTCGTCAGGCCTTCGGTATCCTTTCCCCTTTCTGGAGGTTAAGAGAGATCTCCCTTCGCACAAAGCTGCGAGTTTTTGACGCATGCGTCAATTCCGTGTTGTTATATGGTTGTACTACGTGGAAAGTGACCGTTCGACTTACCAAGAAACTACAGACTTTCGAGAACCAATGCCTCTGACGCATTTTAGGAATATTCTGGCCAGAAGTGATCTCCAACGACGAACTTTGGAGTACAACTGGCCAGACTAAAATAGGTATTGAGATTCAAAGGCGGAAGTAGCAGTGGATCGGTCATACTTTGAGGAAACCGGAGCGAAACATCGCCAAACAAGCTCTGAATTATAGTCCTCAAGGAAGACGTCGGGTTGGTCGACCATGTAATACATGGAATCGAGCAGTTCAGCAGGACGCCAGAGGAATAAACAAGTCCTGGCAACTGCTTAAGGCCGATGCTCAGGATCGCGTCTTGTGGAAGAGAGTTGTTTCTGTCATATGCTCCTACAGAGGGTCTTAACAGGAATTTGATTGATTTGATTGACAATCACACCAAGCTTCCAAGAATTCAATACTTTTTTTAGATATACTCGTAGTTGTAAATATTTTCAAATCATCCGCATACAAGAGGTTTGGGGCAGTAAGATTTCGAGCTACATCATTAATGAAAATCACAAATATAAGAGTTCCAAGTATAGACCCTTGAGGTACTCTCCGTACAAAACGACTTTTTGTGTGCGATTCGCAAAGTAGGATTGAAAGCATGGTATTTACATAAAAAGAGTCAGTAAAGGATTGTGTCGCAGGCTTTACGAAAGTCAGTGAAGAGAATTGTCCATAGAAGTAGCAATGTACTCAGAAAATACTGATTTTTTTTTTCTACAGCCTTTATGTGCAATGCACAAACACAGTCATGTAGGGAAGGAATGGAATTATAGAGTTTGGGGAAGGGGAGTGAGAACGACCGTAGCGAGTGGAGAATCTGGTATGTTGTTCAGTTGTACTGGCTGCTTACTGACAAATGTTTGCAGATGTTATGGGGGACTGAATGATATAAAGCGAACAGAAACCATCTACTGAGTATCTAGGCCTTCTTGAAGTGGAACTGTTTCACTTTTACACCGTTTCCCCATTTTATTGTGAATAATTTTTTATCACCAGTAGCAACTGAAAAAATTGCGCTTAAAAAAATCCCCTGTCTGGAGTGGGAATCGAGCCCACGACCTATTGACTGAGAAACAAGCACGCTGCCCACTACGCCACGGATAAAAGCATGTTGATTATCGACAATGCGTGAGAATACAAGGGGAATAATTACAATTGTATAGGGTCCGCTCAAATATAAGAGACATGGCATTTGAAATAGATATTGGTCTGTAGTTCGTGATATCAGAAGTACAACCAGACTTGTGAATTGGAATAATAAAGGATTGCTTTAAAAGACGGAGAGACACATTTTCTGAAAGTAACTTATTGAATGGAATTAATAATGTCCTCTGCGCAGTTCTTGAAAAAGATATTTGAAATTTGGCCTGGTTCCGCTCTCTTACTTTTTGACGTCATCTGGAGTAATATATGGAATAATTTACGAAATTACAAAATTATTTATCTGTTTTAGGATATAGGCTAGAAGAGCCGGAATTCGCAGTGAAAATTGAACCATTGGCAAAAAATTGTGCGAAAAGGTCGCAACAATGTTCGGTATTAGTGGCAATGTTAACAGTTAAATACATGTGCGGTGATATTTTATTCGTCAACTTCAGAGATTTAGTATATGAATGGAAAATTTTCAAGTTTGATTTGACGTTGTATTGACTATTTTGAATTTATACATTGAAACTTACGTCAATTTTTTTCTTAGCGATTTTTCTAAAATAAGAATATGTGACAACTTTATCATCAAATGAATGAGTTCGCTTAAAGAGTTTATGAGCCTTAAGATTTTCATCAACCACTTTTATAGCGCGCCGGGAATACAACTGTGGGTATTTGGTTTCTTTAGGTCATCTCCCAGCACTATAAAATCTATAAAATGCATCAACATGATTCAAGGAGCCAAAGTCATTAAAAGTCTGAGAGAAAAATAGTTGATTGATGGTTCCATAATTAACAATGGTTCCGCACATTCGTTTAGGCTGATATTAGTAGAAAGGAAACTGGTACACACTAAATCGAGTACTCTACCTTTTATCACCTATTGAACTCCAGTAACTGGCATAGGGAGTTATTCATAACTAACGATTAAGCGGCAAGTCCAAAATAAAATTCAGGGAGTAGAACTGAAGGCTCTGAGGACTGACACCATTTAATATAAGGCAAGCTGAAATCTCCTAGACACACAATATCCGAATTCGAAGGAATTTTCTGACATACATACAATCGAGAGATTATCAAAGATTTTCTTAACATATCGGTCAAAAAGTCCCGAGGCTAACTAACAAAAGCATATTTTTTTGACAAGTCCTTAAAAATTTCCATTGCTTTTTGATGGGAGAAAATACCGTTCAAGCTAAAGTTTGACTTGATAAGTGTTATGGGGACCCTGCTTCATCGAAAGCAACAGTCAAATCTTGGTTTGAGATGTAAAGGCGGTCGTACTGACACCGATGATGCTGAACGCTCTGGACTCCCAACTGATGCTGTTATTCAAGAAAACAAAAAAATGCATAAAATCGTTTCGGAATACCGTGAAGTTAAGTTACAGGAGATAGCTGACATCCTAAAGATATTAAAAGGCAGTGTTTTCACTATCGTGCATGAAGATTTGTCCATGAAAAAGCTGTGTTTAAAGTGAGTGGAGCAAAAACAGCAACGCCCCGATGATTCAAAACGCTGTTTGGAGCTATTTAAGCTAAATAAAAAAGATTTTTTGCATCGAGATGTGACAATGGATGAAACATGGATCCTACACTACACTCCGGAATCACATCAGCAGTCAGCTGAGTCTATAGCAGCCGTCGAAATTCGTCCAAAGCGATCAAAAGCACAAATATTCTCCGGTAAGGTTTTGCCCTCAATGTTTTGAGACACGAATGGAACATTGTTCTTCGACTACGCTGAGACGGGAAATAACCACCAACAGCAAACATACATAGCGTTGTTGCAGCGATTGAATGACGAAATGGCAAAAAATCAATCCCATATGAAGAATAAAAAAGTGCTCTTTCGCCGAGACAATGCACCGTGTCATAAGTCGATGGTAACGATGACCAAAATGCACAAATTAATGTTCGTATTGCTTCCACATCCACCGTATTCTTCAGGTCGGGCGCCCAGCGACTATTTCCTGTTCGCAGACCTCAAAAGGATGCTCAAGAAAAAGAGATTTGCGTCAAATGCTGATGTCGTAGCCGAAAACATGCTTATTTTGAGGATCAAGCCAAATCGTTCTATAAAACATAACAGAATTATGATTGAGCGTAAAGCCCAATCATATGATACTCTAGATGAAATACTTACTTACCTTTTGTTTGGGAAGCGGTAAAAGCAGAGGGGGAGGTTTGTAATTTTTGTATATAACATGGAACGTAGTATATAAAATATTTCATGCTGAATTTTAAGTTTCATGCTTTCATAATTTTCGAGGAAATTGAACAATTTTTGTATGAATTTATGGTATTTGTATGGGAGGTGGCAGAGAAAGTGGGACATTTTGGATGATTTTGGATGATCACATTGCTTTGTTACAATTTTAATGATGATGCTCTCATATGTTCGAAGGAGAAAAACTTTTCTTTAACTTCCAATGCCAACATTTGTATGGGAGGTGGTAGAAGAAGTGAGGTGAAGGCGATATTTTTTTAGCATTCACAATTATTAAGGGACAAATTCTGGCAATTTCAAGTTTCTACTTCTTCTAGTTTCTATGAAAATCGGTTAAATGCATTTACCGAAATTCTGCATTTGTATGGGAGGGGGTAGAAGGAATATCCGAATCAAAACCAAATTTTTTGGCATCAATCATATTTAAAATATTATACTTTACTCAAATTTTAAATTTGATAGCTTTGACGGTTTCGAAGAAAACTAATTTAATTGAAATTCCGAAATTTCGTAAAATTTGTATGGGAGGGGGTAGAAGGAGTGAGGTAAAGTTGAGAGATTTTCCAAAATTAATTATGACAAAAATTAGTTCATTTAGCTTTGCTAGTAGCAATGCAAACCGAATAAATGCATTTTTGAAAATTGTGCATTTGTATGGGAGGTGGTAGCAGGAGTAAGGAGATCAGATCAATATTTCTTGAGGTTGTTGATATTTATATCATTATACTAGGACCTAATTTTCAAGCCAATAACTGGAATGGTTTCAGAGAAAAATCAATTTTTTTAAATTTCGAAATTTCATGAAATTTGTATGGGAGGGGGTAGAAGGAGTGGAGGGATGTGGCCCGTTCACGAACTTAAAGTTACTTTTTTGCTAAAAATGACACACAACAAATTTCAGCACGATAGCGTTCAAAGCGTTCGAGAGTTATGTTGTAGAGACGGACAGACAGCAAATCGGAATCGAGGTTTTTGAGAGACAACAAATATGTCTGTACCCTTGGCAGCTCTGTGCAAGCATTATTTCTTAGCGTTACAAACGGTAAGGCAAACACAATATACTCTCAGATTTCATCTAGAGTATAAAAAGGCACCGAAATGTTAGAGCGCAATGATTGCATCACTTTAGAAGACCATGTTGATGAACGAAACCGAATTTTGGCAAAAAAATGTCCTTTTCGTAATTAGACTTTTCGATCGATGTCAAACCTAAAAAAATGTTGAAAAGTACTCATTTTACGCCGCTGGCATGGTAAATTGAATTTTCGGGACAAGTTTATTTCGGGTCACCCCGTGACGACCTAACTATTCGAAAACTATATATGTAGTTCCAAATTACTTCATCCGAAATAATACCTAGTCCTGCCATAAGTTCTGTCACATAATTTCTCACATTGGCAACAACTTTATTTTATGAGTGACATTTCAATATCGGCCAGTTTTATAAACGTCATAATGTTGTTGACAGTTGATGGTCATTTAAAGTGTGTTCGTTAACGTGTGAAGATGGAATGGGGTGTAATAGAAAACCGAACTGCAGTGATTGCACTACATAAGTGTGGAAAATCCGCGAGTGAAATTTTCAAGTTGTTGTGCCCGTTAAAAATAACGCAAAGATTTGTGTATCGTGCGATCCAGAGATATAACGCGATCCAGACTATTGAAGATCGACCTCGTTCTGGACGTCCGCGTGATGTACGTTCTTCTGCTGCCATCAAAGCGGTCGAGAGTCGAATTCGTCGAAATCCGCTTCGTAAACAACGAATCATGGCTCGAGAGATGAACATCTCCACCCGAAGTATGTCTCGCATCATAAAATCTGACCTCGGGATGAGTGCCTTTCGACGATCAACGGGACATTTGCTGACTGAGCAGTTGAAGCAAATTAGGAGCACCAGATCGAAAGAGCTCCTTCGGCGGTACGGCAACAACAAACATCGAGAAATTTTATTTACCGATGAAAAAATTTTTACGGTGGAGGAACATTTCAACCGCCAAAATGATAAGGTGTATGCCCACAGCTCCATAGAAGCCCGAGAAGTTGCCACTAGGGTACAGCGAGGACATCATCCAGCATCAGTCATGGTATGGTGGGGTGTCAGCTACGAAGGGGTCACCGAGCTTCATTTTTGCGAAAAAGGCGTAAAAACTGCAGCGAAAAATTATCAAACGGACATCCTGGAGGGATGTGTGAAGCCGCTGAACTCTACGCTATTCAACAATCGACATTGGGTTTTCCAGCAAGATTCTGCGCCAGCCCACAAAGCTCGAACCACACAAGCGTGGTTGGAAACCAATATTCCACAGTTTATAAGGGCGACGGAATGGCCTTCTGGGAGCCCAGATTTGAATCCCCTGGACTACAAACTGTGGGCGGAGTTAGAGTCCATGGTGTGCACGAGACGACACCCAAATATCGAGAGCCTTAAGCGATCTTTGACAGAAGCAGTAGCTAATTTTCCGCTAGAAACAGTGCGTACTGCTATCGATGACTGGCCCAACAGATTAAAGAGCTGTGTTAAGGCTAAAGGCGGCCACTTTGAATAATTTGTTGCTTATTTTACTTCCATTAGTATGCCAAAATAAAATATATTTTCCTTTGTCAAAAACTCTTTTTCATTTATACAAAAATTGCCCATATACGTGTGACAGAACTTATGGCACGACTAGGTATTTCGGACTCATGGCCTTAACAATGAAATGAAAAAATGGCATAAGTATGTTTTTTTTAAATAATGAATTAAATAGCAAGTCAAATAATTTTTCCACTCGCCAATTATTTATTTAGTGGAGACAAGTGAAATTTAATTTCACTTGAATATAGTACTAGGCTTTACGACGAAAGGGGGGATAATAGGAAAATGATGTTTATATTAGGGTTATGGCTTATCTATACTTCAAAATCTCGTTCAAATTACAGATAAAAGTTATTTTGTATCTTACGCCTCGTATTTTCTGAGCAAAGCATCCTACTTCAGTTGTATATAAACCTTATGCTCTTGCGATATTTTACTTAGAAATAGTAAAATATCGCGAGATGACTTTTTTGTGTCTCACGCAAAATTTTCAACTAATTAATAATCAGCGATTTTGGTAAGATTATCCCGATACTAATTAAATGGAATTCATCGGTTTTTATATTATTTATTATAGTCAGATAAAGCAATATTCGAAAGGTGAATAAAAAATCAAAATTGAGTTCGCAACGCTTGTACGGGGGTCTCATGACAGAAAAGATAAGCTAATATAGAAAAGCAGTTTATTGCTTCCATGAAACAAAACGGGTTTCATTACTAATTTTTGACTTACACCTTTTTATCAGTTGTTGCTGTATTTTTATTTCATTTAAAAATAAATTAATCTCCTGCTGATAGATTTTTAATTTGTATAATCATTTATCAGCTCCCTGCAGTGGAAATACAGAAAAATAAATTAAAGAAAAAACCACTAAAATACCAAAATTCAAAGAAACATTCTAAATGATATCTATCTGGAAAATCATGTCCATATTAAGTAATCGTAGCCATTTAATGCTAATAGGCAAGAAAATATATACAAATATATAAAAAAAAAAACCGCACAAAAAAATAATTATCTAGAAGTTAATTTTATTCAAAACTTTAAAAAAGTTGAAAAGAATAAATAATTAAGAATGATTTTGGTCCCCATATATGTAGTATGGGTGTTAATTGTCAAATATTTTGAAAAGAATCACGACCATTATTTATATTATAATGTGTGATATTGTTATGAAATTACACACAAGCCTTTTGAGTTTTTTGTTAGTATTAATAAACAAAACCGTATTAATGGCGTGTATGCTCGTTTCAAATCAATGGATTGTTAAGTGGGATCATAAAATTGTGGATTTTAGTCAACGAAATACAAGTTCTTACAGTGATTCAGGATTCAGTTCTGCCCTCAGTGAGGACATTATTCTTGCAGTTCTGCCCTGATTTTTTCAGTTCCGCTCTCCGGTCAGTTTAGAATGGAACAAGAAAAGGGTCGAAAAAGAACTTTTTTCATTATTTTTTTTCCGAGCCCCGATTCCATTTTTTATTAAAACGAATTAACTTAATTTTCAGTAGATCATTCAAATTTTTCAGTTTACTTCTTATATTCGTTTCAATTCATTCTATCGTTTTTTTCGACAAGGTTTGATAAACTTTTGGCAGATCAATGAAGTTACACCGTGAAAAAAATTGGCGCAAGAAATGTGACTTTTCTGAGCCATTTTTCTACCAAGGACTGCCTTCTAAGCAATGGTTTGTTGCTTAGAAGGCAGATTTTTTTTTTGGAATAGAGCATAAAAAAATTATAAACACTGCTAGAAAATATGTAGGGGCAAAAACGAGGCAACTTTTTTTTCGTAGAATAGAAATCACTATTAGATGTCATTGATAAATATTCTTTTAAGGAAATATTCAAAAAGTACCTTCAAAATTAATACCTAGCATGAATTAAAAAGATTGCTTTATTTTCAATTTCAATTTTCATAAAAAAAAAATACATTTCACACGCTTCAAACAGAACTAACTACTTGGCTTCATCCTCCGAAAACTCATCGTTATCGTCCGACGAATCCTTGACTGTGATTTTTTTCCGGGACGATTTGCAGAAGAAATCCCAACATTTCCTCGTCGTGAACCAATTTTGCAAGATGTTCGTACGTCCCGTTGTCGGGTTTTGCTGCCTCGTGTGCGCCCTTGGCCAAATATTTGATAAATAATTTTATTGCCTTGTACACGACTATTAGGCCTTCGTTTGGTATCGGCCCTGTGTATCCTGTACTTTTCATAATCGTTCGTATCCGGTTCAGACCGATTGTTGATTCGTAGATTTTACTCATCGATTCTTCCGATTTTTTCCCTTTTGTTTCTTCCATAGCTGCAGTATTTAATTAAGCCAGCAAAATTGATGTCCAAAACAAAACACTACTCCGGGAAAACAGCGCGTAAAACTTGAATCATTAACAATAAGAATAAATATATGATATTTGCATTAAATAAACTGCCAACAAGTCGGGCGAAACTTTATTATTCTTGGGACAATTTGCGGATGAGTGGAAAGTCAATATGCAGGTTAGAGTGGTTAGGGAACGCTAAGTGAAAGGGAGTTCTTGGGCAGGGCTGTTGTCAATTTAACAATATTTCATTCATTTCTGCAAGTTTGGGTTTTTATGAGGGGAGGAGGAGGGGTAAGGGTGGGTGGATGTTAATAGCTTTTTAATTAATTGCTTGAATTATGCCCAATATTCTCTGTATAGAATGTGTTTCATAGACGAAATTGCATAGAATTTTCATAAAATTCGGTGTATTTTACATTCACGAAACCGAACATTTGTATGGGAGGGGGTAGAGAAGGGAATCGTAAAATTTGATATGTAGTTTTATTTCGCTTCTCTTTTAAGGTGCTTGTATAAAATTTCAAGTTCGTAGCTTTTAGTTTTTTGGTTATTGATTTAATGAAATTGGTCGAAATCATAGTTTTGTACGGGAGGGGGTAGAAGGGCAAGCGCGATTTCAAAACTTTTAAAGCAACTTCATTTGAATTATTTTTATAAGTTTTTATGCAAAATTTGAAATTGATAGCTTTTTTTGGGAGGGGGTAGAGGAGGTAGGGGAATCGTAAAACTTGTGATGTAATTTTCTTTTTTTCTATTGTAAGGTGCTCGTACAAAATTTCAAGTTCGTAGCTTTTAATTTGTTGGTTATTAGTTGATTTAATGAAATTGGTCGGAATCATACTTTTGTATGGGAGGGAGTAGAAGAGCAAGCGCGATATCAAAACTTTTAACGTTATTTAATTTCAACTATTTTTATAAGTTTTTCTGCAAAATTTCAAATTGATATCTTTTAATAGTTGATTTCTTAAAAATGGTCGAAAAAATAATTTTGTATGGGAGGGGGTAGAAGTTTTAAAGGTTTTCGACCAGTTAATATTTCATATATTTAGGGATTTTTTTTTAATGCATTTCGCAAATTTTCAAGTTTCTACCTTGAAATTTCACTCAAAAATTTTCAGTTTATGTGTTTTTTTCAATGCACATGAAACACCTTGCGCACGTTATACCGGGGGGGTCAGTTTGTAACAATTATGAATCAAGTTATTATTATTTTTCTATGTACATCAAATAGACGTATCCACATGCAAAATTTAAACTTTGTATCTTTCACCAGACCCCTAAAAAAATCACTCAAATTTTCGCCTTTTTTGCTTATCACCTCCCTCCCCTTGCACCCCCCAACTTAAAATTAAGAAAATTAACTATTATATAGTTCTACAATCTGACAAATTTTCGATTTGACATCTGTACTCTTTTTTGAGATATAAGGATTTGTAATTTTGAAAAGTGCGCCATTTTTGAAATGCTCCCCATTTTCCCCCCACTACTATTATTCATGTTATATTTTTTTTGTATTTTCCTCGTATAGCTTAATATAAGTTTGAATTCCATAGCTTAAGAGATAGTTGAGATACTCATTTTTAAGTGTTTTTCTTTGCATCCCCCCCCGTGACCCTTCCTCTTACAATAATTAGCCACTCTCTAAGCTACAATAATTAATTTCTAAGATATAGTCATTTGAAAAAACAATTCGGCCGACAATTTGTTTTTAGCCCCCCCTTTTCGGACGCCAATGGATAAAAAAACTAAATTATTTTTAAAGTTTGTCCCACAACCTTCTCTATATCTGTACTGATTTTCAACTTTCTATCAGCATTCGTGATGAAGATATTAGCAAGTGTACTTTTCGACTTTTTCCCTCCCCCCGCTTCCCCCTTCCACCTAACAACCCACAAAATTTAAAAAATAGAGCTCACTTACCCAATCAACAATCCACCCAAAAACGAACATTCTACCTTTAGCAGTCTCGGAGATATGAGTCCATATGTACGGCGGGACGGATTTTTTCTTTTGCATTTTTAGGCTAATTTAGTCATGAAACGCGAAAAAAAATAATTTCAGGGTAGCAAAGTCTTTTTTTTCTTGTTTCGATCACAATACTTTATTATTAGAATAATAAAGTAAAATAGGGAAACTTGAGATAATTCCAGCAACTTCTTGGTTTCATATTGTACAACATGTATTTTCCAGTAGCTCATATTTATGAACCGTATCTCATTATAATTTTTACGGCTCTTGGCTATAAGGAACAAAATTTTTTCATAATTTTAAAAAAATCAATTGCTAATTTTTGTGTTTTTTTTATATTTTTTTTTTTTTTATTTATTTTATTTAATGCATTATATTTATTGTTTTGACAAATTCCAAGTTAAATGAATTCATGCACTACTCCCCCTTTTAAGGATTATTCTTGTGATAGGGGTGAGGAGTCGATAACTAGTATATAATTTTTACAATATATTAAGCTTAGGAAAGTAAGATACTTAAATTTAAGAATTAATACATAAGTTTAAGTTACATTATTCAGATTATAATTATTTTTACAAATTATTCAGTAGGAATTTAAATCTAATTCAAGCAAATTTTTCAATCTAAGATTATAGTAATAACTTTTTTTTTAAATTGATTGTTAAATGGAAAATGAAATAATATCAACTAACCAATATCTTTATAATAATACATTTTTATATTAGTTTTGAAGGTTTCAATATTACTGCTTTTTTTTATTATTGAAGGTAAGGCATTATAAAATTTGACCCCAGAGTATGAATAATGGTTTTGGCCAACTTTTGTTTTTCGTTTCGGTAGCAATATATATTCATAAGTGCCAGCCCTAGTGAAGTTTAAGTTAACCGGATGAATAAGTTTTTTGATTTCTTTGTGTATTTGAATACTTGATATTAGTTTGAATATTTGTTCAATTGAAAGTACTTGTAAGTCCGAATATAACTTATCAGAAGGATAAAGTCTACTTTTTCTCAATAGAATTTTTATTAATAATTTTTGGACAGAAAGAATACTAGAGTTACTACTACCCCAAACAATTATTCCATATTGTAGTAGTGAGTGAATCATGGAGAAGTAAAATATCCTGATAGTTTTTATTTGCAGAAAAGATCTTACTTCGAGGCAAATTGGAATAAGTTTTCGTAGACGGGATATAAGATTGGAGATATGGATTTCCCATTTAAGGTGTTCATCGAATGTAATACCTAGATATTTGGTGGACGGGACTCTTTTTAGTGGGGGCACTGGCAATTTGTACCACATTGATTTGTGTGAATCCTGATGTCTATATTAATTCGGTCTCCATGTTGAGTCAGTTTAAATACGATATAATTTGTTTTTGAAATATTTAAAGTAAGGGAGTTATGATCTAACCATTCTTTAGTATTCAATAAGCTATAATTAGCCTTTATATTGACTCCTTCCCAAGAGCAGTCTTCTATAAAAAGTACTGTGTCATCTGTAAACGAAATCAGTTCTCCTTCAATTGATATCGAATAGATATCATTAACATATAATATGAATAATAGAGGACAGGGAACATTTCAATCTATATAAATACAATTGTGTGTCTGTCTGTTATTTGTTTAGAAATAGCTATAAGTTAGTTTTTTGCTTTATTTTAGCAATAACTAAGCAGAAACATGCGTTTTTAAAATTCTTCTCTGTCTGTCCGTCTGTCTGTCTGTCCGGCTTTCACGCAAAAACGGCTGAACCGATTGTAACGAAACTTTCACCGTTTACTAGGCATACTCCAGGATGTTATCTGCTTTTGGTTTTATGTCACTGCCCTCACGCCTTCTACCGCCTCCCATACAAAGTGACACATTTTCAAAAATATGTAATATTTGATTTTTTTCCGAAACTATAAGAGCTATTAATTTGAAGCTTCAAATATATTAATTCTATTACAAATGCCATCTTTTAGTTTACAAATTATTTGAATCCCCCTACTCCTTCCACCACCTCCCATACAAACTATACTTTTTCATTAAATACTATACACCAATTTTCTCAGTACGTATAACTTCCATCAAGCTAAAATTTTGTACCAAATACTTAATTGGCATTATTATATATACCGAGAAAAAATTAATCGATTCGCTTCACTCTGTTCTCACTGTTACTGATCTGAAATTGAAAATACATCAACTGAATGATGATTGTAGTACTTATTCAAAAAACTACTAAGGACTCCTCACTCCTTCCACCATCTCCCATACAAACTGCACTTTTTCATGAAATACTCTACATTAATTTTCTCAATACGTATAACTTTCATCGGGCTAAAATTTTGTATCAAATCCTTAATATTTTTATTATTAATATCGAGAAAAAATTAACCGATTAGCTTCACTCCTTCCACCCCCACCCATACAATGTGACACAATTTCAGAACTTTTCAAAAATTCGATTTTCTTTAAAAGTGTGAACGTTACTGATGCAATATTTAAAATATATCAATTTCATTATGATTATAGTTGTTTCTCAAAAATTCACTTAAAACCACCCACTCCTTCCACCACCCCCCGATACAAACTGCACTTTTTCATGAAATATTCTAAGCTAATTTTCCCAATATGTACATATAACTTTCATCGAGCTAAAATTTTGTACTTAATCCTTAATTAGCATTATTAATATCGGGAAAAAATTAACCGAATAGCTTCACACCTTCTACCCCCTCCCATAAAATGTGACACAATTACACGACATTACAAAAATTCGATTTTCTTGAAAAGCGTGAATGATACAGACCTGAAATTTAAAATATATCAATTGCATGATGCTTATAGTTGTTTCTCGAAATATCACCAAAGGAAAGGGGGGTTCCCTTTCCTTCTACCACTTCCCATACAAATTGCACAATTTCATTAAATTCAATGCATTAAGTTTCTCAGTACCTACTCAATTTTTGAAGCTTAAATTTGGTACAAAACATTTTTATAGCTACTCTAGCATGATTGAAACAAATTAGTTCAGCGCAGCCACTTCCCATACAAAATTTCTGTACCTTGGACCTTTATAAAAAAAAAAAAACTTTTCAAAATTATTACTTTTCATAAAAAATAATTTTTATTACGAATATAGAAATATTTATGAACACAAATAACCTAATAATATCAATTATTAATGGATTTTTTTAGAATTGAACTGAAATAATTAATAAATTAATTATTTTTGATGGCGCCCAAATTGGGTCTCTGGCTGTAAGCTTTTAGCAAATAGATGGTTTGCTGATACTTTACACTACCTTTGATTTCTCAATTCTTGACTTCATACAACACGCTACCAAAATACAAGTAATAAATAGGACCAAGTTACAAAGATGTTACCTAGCACCGTTAAGTGTTTTATTTTAACACACAGTAACGATCAATCTATTTCTTATTAAGAAGATTCGAAAGAGGACAAACAAATAAGACGCAGAACAAAATACCGAGGAAAAAATCACAAGTCTTCGCAAATTACTACAAAAACAATAACATTTAAAGAAATTACTTTTGACGCCGAAAAACTAGTTCTTCTTCCTGTGTAAAATACGGACTACTTCGAAAGGTTGACATAGGTATATCGAAAATTTATCAAAATAAAAGGGCTAAAAATTGGTAAATAAAATTTTTTCAAAATGTTGTTAAACTCGTCAAAACAGCAATAGGACCAAGGTACATGACCTTCCCCTACAAACTTGATGAACTCTGTGCGCATTTGATTTAACCATGTGCTTATGCCGCTGATGAAAAACCGTTTACACAGGACAAAAGCGTTTAACAAAGATACAAGTAGTTTGAAATGGTGAAATCCCTTAATCACATGACATCATATTCACCGGAGTAAAAAGTAAAGTGATCTATCTAAGCAAAGTGCAGAACGTAATGGGGATGTTTAATATTTCGGAGTGTTTCTTATTGATTCAAATCAAATTCCTGTTAAGACCCCCTATAGGGGCATAGGACAGAAACAACTCTCTTCCACAAGGCGCGATCCTGCGCATCGGCTTTAAGCTGTTGCCAGGACTTGTTTATTCCTCGGGCCTCCTGCTCAACTGCTCGCTTCCATGTGTTACATGGTCGACCAACCCGACGTCTTCCTTGAGGGTTATAATCCAGAGCCTGTTTTGCGATGTTTTGCTCTGGTTTCCTCAAAGTATGACCGATCCACTGCCACTTTCGCCGTTGAATCTCAATACCTATTTTAGTCTGGCGAGTTGTACTCCAAAGTTCGTCGTTGGAGATCACTTCTGGCCAGAATATTCCTAAAATGCGTCGGAGGCATTGGTTTACGAAAGTCTGTAGTTTCTTGGTAAGTCGAACGGTCACTTTCCACGTAGTACAACCATATAACAACACGGATTTGACGCATGCGTCAAAAACTCGCAGCTTCGTGCGAAGGGAGATCTCTCTTAACCTCCAGAAAGGGGAAAGGATACCGAAGGCCTGACGAGCTTTATTTAGCCGAGCCTCAACATCCTTTTCGGCTCCGCCGTCCATGCTGACAATGCTTCCGAGATAGCAAAAATCCTGCACCTCTTCCACATCCTGTCCGTTAAGAACAATCGGTGTGCTTGCGTTCGAACCCATGTGCATGTACTTGGTTTTACGCACATTTATTTTCAGTACCGCCCCTTTGCATTTAGAATGCAACGAGCGAACATTTGACTCTAAGTCCGAACGGGTATGTGCAAGCAAACACACGTCATCAGCATAATCAAGGTGACTTAAGATGTTAAATAGTCTCCATTGAAGACCTTTACCTTCCCCACCTTCCAGTGCAGCTTTCAAGATGTCATTTATTACCACCAGAAACAGGGCTGGTGATAATATGCAGCCTTGTCTGACACCCGTTCGCACAGGAAAGCTCTCGGACAGCTCTCCTCTATGCAAGACGCGACACCTTGCATCTTCGTAGGATTCTTTAATCATAGCTATGACCTTATTTGGAATACCTCTCCTACGCAAAGCATTCCATATGTAATCTCGCTTAACGCTGTCGAAAGCCTTCTCGAAGTCCACAAACATGAGATGTAGTGGCGAACCCATTTCGGCTGACTGCTCTAATATTATCCGCAGGGTATTTGTGTGGTCGGTACAAGACGACCCTTTACGGAATCCAGCCTGATAAACTTCGAGAGTGCTCTCGACGACATCACTAATCCTATTGAGAATTACCTTAGCCATAATTTTTGATACGGCAGTAAGTAGACATATACCACGCCAATTGCCACAATCCCGAAGGTCAACCTTCTTCGGAATTTTCACAATGACGCCCTCCTTCCATTCAGTCGGATATCTTCCATCATTCCACACCTTAGTGAAGAGTGGGAGGAGTATATCGGCTGTTATTTCCGGGTCCGCTTTGAGGAGTTCGGTTGGTAGTCCGTCTATACCTGGAGCTTTCCTTCCCGCCATTGACCGAATGGCGGAAACTATCTCTTCCTTATCTGGGGGATCGTCCCTAATAGAGGATTGTTGCGGTTGGATGTTTGGAAGTTGTTCTGTTTCCGGAATATCTTCATCTGACAAGATGTTTAAAATATCAGAGAAGTATTCCTTCCATCGTCGCAACTGGTGTTCACTCATATTAAGGAGAGTTCCGTTGACATCTCTCACCAGGTGGTTAGCGGTGAAATTCCTGTTCGTCAACTGTTTCATGATTTTAAATAGTGAACCCATATCCCCAAGGTAAGCCGCAGATTCTGCCTTGTTTGCCAGATCTTCAATGGCCTTTCTCTTGTCGCGTCTAACAGCCTTTTTAAGCTGTATATGAGCATCGCGGTAGTTCTGCCTCAAGTCGGGCGTTCGTTGGTTGACATCGGGTTGAGAGATGATTGCCAATTTGGCTTTTTTCCGATTGTCAACCTTGTCCCATGTGTCTTGTGACATCCAGGGTTTCTCACCGCTTTGCGCATATCCCACAGATTCTTCAGCACTAGTTAGAAAAGTGTTTCAGGTTGCCTCCCAATTGGCGTCCAGTGTGCGCATTTCATGTTCACCCAATGTGGATGACTTTTCGCGTAGAATGGTGGTGTATTCGAGTTTTTTGTTGGGATCTCTGAGTTTATCCACATTAAGCTTGCGCTTCATTTGAAGAATTTGTGGTCGTCGGATAGCTGCTGTACACAATCTCAAGCAGGCAACCATCAAGTGGTGATCGCTCCCCACGTCAGCTCCACGTTTCGCTCGCACATCGAGGAGACATCTTCTCCATCGGCGACTTATAGCCAAATGGTCGATCTGGTTCTGAGTAACACCGTCAGGGGAAACCCAAGATGTTTTATGATGACTCTTGTGTGGAAAAAGGGTCCCTCCGATGACCATTTGTCGAGTACTACAGAACTCCACAAATAACTCGCCGTTTTCGGGTCTCTTAATCCAAGGTCGTGAAGGGTCGACCCAAGGGTCACCATGCCTCCCCATGACGTGTTCTAGTCCAGTGTTGTCTGATCCAACCTGGGCGTTCATATCTCCCGAGATGATAATAATATCACCTCTTGGAACACGTTCGAAGGTGGCACTCAGTTGGCTATAAAACTCCTCTTTGTCACCAGATGTTGCGGTATTAGTTGGTGCGTAGCACTGCAGAATTGTGACGTTTCTGACACTGGTCCTGAGCCTGACGACGATAATCCTATCCGAGATTGGTTCCCAGCTAATGAGACTGTTTCTCGCTCTCGGCGTAAGGACGAACGCCACGCCATTTCTGGCTTCATTTTCAGGGCCAATGTACAGAATAGTGTTTCCGCTAGGGGTTCGTTCTTCTCCTGATCCTGTCCACCTGACCTCGCTCAAGCCCAAGATTTGGATGTTATAGTGCTCCATTTCACGGTCGATCACTGATTGGCGGTGCAAGGACCGAGTAACCCCAGCTCTTCCCCCGTCATTCAATGTTCGAACGTTCCAGAAGCCAATCATAGTCCGTTTTCGAATGCCAAAAGTCGTTACCGTAGAATCAGTCCGTATCCGAGGCGATGTATCCGTTTCTCGTATCATTTAGGTCTTAAGATCACGGGTGATAAGCCCATGATCCATCTTATTGATTACGATTTGTCAAATTTTTATACGATCAATTTTATATAGTATTTTGTTTTTTCAATTCCTAATTTAAGCAACAGGTAATAAAAATGCCATAATAAATTGTTTATAACAAAAGCTGTTTTAATATCCTGTAAAACTGATGAAAATAATTTAATTTGTCATTTATTATAGCAATAAAGGTTAGTTTTCATGACTTTTACATGCTTCTCGAAAAATAAATAAATAAACAATTAATTGTTAAGTCGTAAAATGAATTTCATAACGTCGAAAACTAGGACCAACCGTTGCCATTTTTTCTGATTCAACGGTCTGAACAAAAAAGAGTTTGGGTTTATACAGGTGGGTGAAACATAAATATTCTGGGTACTGATTTTTATGATGCGATTTTGGAATTTGGGCAAGCCTTTCCAAAGAAAAGTCGTAGAAAACAATCAGTTTTAATAGGGTGAGAGTGGGTAGAATATTGATGATGATTCTGAAAATAAGTTTGTAGTTTTCAGATGGTTTTTAAATTTTTACATTTCAAAAGCTTTGGTTGAACAATTAAACGTTCAGAAATTTGGTCGATTCACTTTTTATATACCTTTTACTTCCATGGTTCGACCTTTTTGACTATATTTTTAGAAACTGTTTGAATATGGTCTTAGGCCTGGCAATCAAGTTGCACCATTATTAATTTATTTAACAAATGTAAATATATAAATAATGTAGTAATATAAAATTATTAATTATAAACAAAAACCTGGTTTTCCGGAGTAGTGTTACTAGTTGTGGGGGTGGTGATTAGGTCAGTGGGCCGGCGCGGCCGGGGAGACGAACGCCAACCTATTAGATGGCTACGTTTTGGCAAATTAGCTTAGTGCTTAGTGGTAGAATGCTCGCCTGACGTGTGATCGTTGCGAGATTCCATTCCAGATGCAGGTATCTTTTTTTTTAATACTTTTCTGTTTTTTAAGATTTGACTAGAGTAAAAATACAATAACTTTAGCGAAGCACGGCAGTAGAAGATGTTCCCGTGCGAGTCAATGCTAACCGTAATTATTGGTAATTGAACACAGACCTTATGAGTTTTATACATTCGCCTACGTAGACGTAGGAAAAACTGGATGAAGGCCGGTTTTGGAGTATGGCTAGTTTCTTTATATAGTCAATATTTTAGCTCTGCTATGAAAATTTAGTCAATTTGCTGTTGACGCCCAAGCTCCGGATTTTAATCTGCAAAGAAGACATAGGGTTGATTGTACCATATGGATGCGAGCAGTTGAGTATGAGGCCAGAGAAATAAACAAGTCTTGGCGATAACTAAAGTGCTCAGGATAGCGCTTTGTGCTTCCAATGCTTCTGTTGTGTTCGCTAGATAAAATATGAGAGTGTCCTAAGTTTGCTCTAAAGTTTATAATGCTAAGAATTGAGGCACGCAGAAAAAAATGGATTAGAAGTTCATGTTATTACTCAAACATATCTAAGCCGGATATCTGTACGTCTGTCCGTCAGCTCTTTAGCTTGAGAATGGGTTGAGCAGAAATTGTGTACGGGGAAGGTCAAGTAATGGCTTTTGA
The DNA here is from genome assembly GCA_963669355.1 of Chorisops tibialis. Lineage (NCBI taxonomy): Eukaryota > Metazoa > Arthropoda > Insecta > Diptera > Stratiomyidae > Chorisops > Chorisops tibialis. The sequence continues at coordinate 129,823,709 of OY770264.1, forward strand.
CATTGCGAAGGCCTTTGAAAGGATTCTCCGACTCGTGCATTCACAAATACGGCGAACGTCAAGTACTAGCTTTTAAGATTTCGAAGGTCTTTCTTTATCAAATGGATTGAGAGTTTCCTTTTTAACGCTCGATACGAGTCGTAATGGATGGCGTACCATCCCAACTGTTCCAGATCGATTCCAGCGTCCTTTAAGGCTCTGTTTCTAATCTTCATTAATGACCTTCTGTCAACAACAACTGTCAATCCAATTCAGTACTCTGGATAACATTCATTGAACTCAGACCTCAACTTAATACTGGAATGGGCCAGGAAAAATAGAATAGAGTTCAATGCCTCGAAAACTCAGGCCGGTCATCTATCTCTTAAAATAAATGTTCCGGCGGATTCCTTGAATATAGCCTTCGGTAACGTACAATTACATTCTTCAGAAGAATTTACATTATTCGGCATAAAAGTTAACAAACATCTCGATTGGAACAAACATATTTTTGATGTTGCACTTGATGCCTCCAAACGCCTCGGTGTTTTTTGTCTATAAGAATACCAACTTCTATAGATTCAATCGAACATCATAGAAACGTTGCAGTACTCAGCGTTTACTATCGATATTTCCACGGTAAGTGCAGTGAAGAACTGTCCAACCTTATCTTTCCTCTTTTCAACTATCCCAGGAATACTCGTCTAGCCGCAAGCGCTCATAAGTTCACTGTTGGGTCTCTATCGTCGTATACAGTGAAGTATAGGAAGTCCTTCATCACCCAAACATCAAGACAGTGGAATGCATTGCTGCCCCCACGTGTTCCCGTAACTTACACCATTCAGTGTTTCAAAGTTAACATCCACCGACAGTTTAAGACTCTCCTCTCCTGAAACTCCCTTGTAACCCCACCGCTCACCTATGCTATACTGACTTGACTGTGCATCTAATGCATTAAAGAGTGATCCTCTAAGTAATGTTTGGTGCTATACATATGTATATAAAATCGTCAAATCATCAAGTCATACAACACCAAAATAGTCGCTATCAACCATTTTTTCTAACATATCTCATGTCAAATTATTGTTAGTTTAGATAGATAAATTTTGTAAAAAAACATAAAAGGGCTACGATACTCTAGATGAAATAGAATTTTTTGTGATCCCATGAAATTTTGTATGGGGAGTATTAGAAGGAGTGATAGCTATAAAAATGTTTTATACAAAATGCTTACTCCAAAAATTGAATAGGAGCTGAGAAGATTAGTGTGTTAGATTTAGTGGAAATGTGCAGTTTGTATGGGAGGTGGTAGAAAGAGTGGGGGGGATTTTAGTGATTTTTTCAGAAATAACTAAGAATATCATAAAATTGACATGTCTTAAATTTTAGACTAGTAACATTCATACTTTTGAAGAAAATAAATTTTTTGTGAAGCTGTGAAACTGTGTCATATTGTATGGGAGGGGGTAGAAGCAGTGAAGCTAATCAAATATTTTTTTCTGATCTTAGTGATAATGCTAAATAAGTATTTATTACAAAATGTGAGCTCGATAAATGTTATATGTTCTGAGAAAATCGGCTCAGAGAATTTCATGAAAAAGTGTAGTTTGTATGGGAGGGGGTGGATGGAGAGGGAGGGCGCAAACAAATTTTATACTGTAGATTGAAATCATTATGGAAGTAATATATCCCAAAATTCAGACTAATAACTTTTATACTTTTCGAGCAAATCCATTTATTGTCGAATTGCGAAATTGTGTCATTTTGTATGGGAGGGGCTAAAAGGGGTGAAGCTAATCGTCTAATTTTTTTGGCCTTACTAACAATTTTAAATAAATATTTAGTGCACAATTTCAGCACGCTAAATTTTATACACACTGAGTAAATTGGCTTAGAGTAATTCATGACAAGTACAGTTTTTATGGGAGGTGGTAGAAGGCGGGGGAAGACACGCATAATTTTTATACGGTAGATTGATATTATCATAAAAGTAAAATATTTCAAATTTCAATAGCTTTTATACTTTTCGAGCAAATCCGTTTATTGTCAAATTGCGCAATTGTGTCATTTTGTATGGGAGGGGGTAAAAGGAGTGGAGCGATTTGGCCCGTTCACACCTTACTTTGTTGTCAAAAACGACGTGTACGAAATTTGAGCTTTTTAGCTCAACGCGTTCTCAAGCTAGAGAGCGCACGGACGGACGGACGGACATCCGGTTTTGAGATTTTTGAGTGATAATATTAACTTCTGTATCATTCATTTTTTTCTCCGAGCCTTATTTGTTGGCGTTACAAACTTTAGAGCAAACTTATAATACTCTCAGATTTCATCTAGAGTATAAAAATTACTGTTTAAAAATAGAAAATGTTCCAAAAATACGGGTAGTCGCAAAACTGCATAAAACGACGATTACAATTATTTATGTGTTACGAACTGAGCCACCTAATGCTTCACAAAGCTAAGCGTTCAGCAGAAGACTTCTTCTTCTACTTATACAATGGCGGTACAGCCCAAATCGGACTTGGCCTTCTGATATTCAGGTTCCGTAACATTTTACATTACTTATTGTGGAAGGGTTGTTAGTCCTTCGCATAACCCTCTTTTTACGAATTTTTCATTTTCGTAGATTGGGGTGACCAAGGTATATCCAAGCAGGGAATGTGCTGGAATTATATATTGCGTCAACCGGGATTTGAACTCACGACCTTCGCATTACAAGATCAACACACTACCCACTAGGCTATACCCTAGCTCAGCACAATACACTGAACAGTATTTATTCAACATTATGCAGAAATCACTAGAAGGCTAGCACTACTTCTAACAACTTCCAAAAAACCTGCACAATCTCACGATACATATATAATAGACCAATTTTTTTAGTATCCACAAAATTTAAGAAGATTAAATTTAGTGTAAAATACATATTTTGGTATTAACTGTTGTAAGACGTGAAATTATTAAGTCCAATGAGGTTACTCCTTCTAACCCCCATACAAAATTCGTCGTAGATACTTTTATAATAAGGTTACTTGAAAAAAAAATCCTCCCCGTCTACCACCTTCCATACAGAATATAATAATTGTTTAAAGCTACAAAAATCTGTTTCACCTAGAATATCGCATGATTGGAGTCTACATTAAAATTAGTGCAATGCTAATGAATCTAACTTTAATTTTAATTTAAATATTTAATGTTTCTAATGATTTTCTTAATATCTGCCGAAAAGTAGTGTAGCTGTGCGTTCAGAACTGTTTAGGTAATCATACCGGTATAGGCATTTGAATCAAAAAAGCTCATAAAATTGAATAATACTCAAGAATAATTTTAATTTTTTGAATTGCTAGAAATAGAACTATATTTCTAGCAGTGAAAGAACTGAAATGATTGGCCTTGTCTATTCTACGAAATGAAGCATAAAATATTAGTCAACTTACTGCCAACCACATCCAATACCCTTGAATGAACTATTGTAGAATATGAATATTCTATTGGAGTTTCTAAAATCTTCCATACTACCCTAACGTCTGACAGGTCTACGAACGGATCTCTAAGGGGCTTTAAGCCCTAAATTTCGGCAATAGTTCAATGGCGCAAATTCCAAAATTTTTAGAATTGAACTAAGGTCGCGGTTTAAGGATTGAGAACCATAGCGATACACTTGATATCGTTAAAAAAATCTGTTTCATAACTATGTAATATCATTTAATTAATTTTTCTTCATAATTATCTAATTTGTATTCGATAAATTTTGAGAGATGATTAGTGTAAAATCATTTCATATTGTCAAGAATTTCGAAAATGTTTCGTATTTTTTTTTGTGATCATAAATTTGAAATAATATATTTCAAAGCTTCAAAGCTTCGTCACGTATCAAGGAGCTAACGGCAATCCCATTACGAAATACTTACATGTTAGTATAAAGTGTATTGTACCTGAGTTTGTTTATTTCTAACTAAATTACTGTACGTTATGTCGTGTGCTATCATCGAATCTATTTTTAAATAAAGTTTTATGATAGGTAATAGTATACTTGTATGACTCCAGACATGTCCATAAATGAGTCTCTGAACCCCATAGTACGATATTACAAGTCCGATGTATACCAAAATAAGCATTAAAATTCCAGACCATATTATTCCCATAAACAAATGCATAGTAGTTAGTTTTTATCATAGGTAAACAAGATAAGTCTCTCTCTTACCAAAGTCATTGTACTGAAAATTGACAATATAACCCGTATGTGTCTGACTATCACCTTTAGAATTATCGAGGGACGAGCCATATATGAAAACTCTTTTTTTATTTTCTATTTTTCGTTTTTGAAACTTTTGAATCGAGTGTAATTTACTAGAATGGCGTTTGACGTTGAAATATAGTTTAACTTTAACAATTTATAAATACTTATATTTCAAGTTCGCAACAATAATACACAATGGGATTTATTTTCTACGGACAACGAACAATACGCAATCGGACACTAAAGTTATAGTTACATTATTGTTTAGCATGTAGGTGTGAATATGCTGCCCATAAACACTTTGTACGTAGGTCATTCATTATTATAAACGAGTATGTGACGCGTAAAAAGAGTCAAGATCAAGGTAAACATTGTGTGTATGAATAAACAATTTTCGCTTTTTTTCAATTGATTCTTTTTATTTGCAATAACTATCAATAATAAGTCATAGAATGTCTTTTTTTTTCTATACATAAATACGCCAAAATACGAAATTAATATTCTCACAGCTTTGACTTTAGTTAAATTATTCACGGTGATGTTTCATCTATGTCTATGTCGAAGTCGAAATTTTTTTAATAATAATAAGAAAGTTGAACGGCCGATGAATGACTGATTGAATCAAACAAATATCTCAAGTTGCCTATTATAAACGATGACAAAAAATGTTTCGTTAATATGCTAAACTAATGTTTGAAAAGTGGTTAGAGCGGAGGCATAAAATAATTGTTAAGTTTGTGTGGTGCATTGTGATGAGTAAGTTCTTTAGATTCAAATTGCAAAATATTTGGCATGAATATTAGACCGTACTAAAATTGATCTAATGGTTTTGTAATTCGGGAGTGAGTGGGAAGTGTAAATGAAATAATAAGTGAGATTGTGCGATTAAGAAATTTAATTCGAATTAAATACTCCTCTTCCTTCGATTACTATTGTCGGCATAATTATGAGAGTCTTAATAGTACTTAAAATATAATTGAAATTATAATATAAGTATAATAAATTAGAGGTTCCATAATTGTAAGCTCTTGAATATTCTAGTACTAATGCATCTTGAAAACTAATAAGGAGCCATGTTTGCGTTGTTAGTAACATCATTAAAAATACACAGTCTTGTCGATGAAGAAGTATTATTTATTTGAAAAAAATTAATTGCGCGATCTAAACACTTCTTAATTCATGTTTATTTGAGCCTTTCTTGAGTAAGTCACATACAGCTATTATAGAAAAATTGTTGATGCTGAACTATGTTTGAAATCATAGCGAACATCATCAAAGGCACTACAGCCCAAATAGGGTCATGATCTTCTATTCTTTAGTTTTTGTAACATTTCTTTTTGCTGCAGGAATGTTAACCCTTCGCACAACTCCCTATTTATGAATTTTATTTTCCCTGGAATTATACGTCAATCGCGATTTTGAGCTCGCGACTTCATTGTAAACCAACAAACTACCCAATATACTATACATATAACCAGGTTTGAAAACATTAAATAAGAAAAATTAATTTGCCACTGATATCAGGACACACTAGATGAAAGTAAAGCCAGGGTGTAGGCCATAGGGTAGCGTGTTGGTCTACAATGCGAAGGTTGTGAATTTCAATTTCGGTGAACGTATAATTTTAGCATATTGCTTGCGTATAAATGTATATCCTGGCCGCCTCAATCTGACAACATTAAAATTTGTAGGTAGAGGGTTGAGCAAATTACAAATAAGTGCTAAGAAACCTAAAATTCGGGATCAAGGAGGATGTATAAAATAGAGTGACTGACAGGCTGTCTCATGTGGGACTACTTTTTGATTCGGAAGTTTTCAAAAATTGTGTTCAAGCTTGACTTGGCTTCAAACTTTTACAAAAAAAAAAACATAATTTATATTATCTCTTGGTTGCTAATATTCAGTCAGCAAAAGAGTAATTTTCAATACAATGGAGTTTGCTGTTTTATTTCAGAAATCTTAAATTTGGGAAATACTTTTAAATTTCGCAACGGAGCAAAGATACATTTATCTAGAACTCAATCAAAACAAAAAAACCTCAATTATTTATAGAGTTATAAAATTTTTCCTGTCACGACAATCATTAAATTATTCCTTTTAATATAACAAACAAATTTTAAATAAGATTACGAAACATGTAAATATTTCGAAAGCAGTTGCACTTTCAAAAAATTGTATCGAATATCGAAGACCATCAAGATGTCAAACAGATTCATTATCATAAATCTAACAGTTTCAAATAGTAACGTGTCAAATCTATTTTCGAATGTAAACTTAATTTCATGCAGCACGTGATAGGAAAACTTTTCTTATACTGTTAAAGATTCAAAGCAAATTCATTTAAATGATATATTATAAAATATGCTAAAAAGTATCTGAAACACAAAAAACGACGAACTGATTATTATATAAATTCATCGATAGGAATTGATAAATTTTACATCAAATTTGATACATCATTTGCGTGCGATACGACAAATATTCATTAATTCTTAAATATGTAAATTCGAGACTTTATTCTTGAAAAAGCCACTATTTTCTCTCATCTTTCTGGCAATTGTCGGATACCATCTTGACAAATCGATGCGTCTTTTAAGACGATCCTCGAATCAATCCAATTTTTGGATTTCCTCAAAAGACCGAAATTGCTGATCAGCAAGGACGTGTGCTATCGATCGAAACTAATGGTAGTTCTAAGGAACAACATCCGGAGATTCCGGCGGGTGGGATAAGAACTCCCATTTCAGCGTTTCCAAGTATGTCTTGACGGTCACGCGACATGTGGCCGGACACTGTCATGCTGGAGGATAACTTTATCGTCTCTCTCTTGGTACTGTGTCCGTTTCTCCTTCAATGCTCGGCTCAAATGCATCAATTGTAGTTGGTAGCGATCTCCCGTGATGGTTTCGTTGGGTTAGAGAAGCTCATAATATACCACACTCAGCTGGTCTCACCAAATGCAGAGAGCATAACCTTGGCACCGTGAATATTCAGCTTTGCCGTTGATGTTGATGCAAGGCTTGACTTACTCCACGATTTTCTGGGCTTCGAGTTATCGTAGTGCACCCATTTTCTCTCTTACACCGCCATACCGGTCCTCGACGTCAAAATCACCGCTCTTAGAAGACTTTGAGAGCGGTGATTTTGACGTCGAGGACCGGTATGGCCATGTATGTCAATCCAACAACAAGTTGGAGTCATAACAAAAATGACAAACTCGCTCGCCTTTTTATGGAATAGACACAGCAGGCTTTGTAAGAACCGCGTTTATTTTTTAAATGCACTTTCAAAGGTACTTTGTTAATAGTGTTTGGCGTGTAATTATTACACGTTGATACCAGTGCAATAGATTTTTCATTGAAAAAAGCGCAATCAAAGTCAACTTTTGGTTTCTTCCATCGAAGAGAATCTGTCACTCACATTGTGCAGAGCTCTCCGTTTAATTTTCACACAGAAAACTGTAAAATTTTAGTTATTACGAAAAAGTATACACTCGCGTAATATTTCCGTGTTTAATTTGATTTAATTAAGCTTTTGAGCTGTAAAATCGTAAATCGTGTTTTTATGGCAAGACCATGCAAAAATTATACAGGTGGTCTTGTGAAATGGGAAAATCCATGACGTCATACTCACTGGAGTCACTCAAGATGGCCGCTACGTCAGTTGTGCCTAGCTTGAGATTTAGAAAGCGTTGCCGCTTTTCAAGCGTTTTTTTTTAAGTAGCCGAACACAACTTAGGGGGTCACCCTTTAATGTGAATTACACAATCATGTCGGTAAGGCAAAAAAAAAAGGAAAGGAGTTAAGGTTAGACGGGATTAACAGGGGGAAAAGCCTAAAATGCCGGTGCACGTTGAGTTTGAAACGTCGAAGGTCGCGTGACAATGTAAATACTGCTTCTGGTAATGCATTCCAGAGCTTCAGCCGCAGTTTTCTATAAATGGAACCAGAAAATCAGTATTTCCCGCAAATGACGAGAATTTGGCTCGAAATCTGACATCTTCAATCGAGAATGCATTTATAATGCAAATACAAATTCACTAATGTGGTACTGTCGTTATGTTGACAAGCTTACTGTGCGACATTGCTACTACCTATGTATTACGACCAGCACTTACCGCTCAGCATCCATCTATCGGAAAACGGCGGAGGCAATGTTGCACACCCTATAGGTACAAATTTGATTATTTTCTTAGAACTAGCTTGTATCTACTTAACAGAGATTCATTACGAATGCAACTACGTAAGTCGTATCAAAATCGGTCTACTAGTTTCGGTGATAGCCTGGAATTTAAGCAGTAGCGCTATTGAATGATTGGAAAGGATAAAAATCTGTAACAGTCAAATTTCCCGATTACCTTTCAGCATAATAACATAGCCTCTCAATAATTGTATGTATGGTACCAGTTGCTCAGCTTTCGTCATTTTTCGATCAGGAAAGCCAAAATTCTTTTGGGCAATAACGTCAGTCGGTATTGATATATCGGGAGTGAAAATTGAACCCGCCGTTTCCCAATAGATGGCGCCAGCAGTAAATGTTGGTCAATCATTGCGGATCAGAAACGTCACATGGTAAACTTTGGCATCTGTCAACAGCTCCTCATCATTAGATTTGTGAAGTGAGCGTCCCGGAGCACTTAAATAGGTTGAAGACGCGAAATTGGAGGCATTATTGGATGAAGATTCATGTCAAATGCAACAAAAACTTGCAGATTCATTGGGCGTGACTCAACAAGCCATTTCGCATCGTTTGAAAACCTTGGGAATGATGCAAAAGCAAGGAAATTGGGTGCCATATGAGTAGAAGCCAAGAAACGTCGAACAGCGTTTTTTCACATGCGAGCAGCTGCTCCAACGACAAATAAACTGCCAACTAGTCGGGCGAAAATTTATTATTCTTGGGATAAGTTGCGGATGAGTGGAAAGTCAATATGCAGGTTAGAGTGGTTAGGGAAGGCTAAGTGAAAGGGAATTCTTGGGCAGGGCTGTTATCAATTTAACAAAATTTCATTCGTTTCTGCAAGTTTGGGTTTTTATGAGCGGAGGAGGAGGGGTAATAGTAAGGGTGGTTGGATGTTAATAGCTTTTTAATTAATTGCTTGAATCACGTCCAATATTCTCTGTATAGAATGTGTTTCATAGACGAAGTTGCATAGAATTTTCATAAAATTCGGTGTATTTTACATTCACGAAACCGAACATTTGTATGGGAGGGGGTAGAAAAGATAAGGGAATCGTGAAATTTGATATGTAGTTTTATTTCGCTTCTCTTGTAAGGTGCTTGTATAAAATTTCAAGTTCGTAGCTTTTAGTTTGTTGGTTATTAGTTGATTTAATGAAATTGGTCGAAATCATAGTTTTGTATGGGAGGGGGTAGAAGGGCAAACGCGATTTCAAAACTATTAAAGCAACTTCATTTGAATTACTTCTATAAGTTTTTATGCAAAATTTAAAATTGATAGCTTTTAAGAGTTAGCTGATAACTGATTTCTTAAAAATGTTCGAAAAAATAATTTTGTATGGGAGTGGGTAGAGGAGGTAGGGGAATCGTAAAACTTGTGATGCAATTTTCTTTCTTTTCCGTTCTAAGGTGCTCGTACCAAATTTCAAGTTCGTAGCTTTTAATTTGTTGGTTATTAGTTGATTTAATGAAATTAGTCGAAATCATACTTTTGTATGGGAGGGGGTAGAAGGACAGGCGTGATCTCAAAACTTTTGACGCCATTTTATTTCAACTATTTTTTAAAGTTTGTGCAAAATTTCAAATTGACAGCTTTTAATAGTTAGGTGATACTTGATTTCTTGAAAATGGTCGAAAAAATAATTCTGTATGGGAAGGGGTAGAAGTTTTAAAGGTTTTCGACCAGTAAATATTTTGTACATTTAGGGATTTTTTTTAAATGCACTTCGCAAATTTTCAAGTTTCTACCTTAAAATTTCACTCAAAAATTTTCAGTTTATGTGTTTTTTTCAATTCACATCAAACACCTTGTGGACGTTAGACCGGGGGGGTCGGTTTATAACAATTATGGATCAAGTTATTATTATTTTTTTATGTACATCAAATAGACGTATTCACATGCAAAATTTGAACTTTGTATCTTTCACCTGAGCCCTAAAAAAATCAGTCAAAATTTTCGACATTTTTGCTTATCACCTCCCTCCCCTTACACCTCCCAATTTAAAATTTTTGCTCACCATTTCCCGCCACTACTATTATTTCAACACGTTATATTTTTTTTGTATTTGTCTAGTATGCCTTGATATACGTTTCAAGTTTCAATTACATAGCTTAAAAGATAATTGAGATATTCATTTTGAAGTGTTTTTCTTTGCACCCCCCCTTACCCTCCCGCTTTCAATAATTAGCCACTCTTTAAGCTGATTCTGATGGAACTATATGCCACCTTAATGGTCTCAAAAAATGAATTTTTTACAATAAGTAATTTCGAAGATATAATCATTTGAAAAAACAATTCGGCCGACAATTTGTTTTTAGCCCAACCCTTTTCGGACGCCAATGGAAAAAAAATTAAATTATTTTTAAAGTTTGTCCCACAACCTTCTTTATATCTCTACTGATTTTCAATTTTTTATCTGCATTTGTGGTGGAGATATTAGCAAGTGTAGTTTTCGACTTTTTCCCTCCTCCTGCCTCCCCCTTCCACCTAACACCCCCCAAAATTTAGAAAATAGAGATCACTTACCCAATCAACAATCCACCCAAAAACGAACATTCTACCTTTAACGGTCTCGGAGATATGAGTCCATATGTACGGCGTACAGCGGGACGGATTTTTTTTTTGCATTTTTAGGCTAATTTATTCACGAAACGCGAAAAAAAAAATTTCAGGGTAGCAAATTTTTTTTTTTTCTTGTGTCGATCACAATACTTTATTATTAGAATAATAAAGTAAAAATGAAGGGGTTTTTGCATCGCATCGGCACTGCCGATAAGAAGTAGATCCACTGCGATAATCCAAAGCGAAAAAAGTCATAAGAATACCGCGATCATCATCGACAGCCAAGCCCAGCATCCATAGCTCAAAAACCATACTGTGTATATGGGGGCACCAGCTCGGCGTGGTGTATTATGAGTTACTCAAACCGGGCGAAACCATTACTGGAGCTCTCTCAAGTACACAATTAATGAGATTGAGCCGAGCACTCAAGAAAAAACGCGCCCATTACTACTCCAGATACGACAAAGTTATTCTCCTACATGATAATGCTCGTTCGCATGCTGCGGTGCCGATCAAACCTATCTGGAAACCCTTAATTGAGAAGTCCTACCCCACCCGCCAAATTCACCAGATATTGCCCCGTCCAATTATCACTTGTACCGGTCGATGGCACATGACCTGTCTAAGTAGCGTTTTACATCATATCACTAAAAATTGGGTCGCTTCGTGGATAGCCACGAAAGATGAAGAGTTCTTCCGATGTGGTATCCGAATGCTGCCAGAAAGATGGGAAAAAGTAGTGGCTAGTGATGGACAATACTTTAATAAAAGGTAATAGACCGATTTTTTAAGCATCACTGGAATTACATATAGAAATAACCCTTTTCTGGGTAAGCACAGTAGCGATCAAATTAGGGAAATAGAATTTCACCATGGTACTTGATTTTCGATTGTAAATATTAATCACTAAAATAGGACGGATAAATAAAAGAAGAAGAAAAAAATATCAACTGATAAATAACATCATCCCAGCGCTAATATTTATTGAATTAAGTTTTCTTTAATTAAGTTCGTAAATGTGAACAACCCTTCAAATGTAATCTACCCCAGTTTTATCTTGTTCACGTTATTACGACTGCACTGTATATAGAATACATTTTTACCTTTATGTCAGGAACTAATTTCGACACCGGAATCGTTGAGGTGAACAACATACATTGTCGAGTTCGTTATTTATGTGATCACGATTGTATTTCTATTTATTTATTTTGTATTCGGTATTTCTATTGATAAATCGCGTTCAAACAAGACAATTAGAAACAATTTCCTAATTACAGTTATTGATAGCGTCTTACTTTATTCTTTTTAATTATTTTAGTACTTATCATTGCCTCTGTTGCGCTTATATAAACCGAAATTGGTTGAGCGCTCATGATTTGCACCAATAAACAAGCTGAAAGTAATTAATTGCTCCGAGTAATGCATTATCAAAAAGTCCATATGCTCTTGGGAAACGCTTAAATCTTGAAATTATCAGATTCAGTAAAACCGTCTTCGATTGAACTTCCATACCTCGTAAGGAGGAGAGTACGATAGATTTCGATTCTAGCAATTGGGGTTTGAATTTGTAAAAGCAAAAACAATCAGATTTTCACCATTCACGACTAAAATAAAATAAGTATGAAGTAAAATCTTATGGTTATAACGAAAGACAGCTACTCGCGCATATGCAATGATCTCTTTCAGCTCTGTATCTCTTTTTCAAAAGAACGTGATTGTAACTAATTTATCTTGTTGTATGTTTGCAGCTTTTTCCTTAAAGTCATGACATATACATTTTTCCTTTAGCTCTGTGATAGTGAATTCAATAAAAATCTATTTAAAGTTTTTAATTTTTTTACTCTGAACTATTGTGAACGCGGAAATTTCAACAATCGGTTTATAATTTATTTCTGCTTCTTTAAGGTCCTAGGATTCCAAAAAAAATGTATTGTGTGTTTTACGATAACTTGAGTAAATCTGAATCGAAAAGAGTTAGAGCGATCGCAAAAATCGGCCACATCGCCGGATAGATCACGAATGACAACCTGAAGCAAACGTTATCAGCAACTAAAAAAAATGCGTTGGTCCGATCGAAACCATTTGTATGAGAAAGTTGTAAACATTGGCTATAAACATTATTTTATTGTATATTCTTTAGATGGGATTTGAGATTGTGTTGTGTTTGCTCTAACGTTTGTAACGCTAAGAAATAATGCTCGCGCTCACCAAGGGTACAGAAATATTTGTTATCGCTCAAAAGCCTCGAAATAAGCAATAAAAAAAAAACAAATTTCCATTTTATAAATTCAAGTAAAGCATTTCCACTTCAAACATGAGGCCAACGACTTTGAAATTGAAAGAGAGCAAGGTGGTAAGAATGCTGATAAAAGTTCCAAAATCTTCAACTCCTTCTACCACCTCCCATACTAAGTCACGATTTCAAAAAGACAATGTTTCAATTTCCTTGAAAATTATGAAAGCTACACTAATTAATTTCAGCACGAAACATGTGCTCGTACTCAAAAATTATAAACCTCCACCGACTTATTTTACCACCTCCCATACAAAAGTTACAATTCACTAATCTAAAAGATTTCAGATGACATAATTTTCAATCATAATTGACGCGCTGAGAACTAGAGGGGTACAAATTCAAATTTTCCCTTTATAATTCTGGGATTTCATTTTTAAAAGTATGCATGAAACACAAACAACCAATTTACTTGTACTACTGATGTTAGTAGCTTGAGTGTCGTACATACTTGGGATCATTTCTAAAAATAGAGTTCCAGCATTATCAAGGAACAATTTGAATTTGCACTTGTGCCTCTCTGTTCTCAGCCCGTCCATTCTATATTTTGTGTTTCTTTCGTTTTGATACATGGTTGTCGAGGTAAATGACTTTTTTTAATTATATTCAAAACCAATTCGCCGTATTTGAAATCGTATCAAAAAAAAAAATTAAGAACGAAAATAAATATTTTTTTTAACATCACCTTTATACTTGCAATTCAATCCTCAAACGTGTTAAATTTGACTACGACCAAAAACTTCAACGGAAGATCCTCCAGAGTCCAAAAGGCTCAAGATCTTTCTGGTCTTTTGTAAAAACGGTCAACAATAATTTCATCTCTTCATCAACACCGCCACTCGTAGATGGTGAGCGTACCGTTGTCGATCCTGTTGAGAAAGCTAACCTATTGGCAGCAAGCTTTGCGAGAAACTCCACACTACCACCTTCAAACCAAAGCCCTCCTATCGCAACACCTTCTGGTTTTTCGCTGCCTTCGTTACATTTTCGCACTCGTCTCATTTCCAGGATTCTGCAACAGCTCAATATTCACAAGTCCGCTGGCCCTGATGGCATTCACCCCATTACCCTTAAAATGTGCTCCTCTTCTCTGGCTAAGCCACTTCGCAATCTTCTCCATCTATTTTACTCTTCCGGGTGCTTTCCACAATTGTGGAAAGTTGCGAATGTTCAGCCAATTCCCAAGAAAGGAAGCAAAGCGAACCCCGCCAACTACCGCCCAATAGCCATTACTTCAGTGCTCTCGAAAGTAATGGAAACTGCTGTCAATCGCAAAATCGTTCATTATCTCGAGGATAATCAGCTCATCCACGATCGCCAATACGGTTTCCGTTCTGGAAGGTCGACGGGAGATCTCTTGGTCTACCTGACGGAACGATGGAACTCTTGCTTACACAAATTCGGCGAAGGTCAAGTTCTGGCACTTGACATTGCAAAAGCTTTTGACAGAGTTTGGCACGAATGTCTCCTTGTTAAGCTCAAGGCCATTGGCCTCGATGCTTCCCTTACTCATTGGATTAAGAGTTTCTTGTCCACCCGCACTATACGAGTCGTATTAGATGGCGTTACTTCCGCCTCCTTCCCAATCAACTCCGGCGTCCCTCAGGGCTCTGTTCTATCGCCTACTCTGTTCTTGGTATTTATCAACGACCTTTTGTCTTCTACTCTCAATCCAATCCATAGTTTTGCTGATGACAGTACTTTAGATAACACCTTTGAATTTAACTCTGCTGCGGATTCTCACAAGCAAGCTGTTGCTTCCAAACGCAGTGAGTTAATCGGTTCGTTGAACTCCGACCTCCACTTAATCCTGGAATGGAGCAGGAAAAATAGAGTGGAGCAAAGTTCAGCGCTGCTAAAACACAGGCCTGTCATCTTTCCCATAAACGTGATGTTCCGGCGACGTCGTCCAATTTAGACTTTAATGGCGTACCAATTTGCTCTGTAAATGAGTTTATCGTATTAGGCGTAAAATTAAATAACCATCTTGATTGGAGCAAACATATCTTTGATGTTGCCCTGAATACCTCCAAACGCCTAGGTATTCTTCGCAAATGTAAAAAATATTTTACGCCTCGCGACTTAGCTACCATCTACAAGGCTTATATTCGACCTCGTTTAGAGTACAATTCGCATTTATGGGCTGGAGCTCCCAAAACTCGCCTTGCCCTGCTCGATGGAATCCAAAAACATGCGTTTCGACTTATTGGAGATGAAACTATTACGGTTTCTATTGACTCCCTCGAGCATCGCAGAAACGTCGGAGTACTCAGCATTTATTATCGGTACTTTCATGGTAAATGTAGTGCGGAACTTAGATCACTCATTCCTTCACTTTACACATTTCCCCGAAATACTCGTCAAGCTAAACGCGCGGACGAGTTTTCCGTCAAGCCTATTTCTACTCGTACAGTGAAATATAGACAGTCATTCATCTCTCGAACGTCCAGACTTTGGAATGCATTGCCGGCTAACGTTTTCCAAAGTCCAGTCCTTCAAGAATAATCTTCACCGTCATTTCCGTCTCTCTCCACCCTAATTTCCATAGTACACCCAAATTTTATCCACTTCCTTTACCGAATTAATTGTGCAATGCATTAAAGAGTGACCCCCTAAATTAAACTCGGTGCCTTAAAAAAAAGCAAGGAAAAATGCCACAAATCATTTTAGAAGAAATGTCATCTGTTTACGGGGACTCTTGCCCTGGAAAAACGATAGTTTATAAGTAGCATAGTTTATTCATGTAAGGCAGAGAGTCAATTAAAGATGATGAACTCTCGGACCGGCCGATTGAGGCCACTTTCTCAAAAATCGTCGAAAAAGTTTAGAAACTTGTTCTCGAAGATGTTCGTTTGAAGACGAAGCAAATTGCAAAAATGGTTGGAGTATCAGATACAATTTTGAATATCCTCCACGATCATCTCTGCATGTCGAAAGCCAACGCAAGATGGTTAGGCTCTCAGCAGTTCAGATAAAGCAGTGCGTCGAGTATTCATGCAAGTTTTTAGATGTCTATAGCGAGAAAAGGGATGAAATTTTGACCCGGATTGTTACAGAAGACGAAACTTGGGTTCATCATTATGAGCCTGAATCAAAGCAGGGGTCAATTCAGTGACTCTGTAAAGGCGCTTCACCCCCAACAAGTTCAAGGTCTCACAATCCGCCGGAAAAATCATGGCCACAATTTTTTGGAATTCAGAGGGGGTTTTTATGATCGACTATAAAGAAAAAGGATAAAATATCACAGGGGGATACTATGCCAATCTGCTACAAAAATTAAAGGATGTCAATAAAGAAAAAACAAGAGGAAAGTGTACTCAAGGTGTGCTGCTTTTGTTCGACAACGCACCTGTTCACAAGAGCCAGGTTGCAATATTAAACCACCTCTCTTATAATCCAGTTCAGGCCCCTTCCGATTACTATTTGTTCCTAAAACTGAAGGAAAAACTTCGGGGAAGAAAATTTACAAACGATTAAGAGATGAATTCGGCAATTTAAGCCTATTTTGAAGGCCTTGATAAAACATTTTTTAGAAGGAATTATTGAATTTTGTGAGAGATGTGATAAATGTATTAGGCTTAAGGGAGAATATATTGAAAAATGGTGCACTTTTAAAAATTTCAAACCGTTATGTCTCAATATCCAATGCAGGTATTAAGTTGAAATTGCGCGAGGTGTTTCATTAGTAATGAAAAAGCGCGGAAACTGAAAATTTTTGATTGAAATTTTACGCTAGAAACTTGAAAACTCTTTACAAAAGTTTTTTTTCGACTATTTCTTGTGAAATCGATTATCACCAAACCACTAAAAGCTATCAAATTTAATTTTGCACAAAAATATTAAAAATAACGTGCATACAAAACGATTTCCATCAATTTCAATAAATCAACAAATAAACAACAAATAACAAACAAATTATAAGCTACAAACTCGAAATTTTGTACGAGCAACTTTCAAGAGAAACGAAATAAAACTGCATCACAAATATTACGATTCCCTCACCTCCTCTAGCCCTTCACATACAAATGTCTGAATAAAAAACACAGAATTTCATTGAAATTCGTGATTCATTCACTCACCCTTTACATCACCACACCCCGAATCCTCGTCCACACAAACCGAAATTAGCGTAAATAAACGAATGAAATATTGATTACATGTACTGAAGCTATTGATCGTAATAGCATTTAAGCGTAAAATAGTTGACATGCCCAAGAACCCCTATTCACTTAGTTTCTTCTATCCGTCCTAACTTTCACATTGAATTCCCACGCATCCTCAACTTGTCCCAAAAATAATAATGTTGCGCCAGACTTGTTGGAAAATTTTTTGATTATAGAGGGGAGAAGAATGATAACGCAAACATGAAATGAGGAAGATTCCAATGCACAAGAAAATATGTTATCTCAAATTCTTTAGAATATGGAATAGTGGCATTTTTATGGAAGATGGTAAAAGGGGTAGGCGATTTCACTAATTTTGACACCACCATTGCTATTTCTAAATTCTTTACTAATTTTCAAGCAGATAGCACTCAAAGACAAAAGTCATTTTTTCAAATTTATAATGTATGAATAATTTATATGATTGACTACCTGAAGGAGGACGCTTAAATTGATATTTTTTTGAAAATATGTTGCCCTTATTAGAAAAGAGATTCCAACCAAATTTGGTGTTCCAAACTTAACAACTTTGAAAAAAAAATGTACGTAAAGTACTTGCCAATATCGTGCATTTGTATGGGAGGTGGTAGATGAAGTAAGCGGAATGCAACTAAACTATTCAACGTTGATGGCATTTACATCAGCATATTTTTACCAAATTAACGAGTCAATAGCGATTATTTTACAGAAAAAAAAGTTTTTGATTTTATATCTAGCATTTTCAAAAAAAAATTGCATGCAAGAGAGTAAAAGAAGAAAGGGAATTTTTCCCTTTAACGAACTTAAAATTACTTGTTTTCTAGACATGGTAAAATTTCACCTCGATAGCTCAAAGCATTCGAGAGTTATTGTATCGCGAAACAGACGTTTACTTGGATTCGAGGTTCATGAGTGACAGCAAACATTTCTGTATCCTTGGCGACTCTGTACGAGCCGAGCCGTTTTCCTAAGCTTTAAATAGTTTAGAGCAAACCCAATATGCACTTAGATTTTATCTAGAGTATAATTATAGTTGTGTTTCGTTCTAAAATATGTTCATTTTCTCATCATAATTTCTGCTATGGCCTTATGAGCTTATTTCCATAAAAGGAGAGAAAAGGTCGCAGTGCTCTGATTTCCGTATAAACTGCGAATATAACAGGGGAAAACTGCGGGCTCATGATATAATGTTTTACTTTGCATTCAGCCTACGGAGCTCTCATTATCACACTAGCCCTGACCTTACGCGCTCAATTAATTTGAAAATTAACAACTCTCACTTTTCGTATTCAATATATGCATTCATTTTATGCTATACATTTAGAAGTAACATCGAAAGAATCTTATACAGATTACGGAACAAAAAATTATATATCACGTAATTTAATAGCTATTTCTTTAATGATGATGCGACCACCAACGTTAAAGAAAATTCTCTTAGATCCGCACTCGACACATCAAGTGAAAGTAAAAGTAAATATCTAAAACAAAAAATAATACGATTACTACTGATGATTAACGTCTAACGTTATTTCGACAGTTGTAGTTTGGTCACTGCTGTAGAATCATGAGAAAATTTAAGAAATTTAACTGATTTCTGTCCCGGATTACAAAACTATGCGACTCTCTCGGCCAAAGTTTCAAGGATATCAAGTGTCTGATTTTAAATACATTTATAATGTAATTCTGGCGGGTTCGTATCCAGTCGAGATGATCATGATTCGGTTTTACGGTCAACCTGTCGAAATGTACTTCAACTTTGTTGATATACCTCATTTTTTTTTACTCTCGAGTTTTGCTGCTGTATCTTGCCAAGGTTAAACTTAAGATATCATTGCTAAGCTAAACGTGATGAAGAAAAAAATATATATAAATCAAAACCTACCAGAAGATATTAAAATGCCTGTAATGTGTCTCCGGTTTAAGTTAAGCCTCTTTTGAGTTTTTACTCCTTTTTTGGAATTTGTTTCATTATCGTACGAACGAAATCGGAAATTTATTTATTTTTTGCCGAAATACACTTTGCAATTGCTTATGTTTAGAGCTCTTTGTGTGTGGTAAATTAAAACTAGTTCTTTGCAAGATATATATTTAACCTATCCACATATCATAGAAAACTTGTTTTTTATTCGTAATAATCTCAAGATTTGATTAGATCAGTAATTATCGTCACTTTCGGAAATTCGTTAAATGTTTTGTTTCAATCTTTTGGTGCTTTTGTTCCCATCATTAAACTCGTTTTTTTACATTGTTAATGGAAAAAAGGTATTAGGTATACCTAGTATGTTGTTAGTTTCCAGAAAGGTAGAAGATAATTTATTTATCACATCTTTAGATCTTGAAATATTCTTTGAAAAGAAAATCGTACAAAAATTAGGTCTTTTAAAATCAGGTGATGAAAAAAGAGGCAATTTTAGACAAATGCGACTGTGATCTACACTAACATTACTGGTGACTTCCAGTATGACTCTTGTCAAATTTTCGGACAGTAAAAATTTCCTAGTGCCCAGTTCTGTCTTCCTGTCTTCGACAAGATGCAAAATTTTTCGACAGTATATTTATGCTCCAGATGAAATCTGAGAGTGTGTATATTGTGTTTGCCTTACCGGTTGTAACGCTAAGAAATTATGCTCGCATAGAGCCGTCAAGGGTACAGCAATTCTTGTTGTCGCTCAAGAATCTCGATTCCGAGCGACCATCTATCTGTCTGTCCGTCTGTCTACAACATTACTCTCAAATGCTATGGTTCCGAGCGACCATCTATCTGTCTGTCCGTCTGTCTACAACATTACTCTCAAATGGTATGAGTCGTGCTGAATTTTTATATCATTTTTAACAAAATAGAAACGTTAAGTTCGGCTACATCGCCCCAATCTTTCTACCACTCCCATACAAATTTCATGAAATTTCGAAATTATAAGAAATTGATTTTTCTTCGAAACTATTTAAGCTATAGACTTGAAATTTGGGTCAAAGTATAATGATGTATGTATTATCAACATCATAAAAATTTATCCAATCCCCTTACTCCTTGTACACCCCTCTCCCCTAATACAAATAGAAAATTTTAAAAATTCATTGACACTAGTACAGCTAAGAAAAACGTATTTTTGCCAGAATTAATTTTGTTATAATTGCAGTAAGTTTCGAAAAAACAATCAACTTCAATCTTGCTTCTTCTACACAATCCCATATAAATTTCATGAAATTTTGAACTTCCAATTAAATTATTTTTTTTTCGAAACTGTCAAAGTCTTGATGACTTGAAGTGTTGTAGAAAGTATAAAATAGAAATATCATTAACGCCGAACAATTTTGTTTTGATCCGAATACTCCTTCTATCTCCTCCCATGTTGAATATTTAAAATCCTATGGTCTGAAGTAGGAGAGGATCAAATGAGATTCTACGTGAGTTTCCCTGGGCTGTTAGAATGGAAAAGAAACCACGTGTAACTAACCTAAAAAGAAATCTTGTTCAACAAAATTAGCTTTGCTGAATCTCGCGAATGAGTTTTGTTTTGGAAGAGATTAAAGAACTACGATACACAACAGAATGGCGACGAGTGATGAACAAACTACGGCAGTGATGGCGAGTCAAATACAAGCTTCGTTCACGGTAGAAACGTACAACGCAGCGACTTCCCAATGGGGGAGATGGGTAAAAAGGCTGGAAGTAGCTTTTACCTTATTCAACGTTCCGGAGAATCTCAAGGTAGCGTATCTGTTACACTATATGGGTCCGGAATCCTATGACATCTTGTGCGATAAGTTGTCACCGGAGGAGCCCGACAAAAAGTCATACGCAGAGATTGTGGAATTGATGAAAAGCTTCTACAACCCAGCACCGGTAGAAATTTCTGAAATGTACCGGTTCCAATGCAGAAAACAACAGGAAGGTGAGACAGTTCAAGATTTTTTACACGCGATCCAAAAATTATCAATCAATTGCGGACTTGGAGCATTTCTAAAAACCGCCCAAAGAAATCAATTCGTCTTCGGGTTGCGATCAAAGCGAATCCAACGGAGGCTCCTCGAAGTCCGAGACTTGGAGCTCTCTAAGGCGGTAGATGTAGCAGTATCGATGGAGTTGTCGAAAACGGACGCCAACTGGCTAAATAACACCAAACAACCGAATTCGGTGTCGGTTATTAAAATTAGTGATAAGCAAAAAAAATTCAATTCTAACCAAAAAAATTTCAATCATAATACAAAAAGAGAAAACACTAAAAAATTAACATGCTATAGATGTGGAGGTGGTTGGATGGGTATAGACAGGGTAGGCATCTGATCGGCGTCATTAGGCGACACCCAGTGTTGTAACTGTCATATACACATCAATTGTGCTCATCATACCTCCTCGTGGTAGCCACCGGATCCTGGTCTTGTCCATCCGGACTTGACTTGCTGAACTGATGGGCGCGAGTGCTAATGAAACAGAAAAATTCTAGCACTATAATAATATGGCCCTCCAAGTTGGGGGTTGGGCGATGTGTTAACAACTCATCCTCGGAAAAAACACACCCGTTTCGAAACCTGAAGCAACGCCTCGGATTGATTCAACGGCAACGACCACGCAAACGAAAAATGGACTATTCCTTCGGATCTTGGAACGTGCGATCCCTGTACAGAGCAGGAGCAGTGAGAGAGCTTCTGGAACAGGCAGTCAAATAGAATATAAACATAGAAACTAAATTATTAGGTAACGAGATTAATGACTTAAGATCGCACACAATTTTCAAAAGTGGGAAATCATCGGGAAGCCGGGAATTTGGAGTTGCGTTTATCGTCGACAAGAAGTTTAAACACCAAGTTACCAACTTCAAATCCGTCAATGAACGATTGTGTGCAATCCGCATCAAAACAAGTTTTTTTAATGTTTGGCTTATTAATGTCCACGCCCCAACGGAAGACAAAGACGACGAAGTTAAAGACGATTTCTACAGCACCTTAGAATTAACATTCGACTCCCTTCCGTCGAATGATATTAAAATAGTATTAGGTGACTTTAACGCGAAAGTGGGCAAAGAAGAAGCATACATAGGGACAATTGGAAGGCATAGTCTCCATGATATTAGTAACGACAACGGCCAGAGGCTGACTGATTTCGCCAGCAGCAAAAACCTTATTGTAAGCTCGACATGCTTCCCGCATCGTGACATTCATAAGAGAACGTGGGCTTCACCCGACGGAAGAACATTCAATCAAATAGACCATGTTCTAATAGAGAAAAGGACGGCCTCCTGCATTCTCGACGTGCGTACATGTCGAGGGGCTAATTGCGACACAGACCACTATTTGGTAAAGACCAAGTTTCGATTTCGAATCGCAAGCCGAGGACACTCAAAAATACAACCGGTTCCTAAATTCGACATAGGAAAACTCAAAAACGATAAAATAGTTGCGAAATATGCGTTAGCCTTGGAGAGGCACTTCGCGACAATGCTGAATACCACTGTCAGCATGCCAATAGAAGAAATGTGGCAAAAAATCAAAGATGGCATTACATCTGTCGCAGAGGAGGTGATAGGACAACAACCCCGGCGCAAAAGAAATGATTGGTTCGACAAAGAATGCCAAGATGCCTTAGAACGAAAAAATGAAGCTTACAAAATATTAACGGAACGGCCGTCACGAGCCAAACAAGACAAGTACAAGGATCTTAGACGATTTGCAAACAAAATATGCAGACAAAAAAAAACGGAAGTACAATAATGACGAAATTAAAAACATGGACGAACAATTTAAATTACACAACACAAGAGCCGCGTATTCCCTTGTCAAAAGGATGAAAGAAGGTTACAAACCGAAAAAGACCCTATGCAAGGATGCGGAAGGAAACATTATAAGTAACGCGGAAGATATAAAACTAAGATGGGCACAATATTTTGAACACCTTCTTAACCCGAGCCCATCACCTACACGAACAGCAGCAGCAGATACAATAGCAGGTATAACTGATGTAACAGCTGATGAAGGATCCGCTTTGAGTCCTCCCACACTCGAAGAAGTAAAAACAGCCCTAAGGAACCACCCAAACAACAAAGCGCCGGGCACTGATCAAATCCCAGCTGAACTTCTGAAAGCCGGCGACACCTGCATAGCGCATCTCCTACATAGATTAGTCGCGGACATATGGACGCAGGAAATACTTCCTGAAGATTGGCGCAAGAGCATCATATGTCCAATTTATAAAAAAGGTGACAAACTCTGCTGCGAAAACTACCGAGGAATATCTCTGTTGTGTACGTCTTATAAGATTTTGACGAAAATTCTAGAAAAGAGAATTAAGCCCTATGCTGATAAAGTAATTGGTGAATACCAAGGCGGATTTAGAGCTGGACGCTCAACCACGGACCAGATATTCTCAGTTAAACAGGTGCTGGAAAAGTGCTGGGAATATAATATTGATGTGCACCAGATATTTGTTGACTTCAAACAAGCATACGACAGTATCGACAGGCGCGTACTGTATAAAATCATGTTGGAGTTTGGAGTCCCACCGAAACTGGTTCGACTGACAAGAATGACAATGACTGAGTCTTTGTCACAAGTCAGAGTAGAAAACGATCTGACTTCCAGTTTTAAAACAGACAGCGGCCTTAAACAAGGTAACGGCCTCGCACCAATGCTTTTCAACTTAACACTCGAATATGTTGTTCGGAAACTTCCCGTTGACACCAAGGGAACACTATGCTTCAAATCCACACAACTCGTAGCATATGCCGACGACATAGATATCCTTGCAAGATCTCTGGAGAGTGCTAAGGAAGTATTTATAAACCTTGACTCGGTAGCAAGGGAAGTTGGACTACGCATTAATGAAAACAAAACAAAAATTATCACGCAAACTAGGAAAAAGACGCCAATCAGACAAAATATTACAGTAGGAGACTATAACCTAGAAAACGTAGACAACTTCATATATCTAGGGGCAAATCTATCGAAGGATGGAAGCGAACCCATCGAAATTAAAAGAAGGATAATGATGGCAAACAAGACTTATTATTCGGTACTTCCAATAATCAAAAACAAGAACGTGCACAGGAAAACAAAACTTAAGCTATACAAAACAATCATAAGACCTGTGCTATGCTATGGCAGCGAAACGTGGACATTAACTCAGGCGTCCGAAAAACGACTTAACACCTTTGAAAGGAAGGTCCTCAGAAGAATCCTCGGACCTGTGAGGGAAGACTCGATCTGGAGAATACGATACAATAGAGAATTGTATGCCATCTTCGACAATCCAGAAGTGTCAACCCTCATAAAATTTAAAAAATTACAATGGGCTGGTCATGTGGAGCGGATGGATGACGGAAGAATTCCCAAACGCACACTAAAAGGGAAAGTCAACGGACAAAGACCGGTCGGAAAACCACGAAAGCGCTGGGAGGATTCGATTGACGCAGACAGCAAATCACTGCTAAGATTTTCAAACTGGAGGACGCGGTCACTGAACCGAGATGGATGGAGGCAAAGCATTCAGGAGGCCAAAGTCCGATTTGGGCTGTAGCGCCATCGTAAGTAAGTAAGTAGATGTGGAGATGGGACACATCTAGCCAATAAATGTGATAAAATAAATCAAATATGTAGATTTTGTAAAAAGAAAGGTCATATTATGAAAGTGTGTACAAATGCGCTAAATGTGCATGGTATTGATGTACAGGAGATCTGTCAAATTGCATATTCAGATAAATCGAGTCGCGATAAATTTTACATTACGTTATAAGTAGAAAAGAAAGACTTAAAATTTGAAATAGATTCCGGATCAGCGGTTTCTATTATACCACTACATTATTTTAAAAATTTTTTTCCTAAAACTAAATTGAACCCTACTGAAATACAATTAGTGTCGTATTGTAAAACAAATTTAGAAGTTTGCGGGTTAATTAATGTGACTGTAAGTTATAAAAATAGTAAATGTAATCTTAACTTATACGTGGTAAATGGTGGTACGTCAATCTTGTTGGGTCGGGAATGGATACGAGGACTAAAAATACAATTATACTCCGTGAATAACATTGAAGGTCTGTCTGTTTCGAATTTGATCAATAGGTACAGAGATCTATTTGATAATAAAATAGGTAAAATTGAGAGCTTTAACGCTTCTTTACATCTGAAACCTTCTAGTAAACCTGTTTTTATGAAGGCACGTCCCATACCTTTTGCTATTTTACCAAAAGTAGAAAAAGAAATTGAAAATTTAGTTCAGCAAGGCATTCTGGAAAAGGTAAATACTTCGGAATGGTCATCGCCGATTGTGCCAGTACAAAAGGCTAATGGAGACATACGTATTTGTGGGGATTACAAACAAACACTTAACCCAAACTTACAAATGGACGAGCACCCCCTACCAACAATTGATGAACTTTTTTCTCAAATGGCAGGTGGCGAAAAATTCAGTAAAATTGATTTGAATAAAGCGTATCTTCACTTAGAAATTAAAAACGAGATGAAGGACTATTTGACATTGAACACACCTAAAGGCTTATTTAGATGCAATCGCCTAATGTTCGGAGTTGCTAGTGCTCCAGCAATTTGGCAAAGGGCCATGGAAAAAATATTGCAAATATTGTACATCTGTATTTATAGATGATATAAAAGTTACAGGACGTTATACAATATCCCACTTAAAAAATTTAGAAGAAGTTTTTAAACGCCTACAAAACCATAATTTGAAAATTAATTTAGAGAAGAGTAAATTTCTGGTAGATGAAATAGGTTATTGCGGGTATTCAATAAATAAAGAAGGAATCCATAAAACTAAAGAAAAAGTTGAGGCTTTCAAAAATGCCAGAACCATGAAACAAAAGCGAAATAAAAGCTTTTGTAGGGCTAGTACAATATTATACAAGATTTTCAAATCAATTGAGTACGATTCTATATCCTTTAAATGCTTTGACTCACAAAGATGTTCCTTGGGAATGGAGGGCTGAACATCGAAGAGCGTTCGAAAAGGCTAAGCAGATAATGCAATCTGATTTGGTTCTAGTTCACTATGATCCGAAATTACCATTGGTGCTAGCAACCGATGCTTCGTCATATGGAGTAGGTGCCGTTTTGAGTCACATATGTGCAGATGGAGTAGAAAGACCTATAAAGATGGCCTCACAAACTCTAAATGCTACTCAGGCAAAGTATTCTCAAATTGATAAGGAGGCTTACGCCATTATATATGGAGTAAAAAAATTCTATCAATACCTAGTCCTGCCATAAGTTCTGTCCCATAATTTCTCACATTGGCAACAACTTTATTTTATGAGTGACATTTCAATATCGGCCAGTTTTATAAACGTCATAATGTTGTTGACAGTTGATGGTCATTTAAAGTGTGTTCGTTAACGTGTGAAGATGGAATGGGGTGTAATAGAAAACCGAACTGCAGTGATTGCACTACATAAGTGTGGAAAATCCGCGAGTGAAATTTTCAAGTTGTTGTGCCCGTTAAAAATAACGCAAAGATTTGTGTATCGTGCGATCCAGAGATATAACGCGATCCAGACTATTGAAGATCGACCTCGTTCTGGACGTCCGCGTGATGTACGTTCTTCTGCTGCCATCAAAGCGGTCGAGAGTCGAATTCGTCGAAATCCGCTTCGTAAACAACGAATCATGGCTCGAGAGATGAACATCTCCACCCGAAGTATGTCTCGCATCATAAAATCTGACCTCGGGATGAGTGCCTTTCGACGATCAACGGGACATTTGCTGACTGAGCAGTTGAAGCAAATTAGGAGCACCAGATCGAAAGAGCTCCTTCGGCGGTACGGCAACAACAAACATCGAGAAATTTTATTTACCGATGAAAAAATTTTTACGGTGGAGGAACATTTCAACCGCCAAAATGATAAGGTGTATGCCCACAGCTCCATAGAAGCCCGAGAAGTTGCCACTAGGGTACAGCGAGGACATCATCCAGCATCAGTCATGGTATGGTGGGGTGTCAGCTACGAAGGGGTCCCCGAGCTTCATTTTTGCGAAAAAGGCGTAAAAACTGCAGCGAAAAATTATCAAACGGACATCCTGGAGGGATGTGTGAAGCCGCTGAACTCTACGCTATTCAACAATCGACATTGGGTTTTCCAGCAAGATTCTGCGCCAGCCCACAAAGCTCGAACCACACAAGCGTGGTTGGAAACCAATATTCCACAGTTTATAAGGGCGACGGAATGGCCTTCTGGGAGCCCAGATTTGAATCCCCTGGACTACAAACTGTGGGCGGAGTTAGAGTCCATGGTGTGCACGAGACGACACCCAAATATCGGGAGCCTTAAGCGATCTTTGACAGAAGCAGTAGCTAATTTTCCGCTAGAAACAGTGCGTACTGCTATCGATGACTGGCCCAACAGATTAAAGAGCTGTGTTAAGGCTAAAGGCGGCCACTTTGAATAATTTGTTGCTTATTTTACTTCCATTAGTATGCCAAAATAAAATATATTTTCCTTTGTCAAAAACTCTTTTTCATTTATACAAAAATTGCCCATATACGTGTGACAGAACTTATGGCACGACTAGGTATATTTTCGGAAATAAGTTCACCTTATATATAGATCATGCTCTCTTGGTGCAAATTTTTTCAAAAAATAAAGGGCTACCAGTACTTACAGCCACTAGAATGCAACACTATGCTATTTTTTTGCAAGCTTTTGATTTCGACATTAAATATAAAAAGTCTAAAGATAATGCTGACGCATTATCCCGACTTCCATTAAGAATAGAAGATCAACATAGCTTAGATGAACCAGATATTTTCGAAATTAAACAGATCGAAACCCTTCCAGTCGATATTGAAACTTTGGCAATGGCCACTGCTTTTGATGCTTCTCTTAAGCACCTCCTGCAAGGTTTAAAAACTGGAAAAGCGGTTAAAAGTCATGATCGTTTCAGTATAGATCAAACCGAATTCACATTACAAAGTGATTGTATTGTACGAGGGCTTCGCGTAGTCATTCCACAGTCGTTACAAAAAAAAGTTTTAGATGAACTACATACTACGCACTTCGGTATTGTAAGAATGAAAAATTTAGCACGAAGTTATTGCTGGTGGCTTAATATCGATAAAAGTATCGAGTCATTAGTGAATAATTGCTATGAATGCCAAAAACTTCAAAACAATGCTCCTAAAGTTACTGCTCACCCCTGGGAAAACGCAAAATATTCATTTGAACGAGTTCACATAGATTTTGCGGGACCATTTAATGGAACATATTATTTTCTAATGGTCGACGGCTTTTCCTGATGGCCGGAAATTCATTTAATGAAAACAATTACAACCGATACTACAATTGAAATTTGTAACAAAATTTTTGCATGTTTCGGGGTACCAACAGTAATGGTATCTGATAATGGAAGCCAATTTACATCTTACAAATTCCAAAACTATCTAAAGTCGTTAGGTATACAACATAAACTTACAGCAGCATACCACCCCGCTATAAATGGTTTAGCGGAAAGGATGGTACAAACCTTAAAAAAATCGCTACGGGCTATGAGGGTAAAACAACGTTCTCGTTCGGATGAACTGAATAAATTATTACTACAATATCGTAAAATGGTTCATACGACAACGGGGGAAAGTCCAGCCAAATTAATGTTCGGACGCGATATTCGAACAAAAATCGATTTGATTCTGCCATGCTCACAAACAAATCATGATAGGTATACGCGGAAAAAGGAAGAAGTTCGCGAATTCTCGATCGGTGCAAGAGTCGCAGTTCGGGACTATATCGAAGAAAAGTGGAAATTTGGAAAAGTTTTTAAAAGAATGGGTTTACTTCACTATAAAATTCAACTGGATGATGGAAGACGATCTGGTAGAATACGCCGACCGCCTAATAGATTACAATACAAATAAAAAAATAAACTGCCAACAAGTCGGGCGAAACTTTATTATTCTTGGGACAAGTTGCGGATGAGTGGAAAGTCAATATGCAGGTTAGAGTGGTTAGGGAAGGCTAAGTGAAAGGGAGTTCTTGGGCAGGACTGTTGTCAATTTAACAATATTTCATTCGTTTCTGCAAGTTTGGTTTTTTATGAGGGGAGGTGGAGAGGTAATAGTTAGGGTGGGTGGATGTTAATAGCTTTTTAATTAATTGCTTTAATCACGTCCAATATTCTCTGTATAGAATATCAGTTTCATAGACGAAGTTGCATAGAATTTTCATAGGATTCGGTGTATTTTACATTCACGAAACCGAACATTTGTATGGGAGGGGGTAGAGAATATAGGGGAATCGTATGCAGTTTTATTTCGCTTCTCTTGTAAGGTGCTTGTATGAAATTTCAAGTTCGTACCTTTTAGTTTGTTGGTTATTAGTTGATTTAATGAAATTGGTAGAAATCATAGTTTTGTATGGGAGGGTGTAGAAGGGCAAGCGCGATTTCAAAACTTTTAAAGCAACTTCATTTGAGTTATTTTTATAAGTTTTTATGCAAAATTTGAAATTGATATCTTTTAAAAGTTAGGTGATAACTGATTTCTTAAAAATGCTCGAAAAAATAATTTTGTATGGGAGGGAGTAGAGGAGGTAGGGGAATCGTTAAACTTGTGATGCAGTATTCTTTCTTTTTTATTGATAGATGCTCGTACAAAATTTGAAGTTCGTAGCTTTTAATTTGTTGGTTATTAGTTGATTTAATGAAATTGGTCGAAATCATACTTTTGTATGGGAGGGGGTAGAAGGACAGGCGCGATCTCAAAACTTTTGACGCAATTTTATTTCAACTATTTTTAAAAGTTTTTATGCAAAATTTGAAATTGATAGCTTTTAAAAGTTAGGTGATAATTGATTTCTTAATAATGGTCGAAAAAATAATTTTGTATGGGAGGGGGTAGAAGTTTTAAAGGTTTTCGACCAGTTAATATTTCGTATATTTAGGGATTTTTTTTAAATGCATTTTGCAAATTTTGAAGTTTTTACCTCAAAATTTCACTCAAAAATTTTCAGTTTATGTGTTTTTTTCAATGCACATGAAACACCTTTTGCACGTTAGACCGGGGGGGTCGGTTTATAACAATTATGGATCAAGTTATTATTATTTTTCTATGTACATCAAATAGAAGTATCCACATGCAAAATTTCAACTTTGTATCTTTCACCAGACCCCTAAAAAAATTACTCAAAATTTTCAACATTTTTGCTTATCACCTCCCTCCCCTTACACCCCCCAACTTAAAACCAAAATTAGCCATTATATAGTTCTGCAATCTGACAAATTTTCGATTTGATATCTGTACTAGTTTTTGAGATATAAGGATTTGTAATTTTGAAAAGTGCGCCATTTTTTAAATGCTCCCCATTTCCCCCCACTAGTATTATTTCAAGATGTTATTTTTTTTGTATTTTCCTAGTATAGCTTAATATAAATTTTAAGTTTCAATTACATAGCTTAAGAGATAGTTGAGATATTCATTTTTAAGTGTTTTTCTTTGCACCCCCCCTGACCCTCCCCCTTACAATAATTAACCACTCTCTAAGCTGATTCCAATGGAAGTATATGCCAGCTTGACGGTATCAAAATATGAATTTTTTACGATAAGGAATTTCGAAGATATAATCATTTGAAAAAATAATTCGGCCGATGATTGGTTTTTAGCCCCCCCCTTTTCGGACGCCAATGGATAAAAAAATTAAATTATTTTTAAAAGTTGTTCCACAAACCCCTCTATATGTGTGTTGAGTTTCAGTTTAATAGCTTTTACCATGGTTGAGATATTTGAATTCGTATTTTTCGGCTTAAGGGCTCCCCCCGCCTCCCCCTGAACTCGTACACCCCCCAAAATGGGTATCCGCCTGAGATTTGCAACTATCTACAATCCCCCCAAAAATGAACTTTCTATCTTGAAGGGTTTGGGAGTTAATGTGTTTACGGCGGACGGCGTACAGACAGACGGATTTTTTTTTTTGCATTTTTAGGCAAATTTAGTCATGAAACGCGAAAAAACAAAATTTCAGGGTAGCAAATTTTTTTTTTTTTCAAGTCCATCACAATACTTTATTATTAAAATAATAAAGTAAAATATATAGATTGTAATACGAATATTGTATGAATTTTTTAATTTTTTTTTCTTAAAATTGTTAAACTAAAATGTAAAAGAACTGAATTATTTTTTTAAGGAAGGAAGGAAATGTTGAATATTTAAAATCCTATGGTCTGAAGTAGGAGAGGATCAAATGAGATTCTACGTGAGTTTCCCTGAGCTGTCAGAATGGAAAAGAAACCACGTGTAACTAACCTAAAAAAAATTTTGTTCAATAAAATTAGCTTTGCTGAATCTCGCGTATGAGTTTTGTTTTGGAAGAGATTAAAGAACTACGATACACAACATCCCATATAACTGCATAAATGGTAAATGAATTAAATCGATTTCCCTTAAAAATATAAAAGTAAAAACTTAAAATTTTACCAGAATAAGTCCCTTAATAATTTTAATAATGCTGAAATAAATTACCAACTTCGCTTCACTCCTTCTACCACCTCCCATACAAATATCCATATCATAAATTAAAGAAAAGCATTTCTCCTTCGAACATATGAGAGCTATCGACTTTCAAAATGAAACAAAGCATGTTGCTAAGGATGTTGATAAGCAGTTTCTTTTTTCTAAAACCCTCCACTTCATCTGCTACCTCCAATACAAATGTCCCAATTTCAGGAAAACTATGTACAATTTCTTTGAAAATAATGAAAACTACAAATTTTAAATTCAGCACGAAACATTTCGCATGGCACGTGCGGTGTCATATACAAAAATTACAAACCTTCCCTCTCCATTTACCACCTCCCATACAAAAGCCACTATTCACTATTCGAAAGAATTTGAGATGACATACCTATTTTCCGGTACATTCAACTCTTTCCATTCTTCATGTCTGAAGATCGATTATAGAGGATACTCCAGACATTAATTTCATCCTTCGGGTCAAGTTCCTATACATACATACATACATACTTTGAGAATCCTTAATAAAGTGGAAGAGTTGAGAAAAGTATTACATCGTAACTGGCAAAAATCTTTATCACCAAAAAAAGCTTTGGGTCTGGAAGCGATCAAACTACATACAAAATTCAAAATATTCACTTATTCAAGAAAAAAATCCATGGATTGCACATTTTCATCTTTATGTCGAAAGACAAATTAAGGACAATGTTCTAGCGGATGATTTTGTCTTTGACGTCGATTTTCTATCTGGTCGTTGTACTATGAATTTTGGCGATTTTAAATAGGTTCCACTGATCAGAAGTTGAGAACGCGTTGTACCAAAATGTTAAAATTTTGCACACGTCATATTTGACAAAAAAATAAGGTCAAGCTGATTAATGGGCGAAATCACTCCACCTCTTCTACCCCCTCCCATATAAAATGACTGATTCTCAAAAATTTACAATAATCAAATTTTACTGAAAACTATGAAAGCTTAAAATCTGAAATTTATAAATAAATAAATGTCTAATCTATGGTATAAAAATTATACGAACCCCCACTTCTTCCACCACCTCCCATACAAACTGCTCTTTTTCATGAAATATCGGGAGTACAAATTGAAACCCGTTTCCCAATAGATGGCGTCAGCGAAAAATGCTGAACAACAATGGAGGATCAGAAACGTCACATGGTAAACTTAGGCATCTGTCAACAACTCCTCATAATTAGATTTGTAAAGTTTTATAGGTGTCATATACTTTTTTGTGCGTGAATATGTCGAAGTTTAAACCAAATAAGCGCCATTTGAGGGAAGTTTTGCCTTTTGCATTCAATTCAAAAAAATCTGCGGCTGAGGTGCGTTGAATGATTGTTGGAACTTACGGTGAGGGTATTAGTGAAAGAATGTGTCGCGAATGGTTTCAACGCTGTAAAATGGGTGATTTCGGCGTAAAAGGCAAGGAGCGTCCCGGAGCAATTAAAAAGTTTGAAGACGCGGTATTAGAGGCATTACTGGACGAAGATTCATGCCAAATGCAACAACAACTTCCAAATTCATTGGGCGTGACTGACCAAGCCATTTCACATCGTTTGAAAAGCTTGAGGATGATGCTAAAGTAAAGAAAATGGGTGCCACAGGATTTGAAGCCAAGGAACGACGTTTTTTCTCATGCGAACAACTGCTGCAACGACAAAAGAGAAAGGGTTTTTTGCATCCTTCTATTTCTTTGTAT
The DNA here is from genome assembly GCA_963669355.1 of Chorisops tibialis. Classification (NCBI taxonomy): domain Eukaryota; kingdom Metazoa; phylum Arthropoda; class Insecta; order Diptera; family Stratiomyidae; genus Chorisops; species Chorisops tibialis. Next base: position 129,857,263 of record OY770264.1, read on the forward strand.
AAGAAATATTTAACCATTTTCGCACAATAAAGACTTCAATTTTGAAAAAAAACGGCGGTTTTCAATTTGTAATCCCAATTGTAACGAGAACTGTCAAACCACTACTATCGACATCGCAACATGGCAGTATCACAATATGGCAGAACCAGTATATATGGCAACGCCTCGGTATGGCAGCACCAAGACAACATGGCAGCATTGCGACTGCCGACTATATAAGAAGACGCCAGCACGACGGACAGGCATTCTAATTCATAACGTCTCTGCATCCTTAGGGGTCTAAGGCTTTGGATTAGGATCATATCCAAAGACACCTCTGCATCCTTCGGGGTCTAAGGCTTTAGATATTCACGTCGCCCATCTAAACTTAGAACTACGTTTGATTTGATTAAAACTTGAATTGCTTATGTTAGAGATTACATTTAATATACAAAATGAGAGCTCGCTACACAATACTATAAACCGATTTCCTCAGTACGTATAACATTTATCGATCCCGAATTTTGTACTGAATGCGTAATTTGCATTATCATTAAAATCGGGGAAAAAATAACGCCCTCCCATACAATGTGACACAATTTAATAAATTTACAATAGATCAATTTTCTTGAAAAGTATGAGTGTTACTGATCTGGACTTTGAGGGATGTCAATTGTAGTTATTTCTGAAAAAAATTACTAAAACTCAGTAAACTACTTTCATATTTTGAAAATGTCCAGTATTGTAACACTGTTCACACGATGCAATTTTTCGTATTGCGCAATAAAAAGTGCACAAGTGTGGGCAACTATCTCACAATGCCACGCGTTTTGGCAGTTTTCCTTTTCCAGACCGCAGTTGATTTTCAAGATTTTTTTGATCAGCAAAAGACTAATTTATAAATACTTTGTAGTCATGTACACTTTTACTAATACGTTGTTTATACTATATATTGAGAAGATTCCTATTCTCAATAAGAAATAAATGAATACAAATTATGCAAATCGGAATAATTTGCCCGGATTTGATTAATGTGACAACAAAATTTACATCATTTTTCGCCATTGTTTATTTGGGATATTTCTGGGCGAAATAAAAACGTGCAGTTTACAGTTTACTTGGCTAAATTTATTCGTAACACATTTCTGTTAAGCAAATGCAAAGGAATCTGAGACTCCTTTTATTGAATTATGTATCTTTTTTTCTGTATAATATTGAAGTGCACGTTTCTTAGCTTGTCACTCATTATTATGCAATATGAGCGCGATCAGAGACATTTCTTAATGTTTTCGATTTTTTGTCGAAAAAAAATTAACTTTAGAATGGATCGATGACGTAAGTTTTTTGCCTTCTCGACGACTATATTTACAAATAGAGAAGGAGAAAAAATACTGATATAGCTTGGCATATTATTGAACAGATACGTTGATCTATCCAAAAGCGATCGAGGAAAACAACCATAGAATCGAGTCATTGACCAATCAAATAGACGATATTACGATTGAACGATCTCATTAAGGTGGACAGATATCGCTGGAATAATGCAATGCCAGGTGAGTATTGCAATAAAATTTGTCTCTCAATGAGATCGTTCGCAATAACGTTGCGATCCGATATGTTTTCACATATGCAAAGTCTTTAGCGATTACGACGCCTTTACAAGCCTCCGATCTAGAAATACTCAGTTTCGGAACAAGCAAAGGCTGACGAAAATCGCAATTCTACGCAAAACTCCATATAAGTTCAATTAAAGATGTTTTTTTTATTTCTTAATTATTTTAATAGTGCTTGAACGCTGGCATCGTAAACTAGTATGGTCGGATGCGTAATAGCATACCTAAATGAAATTCTAGTTACTAATTTGTCAGAGAATACTTTAATCGATTAGGCTGGGCAGTACATACATATGGGTAAATCGAACGGACATTCCTAACCTTGTTTAGTATCACGAGCCTTCTTAATTTGGTTTTGATGGCTTTACGTATTTTTCACATCTTCATTTTAAGAAGATGTGCGGAATATTAATTTGTTGGAGATCACAGATAAAAAAATTAGCATTTCGTGAAACATGTTTCAAGGCGAAGGTGGTGGTAAATATAAAATAAAAATCCTAAATTGGTTTGTGTCGTCGATATTATGGATACACTCAGTAGCAGATGTTTGTTTATTTCTTATTGTCTGATTCTGTTTGTTTTCTTCAAAAGGAAATTTTTGATTTTGGGATTTCAGAGAGAATAATTGTTCCGGAAATAAGTAAATATCATAAGTTTTTTTTTATATTTTTATTATTAGTGTCATAAAAGATTATAATCGAGACAATTCATTATATTTTTAAATTTCCTGAGCTATTTTGGCGTTTGACGAGTTATTTTCGAGGTCAAAAAATGATAGAGAATGTCGTTAAAAATTATATGCTTATACCCACATTGGGAATATTTTTATATGTGGAGAAGAACTATTTTTTCTTAATTTTAAAATAGTCAAATATGGCAAATGTTTTCAGTAGTAAATTTAAAAAATTCAAAACAATAAATTTAATTTTGAGCGATTTTTTTTCCACATTAGCGACTACATTAACTTTAAGGGAAAAGGTTGGTTTCCGGTGAGAAATTGCAGTTCTAGGCTTCGAAATGGTTTTTGATTGACCTGCAACACTGCTTCCTGTGTTATTCTGAAAGGTTGTTATTTATTTATTTTGAATTGAAAACGGTTGTCTTTGAATTACAAAAGACAATTCCATTTTATTCTGTGTTGTAAATCCGTATGAAAATCCTTTTATTATCATGTGATTAAAGGCAAAAAGCTAGAGATCAACAGTCAATTTTTTTTTTGTTGAAAAATAAAACAACATTGTAGCGTAGTATTTTCGAGCGAAATGTACTTACCTGAACGATTTTTTCTAACCTATTTTTCATTGAAAGCATACAAATTAGGTTTTTCACATTTTCATAAAGCACATTAAATTATGATTTTCTATTTCAATCAATAAATATTATTCAATCAACTTATTTAAATCATAACTGATTTGGATAATTTTTTTTATACGATTATCGAAATAAATTTAATGTGCAAAGCACAGTTCATTCGACATGGGTCAGGGAAACAAGTAGATATAGCGTTAATTGCAGGGAAAACAGGAGAGATACATTTTATTGAAATGTTGCATAAATTTTATTGGAATTTTACAAACAAAACACCACACTATTAATTTTTTTTTTGGCTCCAGAACTTCGTCCTACAAGTTTTTATACTCTAGATGAAATCTGATAGCATTATAAGTTTGCCACAAAGTTTTTAACGCCAAGAAACAAGGCTCGGAGAAAAAAATGAATGATACAGAAGTTCATATAATCACTCACAAATCTCAAAACCGGATGTCCGTCCGTCCGTCCGTGTCCTCTCTAGCTTGAGAACGCGTTGAACTAGAAAGTTCAAATTTTGTATACGTCGTTTTTAACGAAAAAGTAAGGTCAAGTTCGTGAACGAGCCAAATCGCTCCACATACAAAATGACACAATTTCGTAATTTCACAATAAACGGATTTGTTCGAAAAATAGAAATGCTATTGATCTGAAATTTGGAATATATTACTTTTATGAGGATATAAATCTACTGTACAAAAGTTATTTGGGTCCTCCCCTTCCTTTCACCACCTCCCACAAAAACTGCACTTTTTCATGAAGTGCTCTAAGCCAATTTACTCAGTGCGTATAAAATTTATCGAGCTGAAATTGTGCACTTAATATTTATTAGAATTATTAGTAAAACCGAAAAAAAATTAGACGATTAGCTTTACCCCTTCTACCCCCTCCCATAAAAATGACACAATTTCACAACTTTATAAAAAGTCGATTTTCCTGAAAAGTATGAACACTACTGATCTGCAATTTAAAACATGTCAAAAGCATGATGCTTAAAGTTATTATACAGGGTGTTTGGTACTCCGTACATAACCTTGTAAGGGGTTATTCCTGGATATATTTCGAGCAAAAAATTGTTCTACGGAGATGGCCAATTTTCAATATCCACGGAGATACAGGGTGATCAAGAAAAGTCCTTCGGACCTGTACCCTCACTCACTCAAAACGCTATATCTTGAAAACCAATAATCGCATTTCAAAGTGTTATAGCTTGTTTTTTAGGGAATCAAATTATCTTTCATTTAGTGTAATAGTCCGTATTGTACCTGTACCCAATCTTGAGGTATTTCCTTCAGACCACAAATTTTTGATACTTTGACCCTCAAAATTCTGTGATCAATGTAGTTTTTCTCAAGAAAACGCATTATAAAAATGTCATTTTAATGTTGTTTTTTTATGTGCCATATTATTGCCTACAAAAGATGCACACATACTTATGACTTAGGTTTTCCCGTTTTCCAGGTAATAAGCGAAAATACATATGGCTTAAAAATAAAATATGCCATAAACCAACCCTCGTTCTAAAAAAACTACCTGAAATGTTGTTAAACTGAAATATTCTTTGTGTCCTTTAATTACTATTTAAATTATCAATGAATGTCCTTTAGGTAGTATTAAAATTATCGAGAAAATGAATTAAATTAAAATGAGTTTCAACACAACTAGGTGCAGCACTTTGCCCTTTTTAATGGATTACCTAACAAAATGAAAAGCCTATAAAAGCAAACCATACTTCATATTTTTATCAGTTTTAGTTAAATTTGTAAAAGAACAAGGTGTCACTAAAATTTAGAAAAGAATTTCGAAATGCCTGAGTTCACGAACGAAGAATATGCAGACATAATTTTCCTCTATGGAGAGTGTCAGGGAAATGAGCAAGCGGCGCGATCTTTGTATCATCACAGATTTCCCAATCGTCGAATACCTTACCCGAGAGTATTCCAAGACGTTTACAGAAGGATTAGGGAAACAGGCAGTGTTAGGACAAGCAGAGTGAATGCAAATCCTGCGCCGGTAATCGCTGTTTCAATTGATCAACGAATCCTAGCTGCAGTTCAAAATGATCCATCAACTAGTATACGACGCTTGGCATTGCGGTTTAACGTCTCTACGTGGAAAGTTTGGAGTGTCCTGAAAGCAGAACGTTTGCATCCCTATCACCACACACCAGTGCAGGAGCTGTTACCCATTGATTTACCCAAAAGGATGGAGTTTTGCAATTGGCTCCTTGAACGACAAATAAGTGACGAGAATTTTATCAGCAACATTCTTTGGACGGATGAGTCCCAATTCACCAGGGACGGTATCACAAACTTCCACAACTTACACACATGGGCTGAGAGCAATCCACATACAAGAAGAGAGGCATCATTTCAGCACAGATTCAGTGTCAATTTATGGGCAGGTGTGATTGGCAACGATTTTATTGGTCCTATTAGGCTTCCGCCTACCTTAAATAGTTCCAATTACTTGCATTTTTTGACAAATGATCTACAGGAGTTATTGGATGATATGCCACTGCAACGATTGGCTTCCATGTTTTACCAACACGATGGTGCTCCAGCTCATTACGGCCGACAGATCAGAGATTGGTTAAATTCCAATTATAGCAATCGCTGGATCGGTAGAAATGGACCGATACACTGGCCTGCAAGATCCCCTGATTTAACTATTATGGATTTCTTTGTATGGGGACGGATGAAGGACCTTGTCTACGCAACGGAAGTAGTAACGTTGCAGGATCTAAACACCAGAATCGATGCGGCAGCAACAGAAGTAAGGCAGCAGTTGAGGAGTATGAACACAAAGAGAACACTGGCAAAACGAGCTTTAGCGTGCATTCAAAATGAAGGTAGCCATTTTGAACATTTATTGTAATTTAGGAAATTTGAAATAAACCGTAAAAACCATTCTTAAGTTCTTTTAGTTCAAGCGGAGAGTGTTGATCAACCTATTCTTGCTTTTTTGACAAAAGTGCTAAATTATTGGAATGATAATTTCTTCTAAACTATAAAACTTATGCAATGCAAGTGTATGCGTCTTTTGTAGGCAATAATATGACACAAAAGAAAACAACAATAAAATGACATTTTTATAATGGGTTTTTTAGAGAAAAACTACATTGATCTTAGAATTTTGACGGTCAAACGGTCAAAAATTTGTGTTCTGAAGCAAATATCTCAGAATTGGATACAGTTACAATGCGGACTATTACACCAAATGAAAGGTAATTTGATTCCCTAAAAAACAAGCTATAACACTTTGAATTGTGATTATTAGTTTTCAAGATATAGCGTTTTGAGTGAGTGAGGGTACAGGTCCGAAGGACTTTTCTTGATCACCCTGTATCTCCGTGGATATTGAAAATTGATCATCTCCGTGGAACAATTTTTTGCTCAAAATATATCCAGGAATAACCCCTTACAAGGCTATGTACGGAGTACCAAACACCCTGTATATTACATTATATTGAAAAGTCAATAAAAACTCGCCCCTCCTTCTATCTCCTCCCATACAAACTGCACTACTTCACTAAATCCAATACACTAATTTTCTCAGTACATATTAAATTTTTAAATCTTAAATTTTGCATAAAACATTTTGATAGCAACCTTAGCGTCACTTTCTCTTTCATCTAGAGTATCGTACGATTGGGCTTTATGCGCAATATACTCCTCCCACTCTTCACTAAGGTGTGGAATGAAGGAAGATATCCGACTGAATGGAAGGAGGGCGTCATTGTGAAAATTCCGAAGAAGGGCGACCTTCGGGATTGTGGCAATTGGCGTGGTATATGTCTACTTGCTGCCATATCAAAAATTATGGCTAAGGTAATTCTCAATAGGATTAGTGATGTCGAGAGCACTCTCGAAGTTTATCAGGCTAGATTCCGTAAAGGGTCGTCTTGTACCGACCACACAAATACCCTACGGATAATATTAGAGCAGTCAACCGAAATGGGTTCGACACTACATCTCATGTTTGTGGACTTCGAGAAAGCTTTCGACAGCGTTAAGCGAGATTACATATGGAATGCTTTGCGTAGGAGCGGTATTTCATATAAGGTCATAGCTATGATTAAAGAATCCTACGAAGATGCAAGGTGTCGGGTCTTGCATAGAGGAGAGCTGTCCGAGAGCTTCCCTGTGCGAACGGGTGTCAGACAAGGCTGCATATTATCACCAGCCCTGTTTCTGGTGGTAATAAATGACATCTTGAAAGCTGCACTGGAAGGTGGGGAAGGTAAAGGTCTTCAATGGAGACTATTTAACATCTTAAGTCACCTTGATTATGCTGATGACGTGTGTTTGCTTGCACATACCCGTTCGGACTTAGAGTCAAATGTTCGCTCGTTGCATTCTAAATGCAAAGAGGCGGGATTGAAAATAAATGTGCGTAAAACCAAGTACATGCACATGGGTTCGAACGCAAGCACACCGATTGTTCTTAACGGACAGGATGTGGAAGAGATGCAAGATTTTTGCTATCTTGGAAGCATTGTCAGCATGGACAGCGGAGCCGAAAAGGATGTTGAGGCTCGGCTAAATAAAGCTCGTCAGGCCTTCGGTATCCTTTCCCCTTTCTGGTGGTTAAGAGAGATGTCCCTTCGCACGAAGGTGCGAGTTTTTGACGCATGCGTCAAATCCGTGTTGTTATATGGTTGTACTACGTGGAAAGTGACCGTTCGACTTACCAAGAAACTACAGACTTTCGTAAACCAATGCCTGCGGCGTATTTTATTAATATTCTGGCCAGAAGTAATCTCTAACGACGAACTTTGGAGTACAACTCGCCAGACTAAAATAGGTATTGAGATTCAATGGCGAAAGTGGCAGTGGATCGGTCATACTTTGAGGAAACCAGAGCGAAACATCGCAAAACAGGCTCTGGATTATAACCGTCAAGGAAGGCGTCGAGTTGGACGACCAGGTAACACATGGAAGCGAGCAGTTGAGCAGGAAGCCAGAGGAATAAACAAGTCCTGGCAACAGCTTAAAGCCGATGCTCAGGATCGCGCCTTGTGGAAGAGAGTTGTTTCTGTCCTATGCCCCTATAGGGGATCTTTACAGGAATTTTATTTGATTGAGTTAACTAATTTATTCCTAATTACTACACCCAGTTGACAACACATTCTGTATAAAATTTTAATATTTGGTAGTTGTTCCAGATTCATCATAAATCCACTTTTCAATTTATGAAATACTTGATAAATTTATAATTAAAAGATAACAGGACTATGATTGGGCGTAAGGCCCAATTGTACGATACTCTAGATGAAAGAGAAATTTCTTTAATTGAAGAAATTTTGTAGGGGAAGTGGTAGAGGGGGTGATGACATTGAACTAATTTTTTCACATCACGCTAAGGTCGCTATCAAAATGTTTTATACAAAATTTAGGATACGAAAATGTAGTAGATACTGGGAAAATGAGTGTATTGAATTTAGTTTTTATGGGAGGTGGTAGAAGAAGGGGTGAGTTCTTTCAGAAATAGCTCTAAACATCATGCTTTGACATGTTTTAAATTGCAATTCAGTAGCATTCATTCTTTTCAGGAAAAATGAATTTTTGTGAAGTTGTTGAATTGTGTCAGATTTTTGTTGTCTAATTTTTTTTGGTCTTACTAATAATTCTAAATAAATAATTAGTGCGCAATTTCAAATCGATAAATTTTATGTGCACTGAGTAAATTGGTTTAGAGAATTTCATGAAAAAGTGCAGTTTGTATGGGAAGTGGTGGAAGCAGGGCGAGGACACAAATAATTTTTATATAGTAGAATGAAATCATCGTTATATTCCAAATTTCAGATTATTACCTTTATACTTTTCGAGAAAATTCGGTTATTGTCAAATTGTCAAATTGCGAAATTGTGTCGTTTTGTACCTAGTCGTGCCATAAGTTCTGTCACACGTATATGGGCAGTTTTTGTATAAATGAAAAAGAGTTTTTGACAAAGGAAAATATATTTTATTTTGGCATACTAATGGAAGTAAAATAAGCAACAAATTATTCAAAGTGGCCGCCTTTAGCCTTAACACAGCTCTTTAATCTGTTGGGCCAGTCATCGATAGCAGTACGCACTGTTTCTAGCGGAAAATTAGCTACTGCTTCTGTCAAAGATCGCTTAAGGCTCTCGATATTTGGGTGTCGTCTCGTGCACACCATGGACTCTAACTCCGCCCACAGTTTGTAGTCCAGGGGATTCAAATCTGGGCTCCCAGAAGGCCATTCCGTCGCCCTTATAAACTGTGGAATATTGGTTTCCAACCACGCTTGTGTGGTTCGAGCTTTGTGGGCTGGCGCAGAATCTTGCTGGAAAACCCAATGTCGATTGTTGAATAGCGTAGAGTTCAGCGGCTTCACACATCCCTCCAGGATGTCCGTTTGATAATTTTTCGCTGCAGTTTTTACGCCTTTTTCGCAAAAATGAAGCTCGGTGACCCCTTCGTAGCTGACACCCCACCATACCATGACTGATGCTGGATGATGTCCTCGCTGTACCCTAGTGGCAACTTCTCGGGCTTCTATGGAGCTGTGGGCATACACCTTATCATTTTGGCGGTTGAAATGTTCCTCCACCGTAAAAATTTTTTCATCGGTAAATAAAATTTCTCGATGTTTGTTGTTGCCGTACCGCCGAAGGAGCTCTTTCGATCTGGTGCTCCTAATTTGCTTCAACTGCTCAGTCAGCAAATGTCCCGTTGATCGTCGAAAGGCACTCATCCCGAGGTCAGATTTTATGATGCGAGACATACTTCGGGTGGAGATGTTCATCTCTCGAGCCATGATTCGTTGTTTACGAAGCGGATTTCGACGAATTCGACTCTCGACCGCTTTGATGGCAGCAGAAGAACGTACATCACGCGGACGTCCAGAACGAGGTCGATCTTCAATAGTCTGGATCGCGTTATATCTCTGGATCGCACGATACACAAATCTTTGCGTTATTTTTAACGGGCACAACAACTTGAAAAGTTCACTCGCGGATTTTCCACACTTATGTAGTGCAATCACTGCAGTTCGGTTTTCTATTACACCCCATTCCATCTTCACACGTTAACGAACACACTTTAAATGACCATCAACTGTCAACAACATTATGACGTTTATAAAACTGGCCGATATTGAAATGTCACTCATAAAATAAAGTTGTTGCCAATGTGAGAAATTATGTAACAGAACTTATGGCAGGACTAGGTATAAGAGGGGGATATATGTATATAATATTTTAAAAATTTGCATGTTATTTCACGGATTTTTTCCAACTTCAAGGCGTTTGAGAGTCGCCTAGTAGTTGTCCGATTGAAGTGAAATTTTGTACATACTACTGTTTTTGTTGATTAGAACAAGATTAGAGGAACCAAAATCTAAACTTTCGGATCATACCATATAGCTAAGGACCACCCTAATACCCACGCATACAATGTGTTGGGATTATGCGTCACCCAAGATTTGAACTCATGATCTTCGCGTTGTATACCAACACGCTACCTACTAGGCCACCTAGGCTATTAAAATGATTTTTAGTTAGGAATTAAAATGATGTGCACACACGTATTCGTGTGATAAACATACCAAAACAAAAATCCATAATTTTCAAATTTTACTCCTTCACTGTCATTTTGTCAAACTATCATAAAGCGCTTTTAGTGATTCATCGAGTAATTATATTCATGCAGGGTCCTTAATAGCCGGTGTTCCGTTTTTTTTTTAATAAATTCCTAACACTATATACCAGAATGCCGGTCGCATGCCTAAGAAGGAGGTAAAATGCCTAGCAAATGCGTCAAATGCTGTGAAGCTCAATATGATTGAAGGCATCAGAGGATTTTGACATAAAGTTATCTACGAACCATTACTTTTTGCGGAAATCAAAATCGTAAAGAAGATTTTATTAAAATTGAACACAAAATATTCGAGAAAACTATCGAATTATCCATTTAATTTATTGTTTGTTTTTCAAAAATAAAAAGGATGAATATGCAATGTATATCAACCTGATTGCAGATCAAAACGAAAAAAACGTTATATGTTAATGAATAAATTTGATCACATATACTTATTTGTTGTGTATACATGATCATCGGAAAAACTACTCAGGACCGGTTTTACAGCCGAAGTTCAAACCGAACATTTAGTTCAAACTGCGGATCATTTTCAAAGCCAACTGCGAAATCGGCTTATAGAGTATCGAAAAATGTACTCAGAGTACCAAGAGTAATTGTATTATATACATATTATATATTTACAATATAAGTTTCTCTAAATAATTTATTTATTACGAACTTATTTACGATTCTCTCGCTGTCTTTAGTACCCTACCGGATTCTTTCAAAAAAAAACGTATAGCTGTCCCAAGTATCACGTGTGTCTGTCGCTGTGTTTTAGAAATAATGTAGTAATCTAAGTTATTACCAATTTGGGGATCAGATTTCAGCTTTTAAAGTAGTTTTGAAGCAAACAAAAATGCTGGAAAATAACAATACTTCATTGCATTTTTTCTGCTTTTGTTTAGCCTTTTCTAAGGACAAAATTTATGAAAATAATTGCAATCACGATATTTTTTAGTATTTAATAAATAAAATAAAATCCTACACTTCCAGAATTTTTTCACCTTCTACTTCATTGTGAAGTTAAAGTGATTGCTTTTAATAAATGCCTGATTATATAATTATATTCCTAAATGATTTGACGTACATTTATTCATGTTAAAATAAGGAAAAATCAAAACAAAGGAAAATTTAGCGATGGATTTGTAATAAAACTATACAAAATTTTAACGCACTTCCACTAAAATATATAATTAGATACAAATTGAAATAATTATATTAACTTACAATTTTAATTGAACTAAATATTTCGGCCTCATATCAAAGTTCAATCTAAATTTCGAGTCATTTTAGCAGTACGACATTAAATTGTACAAAAATTTAAAATTTTTTTTCTTTACAATATATTTTGCGCAATCATATCAACTACGGTTTAAATCAAAACAGAGAGAAAACGTGCTGGTAGTTTCTGTTAAAACCAATTTGAAAAAAGTGTCCGAGGGGGCCAGCTCTACCCTAAGCCATCATAGAAAGACATTTAAACTGATAAAGCTGATAAATAGGTGTACGTCGTAAACAAAGTGTAGTTTTAAATTCGTATTTACTATGCATATCGCGTACGCTTTTCTTACCTTTCCTAAAAGCGTAAACCACACAAAACGCTTCACTAACTATATCAACTCATGTGCCGGGATGTGTAAAGTGTTATACCTCATGCAAGTATCGTCTCTATAACGTCGCTTGCTATCTTTCAGCGAAAGTAGAAAGTCTTTCGATTTCATTTGACGCATTTGCATACTATCTGAACTTGTTATTACCAAAAGAGTGATACTTGATATTCAGACAACAATGATTCCGCATTAAATTTAGCTCTAGGATCCGACCAGCGAAATGACACAAGACTACTGACTTCGTTATGTTGTACGACGTCGCGATGACTATTCGCTATACTTATAGCTAAGCTCGAAGTGAATGTGTAATGAAAATGCAGCATAAACCGGACCTTACTCGGTTCCGTAGTTATGGGCATCGCGCACTTAAGTGTTTCTAAGTCTTTCCTTATTACTGCTCTTGCTGCTGTTTTTCTTCACGAAACTTAAGTGAGCGCAAGTGAAGCACTTATTGAAAGGCATAAAAAGAAGGGCTTAAAAATCAAAAGGAGATATCTCTTCTATTCTTGATTGTGACTAGATAAGATTATTTTTTCGTCAAATTATGGAGAATTACTCTCGAGAGATCAAGTAACTTGATTTCTACGTTCCAGCCAACTTGATCTTAATTAGAGTCACCTTGCCCTGAATTGTACAAGTTGAAGTGGCAATCGAACCAAAACAAGCGACAAGATCCTCTTTTTAAGGAAAGCTGTCCGGAGGCATCTTTAATGTTTTGTGAAATTCTCTTTTTCGAATTTTTTATTTTCATTCCATTCTAGAGGTATGAAATTGGCGGTGATACCCATTTTTAAAGAAATTCTCCGATTGATTATGTCAAAATTTTGATGTTACTGACAATATCGAATTGGAATATGTTTAATGTTATGCATAGATTGATAATAATTAAAACTGACAAGCTTATAGTTTTGTTTACAATTTCTGAATCATTTAAAATCTTTTTCATAGCGATATTACAGCATTTCAATCCTTTTCACAGCGTATATAAACTCTATTTCAAGCCCATATTATTCAACTCATTAGAAATCAGGCATTTTACAACGACTACGGTTTTAATTGGAAAATTAATTTGAAAGTCCTGTATTGAAATAATTCCGAATGATATTTTTGATATTTGTTCCAGGAACCTTTCATTCAATTTGTATTTTCTACGGTCGTATCTCGTGGATTGTGAAGCAGTTTGTGTGGAGCTATATGAGGTTCGATTTGAATTGCAAAAAGATTTTACCTAGTCCTGCCATAAGTTCTGTCACATAATTTCTCACATTGGCAACAACTTTATTTTATGAGTGACATTTCAATATCGGCCAGTTTTATAAACGTCATAATGTTGTTGACAGTTGATGGTCATTTAAAGTGTGTTCGTTAACGTGTGAAGATGGAATGGGGTGTAATAGAAAACCGAACTGCAGTGATTGCACTACATAAGTGTGGAAAATCCGCGAGTGAAATTTTCAAGTTGTTGTGCCCGTTAAAAATAACGCAAAGATTTGTGTATCGTGCGATCCAGAGATATAACGCGATCCAGACTATTGAAGATCGACCTCGTTCTGGACGTCCGCGTGATGTACGTTCTTCTGCTGCCATCAAAGCGGTCGAGAGTCGAATTCGTCGAAATCCGCTTCGTAAACAACGAATCATGGCTCGAGAGATGAACATCTCCACCCGAAGTATGTCTCGCATCATAAAATCTGACCTCGGGATGAGTGCCTTTCGACGATCAACGGGACATTTGCTGACTGAGCAGTTGAAGCAAATTAGGAGCACCAGATCGAAAGAGCTCCTTCGGCGGTACGGCAACAACAAACATCGAGAAATTTTATTTACCGATGAAAAAATTTTTACGGTGGAGGAACATTTCAACCGCCAAAATGATAAGGTGTATGCCCACAGCTCCATAGAAGCCCGAGAAGTTGCCACTAGGGTACAGCGAGGACATCATCCAGCATCAGTCATGGTATGGTGGGGTGTCAGCTACGAAGGGGTCACCGAGCTTCATTTTTGCGAAAAAGGCGTAAAAACTGCAGCGAAAAATTATCAAACGGACATCCTGGAGGGATGTGTGAAGCCGCTGAACTCTACGCTATTCAACAATCGACATTGGGTTTTCCAACAAGATTCTGCGCCAGCCCACAAAGCTCGAACCACACAAGCGTGGTTGGAAACCAATATTCCACAGTTTATAAGGGCGACGGAATGGCCTTCTGGGAGCCCAGATTTGAATCCCCTGGACTACAAACTGTGGGCGGAGTTAGAGTCCATGGTGTGCACGAGACGACACCCAAATATCGAGAGCCTTAAGCGATCTTTGACAGAAGCAGTAGCTAATTTTCCGCTAGAAACAGTGCGTACTGCTATCGATGACTGGCCCAACAGATTAAAGAGCTGTGTTAAGGCTAAAGGCGGCCACTTTGAATAATTTGTTGCTTATTTTACTTCCATTAGTATGCCAAAATAAAATATATTTTCCTTTGTCAAAAACTCTTTTTCATTTATACAAAAATTGCCCATATGCGTGTGACAGAACTTATGGCACGACTAGGTATTTGATATGGAATAAGTTCAATTTAATAAGTCTGTTTGGTGTATTGTAGAAGATTAAGGAATTCTTTATTACTTGCTTTGAAAAACTTTCCATATCGTCAAAGCTAGTACAAATTATTAAAATTCATACTCAATCACATTGAGAACCTAAAGCTATGTATAGAGGTTCTATTAAATTATTCACAGAGAAACTATTAAGCACAAATGTTGCTATCATTAATCGAAAAATATATTTAGTTAAAGAATTTTTGGAATACAGTCTAAAATTAAAACAAAGCATATCGAGTTTTGAAAAGGTCATTGTTTTTGAGATGAAAACATATTGAAAGGTGACTTACAACTTTTTCACAAAGCTAAATTGAGTTGAATGGTTTCCTTTTTTCCGATTAAATCGAACTTAACATAGCTTACTGAAACTGGTAATATTATAAAAAATCATAATATAATAGATTAGTATCTGTGTATCTCTGCAGTGTTATCTACACATTCTTAGCTAATATCTTTAATCGAATAATTTATTTATAAATAAGTTCAACGACTTTATATCTGGTGTTATTTAACTAAAATAAAATTTATGCATTATTTATGATATAATTTCAGAAACAAAGATTATGTGGGTGTGAAAACATTGTGCCCTGTAGTAGCCTTATCTTAAATATGTAGTCTGCTTTTCAGAATATTTTACATATCGCATGTAGGCGAAAATGTTTTTTTTTATTCATATCATCATTTATATTCACGAAAATCGTGTAAAATTGTGAAACAAAAAGATTAATCTGTCAGCACGACGTTACATATTAAATTATTATTAATGTAAATTAAATCAATTTTATGATTTATTTGTATTTCTATATAGTTTTGAAAGTATGATAAGTAGCTGCTCTTATGAATGAGTGATTAACATTTGGTGTAGTAAGGCAAGGAATATTTCACCAAGATTTGAAACTTTCATTCGTTTCATTTTAATATTGTTTACAATATTAAATTTTTAGTGGGTGTAGCTATACACACTATGGCTTAAAATTTATACATTTGGGAGTGGATTGAATCCAAATTCAAATCTACTACGACTTAAATCTGTAATTTTCAAATGTTAGTTTCAATATATCTTATCTTAAATCTTTAATATTTTCCAGAATATAGAAAAGGATAAGTTTCGGGCGGTAAAAGGATCTTCGAATATATAAGTAACATTCCCTTTGTAAAGGGTTTTCAAATAAGGACTTGACAACTTTTTTTCAAAATAAAATGCAAACCATTTGAGACGTTGTTCCTTCGTGTACTTTACCATGATAAAAATGTTAAGTTTACTGAATAAATTGACAGTGACAGTTCGATGATTAGTGAAAGGGTGCGTTCACAAATTGAATTCAAAGTTGTCAAGTCCCTATTGGAAAACCCGATACATACATACATATTTAAGTAACACAGGGTATGTTACTGAAGGCAAAAAAAAGTCGAGAGTATCGCAATTATCTAAAAAAATTGTATTTAGAGAGTGACTGTCGAATTAAAAAAAATAGGAAGCAGTGCAGTCGTTCGTAATGCCCAATGAATATCTCGATTTGAACCATGCTTTTCAAAATAAATTTTAACTATGTGCACGCATTGCTCCGGCATGGGTCTATTCATGATGAATTGCCCAACCAAACTAACCCTAAAACAACTGATAACTGTCAAATCGGCTGCCACAGAAAACAGTGTTGCCAAATTAAAGTTCTCAGCCTCTAAAAAAACACCCTTTACAATTCCTCAAACAACACAATAAAAGAACGACATGTATCATCAATTCTGAAGATACGGCAAATATTTTCAGATTCCTATTAAAAAATGACGCAGTTTTTGAATTAATCCGGTTAAACCCATAGAACCATTTATGGTACAGTAGCTTTAAAAAAACAAATTTGCATCAAATTCTGTAAACAATAGACGCCATTATCAACTTTAAGTAAGATTTGTTTTTCTTGGGGTTATATGGGTTAATAAGCTTAACTTAAATTTATCATGTTACAGAATTACACATCAATTACGACGTAAATAATTTTGAAATTTTGAAAGGTGCTGTGCCGTAAATGGTATAAAGAGGACGTCCGGCTTAATCGATTCCTTCAAGAAAATTACAATCCCAAGACGACTATAACGTCTTTATCTTTAGCAGGTAAGTCAAATTTGGTGGGTTTATCACTGCGATTTACATTGGATTGCATTGATAAATCAGCAACTCGCCCACTGGCACATACCATTTGTGGCACAACTTCTTCGTACCATAAATAGTTATGAACCAATGAATTGGTTCGAGCTGTACGAATTCGTTTAATCTGTCCATTTGCACATAATTACTTTTAAATTACAACTCGCGCAAGCCCAAAAGTAGCGCAAGTCGACGAGAGCTTCATATAAAATTGCTCTCAACAAATCCTCATGACAAATCCTTATGATTTTCAAGGAGTACCAACCCTGATACATTTCAAAATTTTATGACATTTCGGCCATTACAAGTTACAGTGGTTTTGACGCTACTTTTAATATTCCCAAGACAAAGAAAAAAAAAAATAAATAAATAAATAAATAAAAAAAAAAAAAAAACAATTTCGCATGTTGATTTAACATTGCTTTTTGATGGGATAAAATATCGTTCAGGCAAAAATTTGAACGTGGTTTTACAGATAGTGATTATGCTCAACGCTCTGGACGTCTAAGCGAGGCTGTTCCTCCAGAAAACATAAAAAAGTGCACAAAATATCAAAAGGCAGTGGGTTCACCATCATGCATAAACATTTGCCCATGAAAAAGCTGGTTCGAACGCAAGCACACCGATTGTTCTTAATGGAAAATATGTGGAAGAGGTGCAAAATTTTTGTTATCTCGGAGTCATTGTCAGCATGAACAGCGGAGCCCAAAAAGATATTGGACAGACTAAAATAAGCATTGAAATTCAAAGACGGAAGTGGCAGTGGATCGGTCACATTTTGAGGAAAGCACACGGAAACATCACCAAACAGGCTCTGGATTATTATTCTCAAGGAAGACGTGGGTAGGTCGACCATGTAGCACGAGCGAGCAGTTGAACAGGAGGCCAGCGGAATAAACAAGTCCTGGCAACAGCTTAAGGTCGATGCTCAGGATTGTGCCTTGTGGAAGAGAGTTGTTTCTGTTCTATGCCCCTATAGGGTGTCTTAACGGGGATGGATGGTTGATGAAAAAACTGTGTTCAAAGTGGATATCGCGTTTGCGTTTTGGGATGTGCATGGAATATTGTTGAAATCATCAGTAGCGAACATTACATAGCGTTGTTGCAGCGATGAATGACAAAAAATCGGCCCTTCATGAAGAAGGAAAAAATTTTCTTTCACCAAGACGATGCACCGTATAACAAGAGGATTGTAACGATGGACAAATTGCACGAATTGAAGTTCGAATTGCTTCCACACTCGCCGTATTCTCCAGATCTGGCGCCAAGCGACTACTTCCTGTTCGGAAACCTCGAAAAGATATTCCAGGGAAAGAAATTTGGGTCATACGCTAAAGTCGTAGCCGAAAAAATGTTTATTTTGAGGTTCAAACCAAATCATTCTATAATAAGGCACCGAAATGTTAGAGCGGCACTGGAATGATTGTATCGCTCTAGCAGGAGACTATGTTGATGAATAAAGTCGAATTTTGCCAAATAAATCTCCTTTTCGTAGTTAGGCTCGGGACTTTTTGACGGATGTGGTATAAGTGTGGTATATGCAACTTTTGACTTGGATACATTCGGCAGACGTTCAACATGAGAAAGCTTATAGACACAATAACAGTTATGTAATTTTTTAATTAAATCAGAATTTGTAGAATACAGTCCGAGCTAAACCTATAGCTACAACAATACCACTATCGGCGGTTACAATCGAATTAAGACTGAATCTCGATTGAATTCTGTGTTTCTCGTTTCATAAAATCGATATAAATGAAAGGAAAAGCAATCATACCGGCTTCTTCTCAAACCGTTTTAAAGGAAATTGTCAAGCATTAGATAATATGGTTTCTATTTCAAGTACGATAATGGAAAAGAATCAAAATACGAAAAGAATTTCATTCTATACTTATAATCCGATTGGGCATTGACTAATTGTATTATATTCAAAAGCGTTCAGTTCATTGGCATCACTACCTCCAAAAAAAAAATCTTATTCAAAGTAATGATTGAATTAACAACAAGATGAAACTTACGCGAGAAGATGATTTGGTTTTGAATAGAATTAATGATGATTATAGGAGCGATTACTATTTCATTTTCAATTCGATTAATGACTATCATCCTACACACTTCGTAGAAATATGTGAAACAAAAATTAATATTATTCTTTAAAAAAAATTCCAGCTAGCTCAATCGGTTTGATGAATAAATTTGATTCAGAAAAAAAAAATCTGAAAAATTAAAGCTCTCAGAAATCAAAACATGTGTAATTTGAATTGAAGTTCTTTTTTTTATAAAGTTTTTAGATAAAATCTCTGTAAAATATTATTTGAATGCCCATTCGCAAAAAAGTTTAAGCACCCTTTCAATGATTTAGCAAAATATAATTAAATTTTGCTTTTATTTATAAGAAATATATTTCGAAGCTTGTGAAAATCCTTACAAATGTTATAAATTTACTTATTTGTTTATTTTAAAATTCATCAAAACAATGATTACTTACAAATTATTTAAAAAAAAAAAACAAGTATTTAAAAAACGAGGATCAAGTTTAAAATTTAAAATAATTAACAATCACAAATTATTTATCGCATAACTGCATGCTAGATAAATTAATTATAGTCAATGAAAATACGCGAAAGAGATACGATTGGTTCGTTTTGTCCGTAGTTGGTGTGATGATGAGAAGTGTGGAGTGGCACATATTTTCTCAAGGATCGACGCGGAATACTAAAAGTTATGGCTTCGAGCAAATATGTTGAATCAATTTCTCCTAAAATTAATTTAAATGCAAAAGCAGCTCTAAGGATAATCCGTCTATTCTCAAGCGACTCCAGAGAAAGGAGTTTAAGGCGCTGTTCGTAAGAAGGAAGACGCAACGTATCAGACAAGGACAAACCTTAAGAACATTCGCTGTACAGGCTCGATCCTACTCTTATGTTTCTCGCAAGAGTCCACACCACAAGCATATTCAAGAATAGAGCGTACAAAACTACAGCATAAAGTCTTAGTTACCAGGGGTGTAAATATGAAACCGGATTTTTTTTTGAAAAAAAACAACACTTTTTTGTTGGAAATGAAAAGGAGTATTTGATTCAAAGTATAGCCCTTCGCTAGCTATACATTTTCCCCATCACTCTGGTAATGTGTGGATGCCTCGCAAAAAAAAACTGTTGGTCTTTTGATGAAAACCAGTCATCGAGCAATATTCGTATATTTTCGTAGGAAGTGAAGCGCTGCTCAGCAAGTGCGTGTCCCATCGATGCAAACAAATGGTAACCAGACTGAGCTAAGTCTGGTGATTAAGCGGCATGGGAAAGAATTTTCCAAGTGAACGACTCTATCATTTCCTTGACCAGTCTTGCTGTGTGTGATGGTGCATTGTCGTGAAGCAAAATCACTTTGTTTTTTCTCTGCTGGTATTCTGGGCGTTTCTCACTCAAAGCTTGATTCAATGCAATCATTTGTTGTCGGTAGCGTTCAGTGTTAACTGTTTCCCCAGGTTTCAGCAGCTCATAATAAATCACACCCTTCTGATCCCACCAAAAGCAGAGCATTGTTTTCCGGCCATAGCGATTTGGTCTTGCAGTTGATGTCGGTGGTTGGCCTGGAGTTACCCATGATTTTTTCCGCTTCGGATTCTCAAAATAAATCCACCTTTCATCGCCAGTCACAATTTGATGGAGAAATGACTTTCTTTTGTATCTGGCTAGCAGCATTTCGGAAGTGGTTTTTCAGTTTTCCTGCTGTCTTTCGTTGAGATTGGGTAACAATTTTCGATCAAGTTACTTTACGTTAAAGATAACGTTTTATTTTTTTTCTCTTGCCTTTTCTTTTTTTTTCGACGCGTTCTATTTTAGGTGCACCGAGAAGGCGGTAGGAGTGTTGAAGGCCGCCACGGAAGGTGCGGCGTGATAGTAACGAGGTAAGACTTCAACTTTCAACGTTATGATCGGAGTTTTAAATCATTGCTTTTCCTTCTTTCAGGAATTAATCTACACGCTACAACTGGACCGTAACACATGTGGGACCCATTTTCCCATCTTGTGGATCCTTCCCATGGCTTTCAAACGTATGGCGACTGCTGCTCGTGTTACGTTTAACTGATCACTATTCTGTCGTATGAAATTTGAAGTATTATGAGTTGACAATCTTTGTCCGATGTCAAAACAAGAAAATGGCGCCACTGACGCGTGTTCACAATAACCACATTGACCAGTGAGGCTCTCTATGATCAAATTCCGGTTTCATATTTATACCCCTGGTATATAAGGATTGTTGAAGTTCTTGCACAATTTTTTAACGAAACCCCAAATAGAGTCCACCTTGCCGATTATGTAGTCAATATGAATGCGGTTATAAAATATACATTGAGATCTAATAATTGTCTGTCTGTTGTAGGACATTTGTTCCTAAAGAATGAAACGCTTGCACATTAACTAATACTCAAGGGCATACAGTTTAATGTACACCAGTCAAAATAGCGTTGCGAATCAATTTGAAGCAGTTCTGATTCGAAATATCACGAAACAATTTCGCGTTTTCAGCATCGAGCAAAATTTTCGAGTGAAAAATAACCGAACTCACGTCATTGATATGTAAATAAAATAAATAACAGTGGTCAAAAATGGCTTCCCTCCGACGCACCAGATGTGTTGGGTATAGCAGAGGAATCAGCTCCGCGAGTATGATTAGATAGGTAAGATCTGATCCAATCTATGAAAATAAAAGGAAATCCAAGTCCGTATAGTTCGTAAGCAAGAACAGCACGGTCCACTTTATCAAAAGCTTTGCTAAAGTATGTATGCAACCTGCTTACCGCATTCAATCACGGGAATAGTGATATTGGAATATTCCATTAGATTTGTTGTGGTCGACATACCGTTGGTAAGCTCATGTCGACTGGAATAATGATTGATTTTATAATTTGTGTAATAATCAATAAAGACTACAAAATTTGATCATGATTCTTTAAATAATCGTATTATTGAAGGATTTTCCATGGCACCAAATGCGTCACAACGTCTCTTACCGCTTACACGCACGACGTATTTAATGTTAAAACGGCCAACAGTCCAAAAATGTTTTTCAAGTAGTACAAGTAGATTTTCAAACTTGATATAGAATATTTTTTTGGTATTGTCAAGCATAACATACATAAACATGAAACATACAATCTGGTAAATTTCCACTGCGACACGTCTTGTACAAAGTGTTCTCTGTTTGTCGAAATTTCGGATGACATTTTATCGTCTTTAAATTCAATCTATAAAGCACAAGATCTCCTTCTTCAGATGTATACAAATTGTGGGTATACACACTTTTCCTTCACGAAACCAAAAGTAAGGAATTTAACGGCGTCAAATTACATGAGATCAGTGGCCAATTGACGTCACTAAAAGATATGAAGCGCTGAGGAAATTTTCTCAGAGTAGATCATTGTTTCGCGCAGTGTGGTAAGTTGTACCGTCGTTTCGGAACTAATCTCTTTCAAGTTCATTTCAACCAATTCGCATCATAACGTTAATTAATATGTTCCGGTAATGCACACAATTGAAAATTAGTGCTATGCAGGCTGCATTTTCGAAGAAATTTAACAGTTCTACTTGTTATTTTGCAAGAATTGTAATGTTAAGTGTTTTCGCAATGATTAAGGTTGTTTGTTGTAGTGTTCCATTTTCTTTAATCGAATTCAGAATTTTATAAATTTCATGCATTAATTATAATTATTTACACACAGTTAATGCTAACGATTATAGTAGCATTACATCTCCTGAATTAGAAGTCAGCAAAACTTGTCACAGTTGACGTCGATAGATTCGTAGATGATAAATTTCGTAGGCTCCCTGATAAAAATATACATAACAGAACTATGATTGCGAATAGTCCTCAATCATGCGATACTCTAGATGAAATGAAAGTTTCAGTGACTTCGGAAGGTGAATTTCCAGATATATCAGGAACTTACTTATAATTTTTGAAAATTGTTTTAACGCGTATCGCTAAACTGCGACTTTTGTATGGCAGGTGGCAGATGAAGTGGAGAAATTTCAATGATTTTTACAAAATACCTAAAACCGATATGGGAATGGATTTTAATTTCAGATCAGTAACCTAAATCAGCTCATTCGAAAGTTGAGTACTATAAGGTACTACTACTACTACTACAATGGCACTACAGCCCAAATCGGACCTTGGCCTCCTGATATTCAGGTTCCTTAACATTTTTCTTTACTTATTATGGAAGGGTTGTTAGCCCTTCGCACAACCCTCTTTCTACGAATTTTGCTGATGTTGAAATATAACATTGTATAATTATTTACACATAGCTAATGCTAACGATTATAGTAGCATTACATCTCTTGAATCAGACGTCAGCAAAACTCTTCTCAATTTAGGTCGATAGATTCGGAGATGATAATTTTTCGTAAGCTCACTGATAAAAATATGAATAACAGAACCACGATTACGGGTAAACCCAAGCGATACGATAGATGGAAAGAAAATTTCAGTGACATCAGCCATTGTGCCTATCGCAAAAAATAACAATCCTTCCTGTTCTAATGATTTCCGTCCAATCAGCATATTATGCATCCTTTCAAAAGTATTAGAAAAAATTATGTCTATGCAAATGCGAGAATGTCCCAAATCGGGCCCTGGCCTCCTGAAGTCGTCGCCTCCAATCGTCTCGATCCAAAGACCGCGTCCTCCCGCTGCTAATTTTTAAAATGGCTTTGCTGTCTTCATCAACCGAGTCTTCCCATCGCTTGCGTGGTTTGCCTACTGGCCGGTTACCACTCGCTTTGCCTTTAAGAGCACGTTTGGGGATTCTTCTGTCTTCCATTCGCTCTACATGGCCAGCCCACTTCAGTTTACGTAGCTTGATGAACGTTGAAACTTCTGGCTCGTCGTAGAGTTGATACAACTCATGGTTGTATCTTATTCGCCATTCCGTTCCTTCCTTCACAGGTCCCAAAATTCTTCGGAGGACCTTTCTTTCGAATGCGTTAACTGCTTTTTCGGAAGTTCGCGTTAATGTCCACGTCTCGCTGCCATAACAGAGCACAGGTCGTATAACAGTTTTATAAATCCGCAGCTTATTGTTCCTGTGCACTTTCTTGGATTTCATTATTGGAAGTACCGAATAATACGTCTTATTTGCAAGTATTATCCGTCGTTTGATTTCGTCTGTTTCATTACCGTCCTTTGCTAGATTAGCCCCAAGATATATGAAGTTCTGCACACTCTCCAAATTATATTCCGCAATTGTTATGTTTTGTCTGATTGGCGTTCTCCTTCTTGTTTGCGTCATTACTTTTGTTTTGCTTTCATTAATGCGCAACCCGACTTCTTTTGCGGCGGAGTCAAGATTGACAAATACCTCCTTAGCACTAGGGAAGGATCTTGCTAGAATGTTAATGTCGTCAGCGTATGCTACTAGTTGGGTGGACTTGAATAGTAGTGTCCCGTTGGTGTCGACTGGGATTTTTCGGACGACATACTCTAGTGCCAAGTTGAAAAGCATAGGAGCTAGACCATCTCCCTGCTTTAAACCACATTCCGTTCGAAAGCTGGTTGTGGAATCGGTTTGTATTCTCACTTGGGATTCAGTGTTCGTCATTGTGAGTCTTGTTAGTCGGACTAGTTTTGGAGGAATTCCAAAGTCAAGCATGATTTGGTACAGTACGCTCCTGTCGATACTGTCGTATGCTTGTTTAAAATCTACGAATATTTGGTGCACGTCTGTGTTATATTCCCAGCATTTCTCAAGCACCTGTTTCACCGAGAATATCTGGTCTGTTGTAGATCGTCCGGTTCTGAATCCTCCTTGGTATTCGCCAATTATTTGATTAGTATAGGGCTTAATACGACGTTCAATTATTTTTGTCAGTATTTTATAGGACGTACACAACAATGATATACCTCTGTAGTTCTCACAGCAGAGTTTGTCTCCTTTCTTGTAAATTGGAAAAAAAAAAACTTAAATGAAATCAAATCCGAAAAACTCAAAGTAGGGGAACCCGGGGCGCAACGGGGTACCGTGGTGGAATGAAGTTCGATATGTTTTAAACGGAAGAGCACAGAAAACTTAAATGAAAACAAATCCGAAAAATTCAAAGCAGAGGGGTTCCTCTGCGCAACGGGGTACCGGAGTGGACTGAAGTTTGACGTTTTTCGGTGTCAAGGAGGTGCTGCCAGCGAGCATCAATAAGTAAAACGAGACCAACCTGTTACTACTCAACTACGGCAGCCGTGTTAATTCAGTATTCTTGAGCATTGGTGTGTTAAGTTTTCGTTGTGTTTTTTTGCTCTTGTATTGAAACTTCTGATGATTTCGTAATCACAGTAAAGTAGACATACTGGTGTGCATTACAACTATAGTAAGTATATGCTTAAAGTACGTTTCCATTGAAAAATAGCGATTTTTAGGTACATTTTTCTTGGAAACTACTGGGCCGATTTTAACAAGATTTCGCACACTTCTTTTTACCATCACAATAAACATTTATGACAAAAGAATTTTGAAAATTTTTTATTTGTTCAAAAACTATCAGTTGGGGAAAAAGACATGCATTTTTTTCAAGATTTTTGAATTTTTAAAAAACACGCCTTTTAACTACAAAATTTCTTGTCATATTGATAGTCAATGTTGCCGTCTTGAAAAAAAAAAAATCATGTTGATACCTATTAGGGTTGTTGAGAAAAGTGTACCGAAAGGTATATAAAGTAAATTTTACAGGAGAGCCAAAAAACTTAAAAAGAACTATGAAAACTACCCTTTTTTAATTTTACGTTTTTTTTTTCCCAATTTTTTTTTAATGTTTTTATATATTTTTGTTGCTACGTTTCCTACATTGAAACTAACTTGCTATTTTAACCTTCTCTTGCATATAGTCAAATCGAGGGGCGGGAGCACTGCCGCGCTGGCATGAATTTTCATGATCTCGACTTCCCCCACTTTGCTGGCATTTTTAACCACTTCTACTAATCGGAAAATTAAAAAAATATAAAAATATAATATATAAAATATTTTCTATACACAGAATTGAGTCTAAAAATCGATTTTTTTTTATTTTTCTCGGTAGTGGCCCCTTAATTGTCTTTAGTTTCGTTTAGTTAAACTTTAGTTTATTTATCTTTCTTACCATCCTAACCTAGATCGTGCACCTGAAGCGGACTGGGGAAGTACCCCATTCTGACTGTGAATGTCTACATTGCTCTGAATTTTACTCGAAATCCGTTTCAAGTTGAATCAATTGTTCTATGAGCGGGAGTCAATAGCGAAAATTATGAGGCTGTCCTAGTGTGCGAAATTTGTGAATAGGTTTAAAAAAACACAATCAATGAAAATTGT
This sequence comes from Chorisops tibialis, assembly GCA_963669355.1. Lineage (NCBI taxonomy): Eukaryota > Metazoa > Arthropoda > Insecta > Diptera > Stratiomyidae > Chorisops > Chorisops tibialis. Next base: position 129,883,458 of record OY770264.1, read on the forward strand.
AGTTAAACCTTCATAGTCAGTTAAAACTAAATAAATATAGAGTAAACTTATTTTTCCCCGCATTTTCACTAGTATGATCTGTTTTATAATTAATTGTCCTTTCCACCCAATTAATTCGTCCTTACACCGAAAGCGAGAAACAGTCTCATTAGCTGGGCACCAATCTCGGATAGGATTATCGTCGTCAGGCTCAGGACCAGTGTCAGAAACGTCACAATTCTGCAGTGCTACGCACCAACTAATACCGCAACATCTGGTAACAAAGAGGAGTTTTATAGCCAGCTGAGTGCCACCATCGAACGTGTTCCAAAAGGTGATATTATTATTATCTCCGGAGATATGAACGCCCAGGTTGGATCAGACAACACTGGACTAGAACACGTCATGGGGAGGCATGGTGACCCTTGGGTCGACACGTCACGACCTTGGATTAAGAGACCCGAAAACGGCGAATTATTTGTGGAGTTTTGTAGTACTCGGCAAATGGTCATCGGAGGGACCCTTTTTCCACACAAGAGTCATCATAAAACATCTTGGGTTTCCCCTGACGGTGTTACTCAGAACCAGATCGACCATTTGGCTATAAGTCGCCGATGGAGAAGATGTCTCCTCGATGTGCGAGCGAAACGTGGAGCTGACGTGGGGAGCGATCACCACTTGATGGTTGCCTGCTTGAGATTGTGTACAGCAGCTATCCGAATACCACAAATTCTTCAAATGAAGCGCAAGCTTAATGTGGATAAACTTAGAGATCCCAACAAAAAACGCGAATACACCACTATTCTACGCGAAAAGTCATCCACGTTGGGTGAATATGAAATGCGCACACAGGACGCCAATTGGGAGGCAACCACAAACAATTTTCTAACTAGTGCTGAAAAATCTGTAGGATATGTGCAAAGCGGTGAGAAACCCTGGATGTCGCAAGACACATGGGACAAGGTTGGCAATCGGAAAAAAGCCAAATTGGCAATCATCTCTCAACCCGATGTCAACCAACGAACGCCCGATTTGAGGCAGAACTACCGCAATGCTCATATACAGCTTAAAAAGGCTGTTAGACGCGACAAGAGAAAGGCCATTGAAGATCTGGCAAAACAAGGCAGAATCTGCGGCTTACCTTGGGGATATGAGTTGACTTTTCAAAATCATCAAACAGTTGACGAACAGGAATTTCACCGCCAACCACCTGGTGAGAGATGTCAACGGAACTCTCCTTAATATGAGTGAACACCAGTTGCGACGATGGAAGGAATACTTCTCTGATATTTTAAACATCTTGTCAGAGGAAGATATTCCGGAAACAGAACAACTAAAAAACATCCAACCGCAACAATCCTCTGCTAGGGACGATCCCCCAGATAGGGAAGAGATAGTTTTCGCCATTCGGTCAATGGCGGGAAGGAAAGCTCCAGGTAGAGACGGACTACCAACCGAACTCCTCAAAGCGGACCCGGAAATAACAGCCGATATACTCCTCCCACTCTAAAGGAAGATATCCGACTGAATGGAAGGAGGGCGTCATTGTGAAAATTCCGAAGAAGGGCGACCTTCGAGATTGTGGCAATTGGCGTGGTATATGTCTACTTACTGCCGTATCAAAAATTATGGCTAAGGTAATTCTCAATAGGATTAGTGATGTCGTCGAGAGCACTCTCGAAGTTTATCAGGCTGGATTCCGTAAGGAGTCGTCTTGTACCGACCACACAAATACCCTACGGATAATATTAGAGCAGTCAGCCGAAATGGGTTCGCCACTACATCTCATGTTTGTAGACTTCGAGAAGGCTTTCGACAGCGTTAAGCGAGATTACATATGGAATGCTTTGCGTAGGAGAGGTATTCCAGATAAGGTCATAGCTATGATTAAAGAATCCTACGAAGATGCAAGGTGTCGCGTTTTGCATAGAGGAGAGCTGTCCGAGAGCTTGCCTGTGCGAATGAGTGTCAGACAAGGCTGCATATTATCACCAGCCCTGTTTCTGGTGGTAATAAATGACATCTTGAAAGCTGCACTGGGAGGTGGGGAAGGTAAAGGTCTTCAATGGAGACTATTTAACATCTGAAGTCACCTTGATTATGCTGATGACGTGTGTTTGCTTGCACATAACCGTTCGGACTTAGAGTCAAATGTTCGCTCGTTGCATTCTAAATGCAAAGAGGCGGGACTGAAAATAAATGTGCGTAAAACCAAGTACATGCACATGGGTTCGAACGCAAGCACACCGATTGTTCTTAACGGACAGGATGTGGAAGAGGTGCAAGATTTTTGCTATCTTGGAGGCATTGTCAGCATGGACGGCGGAGCCGAAAAGGATGTTGAGGCTCCAGGCCTTCGGAATCCTTTCCCCTTTCTGGAGGTTTAGAGAGATCTCCCTTCGCACGAAGCTGCGAGTTTTTGACGCATGCGTCAAAGCCGTGTTGTTTTATGATTATACTACGTGGAAAGTGACCGTTCGACTTACCAAGAAACTAAAGACTTTCGTGAACCAATGCCTCCGACGTATTTTAGGAATATTCTGGCCAGAAGTGATCTTCAACGACGAACTTTGGAGTACAACTGGCAAGACTAAAATAGGTATTGAGATTCAAAGGCGGAAGTGGCAGTGTATCGGTCATACTTTGAGGAAACCAGAGCGAAACATCGCCAAACAGGTTCTGGATTATAATCCTCAAGGAAGACGTCCGGTTGGTCGACCATGTAACACATGGAAGCGAGAGAGGAGAAATAAACAAGTCCTGGCAACAACTTAAGGCCGATGCTCAGGATCGCGCCTTGTGGAAGAGAGTTGTTTCTGTCCTATGCCCCTATAGGGGGTCTTAACAGGAATTTGATTGATTGATTGACCACACAATAATAAATATTTTTTTTATTTTTGAAAAAAAATACGGTTTTTTTTTGTTTTCTTACAACATTTTTCTACTATTGTGATATTTACATTATAATGTGTTCATAGAACAATTTGCAGCTCCTTTAATTAACCCTTATATGTCTTTAAAACATAAATTTTCAACTTAGTACCCCGTTCCGCCCCGGGTTCCCCTACGTATTTATTTACATGTTGTTTAAAAAAATACAATTCACTAAAAAAAAACAGACAAATTGAAATATTCTGCGAAATTTCGCATCTAACAATCAGGCAGACCAAATCTCATGCTCAGTGAGCATAATGAAAATTTCCTCTTGCACCAAGCACCTGCTCAATGCTCGGCTTTATTGCTCACGCATACCAAAGTAGTGAGGTGAAGTTAATAACTTTTTCAAAACAGTTTGAAATTATAATAAATTAATTGTGGCAAAAATTCGTCTTTCCAGCTTTGTTAGGTTCAATTACAATCGAAAAAATGAATTTTCGAAAATGGTGCATATGTTTGGGTGGGGTTAGAAGGAGTGAGGGGATCACATCAATATTTTGTGATGTTAATGATATTTAGATCATTATACTTTACCCCAAATTTCAAGTCGATAGCTTAAACAGTTTCGAAGAAAAATTAATTTCTTAATATTTCGAAATTTCATGAAATTTGTATGGGAGGGAGTTGGAGAGTGAGGGGATGTAGCCTATTCACGAACTTAATGTTTCGTGGTTTGATGAATGTTTTCACAGTGCATTTCGACTTAAAAGAAAAGATTTCCGGATTCTGCACTGTTACGCTTTATTATTCATGACGAAACGTCACGAATCCGGAATTCTTTTCTTTTAATTAAAGTTTCGTTTTTGCTAAAAATCACACATAACAAATTTCAGCGCGATTACTCTAAGCGTTTGAAAGTTATGTTTTAGACATACGCATAGACGGTCCTCGGAATCGAGGTTTTTTGAATGACAAAAAATATTTCTGTACCCTCGGCAGCTCTGTGCGAGCATTATTTCATAGCGTTACAAATGGTAAGGTAAATACAATATACCTAGTCCTGCCATAAGTTCTGTCACATAATTTCTCACATTGGCAACAACTTTATTTTATGAGTGACATTTCAATATCGGCCAGTTTTATAAACGTCATAATGTTGTTGACAGTTGATGGTCATTTAAAGTGTGTTCGTTAACGTGTGAAGATGGAATGGGGTGTAATAGAAAATCGAACTGCAGTGATTGCACTACATAAGTGTGGAAAATCCGCGAGTGAAATTTTCAAGTTGTTGTGCCCGTTAAAAATAACGCAAAGATTTGTGTTTCGTGCGATCCAGAGATATAACGCGATCCAGACTATTGAAGATCGACCTCGTTCTGGACGTCCGCGTGATGTACGTTCTTCTGCTGCCATCAAAGCGGTCGAGAGTCGAATTCGTCGAAATCCGCTTCGTAAACAACGAATCATGGCTCGAGAGATGAACATCTCCACCCGAAGTATGTCTCGCATCATAAAATCTGACCTCGGGATGAGTGCCTTTCGACGATCAACGGGACATTTGCTGACTGAGCAGTTGAAGCAAATTAGGAGCACCAGATCGAAAGAGCTCCTTCGGCGGTACGGCAACAACAAACATCGAGAAATTTTATTTACCGATGAAAAAATTTTTACGGTGGAGGAACATTTCAACCGCCAAAATGATAAGGTGTATGCCCACAGCTCCGCAGAAGCCCGAGAAGTTGCCACTAGGGTACAGCGAGGACATCATCCAGCATCAGTCATGGTATGGTGGGGTGTCAGCTACGAAGGGGTCACCGAGCTTCATTTTTGCGAAAAAGGCGTAAAAACTGCAGCGAAAAATTATCAAACGGACATCCCGGAGGGATGTGTGAAGCCGCTGAACTCTACGCTATTCAACAATCGACATTGGGTTTTCCAGCAAGATTCTGCGCCAGCCCACAAAGCTCGAACCACACAAGCGTGGTTGGAAACCAATATTCCACAGTTTATAAGGGCGACGGAATGGCCTTCTGGGAGCCCAGATTTGAATCCCCTGGACTACAAACTGTGGGCGGAGTTAGAGTCCATGGTGTGCACGAGACGACACCCAAATATCGAGAGCCTTAAGCGATCTTTGACAGAAGCAGTAGCTAATTTTCCGCTAGAAACAGTGCGTACTGCTATCGATGACTGGCCCAACAGATTAAAGAGCTGTGTTAAGGCTAAAGGCGGCCACTTTGAATAATTTGTTGCTTATTTTACTTCCATTAGTATGCCAAAATAAAATATATTTTCCTTTGTCAAAAACTCTTTTTCATTTATACAAAAATTGCCCATATACGTGTGACAGAACTTATGGCACGACTAGGTACTCTCAGATTTCAAATAGAGTATAACAATATTGTTATAGATCTAGCAACCACGCAATATTGATCTTCCCGAAAGTGCCAGAACTATATAGAACAGTCCCCCAAAATGTAAAATGCCATCTAGAATCTTCTAGTATAGTCTAGACATACACCCTACAGAACCGTATACTCCAAAATGTAAGATCTAGAATAGTCGAGACATACATCCGAAAACATCCACGACAGAAGCTTCGAGAACAGGGGGAAATGGTATAAAACCACGGTAGCTCTCAGCGAGCAGTCAACCATTTTAATGATCGAGACGCGAACCAGTGGAAGCAATACGCGGCGGTAGTGCCAGATAGGCGAATTAAGTAAAAGTGTGAATTAGTTAAAATGCAAATTAAGTAAAAGTGCAAATAAATAAATTATCCCTTATTTTTGACCGAATTGTGTTTTACTTGAAATCCGGCGAACCCCTAGCTCGCAACAATATTATAAGAAAATACACTGGAATAATAACAACAATTAGGAAGCATGTCGGGGAAAAAATTATTACCTTCGCTTTTCCACTCGTCCCTGACAAACAGGAGGTAGCCAGAAGCTGGATCCTTAAAAAATTATTAGGAACGTTAACAAGAAGAGGTGATGTTATTTTTCTTTCCTTCGACAAAAGCGAAATTGATTGAAAATTTTATTTCATTTCTTAACTACATTCCTAACATTTTATTATTTAAATTAAGTTTTTTTTTTGTATTTTTCTATGGCTATAATGATGAAATCGAGAATCTAAAATAATTTAAAAAATAATATTTTTTTTTATTTACAATTCCTAACATACTTTCTTTAATTAGGGGTGATCACTATCCCCTCTGGACAAGCTAAATGTACTCAGTATTATATATAAATGGGTGATTATTATCACACCGACCTATGGGGCGATACTGATCAGTAATTAATTAAAATAATAATCAATTGGTTATAACGATTTTTAAGAATAATAAGTGGATATGACTTGTGAAATATGTAGCAATGTAATTTTTTTTTAACTTGTCTAAAATCTATCGAAAAAACACCAAAACTGATTGCTGTCACCCCAATTGACCAGTATTGTATGCTGCTCTTAGATACGCCACTGCTTGGAAGGAAAGATTTCCGGATTTCACACTACTATGCTTTATGAAATGTGACGTTTCAGTCTCTGCTGAGATCTTTATCAAACTGACCACAAATTCAATCTTTTTCTGCATAAAAACAATCAAATTATTGAAGCGATCACCAATTTATATGTCAAAATTGAAGTCAAATCTCAACTATATCTGAATGGAAAAATTTATTTTTCTGAACCAGCTTTATCGATATTTAATGTAATTTTCCATAATCTAAAAACCTACATTTCCATTCGACCATTCGATTATATAATGATCAATATTTCCATTGCTCGAAAAAAGAATAAATTACCATCGAATTCTCTCTCGTCATATCAGCCATCATAATTAACACTTTTTTTTTTCAATTCGACACGTGTATCAGATGTTAACTGGTATTCAAGCTCGTATTTTTGTTTAGGCCATCTAAAGATATACAACGAATAATATCTTCATCGCGAGATAAAAAACGAACCTGTTAAATTCAATTATAATTTTTTTTTCCAAATTGAACGTTAAAATTGTAGTAGAAAAAAAAACAAAGTTTTTACAATACGAAAAAAATGTATCTGGATAAGAAAGAATTAATCCGATACAACCTTTCGTATCCAACTATCCATCAGCCGAAAGTATTTGAAATATTATTACTTCACAAGACACCAGCATTCACCATTATACCAGGCCTTGATCTTCATTTCGCAAATATGCTACTAATGGGCCATTTTTTCCCCGCAAACTACCTCATTAGACTAGATAAATCTATCATAATATTTCAGGTAGCTATAGTGGCATATAACGAAACGATTTTCTTCGTTAATTTGATTGGAGTAGAGTTAAAAAAAACTAAACAAATTTTTAGTTAATTAGAGTTACGCGCGCCGATTACTTGTGCTTTCTACGCGGACAATTAAATAGAGTAGGGAGCTAATTGAGTATTGATAAGCCTAAACGATGTAGCAGTGTGAGCGGAATATTTTCAATTATTTAACACTTATCTGCAATTAATTCCAACAGATTCTAAACATTAATTCAATATTTCATGTCAATGTGTTGATTTATGGAAAATGATCGGAATTATACTTTTGTATGTGAGGTGGTAGCAAATGAAAGTAGTAAGTACTTCGTACCTAACATTTTTCATCGACTTGAAAAATATTTTATAACATAACAGCATCATGCTAGAGTTGCTATCAAAATGTTTAGTTGAATAATAAAGATTCAACATTTAAATAGTGCAGTTGTATGGGAGGTGGTAGAAGGAGTTGAGAGTTTTTAACGACTATTCAATGCCTTAAATCGCAAATCAGTGGCATTCATACTTTTCAAGAAAATCGACTTTCTTTAAGTTGAAATTGTAGGGGGTAGAATTTTTTTCGATCGTACTAATAATTTTAAATAAATATTTCGTGCACAATTTCTGCTCGATTAATTTTATACGTACAGAGTGAATTGGTTTAGAGTATTTCATGAAAAAGTGCAGTTTGGTGGTGGCAGGTATGGAGTGATTCAAGTAAATTTTATAAACTAGATTGATAACATTATAGAAATAAAACGTTCAAAATTTCAGATCAATAGTTTTCATAGTTTTCGAGAAAATTCGTCACATTCCTAAATTGAGTTATTTTGTATGAGAGGGGGTTGAAGGGATGAAGTGTTTTGGCCCGTTCATGAACTTGACCTTGCTTTTTCACTAAAAATAACGTGTATAAAATTTGAGCTTCGTAGCATAACGCGTTTTCAAGCTAGAAAGCGAACAGACGGACGGACGGATAGACGGACATCCGGTTTCGAGATTCTTGAGTGACAACAAATATTTCTGTACCCTTGGCGACTCTGGGCGAGCGGTATTTCTTGGCGATACAAACTTTAGTGCAAACTTATAATACTCTCAGATTTCATCTAGAGTATACAAATTTTCACAAGGTTTTTTTCTTTTTAGTTGTACATTTATTTCTTCGGCTTGCGGAAAATCTGAAAAAAAAAAAATAGATCATCAGATACCAAAAGTTTTTGGTTTTCAATGTTGGCCGCTCCTCCAAAATTGCGCCACGCCAATGAATCTGCTGAAAGTTATTCATGACTACCGTAGATTGCTATAAAGATATCCTTCAAGCCACTACGTTATTTTTTGCATCATCTACCGAACAAGTCACACATGCAATTATTCTATACTCTACAGACTGTTTTGATCTTTTCTACATATCATACGGAGGCGGATGGTTGTATGGGTCGTTGGTTGTGCATGAAAGGAACCGTGTATTTTTTTTCTCTCAGTTTACTTTGATGTATTTACTTTCACAAAATTGAAAATATCAATGAGCATTGCATCCGCTATTCAGGTCTGATGCATCAACGGAAGTGGGACAAAGACCGCATTTTCCCTGCAGATCTCTGATCCGTAGCAATTAGTTGAATGCTAGTCAGTACAATTATAATCGACTCAACGGGTCTGAATTGAAAAGTCTTGCTTCGAAGGAAGGGGCAGCTTCGGCTCTTTAGTCACTTACTAAGCCAAGAGACTTTCTTTATGTCGATGCACATCTATAGCTTTTAAGACGACTAATATTATTCCTCCGCCTCCACATCTACTCTCTATGCTCCACTAGCAAGTAAGTTTCCATAGCGTTTGAATAGCTTGTGGAACGTGGATCAAGATTAGTTCCAGCATCCAACATGCCAAGTTGTTATAGTTTCAAGAGTTGATAAACGTTCGGAGTTGCAGCCAATTCTTCGGTAATGTCTCAGATCGATCCGTAGTAGTAGTAACTAAACATGTATGATAGCAAGTTTTCCATTCTGGGTATCGATTTTTCCATAACTGCAGCGTTCGTCTTTTGGCATTGGGGAAAAAACTTGAAGAAAAATGTTTCGAGGATGATGGGAGCCGCTAAATAAGGTGCGGTTTTCATTGCACAGATTTAAAGATCAAAAGTGAATATGAGGGCATAGCTAGTCATGCCTCTATGGCATAAAGTGCCTAGCGCAAAACCATAGTCGAAGCGCATACATATAACTTTAGTCCGATATGTATACGAGCCGGTGAATAGAAATTAATGATCGGTTTTGTAATCTTAAATTTCAATTTCAAGCATAAATTGCTTCTCTTGTCAAAATGTTCTTATCTATGGATAGATAGGATGTTTTACTTTATGTACACACAAGATACCTCTATTCTTGCTATAGATCTAGCATTTAAATTATTTTCCTGCTTCATTATATCGATCGCTTCAGTGATTTTTCGATTATTTATACCTGTAGGATTTATTTCAATTACCGTAGAATTTGTAACATAGATCGGTTTTATAACATGTAAAACACGGTAACCCTAAAGGTTTGTTTAGCATTTGAATCATTATAAAAATATTTTTGATCAGTTTGACAGTATTGTGCCAATTAAATATTATTTACTTTGCCTTTGTAGAGGAAGACCTAGACGACTAGTGCTCGTTTTTATGTATATTATCGTAAAAACAAATAATCCCTGCCAATTAAATTATCAATTAAAATATCGTTTTTTCAAGTTTTAAATCCGCATATTGCGCAGTACAGCGAAATTTCTACTAACAGGAAGCTCTTATACTTCTATATTGGCACTACCGCCCAAATTCGGGTCTTGGCCTTCTGACCTTCCGGCTCCTTGACATTTTCATTACTTATTGTGGAAGGGTTGTTAGTCCTTCGCACAGCCTTCCATATACGATTTTTTTTCATTTTCGTAGATTAAGGTAACCAAGGTACGAGGGCGGATTGATAATGACGTGTAAAAATGAAGAAGGAGGGGGTAGGTAAGGAATTTGGTATTTTTTTTACCTGATGATGATGCAATGGCGCTACAGCCCATATCGAGCCTTGGCCTCCCGGATGCACTTCCTCCAGTTGTCTCGGTCCAACGACCGCGTCCTCCAGTTTGAAAAATTGAGAAGCGATCTGCAGTCTGCGTCGACTGAGTCCTCCCATCGCTTTCGTGGCTTCCCCTGCGGTCGGTTACTTTGAGCTTTGTCCTTCAGCACTCGTTTTGGAATTCGTTCCTCGTGCATTCGTTCCACGTGGCCAGCCCATTGCAGCTTGCGCAGTTTGATCACTATAGATGCTGGTGGGTCGTCAAATAGTTGATACAGCTCATGGTTGTATCGAATTCGCCAATCATCTCCTTCCTTAACTGCTCCGTGTACCTTCCGAAGAATTTTACGCTCAAAAGTGTCGATTAACTTCTCCGAAAACCGCGTCAAGGTCCACGTTTCGCATCCATACAGCAGCACAGGACGAATTAATATCTTGTAGATGCGTAGTTTATTGTTTCGATGGACCTTCCTTGATTTCATTATGGGGAGGACCGCATAAAATGCTTTGTTAGCTGCCGTGATTCTTCTTTGAATTTCATGTCGCTCATTGCCGTCCTTTGTGAGAAGGGCTCCCAGGTATACGAATTCATCCACCTGCTCGAAGTTGTGTTCGCCTATAGTAATGTTCTGCCTCTCTGGGACAGTCCTTCGTGTCTGGGTCATGTATTTAGTTTTCGCTTCATTGACTCTGAGCCCTACTTCACCCGCTGCCGACTCCAACTCCTGGAATACCTCCTTAACGCCAAGTATTGATCGGGCCAGAATATCCACGTCGTCTGCATACGCCACTGTGCGGATTTCACGAGTAGCGTACCTCTGGTGTCCACTGGGGTTACTGAAGTTGCCTTCCTGACGACAAACTCGACCGATTGGTACCTGCCGCCCCTACGCGAAATTCAAGTGGTATCAACTAGTAGTACACGCCTGCGTGAACGTGTTATGTTGTATTAAATTAACGCATTAACGCATAGACAAATATTGTGCAATCGGAAGAGTTTTCCGCGAAACACCATTATTTTGCTACTGCAAATGTTTAATTTTTTTTTCTTATATTGCATAAAAAATTTGTGTATGCTAAAAATATGAAAAAAAAAAAAAATTGGAAATATATTTTCTTGATCAATTAGATTATACATTATACTAGCAACCAGCAGTCCCTACGTGGCTGAATGAGTCTATACAATAGCATTAGTCACCAATGTTATGCAAATGCTAATTTTATCCTCTCTTTTCCAAACAGCAGAGCGATTCGTGCTTTAAGATCGCTTCTAAAGGTGGTAGTGAAAAGCACTTTAATAGAGGCTTATAGTCTCACGCTTTTGACTGAAGATGGCTCAGTGGTTAACACGTCTACTTTGGGATCTACGATCCCAGGTTCAAATCGACTTCTCGACTTGAAAGAAAATCACTTGCTTTTCCGTTACACGCTTAAGAGTTCTAAATCGCACTTAACGCTTAAGACAAAAATAACGCTTTAAAATGGCTTCGAAAATATGATTTAAAATCGCTTCTACTAAAGCTGAAGCGGAGAGCTTACTTTTAGCGAAGATGCAATGTTAAAATGTATATGAAATGTTAGCAAGTTCGAAGCACTTCCTCGCGACAAATTAAGTGCATTTAAAATGATTCGCAATCGTTTTTTTTTTCCCCGCTGGGATAGTTAAAGAGGTGTTGAAAAAATATTTACGTATTTTTTCGCCCGCATACACTATGACAGAGTGTTGTGTTGTGTATACATCCTAACCAGCGGGAAAAAAGTTGAAAGACTCTGAAAGTGAGGAAAAATGCTTCAGTATTACTAAATTTAAAATCTTATTTGCGCTTCGAAATTTTCAATCAAGATGCTCTTAATAGTTGGAGAAAAACAAATGGCGCAATTTTAAAATGGCGTCAATAAAAAATTGAAACCTGAATGAAACAATTGGTATCATGCAAAACAAAGCAATAAACGCAACTGCAACCGCATTTCATTGATGATTTTGAAGGTCTTTATTTTCAGTTGGGTTTGACAAGAAGCCAGAGACCAGTAAGTACGATGGTCACTGGTTCGACGGTGGAAGCTTCAAGTTTCTAGTAAAGTTTGCTACCAAAAGATTTTCCTTTTCAACAGGATCAACAACGGTTCGGTCACCATCGAGAAGAGAAGGTGTTGAAGATGTGATGAAATTGTTATTGACCGATTTCACAAATCTCGAGTTTTTGGGATTCTCAATGTTCTTAAGTCGACGTTTCCGATCATGTTCGATTGTAGATCTTTCAAAAATAACAATTTTTGTCACACACACTTTTTCCACTACATCGTCATTTTCTTCCAATTTTTGCAATCGGAAAATATTGATGCTCCTACGGCAGTCCTTGGGCTGGGAGTACTTCTGATGTCGAGAAACCTCGCCATAAAAACGCTATATATTCTTGGACTTTATTTAATTACATCTTCAAATTTATAAGCTTTATATAATTTTCGCCTCGTATGACTCTGTATATTTTATTATTGTTGATCAGATATTTTGACAGCATAGTAACCTAAATATTTGAATCATCCATTGTGAAGAGAAGAGAAAAAATGAAGACGAGTGAATGCCAGAGATTAATAAAAAAAACACTATAATACAATGATATATAGCATTGGATTAAGAAATCTTTTCACCATTCGCGTTAGTAGATAATTAGAGAGTCGATAATCACTTTTGCTTATCTAAATCTAAAATAGATGAGATTATTTTTTTGCTATAATACGAAATAGACCCAAGATTTAATAATGATATATTAAAAACTAATTAGATTTATAAAAAATATCTCGAGTTTTTAGCATAAATTCCAGCTATAGTACTTACTAGTTATTTGTATGTAGCAATATAATCGTATTGTTACCTGAAACGAAAAAAATTAGATTAATTAAATTAGGTTGCGTAGAAATAAACATTACACAAATAGGATTATGGGTAAATCCCAATCATGAGTTATTTTAATCAATTTAATGCAAGCGGTTAGGGGATTTTATTACTTGTATTCGACTGCTATTAAAGAGTATCATATGTACATACGTATATAACATATATTAGCTTTTTGATAGATTTAAGGAAAATACCATAGTTAGGCACAACAGCCCAAATCGCGCCTTGGCCTCCTGACTTTCAGGTTCCTTAAGTTTTATTTGCTATTGTCTTATATAGCACCTTCGCACAACCCTCTATCTACGACTTTTCTTTTTCGCAGATTGAGGTTGCCCAGATATACCCAAGCGGACAGTGTGTTGGAATCGATCGGGATTTGAACTCACGACCCTAAGATTGCAGAGCTACATCAAGCCAAATTTTCTAGTAATTATTTGGACGGCCTCGGGGAAAAAGGAAACGATTCCCATGTAAGTTTCATGGGACTGTTGTTCGATCGGTTTTTCGAAAAATTGATCTGGTCCGGAATGGCGAACATTATCGGTCGAAATTATATAAAATCGCTAGTTTTAGGGCAATTAGGACAAAAACAACTAAAGTTTTGATTAATTACCAGTTTAAGAATCTAAAATTTAAAATAAATTGGTGCTGCAGTTTTCGAGTTACGTTGGTCACGAGAGGTGAGGATACGATTTTCACAAAAAAAAATACAAATAAATAACTAAACTTTTTGAAATTTGAATTTACTAAGGTACACCGAATACTTTGAATGCTTATAGCTTTGCAATTATTGATCAGACTAACCGAAAATTTCCAGAGAACATTCAAAAGATTGAATTCTTAAAGAAAATAGAAATAGCACAGTTTCCCATGAAGGGTGGCCGATAAGCTTGTCGAGAAATCGCGAACTTTCGTTAACATGATCCGTCGACGTATTTTGGAGATATTATGACCAAAAATGATATTCAATGGTGAACTTTGGAGTACAACCGATCAATATTTTTAAATATGTTCTGGATTATAACAGCACGCCGGGTTGATCGACCACGTAGCACAAACCCTAGCGATAACTGAAGACTCCTGATATAGTTCTTTACCGGAACTTTATTGGTCTCTTGAAACAAAAAGGGCTATGTACTTCAGTTTAGAGTTAGTGTATATGAACGGACACCTTTCAAATAATATCATACTGATGAACAGCGGAAGTTATTTATACTCTAGATGAAATCTGAGAGTATTATAAGTTTGCTCTTCAGTTTGTAACGCTAATAAAGAAGGCTCGGAGAAAAAAATTAATAATACAGAAGTTCATATAATCATTCAAAAATCTCAAAACCGGATGTCCGTCCGTCCGTGCGCTCTCAAGCTTGAGATTGCATTAAGCTAGATAATGCACGTTGTACACATAATTTTTAACAATAAAGCAAGTTCGTGAACGGGTCAAATCGCTCCACTCCTACTACCTCCTCTCATACAAAATGACGCAATGTAACAATACATGGATTTGCTCGAAAAATATAAAAGCCATTGGTCTGAAATTTGTAATATTTTACTTTTATGATGATTTCAATCTACCGTATAAAAATAATGCGTGCCCGCCCTCTCCTTCCACCACCTCCAATACAAACTACACTTTTAATGAAAATTTACTCAGTGCGTATAGAATTTTGCGAGCTGAAATTGAGCACTATATATTCATTCAGAATTATTAGTAAGACTAAAAAAATTTAGACGATTAGCTTCACCTCTTCTATCGCCTCCCATACAAAATGACACAATTTCGCAATTTGGCAATAAACGGATTTGCTCGAAATGTAGAAAATCCATTGATCTGAAACTTGAAGTATATAACTTTTATGCTGATTTCAATCTATCGTATAAAAATTATTTGCGTCCTTCCTCTCCTTCCAACCCCTCCCATACAAACTGCACTTTTTCATGAAATGCTCTAAACCAATTTACTCAGTACGTATAAAATTTATCGAGCTGAAATTGTGCACTAAGCATTTCTTTAGAATTATTAGTAAGGCCAAACAAATTAGACTATGAACTTTACTCCTTCTACCCCCTCCCATACAAACTGTACAATTTCACTAAATCCAATATACAATAATTTTCTCAGTACCTATTAAATTTTTGAATCCTAAATTTTGTATAAAATATTTGATAGCAACTTTAGCGTGATGAGAAAAAATTAGTCCAGTATCGTCAACCCCAGTACGACTCTTTCATGTAGAATATCCGTCGTAAAGCCCAATCGTAGTCCTGTTATGTTTTCAAATTAGGGATTAGTAATCTATGGTGAGGAACGCCATAAAAGAGAAGAGGTTTTGAGTTTCTCAAAATGTAGATTAAAAATCACAGAAGATGTGAGTGAGGGGAGTATTCTTAGCCTCGAACAGCTCCTGACTGTAGTAAATAAAACACTCGTATTTTAATTTTAAAATATTTTAGACATGTAGGCTTTTAAAATAATATGTCTTGAATTCAATGGCCTGGTGCCACGTACAGACAGCGATTTTCTTTTTATATGTCTTCGAATTCTTCAAAGAGATTTTCACCTAGTTCTGCTTTTAGTGAAAATTCAAAGTCTGTCACTCGATTAAGGTCCAGGTTATGCAGTTACATTGATCTCATACTTTTGTATTGGAGGGGATATAAGGACAGGGCGGAGTTAAAAGCTTTTGATGCAGCTTTCAAAGTTTCAAGTTGATACGAAGGGAGGTCAAAACTTTCGCGGAATGAAAGGGATGAACAAAGAAAGGGGATATATTTTTGCCTGGAGGTATTCTAACACTCAATACAGGTATAAATATAAAGTTTGTGGCGTAGTGGGCAGCGTGCTTCCTTCTTAGTCAATAGGTCGTGGGTTCCATTCCCAGACGGGATTTTTTTAAGCGCAAATTTTTCAGTTCCTACTGGTGATAAAAATCATTCGCAATAAAATGGGGAAACGGTGTAAAAGTGAAACAGTTCCATTTCAAGAAGGCCTAGATACTCAGTAGATGGTTTCTGTTCGCTTTCTATCATTCAGTCCCCCATAACATCTGCAAATATTTGTCAGTAAGCAGCCAGTACAACTGAGCAATATACCAGCTTCTCCACTCGCTACGGTCGTTCTCACTCCCCTTCCCCAACGTTTTCAATCCCATTCCTTCCCTCCATGACTGTGTTTGGGCTTTGCACATAAAGGCCGAAATTGCCTACAACACAGGTCATTCTGTAAAAAAAAAAAACTAACAGTTATTATTAAATCATGACTTGTTGAAAGAAAACTCTTGCAGTGGAAAATGATGCTTTATAAGTGGCATAGATTATTCTGCTAGGATGTAGCCTAGTGAGTAACGTGTTGGTTTACAATGCAAAGGTCGTGAGTTCAAATCCCGGTCAACGCATAATTCCAGAACACTGCCTGCTTGAATATTCCTGGGTTACCTCAATCTACGAAAATGAAAAATTCACAGGTATAGGGTTGTGCGGAGGGCTAATAACCCTTTCACAATAAGTAAGAAAAATGTTAAGGAACCTGAAGGTCAGGAGGCCAAAGCCCGATTCGGGCTGTAGTGCCATGGAAGATAGTTTATTCAGGTAAGGCAGAGAGTCAATTGAAAATGATAAATACTCGGGCCGGTCGATTGAGGCTATTTCCTCAAAAATCGTCGAAGAAGTGGAGAAATTTGTCCTCGAAGATGCTCGTTTGAAGAAGAAACAAATCGCAAGAGTAGTTAAAGTATCAAATAACATCATTTTGAATATCTTCCGCGATCATCTCGGCATGCCTTAAGTGAGCGCAAGATGGGTACCGAGAATGCTCTTAGCGGTTCAGAAAAAGCAGCGCGTAGAGTGTTCACGCGAGTTTTCGGATCCCTGTAGCGAGAATATGGATGAAATTTTAACCTGAATTGTTACTGGAGACGAAATTTGGGTTTACCATTACGATTCTGAATCAAAGCAGGAGTCAATCATGGCCACTATTTTTTGGGATTCAGAGGGGATTTTGATGATCGACTATAAAGAAAAGGGACAAACTGCCATAGGGAGATAATATGCCAACATGCTACAACATTTAAAGGATGCTATCAAAGAAAAAAAGAAAAGTGTAGGTGTGCTACTTTTGCACGAGAAAGCACCTGTTCACAATAGACACGCGGCAATGTCGATAATGGAATACTGAACCATCCCCCTTATAGTCCAAATCTGGTCCCTTCCGATTACTATTTGATCCCAAAACTGAAGAAAGAACTTCGTGCAACTTCGCTTCTGGTTCAAAATACTATTTTTTTCGTTATGTAACATATGTCAATTGGATGTGTGCACCTACAAAATTGGAAATTTTTATTTTTTACCAGAGCCCTAAAAAATCACTCAAAGTTTTCGACATTTTGGCTCCCCTGACAAAACCAACTCAACAATTTTACCAAAATTATAGATCATATAGCTCTATAATCTGACAAAATTTCAATTTAATATATTAAACTAATTTGGATAAAGATATGAGGTCTAAACTTGTTTATTGTGGTGCCTGACTCACATTGTGGAATTACCATACAGTTGTCTTTAGCAACACGGATTGTTTTTGACGACAATCGTTAACGCCCCCGAAGGTAGCAGTTTCTACTATTTGCGGGGTAAGTATTCTTACTGTTAGAAGCGAGACCTATCTAAATCTCTGCCAATCTTTCGTTCATGGCAACAGGTTGTTAATCTAAATCACGCAACCTTATGCCGAGCTATTGCTCTGCCCGCGATGTGGGCACCATCAGCCACACCGTGTATGTCGAAGACATCCTCAACCAACGCTGGGGGTGGAAGTATCCTTCCATGGGCTCCCCAACTCCCGGTGTACCAGTTGACCCCTGGTAAGGCTACACATCTGAAGCATAGCTCTCTGCACTATGATCAGTTGCACCCCTCGGGTTCGTGGGGACGGTCAGCCCCAAAAGTAGTTACTGGAATCGCCGAAGCTTTCTGGACCAGCACTTTCTTCCCTGCGCAATAGGTTGCGGAGCTGACGGACCATACGGTCTGTTCAATTTTATCCCCCCTATCGTGTAGGTTTCGGAGCCGGTGATCTTAGTATGATTAAATTGATTACTCAATTTAATATACAACATCGACTTAATCCCCCCTACTTGGGTATGATAGGCAGAGTTGACGGAACATTCAACTTTATCCCCCCCACCTAAATGGGTTACAGAGCTGACGGTCCATCAACTTTATCCACCTATCATTGCAGGATCGGAGCCGATGCCCGTAGTATGATTGAACTAAGTTCAATATACAAGGCATCGACTTATCCGTCCTACAGTTATCGGGTTTCGGAGCCAGTGAATATAGTGTAATAAGCCCTCTTTAAAAGAAGGCTCAATACACCAGACGCTGACTTGCTCCTCCCCCCGTTGGAAGGTTTTGGAGCCGACAGCAAACTCCCGACTTACTCCCCCCTATCCATTGCACATTTAATAGCATCAATGTGCCGGCTTATTCAAAATTAGTTGTTTCCATCTGTTGTACGGGCTCACACTAATTTCGACTTTGCCAATCTTCAGTAAACCTTGCTACTTTGCATCAGCGTTTCGCAACTAGTTATCATCGATTGCCTCCATTTACAACTATTTGTGCTCATGTTTTCGACATTTAACGTCAGCAACATCGTGGCTTTTCGCACACTTGTTCTTCAGTTCGTCAATTTAGTGCTCATTTATGCTCAATTGGGCCCATAGTTATCTATGCTGGGTTTCAAAGAGGATACAATACGTGCAGGTTCACGCCAATAACGACCTTGTCCCCCCTCATAGATCTCAACTTTAACATCAGATTTGACATCATGGCTACTTTGCATTCCGCGTTTCGCCACTAGTTTCCTCGATTGCCTCAGTTTCTGCCTCGGTTTTGGCACCCAGTATTGCAGAACTTCAGCCAATGTCGCAGCCCGGCCCTAACAAGGCGCCGCTTCGGACCTTCAGTTGCTACTTTCCTTACATTTGCACACTTTTTACACATTTTTGAGCTCCATGATTTTCATTCATACCCATTCATTCCTCCATTCACAGCCCATTCGCTTTACATCATACTATTATGCTCGGATTTTGCTTCCTTGGGACCTCAGCGACACCTCGCAGGGCCATAGGCTACTAATTGACATCCGTTCAGCAATTGATGGGTTACGGAGCCGGTGTAATATATTGTAATAAGTTCATGACCCTCAAAGAAGCTACCACCGACGGATTCCCCCCCATCTGCAGACCTCTTAGCGTTACCCAGCCTGCACCACGTGGAGGTGGGTCTACTTCGCAGGCTGGATAACGATATATAATATAACGATACTATTATGTCCAAATGTTATATTTTTCTCATGTTTCACTAGTATAGTATAATACATGCCTACAAATATTCGCCTCTCTCAAAGTCCATTATTGTGAAGCTGCAAACTACCTAAATGGTCCCGAAATGTGAACTTTTTGCATTTAACAATTTCAAAGATATAATCATTTGAAAAAAAAGTCGCCATAAGCCAACAATAACCGAATGTCGAGTTTCAGCTTTCTATCCACATTCGCAGCTTTAATGTTAAAAAAAAAAACATCAAATTTATGTCAAAATCAAATCTAATCTCAAATTATGTCAAAACTCAAATTTCCTAGGAATGAAAAAAACAAATAAAGTTCAAGGATTCCAAAGGATCAAAATAAAATGTGTATAATTTAATACTTTAATTTCACTTCGTTTTAATTTGCATAGAACTGATATAATAACAAAGATTTATGCAAATGCTCTTGCCATTTTCTTTATCTTTACGAGATCTACTTCATAAAATTTCGTTGTTTATTTGCTAACATCAATTACAGAAATCATACAGAGATAAAAGTCAAGCGACTATATTGAAATATTTTTTTTTCTAGTTTAATTTAAAACGTGATCAACGTAGCGATAACATTGGAATTTCGTAAATATAAAAAATTAAAAAATAAGGTATTGTTATAAAATTATTCTTCATACATGGAGTATTATAGGCATGGGTAATAACATTTTTTTTTGTTTCTATTCTTTTACATATTTAGAAACAAGTCCACCATGTTCAGTAAAGACCATTTGACGCTTCTTTTGATCTACGTCCGATACATCACCTAAAACAATTTATTCTTAGAAATCAAAACGATTCTTCTTGACGTAAATCTCTTCATTTGTATTCAAATGGCATGACAGACGAAATTATAATATAATGGGTAAAATAGAAAAAAAGAACATCTTGATTTGAATCTTTCGTATATGGGTACTTGTAAGACTTAATTTAATTTCTTTTAATTTTATTTTGTTACCTTCTGTGCGATAGATACAAAAGATACAGCATATGGATATGTTCTGGTCAGGTTTGGATGCAAAGACCCGCTCGCACTTGGGAATATGGCCGAGAATTTTTCTAACGACTTTTACGTCCCCTGCTGAAAAAATAAATCAATTTGAGTTATAAGATCGAGCCGATCTATAAAATCATGGCGTTTGGCCTTTCGTCAGCAATACAAAACTACGATGTTACCTGTCGGGGTGTGTGCGTGGAGGTATCTGAACATAAGGAATATAGCTATTAGAAATACCTGTTTTGATTTTATGAATGCTTCGGGATGAGGCTGCAATCAAGCAGAGAATTTACATATCACTCAATGTCAGAAATTCTATGATAGTGCGTACAAGCATTTCGCAATAATTTATGGTGTAGTGATCATGTCAAATATCGCTTCCTGTTTTATTAGTTATTGTAATTTTTGCATTTAGTCGGGACTAGTATGGGCTAGATTATTGGAATTAATTTATTGTAACAAAAAACGAGAGCTGGGTCAAGAACTATTATATAATTTATGACTCTGAATATCTTGGTGAATTTTTTTCGATTGTAGGAATTGGTATTCATTTTAATTTATGTTTTAGAACACGTGGGATGTCATTGACAATAGTTGCTTGACTTTATTGTAGGAAATCTTAAGGTGTTTTGTTTATTTCATTTATACGGGTTCCTTGGAGTACTGAAAGTACTACTACTACTTCGCATATATCGTTTAGTTATATCTTTTTTACAATACCGGCTGCGTCAGTGGCGCAGCAGTGTTCCAACAGTACAGCAAAATATTTTATTTTGGATCACAGAGTGTTAGAAGTGATAGAATATGCTGAAGATAAAGAGAAACTATGGTAGCAGATTATAACAAAAATAAAATATTTGTATACTACTCTGGCCAAAAAGTGAAGGGACTTTTCAAATAAAACACAAAGCAAAGGTTTATTCTTCAACATCTATTTTGTATCCTTCAAAGTACTCTCCTATGCATGCAATACATTTATGCCCAGGTTTAATCCAATGTTTGAAACATTTTTCAATCTCGATTTTAAGGATGACCATTAGCTCCTCCAGCGATTCTCGTTTCATGGCATCAGTTGAATAAAAACGGGTTCCACGAAATGTTTTTGTTTCAAGCGACTGAACAGGAAAAGTCGCATGGTGACATGTCAGGATACGAGAGCGCTTGTGGAATGGCATTTGTTGAATTTTTGGCTAAAAAAATTCCGAATAATAGCGAATTTTCAAAAAAATCAATAACTTTGAAATGAGTTTTGCTGCTAAACGTCTCAAATTCATCGCTCGAAATGCATTTTATTGATTCTTCCGATATTGTAGTATCCTTAACTAACTCCCTGACAGTCACGCGACGATTTTCTGTGATTATACTCTCACTGGAATCTGAGAGTATTCTAAGTTTGCTCTAAAGTTTGTAACGCCAAGAAATAATGATCGCACAGAGTCGCCAAGAGCACAGAAATATTGTTTGTTGATCAAAACTCTTAAAACCCCTCTCATACAGAATGATACAAATTCGTAATTTGCCAATAAACGCATTTTCTCGAAAAGTATGAAAGTTATTGATTTAAAATTTGGAATATTTTATTTTTAAGATGATTTCAATCCCTGGTAGAAAAATTATTCGAATTCCCCCACTCCTTCTACCAACTCCCATACAAACTGCCTTTTTCACGAAATACAATTTACTCAGCACGTATACAATTTATCAGCTAACTATTTTTTTAGAATTATTCGTAGGACCGAAAAAATTTAGACGATTAGCTTCCCTTCTTCTAGCCCCTTCCATACAAAATGACTCAATTTAACAACTTTACAAAAAGTCGATTTTCTTGAAAAGTATGAATGCTTCCGATCTGAAATTTAAAACATGTTAATTGAACGACGTTTTTAGGTTTTTTGAAAAAGTCATTAAAATCTCCCCACTCCTGCTACCACCTCCCATACAAACTGCACAATTTCGTTAAATTCAATACACTTCCCTCAGTACTTACCTATAAAATGATAGCACCTACTTCTACTATGATGTGAAAAAAATCGTTCAATGCTGTCAACCCTACTACTACTCCCCATACAAAATTTCTGAAAATCAAACAAAAAAAAACTCTTCCATCTAGAGTGTCGCATGATTGTGGTTTACGCCCAATTGTAGTCTTGTTATGTTTTTCAATTTGATTTTTCCAATCTTTTTATGACTTATTGCTTTTGCTAGACGACCAAACCGAGTTCCATTTTCAGCTGACTCTCTCTGCAGCCTCTTTGAACAACTTGCGCCATTGGAAAATTTTTGATCTCGATAAAAATTTATCACCAAAAGACTTTTGCAGTGTCGTGTTATGAGGGACAAAGGGAGCGACCGAATCTTTTAGAAATTTGGTGAACGTAGAATTCCATGTCCTTGATGCCTGCTTAAGTCCATAAATGCTTTTCTTGAGGCGACAGTCAGTAGCTAAGTGTAGACCTTGCGGTGGTTCCATAAATATTTCTTCTTCAAGATCGCCATTTAAAAATGCAGTCTTTATGTCAAACTGCATGATCTCCAAATCTGCATATGATACCAGCGCTAAAATTGCCCGCACGGAATCATACCGTACTACTGGTGAAAAGGTTTCTCTATAGTCGATGCCTGATAGTTGCGAATAACCTTTCGCAACAAGTCTCGCTTTAAATCTTTACTGCATGTTATTCGGGCGAGTCTTTAATTTAAAAACCCATTTCGAACCAATAATATTCCGACTTGCTGGCCTTTTAACCAAATCCCATGTGCCATTTACTTCCAGGGATCTCAATTCATCATTCATGGCTACCTGCCATTCCTTGGATTCGGTTGAACACAACGCTTCTTTATAAGACAATGGTTCATCAATCATCGCTAAGTTTCTACTTTCAAATCTGTCTGGTGCTTTGACTACTTGCCGGAAAACGTATCGTTCATTCGTTCGTACTGTAGCTTCATTCTCACTACACGACATTTCCATCGGAGTTTCCATATTCGATTCTTCAAGCTCATCGCTCGAATTCGAATCTTCAAACGTGTTGCTCTTATTTGAATCTTCATACATATTGTTCAACTTTTTCGGATCCAAAAATTCGCACGTCATTATTTTTGATCCTGCCGATTCAACATTATCTTTGTCAGCATCGCTTAACAACTGGCCGCTGTTGTCTTTCTCGCAGTTTTCATTAAACTTGACGTCACAGCTGACTATTACTTTCTTCGTCTGCTCACTATAAAGACGAAAGTTCCTCGACGTAGGCTCATAGCCAACAAGATAGACTTTCATTGCTTTTTAGTCCCATTTCTTCCGACTGATTTGTTTTGGTACCAGAGTGAATCCTACCGTACCAAAAACTCGTAGATGACTTAACTGCACCACATCTCATATGGTGACATCTTCGTATTACGCGTATTGCATAATCTATTCAATATGTAAACTGCAGCTCGCACTGCTTCTGGCCACAACCTTTTGTCAAGACCACTAGCAAGCAGCATGGTTCGCGCTGATTCCTGTATTGTTCTATTTTCGCGTTCGATAAAGCCATTTTGTTCTGGCGTGTAAGGCGCGATCCTTTCAAATAGTATACCATTCTTCGAGAACATTCGCCGTATTTCTCCGTTAATAAATTCTCGTCCATTATCGCAACGAAATTTAAATTTACGCCAGTGATGTTTTTAGTCAGTGCCAGGAAATTCTTCAATTTACCCAAAACATCAGATTTTTGAGCAATAAAATAGACATACCTGAAATTGGTTGCTTCATCCTTATAGGAAATACCGCACTCCACCAACTCCAGTCTGTTCCATAGGTCCACACACATCAGCATGGATCTACTGGCCCTTCTGGCAACATCGAGTTTTGCTGACGGGGTGTGACGTTCGACTAATTTTGCCATATTGACACTCCTCACAGAAGAAATTTTTTTCGTCGGAGAGCTCTACGCCTTCAACAGCTTTCGCTGTATTTTTCACTGCAATCGGATTGATGTGTCCGAGTCGTCGATGCCATTGTTGGAGAGAGACACAACTTGTTGCACACGAATAAGCGTGTTCATTTATTCGGACGCGAAAAGCCATACGAAATTGATTTCTCGAATCCTTATAACCGTATGCCAGCGCCGCGCCGACCTGATCGACTATTTCGCAATGCTCACTTTGGATCAGCATTGAAAAACCTTTTTCGGTAGCTGATGCAGTAGAGAAAAGATTTTTCTTCAAGTCAGGGACGAATTAAACGTGTTCCAAACGTCTCGGATGCCACGTTCCGTTGATCCATGCGTCGATGTATATTGTACCATAACCTCGAATTGGCAACTGCTCATCGTTCGCAATGGTTACGTACTTGTCATCTGTAACAGCGGTCAATACACTAAACCAATCGCGTCGCGATGTCATATGCTTTGAGGCACCGAAGTCTGCCAACCACAAGTCGCTGTATTTCGCCGAATCCATCTTGACAGTCATTGCAGAAAACGCTAACTCTGATGATTTCTTTTTGGCACACGATAGCCACGCACCTCTGCTACCACCAGATTTATTTTGGGGACATTCATATTTCCAATGTCCTACCACCCCACACAAATTACATTTTGTGTTCTGCTTCCGCTCTGCAATCGACATTTTTTTCATGTTTTTCTTGACTGAAAAACGGGACTTCACGTGAAAAGCCGCTTCTGCCGATTCATCGTCTTTGGTTTTCTTCAACTGATCCTCTTCCAGTTGTAGACGAGGGAGCAGATTTTCCAGTTTTCGTTCTTTTATATTATACCAAACTGTACGGAAGTTCTTGAACTTCGAAGACAGACAGTTTTTCTCCTTGATCTTCGATTTCGGCTGCTAACAGCGAGCACTTCGAGACGTAATCCGAGATCGAATCGCTTTCCTGCATTTTAAGCGAGAAATATTCTTCATATAAATTCATTGTTCTCACCTCACTTTTCTTTAGATGCAGATGCTAAACGAATTCGGATAACACGTATTTATTTAACACGAACTGAGTAGTTCTTTCCCCCGTCGAGTTCGTCTGATATGTACATAACTGACTACAGTAGAAGGTATGTAGAGCTTCATACCTTTCAGGATAGTCTAGGTGACAAGTTTACAGGCTTCATCGCAGTCATTAGAATCGAAGCACAATTTCCAATTGAAGACATTGAAGACCTCGTTCAGCGCCCCCCAATTGGCTCTTTTAAAATGCCAAACAGTTCAGCGGGGTGCCTTAACTGACAGCGGTTTTAGTGCAGCAACTGAAAATTGTGCACGAATCAAGAAGCGATCCTTATTTCCAATTGGCGATGGGGATATTACAGAGAGAGAGAGAGAGAGTGAGTATTTCTCAGGTTGGCTGGTGAGAAATAAAGAAGGAGAATTGACCTGCAATTTCAGGTAAACGAGTAGGCTCATTTACCAGCTGTGTTATACTGTTTAACGAGGCAAAGAACTTAGTATCACATCCTTCTTGATCCGTGCAGGAGGAATATTTAAGCCAGGCGGCAGTGTTGTGAACATTGTTATTGTGAAAGGGTTGTTAACCCTTCGCACAATCCACTATCAACGATTTTTCATTTTCGTAGATTACGGCGGCCGAGATATACCAAAACAAGTAGTGTGCTGGTATTATACGTCGACCGGGATTTGAACTCACGATCGTCGTATTGAAACCAACACGCTAACATCAATTTGGTATTCAACTAACCTAAATTTGAATCTAGAGAGAAAGATTTCTAAAAAATTTTGAAAACCCAAAAAAAAAAAAATTGCAGTACCAAACTAAAAAGATTTCTAAATTATAAGTCAGTTGTTTCTTATTCAATTTCTATTATAAACATTCTTCGTATTCAATGAGAAAATTTAAATTAGAAAAGAACACCTAACTAAATTTACTATTTAAAAAATACTTTTTAAAAAACAGAAACTAATCTCATAAGTCATAACACCTTCATATACGAGTATACAAAAAAATACAATTTTTAAAATACATTAACGGTTATGTCTTAGATCTTGTAATAAGATCTCGTCAAATGTGAATACAATAACCTCTACAACTCATTACTAGTACCATCATCACCACATATCGAATTTGGTACATCTTTCGAAACAACTGGAAATCTTAAGATGTTGTGCATGTATATTCACAGGAGGATTAAGGCAATTCTTCGAGAAGTAAGTACATAACCGAGAATCGTTACTTTTGGGTGTCTAGTCCGGCACTTGAACCATAGAATGAACCTCGAATAATATGTTGATAATTCAATTATTTCGAAAAAGTCATTATAATTTCTTTGTGCGATTTATTCGGTGGCATACCTCCATAGATTTTCTGAAGAAAATTTTTGATCAGTAAACAAGATCACACACTATAAGCAATCTTAAAGGTGAAAAAGCGCTGTGTCAGTGAACTTTTTTTTTTCTTGTTTTCAAATCGACAAATAAGAAAACCGATCTTGTCCAGTTGGTCTAGTAGGTTCGATCATTTCATTTGAGTTATCAGTGTTGCAGCAAAGATCCTCGATTGCAGAGCGGAATGATTGCGCAAAAACATTCACAGTTGTTTGGATTGCCGGATTATGATCGCATGACGGCGGCGGCACTGCGATCAACAATAAAATGTTGATTAGCTTGGAATTCACTGAAGATATTTTGTAAAAGAGCACTCCTGCGATCGTGATTTTCCTTCCTCTTGAAAAGACAACAATCACTAAATGTGAACTGGTTTTCAAAGCTATAAGAGCGTCTACGGGCAGCTTCTAAGTGCATGAATAGATCGCATTGGTTAGAAGCTAAGCCAGGAGTGACAACTTTCACTTCCACTTAAGTAAGAAATAGACGATACAACGGATGATCTCTACTAAAGGATATATCCGATGCAGAACGTTTTGAATCGTGTATGTCAGGCTTTAATAAGTAATCACTTCAAACACTGCTAAGACCTTAACTCTATGGGTATTTGCATATGCCTTACTGATTTACTGCCGTTCCATGAGGTCTCTTGTTAAATGTCACGAACATAACTGACTATTGGAAGATCGCGGTAGCCGTATTAACCAACAAATATCTTATTGCAAGCTTATTTCTATAATAATTCCATGAAATCATTGTAATGTTGTTAAGCGCTCCTATTTCATAAAGGAATGGCTTTATCAGGAATGTTAATTTATTCCGCGATATTGCAGGCGGATTATTTAATTGCATCTTCGCGGCAGTCAGTTATAACTGCCTGCATATGAATTATTATAGATTGAGTGTATTAATTTAAAGTGTCGTGACATCCTCTTTATTTATTTCGATTTCTAATAACCAGAGGCGGATTTCGACCTTTTGCCGCAATAGGATTGTCACTTTCTTTGATAACTTAACCGAAGTATTATTTATATTTTTATATAGGTTATATATTTCAAATCAAATTTTTTGAAATCGTAATTTTTTAACAACTTTTCACTACGAGCTATCACTCGTCGAGTTTGACAAATCGACATAATTAGAAGGGAATCATGTCATATATAACTGCTCTTCTTCTTTAATCGCACTAAAGCCTCCTGACCTTCAGTTTCCCCCAAATTGTATTTGTTATTAAGGAAGGTTGGATAGCCCTTCTATTGAATTTTTAATTTTCGCAAATTGAATTGGCTCAGAAATAACCACGCATGCACACATGCATTAGGCGTTGACTAAAATTTGATTTAAGAAATTTTGAATTGGCGACCAGCACGCTACCAACTGGGATACACATATTATAGTTCGGAAAAAAACTTTGGGTCCGTCAAGCCGATCGGGTCAAATGAAATTTCGCATAATTCCCGCAGTATCCTTGTTGCCTAAGACGTTCCCAAACCCGGTTTGAAAAAGAATGGGGGAAGAAGACATCTTGAGTGGTCAGAAACACCAGTGCGTCTCAGGAAGTAGACTAAAAATAAATATAGTTGGAGTCGCGGCACAACTGAGAGAACGATGGGCTAACAACCCGTTCCTACAAAAAAAAAACACTTGTTACGGAAAATGAAGCTTCGTCTCTGATTGGACGGATTCAACGAAAACACCCGGCAAACAAAAAACTGGACACTCTTTCGAAGCCTACGATCCTTGTTCAAACCTAGAGCATTAAAATCACTCCTGGAACAAGTTGATGAAAGCATTAATGTTTTTGCACTACAGGAAACTAAATGGCTTGGCAGCGAAATAGCAGACATGAGGAGGCACACGATTTTTCAAAGTGGGAAACCATTGGGAAGCCGTGAGTTCGGAGTAGCTTTGGTCGTCAGCAAAGCATTCAAAAAGCATATCACTATCTTCAAATCCATCAAAAGTTGTCTACACTTCGCATGTATACAATTTTATTTTTAAAACTTGGCTCATTAATGTTCACGCCCCAACGGAAGAAAAGGTCGAGGCAACGAGGTTGATGAGTTTTATAGCCACCTTGAGACAATTCATGGCTCATTGCATTTAAATGACGTCTAGCCAACTTCGCCTGCAATAGTAGCATCAAAATAAGCTCAACATGTTTTCCGCATCGTAGCATTCACAAAAGATGGAAGGACGTATAATCAGGTAGACCCCGTTCTTACAAACAAAAGGACCGCCTACAGCATCCTAGATGTCAGAACCTTCAGAGGTGTTAACTGTTACTCTGACCACTATTTGGTCAAAGCCTCATTCCGATGTCGAAAAGCAAACAGTGGACCTGCAACAACCAACTGGGACTTAAATTCGACCTCGAGAAGCTGAACGACGAGTCTATCGCAGCCGTATATACATTAGATTTACAGAAACATGTTGGCCAAATGTTCAACCAACATGAAATGCCGATAGAGCAGTTATAGCTCTGCGTCAAAAATCGTATTAAGTCCGTCGCGAAAGAAGAATGATTGGTTCGATGATGAATGCTTCGATGCAATAAACAAAAACAATGCTACCTAAAAGGAATTTCTTGAACGACTAACGAGAGCCAAGACAGACATACAGGGACTAACGACCCCTATTTTCGTTACTTGATGAGCCCCATGATGATGCAATGGCGCTACAGCCCATATCGAGCCTTGGCCTCCCGGATGCACCTCCTCCAGTTGTCTTGGTCCAACGACTGCGTCCTCCAGCTTGAAAAATTGAGAAGCGATCTGCTGTCTGCGTCGACTGAGTCCTCCCATCGCTTTCGTGGCTTCCCCTGCGGTCGGTTACCTTGAGCTTTGCCCTTGAGCACTCGTTTTGGGATTCGTTCCTCGTGCATTCGTTCCACGTGGCCAACCCATTGCAGCTTGCGCAGTTTCATCACAATAGATGCTGGTGGGTCGTCAAATAGTTGATACAGCTCATGGTTGTATCGAATTCGCCAATCATCTCCTTCCTTAACTGCTCCGTATACCCTCCGATGAATTTTTCGCTCAAAAGTGTCGATTAACTTCTCCGAAAACCGTGTCAAGGTCCACGTTTCGCATCCATACAGCAGCACAGGACGAATTAATATCTTGTAGATGAGTAGTTTATTGTTTCGATGGACCTTCCTTCATTTCATTATGGGGAGGACCGCATAAAATGCTTTGTTAGCTGCCGTGATTCTTCTTTGAATTTCATGTCGCTCATTGCCGTCTTTTGTGAGAAGGGCTCCCTGGTATACGAATTCATCCACCTGCTCGAAGTTGTATTCGCCTATTGTAATGTTCTGCCTCTCTGGGACAGTCCTTCGTTTCTGGGTCATGTATTTAGTTTTCGCTTCATTGACCCTGAGCCCTACTTCACCCGCTGCTGACTCCAACTCCTGGAATACCTCCTTAACGCCAAGTATTGATCGGGCCAGAATATCCACGTCGTCTGCATACGCCACCAACTGTGCGGATTTTACAAGTAGCGTACCTCTGGTGTCCACTGAGGTTACTGAAGTTGCTTTTCTGACGACATACTCGAGCACCAAGTTAAAGAGCGTGGGGGCGAGACCATCTCCTTGCTTAAGACCTGACTCCATTGGAAAGCTGTGGGTCAACTCGTTTTGGATTTTTACTTGGCACTCATTGTTTTCCATCGTGGCTTTTATTACCCGAACTAGTTTCGGTGGGACACCTAGTTCAATCGGTATTCTGTACAGAGCATTACGGTCGACACTATCGTATGCTTGGCAAAAATCGACGAACAGTTGGTGCACATTAATATCATATTCCCAGCATTTTGCTAGCACCTGTTTTACTAAGAATAGCTGGTCCGTTGTCGATCGTCCAGATCTGAAGCCACCTTGATATTCTCCGATGATGTTGTTAGCGTATTCACTGAGTCTTCGTTCGATAATTTTAGTCAAGATTTTGTAACACGTACATAGCAATGAAATTCCTCTGTAATTTTCGCAACGCAAACGGTCACCCTTTTTGTATACCGGACATATAATGCTTTTCCGCCAGTTGTCGGGTAATCTTTCAGTTGTCCAAATTTTAACAATTAATCTAAATATTCGACTGGTAAGCTCTGTTGCACCTTCTTTCAAGAGCTCTGCAGGTATTCCCTCAATTCCTGGCGCCATGTTCGATCTTAAATATGTAAGGCTGTCTCTACTTCATCATAAGTTGGTGCAATAGGCAGATGATCTCCATCTGGATCTTCCGGAATAATAAAAGGTTCAGATTGTGATGTCGTTCTATTTAACAATGTTCGGAAGTACTGAACCCATGGTGCATTGATTTCGGTAGCGTCGCTTATGATGTTGCCTTCTTCGTCCTTACAGAGGGTAGTTTGCGGTTTGTAACCTTGTCTCATTTGTTTCACGGTATTAAATGCTGCTCGCACGTCATTTTTCTTTAGGTTTTCGTCCAGTGATAAGATTTTGTCATTGTGTTTTTTGCGTTGTTTTCGTCTGCAGATCTTCTTGGCGTTTCGCCTGAGCTGTTGATAGTTGTCCTCTCGAGCTCGTGTTCGTCTCTCGAGAAACAGTCGATAGGCTTCGTTTTTCTTGGTGATGGCTTCTTGGCATTCCTCATCGAACCAGTCATTTCGTTTTCTCCGCTCTAAATGTCCTAAAGTGTATTCTGGTGCGCGGTGAATACTATCCTTAATGTTCTGCCACATTTGGTCAATACTTTCCTCAGGCTCAGCCTGAGGTAATGCCTCAATATGTGCTTTGATTGTGGTCATATATTCCTCTTTCGTTGTGTCGTCCTTAAGTTTTTGCATATTAAGCTTCGGAGCCCAGCTCCTTTTAGTGTGGCCCTTGTTAGCTATGCGACAGCGGTATTTAGCTCGAACAAGAAAATGGTCCGAGTCACAGTTCGCGCCACGTAGAGTCATGACATCTAGAATGCTGGAGGCAGCCCTTTTTTCGATGAGAACGTGGTCAATTTGGTTGAAGGTGTGCCCATCTGGTGATGCCCACGTCATTTTATGAATATTTTTATGCGGGAAGCAGGTGGAGCTTATGACTAGGTTCTTACTGCTGGCGAAGTCAATAAGTCTTTGGCCATTATCATTCGTTGCATTATGGAGGCTATGCCCTCCTGATACGCCCCTATGAAAGAGTTCGTTGCCAATTTTACTGTTGAAGTCTCCTATAAGAATTTTGATGTCATTGGAAGGCAGCCCGTCAAAAGTGCCCCATGGCACTAATTAAAAAAGTGATGATGCAATTATGTTCTAAGTCTATTTTAATTGACATTTAACAAAAATATGTTTTCTTCAAAATAAACTTTATAAGTTATTCATATATGACTAAAAAAATGCATTGACAAAAGTCTAAATACGACTAGGTAAATCATTCTTTATGCTACTGTGCAGTTCTGTTTTATAACGGGAAGTACCATTTATCAAGTTTTGGCATTTGGACTTCGCGTTCGGCTATAGTTTGGGCAGTTTCGATAAAGCCGCAGCTGTGACGATGACTTCTCGGAAGGAAATCTCATCAGACGTACGGAACTTGGTGGTAAAACATCGAAACGAAAGAAAATATTTCAGAGAAACAGCCAAATTGTTGAATTTAAGTAAATCGACAGTTCAAACCATATTCAACAACTACAAAAGCAGGTTCTCTGTTGAAAACAAGCCGCGCAGTGGTCGACCGAAGAGGCTGGTTTGCAGAGATGTCTCCTTTCTTTTGAAAGAAGTGAACCAAAACCCAAAGGCGCATGCCACAAAATTGGCGGAGGACATAGCAAGACGAACAGGAACTACGGTGCATCCAAGAACAGTTCAAAGAACATTAAATAATAATGGTTATCACAGCAGAACACCACGCAAAAAACCCCTTAAAGGCGAAAAAAATCGCAAATTTCGCTTAGAATTTGCCAAAAAGCATCTAGACAAAGAACTTGATTTTTGAAAGAAGGTTTTATTCGCCGATGAATCGAAGTATAACATATTTGGAAGCTAAAGTTTGGAGAAAGGAAAACACGGGAATGGACCAGAAACACCTAATTCCTAAAGTCAAACATGGCGGTGGCAATGTGATTGTTTGGGGTGCTGTCGCAGCGTCGGGTGTAGGAAATTTGATGTTCATTGATGGTGTCATGGATCGCCATCGCTACGAATCCATCTTGCGACACAATTTAAGGGAATCGGCCGATAAGTTGGACTTTGGTGAAAGCTGGATATTCCAACAAGATAATGATCCCAAGCACACTGCTCAAATCGCGAAGGACTGGCTACTATATTATGCTCCAAGACAGCTCAATACACCCCCACAAACTCGGGACTTGAAAGTCATCGAGCACGTTTGGGAGCTTCGGATCGAAAAATAAGAAAACACGACATTAGAAGTGGTACAATGCTAAAAGAAAAGCTCATTGAGGAATGGGGTCAAATAACGCCTGACGAGTCAGAAAATTTGGTTGCATCAATGCCAAGACGCTTGCAGCCAGTTATAGATCCCCATGGTGGGCCAAAAAAATATTAATATTAAGTTTTGAAATAAAATGTAAATTCCTTAATGAAATTTTTGGTGGATCTCATGATCGTACGTAGACTTTTATTACATGTCAATAAAAATAGATTATAAACAAGACTACATCATTACTTTTTCAAATATTGCTGTTGGGCTCGTCAAGCAGCGAAAATAGGAGCCGTATGCAGACTTTTGTCGGCCACTGTATGTTTTTGACGACCTTAGACGATTTGCATTATGGCAGCGTGCTTGATTCACGGTCTATAGGTCATGTGCTCGATTTCCAGTAATTTTTTCAGTTACTACTAGTAATGAAAAATTATTTTTAATAAAATGGCCAAATGATGTAAAAGTGAAAAAATCTACTTCTAGAAGGTCTACATACTCAGTAGATGATTTCTGTTCATTTTCTATCATTCAGTCCTCCATTACATCTGTAACTATTAGTCAGTAGTAAAGTTTCTCTATGGGAACGGACCCCCCCCCCCCTTTTAGAGTTTGGACATCGGGTTCCAGCACAGAGTGGACAATTTTTAATAGAAGATCTTAAGACCAAGTATTTTGCCATATTGTCTGTAATTGATTTTGTTTTTCGTTGAAATTTTAGGCCAAGTATGAATTTAAACTTCCGAGAAATACGTTTTAAGTCGCATTATTTTATCATGTTTTAATTACGAGCTGTCACTCGTCGTTTTGAATATCGACGAGTGACAGCTAGATTAAAGGGTCCGAGGCCAAACTCGACACCAGCACAGCAGAAGAGAACGCGTTCCTATACGGTAACTCTAGTTGGGAGACCAGTTCAACTGAAAAATATACCGGTTTCACCACTCGCTACGCTACGGTCTCTCTTGTAAATTGATCATATGAAGCTTTTTTGTCAATCATCGGGTATGATTTCCTCTGTCCAAATTTTTCATACCATGTTGTGTAGTATTTCATCGCCTGCAGGTCTTTTTCGCATATTGCCTAAGTTCGTCATATCTATCTTTTTTGGGTCGTATTTGTCAGTTAGTAAACATTTTGTAAGCCTCCTTCTTTCTATCTATAGCATCGCGATATTCTTTGTCGAACCAATCATTATTTTTCAGCCGTACTTGATATCCAAATACCTCTTCTGCAGAGGATTTGATGATATCTTCATCCACATATTCTCCACTGGCATATTTTGGATGTTTTCATACATTGCCTAGAGCACACTAAAAAAAGGAAGTTTCTCAATGATGAATTATGCTAAATGGATGAAGATTTTAAGTCCCGTGTTGTTGGATGGAAGCGGCACATCTTACAAATTCTGGACAAAGATCATAGAGTCCTGGATTCAACCCAATGTCGAAAACATAGTTGGAGAATACCAAAGTAGCTTCAGGACCGGACGAATAACTACGGATCAAATATTCGCTGTAAAACAGGTGCCAGATAAATGGTGAGAATCGACAGTATCAATAGGACTGTACTGTAAAACATAATGCTGGAATTAGGAGTACAATGATACACTCAACGTGCCAAGTAAGGATCGAGAACGATCAAACAACCAAGTTTCCAAACACTAGCCGAGCTGAGGCAAAAAGATGGCCTTGAACATACAGTTTTTAATCTGGCTTTGGAATATGTCGTAAGAAAACTCCCATGCTACTGTTTAAATCAGTGGACATAAACATAATGGCGCGATCATAACTGGACGCCAAGGAAGTCTTCCTTAATCTCGATACGGCAGCATGAAATGTAGGACTCCGCATAAACGAAAATGAAACGAAAGGTATGTTGCAATCATGAATAAACACACCAATCAGACAAAATTTAACGATAGTAGACTATAACATGGAAAACTTGGGCAACTTCATATACATCTATCTTTTTATCTAGCAACCAATCTCCCCAAAGACGGCAATGAAATCAATGAAATCAAATAGACGCTTAGTGGTAGCAAGGAAGACATACTAATCGGTAGTTTCAATAATAAAACCTACAGACGAGCATAGAAACACGAAGCTGCGAATCTACAAAACTATAATAAAACCTGTACTCTGCTATGGCAGTGAAACGTAGAGGCCTCAAAAAAAAATTTTAAAGCCTTCAAGAGGAAGGTATTACGACGAATCCTCGAACCAGTGAGAGAAAAAGGCGAATTCGACACAACCAGGGATTTCATACCATCTTTGAGGACGAAGTCTCTATTCTTATAAAACTTCGAAAGCATTAGTGGACCGGTTATGTAGAATACCCAATCGTGTAAAAAAAGGAAAGGCGGAAGGAAAAAGGCCGGTTGGAAACCGAGAAAACGCTGAGAATATTCAATCGTCGAAGACAGCAAATCACTTTTTAAATTTTTGACATGGAGGACGCAATCATTGGACCGAGAAAATTTGAGACGAAGCATGCAGGAGGTCAAGTCCCGACTTGGGCTGTAGCACCTTTGATGATGATGATCGTTATAGCCTCGAGCCGTTCGAGTGAAATTTTGGGATTTTTGGTGTGATCAGAGAAAATTAATGATAGTTTTAAAGAATTATCAATAAGTCATTATTTTTATGAATTCGAATAATATGCAGAGCTAGTAATACAAAAAAATATGTTCCTATTTTTTTTATCAAATAAAGATACATTTTAAATTCAATTTATAGGTCGACAGTCCCGAACCTGCCGTACTTGATAAACCGCCACTAGCAGGCCCTATGTTAAGAGCCAAGGGGTGCCCATCTAGGGTTGACCAACTTCTCTGCTATCTATTATATTTATAATAGATCACATTGGCACTTGGACCAGGATACAGTAGTTCTTGACTTGTTCGCATTTATTGCTGATTGCCTTCTCGCTTTTGTTTTTGACAATGCCGATCAATACACGATGCACGTATTTTATCTCAACCCCATGAAACGTTTTAGAAAATCCAGGTATGTATAATTTTATTCTTTCAGGTTCATAACGTAACACTACTGAGAAGTGGAATTTTTTTGTTGCCAGAAAGTTCGGAACTTTGGATGGTACGGCGTGGCGTTAAATGCGAATTGGGTATAAAGCCTGCACTGTTAACGCCCGCAATTGAGTTTTGTTTCTAAGACACTTTTGTACGATGAAAAAAATCGTAGCAAGATGATTATGCGGCTCTTGAAATTCGGCGCCGTTAATAACTTGACGTCATTAAATGTTTGCCGTCGTTTAAAAATTGCGACCGCTGGATATTTATTGCCCTAGGTTGCAGTTTCTTCAAATCCGCCCCTGTTAATAGCCAATGAAGTTTAGAAAGACCTTTCATCCATGGAGCCATAACGTAATACCCACACACGATTCGATTGTACAAGTAAAAAATTATTCGAAAATCCTATGCACAATTAATATGCTGCAAACTGCTTAAATCATACGACGATTTCGAGTGATTTGCGACAACTGAGAAAATACCTAAGATAATCAGATTTATGAGGTCAGACATAATTTATTACCCCATTTTCTAGCCCTGGCAGAAGATAGGCTTCTATTACGTTTGAAGATACGGCAAGAATTTATGCCCCGAAGAAATAGAACGGAAGCCCTCTGTGAAAGAGAATCAGTGTGATGATGTATATCGTACGACTGTAAAACGTCAAGTTGTTTAGAAAGAGCGGAAAAAAAATCTAAGCAAATTTATTTTAGCAATCATCTATTGTTTTAAACTTTAGATGAACGGATAGGAATTTTCAGCAATTTGTTTTGAATAATTTTTAGTTAGCCATCGCTGGTTGAATCGCAATTATTTTCCGAATAAGAATGCCAATATGATTTTATTTTTTTTTTTTTTTATATACGGAAAGCTTTCCGGATTTCACACTGTTGCTTATTAAACGTGACATTTTGGTCACTGCTGAAACTGGAACGACACGTGAAATAAAGCACAAAAGTATGAAATTCTGAAATCTTGTTTAATTCTAAAAAGCACTGTGAAAATATTCATGAAACCATGAACAATCGTTAAGCGAAACAATTTTTACCATGTAAATTTATGTAAAATACGATTATGCGTTCTATGCCGAAAAAAATACTCAAAATTTGAAATTTTCAAAAAAGTACTCAAAAAAACGTTATGTGCAACATTTATTCAAAGAAAAATACATATAAATTGTTAATAAGCGTGATTTATCGTCATCTTTTCTTAGTAACATACATACCTAATTTTTTTTTTACTTGAAAGCTGCCTACAGACATTTGTTTTTGCCGACGCTTCAAAATTTGGTAAAAATGTGACACCGCATTGTCATTGAATAAATTTTTAGCGCGCATAGCCACTGTCTTATTAGGGTGATGCTTCTCAATGTACGAAGCAACACTTTCCCATGCTTTCAGGATTTCTCTTATTTCGCCAGAGGATTGTTGCTTTGTTGTTACCTCCTCCTCCTCTACGCCTTCTTGCTGTGAAGCACAATGCAACTCCATAAGCTCTTTAGTGGTCAGCTTTTGACTGTGCTCGTCTTCTTCCAAGCAGAAGTGAGAGTTCTCTTGGTAACTCCTTCTCACGCCTTTTCGATCATCTTGAGGCAGGCAACAATGTGTAAGTGATATTTCCAAAACTATGTAAGAGTGAGATTGGTCCCTTCAGTCACCTCAAAACAACGCTCAAAGAGTGCTTTAATATAGAGCTTCTTAAAATTAGAAATAAACTGCTGGTCCATTGGCTGGAGTAACGGAGTTATGTTGGGAGGCAGAAACTGGATCTTTATGAAATTGTGTTCTTCAAGGAGGTCATTTTGTAGGCTTGGAGGATGAGCAGGTGCGTTGTCCATAACAAGCAAGACATGGTGTGGAAGATTCATCTCAAGGAAATATTTGTTCACAGAAGTACCAAACACTTCATTGCTCCAATCAGTAAAAATGTCGCGTGTATATATACACTGGTGGTCAAAATAATAAATACACGCCTGCGTTTTTTGGAAAACATCTATTTTTTCAGCTTTCAATACCTGGCAAGTTAAGCCAGTCTATTGAAACGATACGTTGAAATGTGTAGAACATATTAGTAGGAAAAAAAAGCGTCTTACCTTTTAAGGGTTTTTAATACATATATTCCGATTTGGATTCATTATCCTAATTATAGAGTGGACAGAATAATAAATGCAGTATGAGAAATTGTATTGGAAAATTTCATTCTTTTCAAGAGAAGTTTTCAGT
The DNA here is from genome assembly GCA_963669355.1 of Chorisops tibialis. Lineage (NCBI taxonomy): Eukaryota > Metazoa > Arthropoda > Insecta > Diptera > Stratiomyidae > Chorisops > Chorisops tibialis. Next base: position 129,921,881 of record OY770264.1, read on the forward strand.
TTTATTTTTTTTATAATTTCAACTTAGTAATTTATTGCGTGACCCTTATTTTCAAGAATTTCATTGCAACGAGTCGGCATCGAATCCACTAAACGTTCACAACTTTCTTTTGAAATCAGTTGCCACTCTCTTTTTACTGCAGTCCACAATTCGAACTTATTTCTGGATTTATGTACATAAACCTTATCCTTGACTTGCTTCCACAAGTTCTCAATAAGATTACAGTTCGGTGACTGCGCTGGCCAATCGAGAACCGACATTTTTTTGCGCCGCAACCACTCCTTCACTATTTTTGCAGTGTGCTTCGGATTATTATCGTGTTGAAATGTCAATCGAAGTGGCATGTCTTCCTCTGCAAATGGCAGCATTATGTCCTTTAGTATGTCCAAATAACTTTCTTTGATGTTAATCCCGTCAATCAACTAAATTGGGCCTACACCATACCAAAAAAATGCTGCCCACACCATTATGCTACCTCCCCCATGCTTAACGGTCTTTTTGGTATATTGTTGTGGATCAAATGGTTTGTTGGAAGGACGCCTAACATATTCATTTCCGTCCGATCCGAAGATGTTGAACTTGCACTCCTCACTCCAGAGAATATTTCGCCATTTTCTCGTGCCTTCTTCTCCGCTCCAATCTAAATGGGCCATTGCAAAATTTAGTCGGTTCCGTATGTTTTTTTTTACTTAGGAGAGGCACTTTTCTTGGTGATCGGGCTGGTAAGTCTGCGTCCAATAATGTTCTACGAATTGTTCTAGTACTGACTTTAGCATTTGTTTCCCGCAAAATCACGACCGAAGACGCCGAAAAGGTTCCTTTTAGAGACGCGCACAATTTTTCGATCCAATGATGGAGTGGTTTTCCGCGGTCGGCCGCGATTTTCTTTATCATTCTTCTCCTTCATGGCATTCTGGACCATTCCCAAAGAGCAGTGAAAAATTTGTACAATCTGTCGAAGAGAGTAGCCGTCGTCCCTTAGGCTTTGCATTTCGATCCTCTTTTCTGCGGAACAGTGCTTATTTTGGCCCATGTTTGAACTAAAGAATTATTACAAAATCAGATAATTTGAACTTGTTAGAAAAATTTTCACTTAAATTACTTAGAAAATAAATTTGGAAAGAAAAATTAAAAAGTAGCCCGAAAGTACTTATTTAAAAACAGTGTATTTATTATTTTGTCCAATGTGAAAGTGGTCCTTTGACTATCAAATTCAAATTGACATGTCCGCATAAAACATATGAACAGGCTTGCTACTTAAAACAATGGCTTCCCAATCTAATGGTTCATTGCAGTTGATTACGTCACTTGAAAAAGCATTGTCTGTTTTACAAGAAACTTAGGGGTGTATTTATTATTTTGACCACCAGTGTATATATTATATTATATTACATATATTATATATACCTAGTCCTGCCATAAGTTCTGTCACATAATTTCTCACATTGGCAACAAGTTTATTTTATGAGTGACATTTCAATATCGGCCAGTTTTATAAACGTCATAATGTTGTTGACAGTTGATGGTCATTTAAAGTGTGTTCGTTAACGTGTGAAGATGGAATGGGGTGTAATAGAAAACCGAACTGCAGTGATTGCACTACATAAGTGTGGAAAATCCGCGAGTGAAATTTTCAAGTTGTTGTGCCCGTTAAAAATAACGCAAAGATTTGTGTATCGTGCGATCCAGAGATATAACGCGATCCAGACTATTGAAGATCGACCTCGTTCTGGACGTCCGCGTGATGTACGTTCTTCTGCTGCCATCAAAGCGGTCGAGAGTCGAATTCGTCGAAATCCGCTTCGTAAACAACGAATCATGGCTCGAGAGATGAACATCTCCACCCGAAGTATGTCTCGCATCATAAAATCTGACCTCGGGATGAGTGCCTTTCGACGATCAACGGGACATTTGCTGACTGAGCAGTTGAAGCAAATTAGGAGCACCAGATCGAAAGAGCTCCTTCGGCGGTACGGCAACAACAAACATCGAGAAATTTTATTTACCGATGAAAAAATTTTTACGGTGGAGGAACATTTCAACCGCCAAAATGATAAGGTGTATGCCCACAGCTCCATAGAAGCCCGAGAAGTTGCCACTAGGGTACAGCGAGGACATCATTCAGCATCAGTCATGGTATGGTGGGGTGTCAGCTACGAAGGGGTCACCGAGCTTCATTTTTGCGAAAAAGGCGTAAAAACTGCAGCGAAAAATTATCAAACGGACATCCTGGAGGGATGTGTGAAGCCGCTGAACTCTACGCTATTCAACAATCGACATTGGGTTTTCCAGCAAGATTCTGCGCCAGCCCACAAAGCTCGAACCACACAAGCGTGGTTGGAAACCAATATTCCACAGTTTATAAGGGCGACGGAATGGCCTTCTGGGAGCCCAGATTTGAATCCCCTGGACTACAAACTGTGGGCGGAGTTAGAGTCCATGGTGTACACGAGACGACACCCAAATATCGAGAGCCTTAAGCGATCTTTGACAGAAGCAGTAGCTAATTTTCCGCTAGAAACAGTGCGTACTGCTATCGATGACTGGCCCAACAGATTAAAGAGCTGTGTTAAGGCTAAAGGCGGCCACTTTGAATAATTTGTTGCTTATTTTACTTCCATTAGTATGCCAAAATAAAATATATTTTCCTTTGTCAAAAACTCTTTTTCATTTATACAAAAATTGCCCATATACGTGTGACAGAACTTATGGCACGACTAGGTATATATACAGGGTGTTTGGTACTCCGTACATAACCTTGTAAGGGGTTATTCCTGGATATATTTCGAGCAAAAAATTGTTCTACGGAGATGGCCAATTTTCAATATCCACGGAGATACAGGGTGATCAAGAAAAGTCCTTCGGACCTGTACCCTCACTCACTCAAAACGCTATATCTTGAAAACCAATAATCGCATTTCAAAGTGTTATAGCTTGTTTTTTAGGGAATTAAATTATCTTTCATTTAGTGTAATAGTCCGTATTGTACCTGTACCCAATCCTGAGGTATTTCCTTCAGACCACAAATTTTTGATACTTTGACCCTCAAAATTCTGTGATCAATATAGTTTTTCTCAAGAAAACGCATTATAAAAATGTCACTTTAATGTTGTTTTTTTATGTGCCATATTATTGCCTACAAAAGATGCACACATACTTATGACTTAGGTTTTCCCGTTTTCCAGGTAATAAGCGAAAATACATATGGCTTAAAAATAAAATATGCCATAAACCAACCCTCGTTCTAAAAAAACTACCTGAAATGTTGTTAAACTGAAATATGCTTTGTGTCCTTTAATTACTATTTAAATTGTCAAAGAATGTCCTTTAGGTAGTATTAAAATTATCGAGAAAATGAATTAAATTAAAATGAGTTTCAACACAACTAGGTGCAGCACTTTGCCCTTTTTAATGGGTTACCTAACAAAATGAAAAGCCTATAAAAGCAAACCATACTTCATATTTTTATCAGTTTTAGTTAAATTTGTAAAAGAACAAGGTGTCACTAAAATTTAGAAAAGAATTTCGAGTTCACGAACGAAGAATATGCAGACATAATTTTCCTCTATGGAGAGTGTCAGGGAAATGAGCAAGCGGCGCGATCTTTGTATCATCACAGATTTCCCAATCGTCGAATACCTTACCCGAGAGTATTCCAAGACGTTAACAGAAGGATTAGGGAAACAGGCAGTGTTAGGACAAGCAGAGTGAATGCAAATCCTGCGCCGGTAATCGCTGTTTCAATTGATCAACGAATCCTAGCTGCAGTTCAAAATGATCCATCAACTAGTATACGACGCTTGGCATTGCGGTTTAACGTCTCTACGTGGAAAGTTTGGAGTGTCCTGAAAGCAGAACGTTTGCATCCCTACCACCACACACCAGTGCAGGAGCTGTTACCCATTGATTTACCCAAAAGGATGGAGTTTTGCAATTGGCTCCTTGAACGACAAATAAGTGACGAGAATTTTATCAGCAACATTCTTTGGACGGATGAGTCCCAATTCACCAGGGACGGTATCACAAACTTCCACAACTTACACACATGGGCTGAGAGCAATCCACATACAAGAAGAGAGGCATCATTTCAGCACAGATTCAGTGTCAATTTATGGGCAGGTGTGATTGGCAACGATTTTATTGGTCCTATTAGGCTTCCGCCTACCTTAAATAGTTCCAATTACTTGCATTTTTTGACAAATGATCTACAGGAGTTATTGGATGATATGCCACTGCAACGATTGGCTTCCATGTTTTACCAACACGATGGTGCTCCAGCTCATTACGGCCGACAGATCAGAGATTGGTTAAATTCCAATTATAGCAATCGCTGGATCGGTAGAAATGGACCGATACACTGGCCTGCAAGATCCCCTGATTTAACTATTATGGATTTCTTTGTATGGAGACGGATGAGGGACCTTGTCTACGCAACGGAAGTAGTAACGTTGCAGGATCTAAACACCAGAATCGATGCGGCAGCAACAGAAGTAAGGCAGCAGTTGAGGAGTATGAACACAAAGAGAACACTGGCAAAACGAGCTTTAGCGTGCATTCAAAATGAAGGTAGCCATTTTGAACATTTATTGTAATTAAGGAAATTTGAAATAAACCGTAAAAACCATTCTTAAGTTCTTTTAGTTCAAGCGGAGAGTGTTGATCAACCTATTCTTGCTTTTTTGACAAAAGTGCTAAATTATTGGAATGATAATTTCTTCTAAACTATAAAACTTATGCAATGCAAGTGTATGCGTCTTTTGTAGGCAATAATATGACACAAAAGAAAACAACAATAAAATGACATTTTTATAATGGGTTTTTTAGAGAAAAACTACATTGATCTTAGAATTTTGACGGTCAAACTGTCAAAAATTTGTGTTCTGAAGCAAATATCTCAGAATTGGATACAGTTACAATGTGGACTATTACACCAAATGAAAGGTAATTTGATTCCCTAAAAAACAAGCTATAACACTTTGAATTGTGATTATTAGTTTTCAAGATATAGCGTTTTGAGTGAGTGAGGGTACAGGTCCGAAGGACTTTTCTTGATCACCCTGTATCTCCGTGGATATTGAAAATTGACCATCTCCGTAGAACAATTTTTTGCTCAAAATATATCCAGGAATAACCCCTTACAAGGTTATGTACGGAGTACCAAACACCCTGTATATATATATATATATACCTAGTCCTGCCATAAGTTCTGTCACATAATTTCTCACATTGGCAACAACTTTATTTTATGAGTGATATTTCAATATCGGCCAGTTTTATAAACGTCATAATGTTGTTGACAGTTGATGGTCATTTAAAGTGTGTTCGTTAACGTGTGAAGATGGAATGGGGTGTAACAGAAAACCGAACTGCAGTGATTGCACTACATAAGTGTGGAAAATCCGCGAGTGAAATTTTCAAGTTGTTGTGCCCGTTAAAAATAACGCAAAGATTTGTGTATCGTGCGATCCAGAGATATAACGCGATCCAGACTATTGAAGATCGACCTCGTTCTGGACGTCCGCGTGATGTACGTTCTTCTGCTGCCATCAAAGCGGTCGAGAGTCGAATTCGTCGAAATCCGCTTCGTAAACAACGAATCATGGCTCGAGAGATGAACATCTCCACCCGAAGTATGTCTCGCATCATAAAATCTGACCTCGGGATGAGTGCCTTTCGACGATCAACGGGACATTTGCTGACTGAGCAGTTGAAGCAAATTAGGAGCACCAGATCGAAAGAGCTCCTTCGGCGGTACGGCAACAACAAACATCGAGAAATTTTATTTACCGATGAAAAAATTTTTACGGCGGAGGAACATTTCAACCGCCAAAATGATAAGGTGTATGCCCACAGCTCCATAGAAGCCCGAGAAGTTGCCACTAGGGTACAGCGAGGACATCATCCAGCATCAGTCATGGTATGGTGGGGTGTCAGCTACGAAGGGGTCACCGAGCTTCATTTTTGCGAAAAAGGCGTAAAAACTGCAGCGAAAAATTATCAAACGGACATCCTGGAGGGATGTGTGAAGCCGCTGAACTCTACGCTATTCAACAATCGACATTGGGTTTTCCAGCAAGATTCTGCGCCAGCCCACAAAGCTCGAAACACACAAGCGTGGTTGGAAACCAATATTCCACAGTTTATAAGGGCGACGGAATGGCCTTCTGGGAGCCCAGATTTGAATCCCCTGGACTACAAACTGTTGGCGGAGTTAGAGTCCATGGTGTGCACGAGACGACACCCAAATATCGAGAGCCTTAAGCGATCTTTGACAGAAGCAGTAGCTAATTTTCCGCTAGAAACAGTGCGTACTGCTATCGATGACTGGCCCAACAGATTAAAGAGCTGTGTTAAGGCTAAAGGCGGCCACTTTGAATAATTTGTTGCTTATTTTACTTCCATTAGTATGCCAAAATAAAATATATTTTCCTTTGTCAAAAACTCTTTTTCATTTATACAAAAATTGCCCATATACGTGTGACAGAACTTATGGCACGACTAGGTATATATACATATATATATATATATATATATATTATATTATATATTTTCCAGAAGAGACCCGTCTCGTCACAATTAAAAACTTGTTGCGGCAGATAACCCTCAGAATCTACGATCTTCTTGAAGTCAGCGATGAAGTTCTATGCTGCCTTTGTGTCGGAGCTTGCTGCTTCGCCGGGCTTCACGTCGCGTCGCTCGTTAAGCGAGTCATTTTTTTTACAATTTATATTGCTTATTATGCGAATTACTTGTTTTGCGAGGTTCCATTGTATACATATATCATTAACATCATTATTGATCGGATCTCCTAACTCCTTCTACCCCCTCCCATACAAATGCATCATTTTGTTAAGCACATTATATCGATTGCAATTAAAACTAGGAAAAGCACAGACTCAAAATATTGCCGGCTTTGTCCCTTGATATTTGCAATAAATGCTAAAATAATTATCAACTTCGCTTCAATCCTTCTACCCCCTCCCATACAAATATCGATATTGTAAATTCAAGAAAAACACTTATCCTTCGAACATATGAGAGCTATCGACTTTGAAATTGATGTTCATAACCAGTTTCAAAATCATCTAAAACCCTTCTCATCCTCACATACAAATGCTTTAATTTAGGAAATCTATGTTAAGTTTCTTTGAAAATAATAAAAACTTCAAATTTTAATTTCAGCACGTAACATTTTGCATGCCATGTTCGGTTTCATATACAAAAACTACAAACCTCGCCTATCTGCTTCTACCACCTCTCATACAAAAGTCACTATTCCCTATTTGAAAGAATTTTTGATGACACATTTTCCGGTATAGTAAACTCTTTCCCATTTCATCTAGAGTATCATATGGTTGGGCTTCACGCCCAATCATGATTCTGTTATGTTTTTTGATCATTTTATTGTTGTAAATTGAAAGGAGTTTAGACGATTTTGATTTCTGGCTAAATGTCACCAACAATCGTTTTAAAACGACGTATATTATTTTAACTGCTCAAGGATCACTATAAGCATAATGAATGTTTTTCGGAAATAATGACGGTAAAGTAGAACGTCTTTTTATGGGATCTCTTCAGTATCGGTGTCATCTGCGATGATTTCTGTGTCACCTGAATCAGCATATTTTGTCTTCTCCGCGAGAACAAGTAATTGACACAAAGTCAAGTTCGAGAATGACCCAAATCGCTCCATCTCAGTCCTATAAAAAATTACACAATTTCAGAACTCAATAATAAAATGATTTTCTTGGGTCTAATCTTCAATTTGTTATTTTTATGATTATTATAGTAATTTCTTCAAAAATAATTAAATCCTCCCATCCCACACAAATGCACAATTTGTAAAAATGCATTTCTTCGATTTGCATAGAAACTAGCTAAGCTAAAAAGACAAATTTTTTCCCAGAATTATTTCTATTATAACCGTTCCATGCCACAAGGCGTGGTCCTGGACGATTGTCCTTTAGTTTTCGCCAGGACTTATTTATTTCTCTGGCCTCCTTTTTAATTGCTCGCTACATGGTCAACCAACTCGACGTCTTCCTTGAGGATTATAATCCAGAACTTGTTCGTTCCGCTGTTTCAATCTGATTTCCTCAAAGTCTGACCGATCCACTGTCACTTCCGCCTTTGAATCTCAATGCCTATTTTAGTCTGTCTACTTCCGGCTAAAATATCCCTAAAATGAGTCAGAGGTATTGGTTCACGAAAGTTTGCAGTTTCTTGGTAGGTCGAACGGTAACTTTTTATGTTATATGTATAACCAAATAACAACATGGATTTGACGCATGCGTCAAATACTCACAGCTTTATTTATACGAGCTTCAATATTATTTTCGACTCCATTTATTTTTATTTCTCCCTCTTTGTATTATTCTAAATAACGAACGAACGAACATTTGATTTTAAAAGACACGTTGTGGTGCTTACTTTTATAACTACTCTATTTTTTAAATCAATGAATCGTAGTGGAATTAAAATTATAATACTTTGTATGTATTTTTAATAAACTATAGTAAGTAGGTTTTTTTTAATAAAAAAAAACATAATAATGATTAACAAAGGGATTAAAAAGTAGTCTCAAGAAAAACGAGAATAATAATAGACACTAAATAATTAATAAAAATAATTAAATGTTTTAATACTCAAACGTGATAAAGAAATATAAATAATAATTGTGATATTAATTTATAAATATTGTTATGACTAAAATAAATGATAATATTTGTTATGTAGTGAATTATGAGTTTTTTAAAAAAGGTTTCAAAAACGCATTCGTAAAATAACAACACTACAACTGGTGACCCTCGACAGGCGAACACGCCTTAGCATCGCATTTTATAAAATAAAAATTATTCAATAGAATATTAATTCGTACAATTTTCCTGTCCCTTTCAGCCGATTGGCTGTGCATATTTCACCATCCGAAACATATTCGAAATCGGACTCAAGGATTATTTAAGATAATTGAAAAAAGAAAATCGAAGAAAGAAAGAAAATCAAATTAAGAAAATCAAGAGAGAAAATTTTTAAGAAAATCTTAAGACTGCTGGAGGTTTAATCAATTTCAAGATTTATTTAAATAAAAAAGAAGAAAGAAAATAGAAAAATGAAGAAAATATAAAACCGAATATTTGAGTATAAATTTTTATTATTTAAATTTTAATTTTCGTGTACCAATTTTGTAAATTTTAAATTAATTACGAATCATTAATTTCATAAAAAATTTCGTCATGTCAAACGACAACGAGATCAATGAAGCACGAGCTTTACCTCCTTCATCCCGAGATGAATTACTTCTACCTAATCCTTTCTTAGGGTTAGGCGACGCTAATAATATTGCAACTATTGCAATACAGAAAGTTTGTCTTTGGAGACGAAATCCGTCTGCTTGGTTTCAAGCTCTCGAAATTCAATTCCGGTCAGCTAATATTTCGTTGGAAACAACGAAATTTAGTTATACTTTAAGTATGTTGACCCAAGAAGAATGCGATAAGGTGTTGGATATTATTGAAAATTTATCCTCTACAACACCTTATTCTGATTTAAAATTAGCTATTATTGCTAGATTTGGTGAATCGGAGGATAATAAATTACAAAAATTGATTAATGGTATTGATCTCGGCGACGATAAACCATCCCATCTTTTAAGTAAGATGAAAGCTTTGGCTGGGTCTTCGGTTGGAGAACCTCTTTTGAAAAAACTTTGGCTTCAAAAATTGCCACAAAATACTCAGTCAATTTTAGCTGTAGCTAACGTTTCACTTGATGAATTAAGTATTTTAGCAGATCGAGTCATGGAAACTAATCCTAATTTCATTGGGAATGTTTCAAGTGTCTCTCAACCAAAAGTTTACGATTATAGAACTGATCGATTTAGTTTCGAAAGTTCAATTATACATCAAATGTCGTTGTTAACTAAACAACTTGAATTATTGACTTTGAATCAAAATCAATCCTTTAGAAGGAATCGATCACGTTCCAGAAATAATTCACGTTCATCGAGTAACAATCGTGATAATTCATCCCAAAATTCAAATTTCTGTTACTATCACAGAAAATTCGGCATTAATGCAACTAAATGCCGTAAACCGTGTTCTTTCAACAATCTAAAAAACTAAAAAAGTTGTCTGAAGTGGCGACGTTCGACAACAAATCATCATCAAGTCGCCTATTCATTTTGGATAATTTATCTAAATTTAGTTTTTTAATCGATACTGGAGCCGACATTTCTGTTCTTCCAGTTAATCCTAAGGAAAACAATGTTTGTGATAAATCTGTTGTACTCACAGCCGCCAATTCCACCAACATCAAAACCTTTGGATTCAAATCTTTAGATATTTCTCTCCAGTTACGAAGAATATTCAATTGGAAATTCATCATAGCTGATGTCGAAAAACCCATTCTTGGCGCTGATTTCCTTAAACATTTCGGTCTAATCGTAGATATTCGACGAAAATGTATTATTGATCCACTGTCACGAATTAGTTCAGCAACTGGTTCTTTGGTTAAGGGACCATCTTCGAATCTCGCTGTTTTGTCAACTGCAACTACAAATCCAAAAGTGGAACTTTTATTATCTAAATTCGAAGGATTACGACGCACTTTAGATTACAGTTTCATAGAGTCGAGCACTGTGCGACACTTTATCGTTACTGAAGGTCGTCCAATCTTTGCTAGACCTCGTCGTTTAGATCCGATCAAGCTCAGAGCAGCTAAGGCTGAATTCAATCTTATGGTCGAACGTGGTATCTGCAGACCCTCTGATAGCCCATGGGCATCACCGCTACACATGGTCAAAAAGAAAGATGGTAGTTGGAGGCCTTGCGGAGATTATAGAGCTTTAAACGCTATAACTACTCCTGATACTTACCCTATCCCGCACATTCAAGACTTCGGTCAACAGTTGGAAGGATGTGCAATTTTTTCAACCGTTGACTTAGAAAGAGCATACCATCAAATACCCATTAATGAAGAGGATATTCCGAAAACAGCAATCACTACACCTTTCGGATTATACGAGTTTGTGCGGATGACCTTTGGTCTTCGCAATGCAGCACAAACTTTTCAGCGATTTATTTTCTCGGTTTTAAATGATTTTGATTTTTGTTTTGTCTATATCGACGACATTTTAATTGCTTCTAAATCAGAAATTGAACATTTAAATCATTTAGAAAGATTATTCGAACGGCTTAACTCGCATAATTTGGTAATTAACCAAGCTAAATGCTCGTTTTTTAAATCTTCGGTCGATTTCCTAGGTCATACGATTGACAAAAACGGAATCAAGCCAATTTCTTCACGAATCGAAGCCATAGCAGCATATCCACGACCATCTACTGTGAAAGATATGCGACGATTTTTGGGAATGATAAATTTTTATCGTCGATTTATCCCACATGCTGCCGAAGCACAATCAATACTTGACAGCTTCACTACAGGTAGTAAAAAGAAAAATGATAAAACAGAGTTGATATGGACGGTTACTTCAATTGAGGCGTTCGAACATTGCAAAAAACAACTCGCTCAAGCTACCACTTTAGCTTTCCCCTCCACATCTTCATCTCTATCATTAGCAGTAGACGCTTCAGACACAGCTTTGGGAGCTGTTCTACAACAACGAGTTAGAAATGACTGGCAACCGCTAGGCTTTTTCTCGAAGAAACTTTCTTCGGCTCAAAAGAACTACAGTGCATACGACAGAGAGCTTCTAGCGGCTTATGTTGCAATTAAGCATTTTAAATTTATGCTTGAAGGTAGAAATTTTATTTTGTTTACGGATCATAAGCCGTTAATTTTCGCTCTAAATCAAAAACCTGAAAAAGCTTCACCACGACAACTTAGGCACCTGGATTTCATTAGCCAATTTACTTCAGATATTCGTCATGTTTCCGGTCAAAACAACGTGGTCGCTGATGCATTGTCGAGAATTGAAGCATTAAATCTTCCGACAACCATCGACTATTCCGAAATTGCTGACGCTCAACTTATGGATTCTGAATTAATTAAAGTTAAAAATATACCTAGCTTAAAATTCATTCCGGTTGTTATTGATGGCACATCTAATCCTCTTTGGTGTGACACTTCCTTGCATAAAGTTAGACCTTACATTCCTTTACATTTACGCACTCGTGTTTTTCGTACTGTGCACGATTTATCGCATCCAGGAATTAAAGCTACAGTTAAGCTTATGCGACAAAAATTCATTTGGCCTTCAATCAATAAAGATTGTCACAAATGGACTAAGGAATGTATTGCCTGTCAAAAAGCTAAAGTTTCTCGACACGTCACAAGCCCTTTAGGAGATTTCAAACCAGTATCAAACAAATTCGAAACAATTCATATTGATCTGGTTGGTCCGTTACCATCTTCGAACGGTTTCAGATATTGCCTTACAGTTATAGATCGTTTCACGAGATGGCCTGAAGCTTATCCCATTACAGATGTTCGCGCAGAAACTGTTGCCAATACCCTATTCAAAGAGTATATTCCACGATATGGAACGCCAGTTTCTATCATTACGGATCAAGGTCCCCAATTCGAATCGCGACTATTTCTAGAATTAGGAAAAATGATAGGTTTTAAACGCTGCAGAACTACTGCATACAATCCGAAGGCTAATGGAATGCTGGAAAGATGGCACAGAGTGCTTAAAGAAACTTTAAAATGCAAGCCAAACGAAAGTTGGTCGGATGCACTCCCTTTTACTCTTCTCGGCTTACGAACAGTAATTCGAGATGATGCCAATGCGACACCGGCCGAACTACTTTACGGTCAGAATATAAGACTTCCGTATGATTTTGTTCAAAACGAGAACAAACCGAGCACATTGTCCGGAAGTGATTACGTAGAAATTCTTCGTGATCGGATCAATAATGCGAGTCCACGCCCCCCGTTAAGACATGGTAATGAAACACCTTTCATTTTTGAAGATCTCAAAACATGTACTCATGTTTTCGTGAGAACTGATTCAGTTCGCGCTTCTCTTCAAACCCCGTATGAAGGCCCATTCGAAGTTATTCAAAGAAATAACAAGTTTTTCGTCGTTAAGATTAATGACAAACCAACTAAATTGTCTATTGATCGTCTTAAACCTTGTTTTTTGAGTTCGTCCGAAACATCAATTCCGCAAGAAATTAAAAAAAAGGTTTCTTTTGCCAAATAATTACGGAAATTTGTACCATAGACAAACCCTATTCAAATTAACAGAGTATCGAAAAGATCAAAAGATCTTCTCTAGGAAGGGGGTATGTGGTGCTTACTTTTATAACTACTCTATTTTTTAAATCAATGAATCGTAGTGGAATTAAAATTAAAATACTTTGTATGTATTTTTAATAAACTATAGTAAGTAGGTTTTTTTTAATAAAAAAAACATAATAATGATTAACAAAGGGATTAAAAAGTAGTCTCAAGAAAAACGAGAATAATAATAGACACTAAATAATTAATAAAAATAATTAAATGTTTTAATACTCAAACGTGATAAAGAAATATAAATAATAATTGTGATATTAATTTATAAATATTGTTATGACTAAAATAAATGATAATATTTGTTATGTAGTGAATTATGAGTTTTTTAAAAAAGGTTTCAAAAACGCATTCGTAAAATAACAACACTACAACGTCATCAGCATAAGCAAGGTGACTTAATATGTTAAACAGTTTCACAACACTGAAGACCTTTATCTTCCTCACCTTCCAGTGCAGCTGTCAAGATATCATTTATTACCACCAGAAACAGGGCTGGTGATAATATGCAGTCTTGTCTGACACCCGTTCGCACAGAGAAGATCTCGGATAGCTCTCCTCTATGTAAGACGCGACATCTTGTGTCTTCGTAGGATTCTATAACCTTATCTGGAATACTTCTCCTACGCAAATCATTTCATACGTAATCTCGCTTAATGCTGTCGAAAGCCTTCTCGAGATCCACAGACATGAGATGTAGTTGCGAACCCATTTCGGCGAACTTCTCCAATATTATCCGTAGGGTATTTGTATGATCGGTGCAATACTACCCTTTACGGAATACAGCCAGATAAATTTTGAGAGTGCTCTCTACCTCAACAGTAATCCTACTGAGAATTACCTTAGCCATGATTTTCCATACGACAGTAAGTAGACAGGGTGTAGCTTAGTGGGTAGTGTGTTGGTCTATAATGCGAACGTCGTGAGTTCAAATCCCGGTCAACGCATGATTCCAGCACACTGTCTGGATATACCTTGGTTACCTCAATCTACGAAAATGAAAAATTCGCAGATAGAGGGTCGTGCGAAGAGCTAACAACCCTTCCACAATAAGTAATGAAAAATGTTAAGGAACCTGAAAATCAGGAGGCCAAGGCCCGATTTGGGTTGTCGTGCCATTCAAGAAGAAGAAGTAACTAGAAATATACCACGCCAATATCCACAATCGCTAAGGTCGCCCTTCTTCGGGATTTTCACAATTACACCCTCCTTCCTTTCAATCGGATTTCTTCCTTTATTCCATACTTCAGTAAAGAGTGGGAGGAGTATATCGGCTGTTATTTCCGGATCCGCTTTGAGAAGTTCGGTTGGCATTCCGTCTATACTATACTATACTCTAGCAAAATCGCTCAATTTTGAATGACAAACTTGAAATACTTTCTTAAACATTCACATACATATGTATAATTGGAAAGTGCCGTATTGCATATGCAGTAAATAAATGTGACTCTCCCGATGTGATTTCGATGCATGTTCTTTTTTTTTCATTTTTTTACCTATATACATTTTTCACCGAACGTCGGTATTTAAAATTTAAGAGAAAAACCATGAAAAAACTATCCAAGAAACAAGGAAAAAAAATGTAGCACAAAAGTGAAAATTATTTGCGGTGTGTACTTACTCCATTCGAAAGGTAAAAAGCACTTGGGAGACACATAAGACAAATCAATAAAAAAAAGAAAAAGAGAATTTTCCAAACACCCTACAAAACTGGGTGAGTACTCAGGCTTTCTACATCTTCTTCTAGATCTTAACACATGATGATCTGCCTCCATTAAGGTGGTTGAGATTATCTTTAGTTTTTTTTTTTTCATAATTTCGAATTGGGAGAATGCACATTTTTTTCTGCCTGGAGATGACCGGATACCGAAAATTTGGATGGAGCTGAAAAGGTGTTTAAGTGTTACCTCTTTCCTTTAATTGTTGTGGCTTGTAATCATCACAAGACGACATAAGAAAAGTAGGATGTCTGTGGGATGATTAAGAATGGTTTAAATATAAATGTTTAAGGTGTTGCATTTTTATTTGAGGTTGGAGTATACCGTAATGACGCGATAAATTACCTTCTATCTAGCAAACTATGCATTTTACAGGTATAAGCAATAAGATCAGACGAAATATAAGTTAAAAAATGAGTTGGGCACAATCTCTGTAGAGTTAGTAATGCGAGTGTAGTTCGGTAAAAAAAGAACAAGTAAATCATAACAAGTGATTATTTTTTACAAGATATCAGCTTCATAAATTCGATAGCTACTGAGAAAATTTGTTTATTGTACTTCGTGAAATTTCGCAGTTTAAATGGGAGGCGGTAGAAGAAGGAAAATTTTCAACAAGTTGTTTGGCAGAAGGTAAAAGGAGCGGCTCAATCTCGAATTTCACCTTCAAATATACAAACGTTAATCTTCTAGCTGAGTGCTTTCTTCAAGCTTGAGAGCGAACGAACGAAAGAACAGATATTCCTTTTAGAACTTTCTGCGTGACAATATTTTTTAACGGCTACATTGATGAAGCAAATTTATAATGCTCTTAGATTTCATCCGAGGATAAACACCATAGAAAATGCTCCTTTTTTATTGAACCTCTCACAAAGCGCAAGAATTATAACTGTCGCAAGCGAAATAGATGAAATGCGAAACATCTAAATGCGTAAGAAATTATCATTTTAACTTTTTCTGAATTCTCAATAGGGTATTGGAGGGAAAAGAGAACGACGTAAATTTTTGAATTGCTGATCGAAATTATAATTATAAGTTTATTTGAATTACCCATATCTTCTACTTACGAGTGTATAAAAACGTTTGTTTGTGTGTATGTATAGCATCATCATCATCATCAATGGCGCGACAGCCCAAATCGGGCCCTGGCCTCCTGAAGTCGTCGCCTCCAATCGTCTCGATCCAAAGACCGCGTCCTCCAGCTGCTAATTTTTAAAATGGCTTTGCTGTCTACATCAACCGAGTCTTCCCATCGCTTGCGTGGTTTGCCTACTGGCCGGTTACCACTCGCTTTGCCTTTAAGAGCACGTTTGGGGATTCTTCTGTCTTCCATTCGCTCTACATGGCCAGCCCACTGCAGTTTACGTAGCTTGATGAACGTTGAAGCTTCTGGCTCGTCGTAGAGTTGATACAACTCATGGTTGTATCTTATTCGCCATTCCGTTCCTTCCTTCACAGGTCCCAAAATTCTTCGGAGGACCTTTCTTTCGAATGCGTTAACTGCTTTTTCGGAAGTTCGCGTTAATGTCCACGTCTCGCTGCCATAACAGAGCACAGGTCGTATAATAGTTTATAAATCCGCAGCTTATTGTTCCTGTGCACTTTCTTGGATTTCATTATTGGAAGTACCGAATAATACGTCTTATTTGCAAGTATTATCCGTCGTTTGATTTCGTCTGTTTCATTACCGTCCTTTGCTAGATTAGCCCCAAGATATATGAAGTTGTGCACACTCTCCAAATTATATTCCGCAATTGTTATGTTTTGTCTGATTGGCGTTCTCCTTCTTGTTTGCGTCATTACTTTTGTCTTGCTTTCATTAATGCGCAACCCGACTTCTTTTGCGGCGGAGTCAAGATTGACAAATACCTCCTTAGCACTAGGGAAGGATCTTGCTAGAATGTTAATGTCGTCAGCGTATGCTACTAGTTGGGTGGACTTGAATAGTAGTGTCCCGTTGGTGTCGACTGGGATTTTTCGGACGACATACTTTAGTGCCAAGTTGAAAAGCATAGGAGCTAGACCATCTCCCTGCTTTAAACCACATTCCGTTCGAAAGCTGGTTGTGGAATCGGTTTGTATTCTCACTTGGGATTCAGTGTTCGTCATTGTGAGTCTTGTTAGTCGGACTAGTTTTGGAGGAATTCCAAAGTCAAGCATGATTTGGTACAGTACGCTCCTGTCGATACTGTCGTATGCTTGTTTAAAATCTACGAATATTTGGTGCACGTCTGTGTTATATTCCGAGCATTTCTCAAGCACCTGTTTCACCGAAAATATCTGGTCTGTTGTAGATCGTCCGGTTCTGAATCCGCCTTGGTATTCGCCAATTATTTGATTAGTATAGGGCTTAAGACGACGTTCAATTATTTTTGTCAGTATTTTATAGGACGTACACAACAATGATATACCTCTGTAGTTCTCACAGCAGAGTTTGTCTCCTTTCTTGTAAATTGGACATATAATGCTTTTTCGCCAGTCGTCGGGTATGATTTCCTCTGTCCAAATTTTGCATATCATGTTGTACAGTATTTCAGCGACACAGTTTCCGCCGTTTTTCAGAAGTTCAACTGGTATTTCGTCAATTCCCGGCGCTTTGTTTCGTTTTTGGTCACATAGAGCTGCTTTGATTTCAGCAAGCGTGGGTGGTGTCGATGATGGTTCATCTTCGTCAGTTGAGGCTTCAATCGAAATGTTGTCTGTCGTTATCGATGCTACTGGGATAGGATTCAAAAGATGTTCAAAGTATGAAGCCCATCTCCTTTTGATTTCTTCTGTGTCGCTGATGATATTGCCCTCTGCGTCTTTACAGAGACTGGTTTTTGGTGTATATCCCTTTTTTAAGTCTTTTACTATGGCGTATGCGTCCCGCGTATTATTTTTTCTCATGTCGCCGTCCATTTTTTGTATCTTGTCATATTGGTACTTCCTTTGTTTTCGTCTGCAGGTCTTTTTCGCATATCGCCTAAGCTCGCCATATCTTTCTTTTTTGGCTCGTGTTGGTCGTTCAGTAAAAATTTTGTAAGCCTCGTTCTTTCTATCTATTGCGTCGCGACATTCTTGGTCGAACCAATCATTATTTTTTCTCCGTGCTTGATATCCTAATACCTCTTCTGCGGAGGATTTGATGCCGTCTCGTATTTTCAGCCACGCATTCTCCACTGGCATATTTTGGATATTTTCGTATATTGGTGTCAGGTGTTTATTACATGCTAACATGTAAGCCTGCGCCACCGTTTCGTCGTTAAGCTTGTCGACATTGAATTTGCGAGCTCTACTCGTTTTCGAATATCCACGACAAGCTATTTTGCATCGATACTTAGCTCTGACTAGATAGTGATCAGAGTCACAATTCGCACCGCGGAGAGTTCGTACATCAAGTATGCTGGAAGCAGCCCTTTTCTCAATTAGAACGTGGTCTATTTGGTTGAAGGTGTGACCATCTGGTGATGCCCACGTTCGTTTGTGAATATCGCGATGTGGGAAGCACGTAGAGCTTACTATGATATTTTTGCTGCTTGCGAAATCAATAAGACGTTGGCCATTGTCGTTGGTTATGTCATGGAGACTGTGCCCTCCTGTTGTTCCTCTATGAGCCTCCTCCTTTCCGACTTTTGCATTAAAATCCCCTAAGACAATTTTTAGGTCATTCGAGGGCAGTGAGTCATAGGTTGTCTCTAGGGTGGCATAAAATTCGTCTTTAGTTATATCGTCCTTGTCTTCTGTTGGTGCGTGAACGTTGATCAACCAAGTGTTGAAGAATTTAGTCTTTATTCGGATTGCACACAATCTTTCACTTACTGGTCTGAAGCTCGTGACCTGTTGTTTAAATTTTTTGTCAACGACAAAAGCGACTCCAAACTCTCTGCTTCCCGACAATTTTCCACTTGGATAGATTGTGTGTGATCTCATGTCCATGATTTCGTTACTGAGCCATTTCGTTTCTTGGATGGCAGTTATGTTGATGTTGTGTTTTGCCACTTCTTCGAGAAACTCTTTCAGAGCTCCTGTCCTAAATAAGGATCGAATATTCCAAGATCCAATAGAGTAGTCCATTTTTCGTTTGCGGGGTCGTTGCCGTTGAGTCCATCCTTTCCGAGGCTGTTCTTCAGGTTTCTGGACAGTGTTCTTTTTCCGGTGATGCGTTGTCGGCGCCTCGCCCAACCCCCGACCTGGAGGACCGGTCCTGCTTATTTATTACACCCTAGTAGAAAGAGGGTGGGAGTTTTGAGCTAAATATGACATGCTGGAGTTCTCACAGCTATGCTGCAAGTCCAACTATGTCATACTTTTTGCCTACTTCCTGAGACGCACTGGTGTTACTGGCCATTCAGGTTAACTCCATGTTCCCTCCTCCTTTCTCAACTCGGGCTTGGGACCGTCTATGGCGGAGTATGTATAGCATATACGTTCCAATACCATTCATCCGATTGCGAAGATACTTTGGTGAGTGCGAACATCAAGGAAGGTTTCTATATTGGTCGATCTAAATCTCAAGCTGAACAGAAAAAAACCATCACGAGCTTCTGCCACTTCAATCAATCAATCAAATTCCTGTTAAGACCCCCTATAAGAGCAAAGGACAGAAACAACTCTCTTCCACAAGACGCGATCCTGAGCATCGGCCTTAAGCTGTTGCCAGGACTTGTTTATTCCTCTGGCCTCCTGCTCAACTGCTCGCTTCCATGTGTTACATGGTCGATCAAACCGACGTCTTCCTTGAGGACTTAATCCAGAGCCTGTTTGGCGATGTTTTGCTCTAGTTTCCTCAAAGTATGACCGATCCACTGCCACTTCCGCCTTTGAGTCTCAATGCCGGTCTTAGTCTGGCCAGTTGTACTCCAAAGTTCGTCGTTGGAGATCACTTCTGGCCAGAATACCACTAAAATGCGTCGGAGTCATTGGTACGCGAAAGTATGCAGTTTCTTGGTGAGTCAAACGGTCGTCACTTTCCACGTAGTACAACTATATAACAACACGAATTTGACCACGTATGTGGAAAGTTGCGAATGTTCAGCCAATTCCCAAGAAAGGAAGCAAAGCGAACTCCGCTAACTACCGCCCTATAGCCATTACTTCAATGCTCTCGAAAGTAATGGAAACTGCTGTCAATCGCAAAATCGTTGAATATCTCGAAGATAACCAGCTAATCCATAATCGGCAGTATGGGTTCCATTCTGGAAGGTCGACGGGAGATATTCTGGTCCACTTGACAGAACGTTGGAACTCATGCGAAGGAACACGGCGAAGGTCAAGTTCTTGCAAAAGCTTTTGACAGAGTTTGGTATGAATGTCTCATAGCAAACCTTTGGGCCATAGGTCTTAATGCTACCCTTGTTCAATGGAATGAGAGTTTTCTTTCTGAACGCACTATACGAGTAGTACTAGATGGCGTTACTTCTTCCTCTTTCCCAATAGATTCCGGCGTCCCTCAAGGCTCTGCTTATCTCCAACTCTTTTCTTAGTTTTTATCAACGACCTTCTGTCGTCCACTCTCAATACAATCCATAGTTTTGGGGATGACAGTACTTTGGATAGCACCTATGAATTTAACTTTGCTGCGGAATCACAAAAGTATTCTATTGCTTCCAATCGCATGGTGTTATTCCGTTCGCTGAACTCAGACCCCAGCTTAATCCTGGAATGGGGCTGGAAAAATAGAGTAGAGTTCAACGCCTCTAAAACACAGGCCTGTCATCTATCCTTCAAACGTGATGTTCCTGTATTATCTCAAAATTTTGGTGGCAGACAACTTTGTACCTCGGATAACTTCACACTTCTTGGCGTTAAAATTAACGACCACCTGAATTGGACTCAGCACATCTTTGATGTTGCCCTCGACGCTTCTAAACGTCTAAGTGTTCTCCGAAAGTGCAAAAAGTACTTCACGCCGAACGACCTCGCAGCCATCTATAAGGCATACATTAGACCACGTTTAGAGTACAATTCGCATGTTTGGGCAGGGGCACCCAAAACACACCTCGCGTTGTTCGACCGTATTCAAAAACATGTGTTCCGACTGATTGGAGACCAAACCATCACGTCTTCTATCGATTCTCTCGAGCATTGCAGAAATGTCGGAGTACTCAGCATTTACTATCGCTACTTCCATGATAAATGCAGTGCGGAACTAAGCACACTCATCCCTCCACTCTATAATTTTCCCCGAGATACTCGTCAAACTGAACGCTCACACTAGTACACCGTTAAACCCTTGCCTTCTCGTACAGTGAAATATAGGCAGTCATTCATTTCCCGAACATCAAGACTTTGGAACACATTACCATCTAAAGTGTTTCCCAACGAGTTCAACATCCAGTGCTTCAAAGGCAATGTACACCATCACTTTCGTCTTTCTCCACCCAAATTAAACTGATCTAAGTTGAGTTCTTTTTCTCCAATTCCTATACCGACACGGCTGTGCGTAGCATTATAGGGTGACCCCCTAAGTTGTGTTCGGTTCCTAAAAAAAAAATGCAGCACACAGAATCGAGCAGTTGTGAAAAAGGCCGATGCTCAGCATCAAGCCTTGCGGAAGAGAGCTGTTTCTGCACTATGCCCCTATAAGGGGTATAAGCAGGAATTTGATTGATATCGTTAGGCCTTTTCAGTGGAAAATTCATGACCCATTTTCTCAGAAACAAGAATATATAGTGGAGTAGAAATTCAAAATGTTTGCGAAGGTTATATATACAGATAGAACATTAAATTTGGACGAATAGAAAGCTTCAAGTCAATCTTCTTATTACATTGAAAAACATTAGAAATTTTGAATATCACTTCACTCAGTTTATCATCTATGGAAAAAAAAGAACAATCACACTGATTAGGATGTGTCGTTTTGGAAAAAATGAGTCAAATGTATAAAAAATACAACTTTCAGGAGAGCAAAATCAAATCTTTGTGTTTATAACTACATTATTGCTATTTTAAGTATGCGTTGTTTTGGCAAAAGTTTTTATAAATATATGTCGTTTTTAATGTAAATAGCAATGGTATAATCACAGGAATAATATTAGATATCCCAAGCCAAGTAAAGAATCAACTCCAAGAACACTTAACGCCTCACCAAATTATCTCTCAAAATCAGTATGGATTTAAATCCCAATCGAACACTTCTTCTACTTCTACAATGATACCACGGCTCAAATCGGGCCTTGGCCTTCTGACCTCCAGGTTCCTTAACATTTCCCATTATTTATTGTGGAAGGGCTGTTAGACCTGCGCACAATCGAATATTAAAGGAGCATTATTTGCAGTCGTGACTAAACTCCAGTCTTCTTGCGATAAAAAATTTCACACGGCTGCTGTTTTTATTGATTTGTCTAAAGCGTTCGATACAGTAAGCCATCAAATTCTACCCAAAAAACTTTTCGCGACTGGAGTTCGTGGAACTCCCTACAGCTGGATTGAAAACTATCTTACTTCCAGATCTCGAAACGTCGTGGTTGACAATGTTAACAGTGCTCCACTTCCTATTACTAGTGGCATTCCACAAGGAAGCGTATTGGGTCCAGTTTTGTACAACATTTACACAAACTCAATCGCAAAACTTGATATCAATGGTGCAATATCGCTCTACGCAGACGTGGTGCAATATCACTCTACGGCAGCGCTAATATACACTTCAACTAGTATACCAGTACTCCAAGATAGTATAAACAAGGGCCTCGACAAAATCAATGTATGGATCAATGCGCATAAATTGATTGCTAGTTCGGAGAAAACCAAGTATATTTTCTTCAATAAGGCACCAAAAACTGAAGTGCCGTTTCCATGGAGAAACTGTTAGTAGGGTTGTCAGCTTAAAGTACCTCGGAGATCGCCTCGACGAATAGCTATCTTGGGACTCACACCTAGATGCTGTGAGAAGAAAATTGGATTCGATTGCTGGTCTATTTAGGAAAATAAGAGCTGATGTTCCCGAAAAATTAAAAAAGGACATATTTTCATCTCTACTTTTGAGCCAATCAAACTACGGCATATCAATCCGGAGTTCCACCTTCCATTCTAAACTGCAATGCATCCAAAGAATTCAGAACCGAGCAAAAAAATCTATACAATATCAACATGAAGGAGCGCACGAAAACGATTCACGAATTACACCAGTTCCTAACTGTGGGAAAACTATATCGCTTAGAGGCTTCTCCTCAAATTCATGGCATTAAGCATCTTAAAACCAACAGCGACATAGTATTCACCTACTACTCCGACAAACATCTATACAATACGCGCCGAGCTGACAAAATATATCCGTCTGCCATCCGTACCTCGAAACCAAATGATTTCAATGATTTCAATTAAAACTAGAAAAGTACAACCTTAAGGTTTTGCCAAAATATGTCCCTTGATAACTGTAATATAAACTGCCAACAAGTCGGGCGAAACTTTATTATTCTTGGGATAAGTTGCGGATGCGTGGAAAGTCAATATGCCTGCATAGAGTGGTTAGGGAAGACTACGTGAAAGGGGGTTCTTGGGCAGGGCGATTATCAATTTAACACTTTACGGAAACGTTCAAAAGCTCCAGTACTTATAATCAATATTTCGTTCGTTTATTTATGCAAGTTTGAGTTTTTATGAAAGGAGGAGTGAGGCGTGATAGAAAGAGTGGATGGATGTTAATAGTTTTTTAATTGATTGCTTGAATCACGTCCAATATTCTCTGTATAGAATGTCAGTTTCATAGACGAAGTTGCATAGAATTTTCATAAGATTCTGTGTATTTTACATTCACGAAACCAAACATTTCTATGAGAGGGGGTAGAGGCGGTAGGGGAATCGTAAAATTTGTGACGCAATTTTATTTCCTTTCTCTTATAGTGTGCTCGTATAAAATTTCAAGTTCGTAGCTTTTAATTTGTTGGTTACTAGTTGATTCAATGAAATAGGTCGAAATGATACTTTTGTATGGGAGGGAGTAGAAGGGCAAGCGCGATTGCAAAACTTTTAAAGAAATTTCATTTCAATTATTTTTGTAAGTTTTTATGCAAAATATGAAATTGATAGCTTTTAAGAGTTAGCTGATAACTGATTTCTTAAAAATGTTCGAAAAAATCATTTTGTATGGGATGGGGTAGAAGAGGAAGGGGAATCGCAAAATTTGTGACGCAATTTTCTTTACTTTCTCTTGTAAGGTATTCGTACAAAATTTCAAGTTCGAATCTTTTAATTTGTTGGTTATTAGTTAATTTAATGAAATTAGTCGAAATCGCACTTTTGTATGGGAGGGGGTAGAAGGGCTAGTGCGATTTTAAAACTTCAACTATTTTTGTAAGTTTTTGTGCTAAATTTCAAATTGATAGCTTTTAATAGTTAGGTGATAATTGATTTCTTAAAAAAAGTCGAAAAAATAATTTTGTATGGGAGGGGGTAGAAGTTTCAAAGAAATTCGACCAGTTAATATTTCAAACTTTTAGAGATTTTTTTTTAAATGCATTCCGTAAATTTTCAAGTTTCTACCTTAAAATTTGATTCAAAAATTTTCAGTTTATGTGTTTTTTTCATAGTACATGAAACACCTTGTGCACGATAGACCCCCACTTCGGTGCATAACAATTTCGGAACAAATTATTATTTTTTTTCTATGTAGTATATCAAATAGATGTATCGACGTGCAAAATTTAAACTTTGTATCTTTTACCAGAGCCCTAAAAAAATTACTCAAAATTTTCAACATTTTTGCTTTCCACCTCCCTCCCCTTACTCTCCCCAACTTTTACCAAAATTAAAAACTATATAGTTCTATAATCTGACAAATTTTTGATTTGATATCTGTACCCAATTTTGAGATATAATAATTTGTAGTTTTGAAAAGTGCGCCAATTTTGAAAAGCTCCCCATTTCCCCCTACTGCTATTGTGTCCACATGTTATATTTTTTTCATATTTTCCTAATAAAGTTTAGTATACGTTTTAAGTTTCAATTACACAGCTTAAGAGACTGTCGAGATATTCATTTTTAAGTGTTTTTCTAGGCACCTCCCCCTGACCCTCCCCCTTACAATAATAAGCTTTTTTCTAAACTGATTCTGGTGGATGTATTTGCCACCTTAATGGTCCCAAAATATGAATTTTTTGTGATTAGTAATTTCGAAGATAAATTCATTTGAAAAAAAAAATTTGGCTGACAATTTGTTTACAGCCCCCCTTTTTCGGACGCCAATGGATAAAAAAATTAAAGTATTTTTAAAGTTTGTCCCATAACCCTCTTCATACCTCTGCTGATTTTCAGCTTCCTATCTGCATTCGTGGAGGAGATATTAGCAAGTAAAGTTTTTGACTTTTTCCCTCGCCCCGCCTCCCCCTTCCACCTGACACTCCACAAAATTAAGATAATGGAGCTCACTTGCCCAATCAACAATCCACCCAAAAACAAACATTCTACCTTTAACGGGCTCGGAGATATGACTCCTTATGTACGGGGTACGGCGGGACGGATTTTTATACTCTAGTTGAAATCTGAGAGTATATTGTGTTTGCCTTACCGTTTGTAACGCTAAGAAATACCGCTCGCACAGAGCCGCCAAGGGTACAGAAATATTTGTTGTCGCTCAAAAACCTCGATTCCGAGTGACCGTCTGTCTGTCTGTCTGACCGTCTGTCTGTCTGACCGTCTGTCTGTCTGACCGTCTGTCCGTCTGTGCGGCTGTCTACTGCATAACTCTCGAAAGCTATGAGCTATAGTGCTAAAAATTTTTGTGTGTCATTTTTAGCAAAAAAGTAAGGTCAAGTTCGTGAACGGGCCAAATTGCTCCACCCCTTCTACCCCCTCAAATACAAAATGACACAAATGCGCAATTTGAAAATAAACAAACTGTACTTGTCATGAATTACACTAAGCCAATTTACTCAGTGCGTATAAAATTTAGCGGGCTGAAATTGTGCACTAAATATTTATTTAAAATTGTTAGTAAGGCCAAAAAAAATTATACGATTAGCTTCACCCCTTCTACCCCCTCCCATACAAAATGGCACAATTTGGCAATAAACGGATTTACTCGAAATGTAGAAAAGCCATTGATCTGAAACTTGAAATATATTACTTTTATGCAGATTTCAATCTATCGTACAAAAATTATTTGCGTCCTCCCTCTCCTTCCAACCCCTCCCATACAAACTACACTTTTTCATGAAATGCTCTAAGCCGATTGTGCTCAGAACATATAACATTTATCAAGCTCACATTTTGTGATAAATACTTATTTGGCATTATCACTAAGATCAGAAAAAAATATTTGATTAGCTTCACTGCTTCTACCCCCTCCAATACAATGGGACACAGTTTCACAACTTCACAAAAAATCTATTTTCTTGAAAAGTATGAATGTTACTGGTCTAAAATTTAAGAGATGTCAATTTTATGATATTCTTAGTTATTTCTGAAAAAATCACTAAAATCCCCCCACTCTTTCTACCACCTCCCATACAAACTGCGCATTTTCACTAAATCTAACACACTAATTTTCTCAGCTCCTATTCAATTTTTCGAGTAAGCATTTTGTATAAAACATTTTTATAGCTACTTTAGCATGATGGGGAAAAAATTAGTTCAATGCTATCACCCCTTCTAACACTCCCCATGCAAAATTTCTTGAGATCACAAAAAATTCTATTTCATCTAGAGTGTCGTAAGATTGCGGTTTACGCGCAATCGTAGCCCTGTTGTGTTTTTTTTGCATTTTTAGGCTAATTTAGTCATGAGACCCGAAAAAAAAATTTCAGGGTAGCAATTTTTTTTTCTGTGTCGATTATTATTATTATTATTTATTATTAGAATAATAAAGTAAAATGTAAGAAAACACAGTCCTTCTACCGCCTCCCATCAAATTCCTGTAGAGACCCCTATAGGGGCATAGGACAGAAACAACTCTCTTCCACAAGGCGCGATCCTGAGCATCGGCTTTAAGCTGTTGCCAGGACTTGTTTATTCCTCTGGCCTCCTGCTCAACTGCTCGCTTCCATGTGTTGCATGGTCGACCAACCCGACGTCTTCCTTGAGGGTTATAATCCAGAGCCTGTTTTGCGATGTTTTGCTCTGGTTTCCTCAAAGTATGACCGATCCACTGCCACTTTCGCCGTTGAATCTCAATACCTATTTTAGTCTGGCGAGTTGTACTCCAAAGTTCGTCGTTGGAGATCACTTCTGGCCAGAATATTCCTAAAATGCGTCGGAGGCATTGGTTTACGAAAGTCTGTAGTTTCTTGGTAAGTCGAACGGTCACTTTCCACGTAGTACAACCATATAACAACACGGATTTGACGCATGCGTCAAAAACTCGCAGCTTCGTGCGAAGGGAGATCTCTCTTAACCTCCAGAAAGGGGAAAGGATACCGAAGGCCTGACGAGCTTTATTTAGCCGAGCCTCAACATCCTTTTCGGCTCCGCCGTCCATGCTGACAATGCTTCCGAGATAGCAAAAATCTTGCACCTCTTCCACATCCTGTCCATTAAGAACAATCGGTGTGCTTGCGTTCGAACCCATGTGCATGTACTTGGTTTTACGCACATTTATTTTCAGTCCCGCCTCTTTGCATTTAGAATGCAACGAGCGAACATTTGACTCTAAGTCCGAACGGGTATGTGCAAGCAAACACACGTCATCAGCATAATCAAGGTGACTTAAGATGTTAAATAGTCTCCATTGAAGACCTTTACCTTCCCCACCTTCCAGTGCAGCTTTCAAGATGTCATTTATTACCACCAGAAACAGGGCTGGTGATAATATGCAGCCTTGTCTGACACCCGTTCGCACAGGAAAGCTCTCGGACAGCTCACCGCCTCCCATACAAATATCTATATCATAAATTCAAGAAAAGCATGGTGATAAGCACTTTCAATATCATATAAGATCCTCCTATTGCATCTACAAGTTCTACAATGGCACTACAGCCCAAATCGGGCTTTGGCCTCCTGACCTTCAGGTTCTTTAGCATTTTCATTATTTATTATGGAAGAGTTGTTAGACCTCCGTTTAGACCTACGAGTTTTTTATTTTACCAAGGTATACCCAAGAAGGCAGAGTGCTGGAATTATGCGATCGGGATTTGAACTCACGATCTTCGCATTGTAGACCAATACGTTACCCACTAGGCTACACCCTAGGCGCTATTGTAAGAGTCATCAAATTTCAAGAAAAAGCGAATGCGCTTGAGGCACTATTCGCTTGAGATATGCCAGAAATTGAACGAAAAAGCGCATCTCGCGTATCTAGTTTTATATGCGTTTATGCAAATTTTGCATGTGCGTCGTTCAAATTAATGCATGCGGTTTTATTCTAGAAGGCATGTGGTTAGCGCACGAAAATGAGGCATGGTGTGGACGTAGCTTAAGGACTATATACTTGGGTACACTCCATTATAATCGACTGTTGGATACGAAACGGGCTGAAGTTGTAGTTCCAATTCGAATGCTTATGGGAGACATTTGGAACACTTTGACCTTCGAGGACCATAAATTCAAGGGTTGAACGAAGGGCTAACAAATTCATGGGGCGAACATTGCATTTTCAGCCGCATCATTGAAGGGAAAGTCTTGGAATAAGTTAGAAGAAACGTTTGCATTACTACTTCAATAAACAGAAAGAATAATAAAGACGAGCCCATATTTTCAGTTCGGGCTCAATAAAAAGTAATGAATCAATCTATTAGAATCATGTCGTTATGAATCTTCTGGGGTCACCATTAAACCGTGAATAAACGGAAGACTTTGATGAAGATGAAAATGCAATCGGTAATGGTTATGGCGATAAACATAACGAGTTTTCGTGAATAACAAGAAGACGCGACGGCTGACTGCAGTAGACAGCGGCTGGCTGGCTGGCCGCCAAGACTCGTTAAAATGGAAAAAACCGACTGCGGACGTCCAACCGAAGACCCCGGCAAGAAAGACAAAAGGGTAAGAAGACTAAGCGCGAAGACGACGACGTTTCGAAGCCTGGCGAAGCTCATACGGAAGTCATTTTTAGGTCACTTTCTCTAGAGGTTCGTTCGACTTGAATTGGCGGAAACAACCGCGAAACTTGTTAATTTTTTTTTTCGTTATTTCTTCTCAATTTTCTTCGTTTTGTTCACTTTTTGTCTTGTGAGACAGTTTTTTGTTTTGTCCTTTTTTTTCTCTGTCTATTATTCGTCTTTCTTTTGACACGGCCAAGATGATATACGCTTTTATTTTTAGATTTGTTCGCCGGATTTGAATTTGAATTTAAACTTGACTGACTTATGCTCTCTCGGAATCGTTTTGTACCTACGATCGAGTGATAAATGGAATGGCAAAGCGCGATTTTATTTATCTTCGAAGCGGAAACCTTAAGTTAAGTAATCACATGAAATTTCGCTTTGTGTGAAAGAACTTTCGATTTTATCGGACTGGATGGAGTTTTCACTTTGTGTTGATGAAGACCCCCATGGGTGGGTGAGGTCGGCTTTAAGTTGTGTAGTGTTTTTATTATATTTCTTCGGAGTTAAGCGACTTACGATTCGAAAATTATTCACTTCCGCTGATCTCGTTTTCTTTTCATTGTCTGAGCTACGAATTATAAACATTAAAATGAAAACGAAATCTTATGGATTTGATAATGAGAAAATTAATTATTTAATGGCGCCATATGAAATTTTTATAGTTCGGCTTTGATTCGTGAGCTCGCAACGACGTAAAATGAAAAGCGACAATTTGTTGGTTTGCTGACTAAGAGTTTTGCATACATTTCAGGGTTATTTTTGGAAGGAAATGGAACGTGTGGCTTTATGTCTTTAGATTTAAATATATAATTGGAATGATGACTTAATTACAATTTCATTCAGAGACTTTCATAATCGGAAGAA
Organism: Chorisops tibialis; assembly: GCA_963669355.1. Taxonomy (NCBI): domain Eukaryota; kingdom Metazoa; phylum Arthropoda; class Insecta; order Diptera; family Stratiomyidae; genus Chorisops; species Chorisops tibialis. Next base: position 129,951,672 of record OY770264.1, read on the forward strand.
TTCATAAATTATGTATGCATAACGTCGCCGCAGGGGGTAGTTGTAGGATGAGGTTCTTACCAACTCATGCAACTGTCTTTGGATAATAGCGACCTGACGGACCTGAGCTAACCATCCCCTTGTGGGATGGGGGCATTAGAATTCACCCACAGCCAGTCCTGCTTGCCCTAATGGCACATGGACACTCACTGGATCAAGTGCTTATCACCAGTGATCTTAAAACCTTACTGATATGAGAAATGGATTCAGAGCATCGGATATGGACGCATTCTACGGTAACGACTTGTGGCATTCGAAAACGGACTATGATTGGCTTCTGGAACGTTCGAACATTGAATGACAGGGAAAGGGCTGGGGTCACTCGGTCCTTGCACCGCCAATCAGTAGTGCTCGACCTTGAAATGGAGCATCATATCATCCAAATCTTGGGCTTGAGCGAGGTCAGGTGGACAGAATTAAAAGAAGAACGAACCCCAAACGGATACACCATTCTGTACAATGGTCTTGAGAGTAAAGCCAAACATGGCGTGGCGGTCGTCCTTACACCAAGATGAGAAAGTCTTGTCTACTGGAAACCAATTTCGGATAGGATTAGCGTTCAGGCTCAGGACCAGTGTCAAAAACGTCGCGATGCTGCAGTGTTACGCACCAACTAATACCGCAAGACCTGGTGGCAAAGAGGAGTGTCATAACCAACTGAGTGCCACCTTCGATCGTAGCAAGAGGTATATCATTATCATCTCAGGAGATATGAACGCCCAGATTGGCTGTGACAACGCTGGACTAGAACACGTCATGGGGATGCACGGTGACCCTTGTGTCGACGGGTCACGACCTTGAACCCTTTTTCCACACAAGACCCACCATAAAGATCTTGGGTTTCCACCGATGGTGTTACTCAGAACCAGATCGATCATTTGACTATAAGTCGCCCATGGAGAAGATGTCTCCTCGATGTGCGAGCCAAGCGTGGAGCTGACGTGGGGAGCGATCACCACTTGATGGTTGCCTTCTTGAGATTGAGCACAGCAGCTATCCGACGACCACAAATTCTTCAAATGAAGCGCAAGCTTAATGTGTATAAACTTAAAGACTCCTACAAAAAGCGCGAGTATACCACCATTCTACGCGAAAAGTTATTCACATTGGGCGGACATGAAATGCGCACACTGGTCGCCAATCGGGAGGCAACCAGAAACACGTCCCTAACTAGTACTGAAGAAGCTGTGGGATATGTGCAAAGCGGTGAGAAACCCTGGATGTTGCAAAACACATGGGACAAGGTTGGCGATCGAAAATAAGCCAAACTGGCAATCCCCTCTCAACCCGATGTCAACCAAAGAACACGGGATTTGAGACAGAACTAGTACGATGCTCATATACAGCTGAAAAAAGCTGTTAGGCGCGACAAGAGATAGGCCATTGAACACTTGGTCAATAAGGAAGAATCTGCGGCTTACCTTGGGATATGGGTGTTTTAACATCATTTTGAACACCAAATTGTGGTGTTCCTCAGGGAAGTTTAGGGAGTCCTTTGTTCTTCTCAACATATGTATGTAGTCTATATGATCGTCAAACGTAAATGCGGCTATAAAATATACACCAAGATCTATATCATGAAACAATTTCGCGCCGTCAGAGCAGAGCAAAATTTTCAAGTGGGAAATTACCGAGCTCACGTCGTGAATAAATAAAATAAATAACAGTGGTCCTACATGGCTTCCCTGTGGCACACCAGATGTTTAGGTAGAGCAGAGGAATGAGCTCCACGAAAAATCACTTTTAGGGTACGATTAGATAGGTAAGATCTAATCCAATTTATGAAAGTAAAAGGAAATCCAAGTGCGTGTAGCTTATAAGCAAGAATATCACTTTATCAAAAGCTTTGCTAGAGTCGGTATATATGCAGTCAACCTGCTTACCGCCTTCAATCACTGGAATAGTGAAACTGGAAGATTCCATTAGATTTATTGAGGTCGGCCTACCTTTGGTAAGCTCGTATTGACTGGACTAATGATTGATTTACAATGAAAATCACAAACTGCTTAGGAATGCAAGAAAGATTAGCAATAGGTCGATAGTTACACACATCAATTCTTTTTCCATCCTTAAGCAATGTGGAGTATTACCACAAACTAGGAAATATCCCCAATCTGAGAGAAGCGTTAAATATATGACATAAAGGCAAAACCAGATAAGTGCTACAACGCTTTAATACGGCAGCAGTGGCATTCCTGCCACTCTGGACCTCTAGAAAAACTATCTGCGATTCTCGAAATAAACCGGGATAACCATCGGTACGGTGCGCCTTATGAAATTCAAAAAATTCCAGAAGTACTTATTGATCGTTTGATTTTACTGATGTAATTACATATTATACGCCGCAGTAAACTGACTAACGAATAAATCGCGCAGCTCAGAGTAAAACGTAGTCCGCATCAGTTCTCGAGAGACAGTACGACTTCTATGCTTTAATTTTTAAATTTTTCAAATGAATCAAATCGTCATTACACCACTGAAACTGTTTAACCTGCTTGTCATGGGTGACCGGTACACACCGTGTAAAGCAAGTAAAAAGCGTATTATAAAAATTTGAAATGGCAATCTCGGAATTCGCGACCAATCACATGATAATATGTCCTGGTTCAAAATAGTAAGATCAGCTTTATTAAAATTAAATTGATATGACACATCATTAGCTACGTTATTTTTTGCACTTAAATTCAAATGAAAAATTGCATGAAGCGCAGGATGAAGGGAAGATTCTGGCAGTAGTGGAGCAGTAGAATGGTTAATACTTAACTGTGTGTTACTGTGCTGCTTAAGCTCGAAGAAAAGATTCGGTTCAAGTACCTTTCAAAACTGTTGGCTATATCAATCAAATTCCTGTTAAGACCCCCTAGAGGGGCATAGGACAGAAACAACTCTCTTCCACAAGGCGCGATCCTGAGCATCGGCTTTAAGCTGTTGCCAGGACTTGTTTATTCCTCTGGCCTCCTGCTCAACTGCTCGCTTCCATGTTGGCTATATGATTGGACTGAAATAGACTTGTCGACAGCATGCAGTCCAAGAGATTTTGGTCTTGCCGAGAAGCCTTTCCAGTGAAAGATGGCATTAAGCAATCGTCATATTCGGAGCGACACCATGTCACATAAGGTAGATTACAATCTCCGAATATAAGCAGCTCATTGGAAGGGTGGTCGAATGGTAGTAAGGGTCACAGAGCGTAATCGTGATCTGGTACATGACGTAGCATAAATTCTGTGAAAAGCCCACTGTAAATACCATCAACAGCTCTGCTACTGAATCCTATCTCCACCTCCCCGCGGTGACCACCGGGTGTTTTGTTCAAAACAGCAGACGGAGAAGGGTGAAGGCGAGTGTTCTGCGCCTCTAATCGGAACTGCCATCCAGATTGGCCCTGGTTGGGGGTTGGGCGAAACGCTGACAACGTCTCCCCGGAAAAAAACTCGCGTGTCCAGGAACCCGGATTACAGCCTCGGATTGGACGGATCAAACGGCAACGACTACGGCAACGGAAAATGGACTATTCTTTTGGATCTTGGAATGTGCGTTCACTATATCACTATATATTATATAATAACGGGTGCACTGCGGGAACTTCTTCAGGAGATACAGAGGAGGAAGATAATGTCACTAAAGACGAATTCTATGCCCGACTTGACAGCACTTTTGACGGGCTGCCCTCCAATGACATCAAAATTCTTATAGGAGACTTCAACAGTAAAATTGGCAACGAACTCTTTCATAGGGGCGTATCAGGAGGGCATAGCCTACATAATGCAACGAATGATAATGGCCAAAAACTTATTGACATCGCCAGCAGTAAAAACCTAGTCATAAGCTCCACCTGCTTCCCGCATAAAAATATTCATAAAATGACGTGGGCATCACCAGATGGGCACACCTTCAACCAAATCGACCACGTTCTCATCGAAAAAAGGGCTGCCTCCAGCATTCTAGATGTCAGGACTCTACGTGGCGCGAAATGTGACTCGGACCATTTTCTTGTTCGAGCTAAATACCGCTGTCGTATAGCTAACAAGGGCCACACTAAAAGGAGCTGGGCTCCGAAGCTCAATATGCAAAAACTAAAGGACGACACAACGAAAGTGGAATATATGACCACAATCAAAGCACATATTGAGGCATTACCTCAGGCTGAGCCTGAAGAAAGTATTGACCAAATGTGGCAGAACATTAAGGATAGTATTTACTTTAGGACATTTAGAGCGGAGAAAACGAAATGACTGGTTCGATGAGGAATGCCAAGAAGCCATCACCAAGAAAAACGAAGCCTATCGACTGTTTCTCGAAAGACGAATTTTTTAAGAACGAATTTTTCAGTTGCTACTGGCATAGGAAAATTATTCGAAATAAAATGGGCAAACGATGCAAAAGTGAAACAGTTCCACTACTAGATGGTCTATATACTCAGTAGATGGTTTCTGTTCGCTTTATATCATTCGGTCTACCATAAGATCTGCAAGTATTTGGCACCCAGTACAACTTAATAATATACCAGCTTCATCATACCTTACGGTCATTCTCACTCCCCTTCCCCTACCTTCCCGATTTCATTCCTTCTCTCCATGACTGTGTTTGTGGATTGCATGCACGTCATTCTGTAAAAAAAACTGAACAATGGCGTTTGAAAACCGTCATTATTGCTTGAGACAGCTAGCACACCCACTAAATATCTCTGGCAAACATTTGGATGGACAAGAGACACGTTGCAACAGAACTTCTTCCAAAAGAGCGAAATTTTCTTCAAAATTTTGAACGAATTTTTCGCTAAATCGGTGGATTCAAAGCGAAATCCCTGATGAAATAAATTTGATTGATACTATTTTCTGCATTTTATTGACAAATTCCCGTTTTCATTTATTTGTTTGTAATTTATTACAAAAAGTTTTTATTTTTTGAAGCTTTATTCAAGATGTGTTTTGGTTTTTGGTTGTATCCTATCAAAAAACTATAAGATTTTGGAATTTGTTCTTAGTTGATCTTCAACTTTCCCATTCATCATTTTAGGATCAGATAAAAAGTAGTATTTTCAAAAATCATTTATTTTAAATCTTAAAACATTTTGCTTCCGGCTGACGGTAGTTTCCAATCTCAGTTGGGTTCCGTCCGCTAAATATCTCGATTAGTCACTTTAACTCACACGATACCAAACGCAAAGTTGGTTTTGACCGACGATGCAAGTGATTTTTCTGTTGGCGCAGCGCTTCATCAACTGAACAACAATGAAATGCAGCCGCTTGGATTTTATTCGAAACGCATGACTGATACACAGAAACGGTACAGCACCTATGACAGAGAACTGTTAGCTATACCTAGTCCTGCCATAAGTTCTGTCACATAATTTCTCACATTGGCAACAACTTTATTTTATGAGTGACATTTCAATATCGGCCAGTTTTATAAACGTCATAATGTTGTTGACAGTTGATGGTCATTTAAAGTGTGTTCGTTAACGTGTGAAGATGGAATGGGGTGTAATAGAAAACCGAACTGCAGTGATTGCACTACATAAGTGTGGAAAATCCGCGAGTGAAATTTTCAAGTTGTTGTGCCCGTTAAAAATAACGCAAAGATTTGTGTATCGTGCGATCCAGAGATATAACGCGATCCAGACTATTGAAGATCGACCTCGTTCTGGACGTCCGCGTGATGTACGTTCTTCTGCTGCCATCAAAGCGGTCGAGAGTCGAATTCGTCGAAATCCGCTTCGTAAACAACGAATCATGGCTCGAGAGATGAACATCTCCACCCGAAGTATGTCTCGCATCATAAAATCTGACCTCGGGATGAGTGCCTTTCGACGATCAACGGGACATTTGCTGACTGAGCAGTTGAAGCAAATTAGGAGCACCAGATCGAAAGAGCTCCTTCGGCGGTACGGCAACAACAAACATCGAGAAATTTTATTTACCGATGAAAAAATTTTTACGGTGGAGGAACATTTCAACCGCCAAAATGATAAGGTGTATGCCCAGAGCTCCATAGAAGCCCGAGAAGTTGCCACTAGGGTACAGCGAGGACATCATCCAGCATCAGTCATGGTATGGTGGGGTGTCAGCTACGAAGGGGTCACCGAGCTTCATTTTTGCGAAAAAGGCGTAAAAACTGCAGCGAAAAATTATCAAACGGACATCCTGGAGGGATGTGTGAAGCCGCTGAACTCTACGCTATTCAACAATCGACATTGGGTTTTCCAGCAAGATTCTGCGCCAGCCCACAAAGCTCGAACCACACAAGCGTGGTTGGAAACCAATATTCCACAGTTTATAAGGGCGACGGAATGGCCTTCTGGGAGCCCAGATTTGAATCCCCTGGACTACAAACTGTGGGCGGAGTTAGAGTCCATGGTGTGCACGAGACGACACCCAAATATCGAGAGCCTTAAGCGATCTTTGACAGAAGCAGTAGCTAATTTTCCGCTAGAAACAGTGCGTACTGCTATCGATGACTGGCCCAACAGATTAAAGAGCTGTGTTAAGGCTAAAGGCGGCCACTTTGAATAATTTGTTGCTTATTTTACTTCCATTAGTATGCCAAAATAAAATATATTTTCCTTTGTCAAAAACTCTTTTTCATTTATACAAAAATTGCCCATATACGTGTGACAGAACTTATGGCACGACTAGGTATACCAATCAGTCAAATTTTTTTGGCATATGATCAAAGGAAGAAATTGTACGTTTTTAACTGATCATAAGCCGATCACATTCGCGTTTCAGCAAAAGCCAGAAAAAGCTTCACCTCGTCAAGCGCGACAACTCAGTTTCATTAGCGAATTCACTACTGACATTCAACACGTACCCGGTAACAAAAATGTCGTTGCTGATTTCCTCTCACGCGTCGAAGCAATTCAAGCCGACGGTGCCGTCGATATTGAGCAATTGGCACAGCAACAAAAAGACGACGATGAACTCAAAGGATTGCTTTCAAACAACTCAAACACATCGTTACAGCTGAAACTAGTCAACCTACAGAACTCAAGCAATGCAATTTACTGTGATGTTTCAACAGATCGAGTACGCCCGTACATACCGAAGCAGCTCAGACAACACGCATTCAATTCACTACACAATTTGGCACACCCGAGCAAAAAATCATCAATTAAAAAGGACATCGCTCAAATATCAAAAGTATTCATTGCATGTCAAAAGTCAAAAATCATTCGTCACAACAAATCGACAATCGAAAGTTTTAAAGTTCCAGACAATCGTTTTCAACATATATGTAAATATCGATCTGATCGGACCTATGCCGTTCTCGAATGGTTTTCAATACTGTCTGACATGCATCGATCGATACACTCGTTGGCCTGTCGCAATTCCAATTGAAAACATGACAGCCGAGACAGTGGCAAAAGCGTTGATAAGCGGGTGGATTTCGCACTAGGGCGTTCCAGCAGAAATCACAACCGATCAAGGGAAACAATTTGATTCGAAATTATTCAACGAACTGTCAAAGGCATTGGGTATCAAGCATTTGAGAACTACAGCTTATCACCCACAGGCCAACGGAATCATCGAGCGGTGGCATCGAGCACTAAAAACCGCAATCAAATGTCAACAATCAAACAATTGGTCTGAAACATTGCCTTTAGTTCTACTTGGGGTTCGTGCAATATTCAAAGATGATCTGAACGCATCGCCGTCGGAAATGCTGTATGGCACGACAATCAGATTGCCTGGTGAATTTTTCGACGCAACGAAAAATGACGTGTTGGAGCCCGATTTCGTGAAAAATCCACGCAATTGCATGGACAACATTCAACCTGTTGCTACGTCGAATCATGCGTTTTCTGAAGGATTGCACACACGTGTTTCTACGCGACGACAAAGTGCGACCACCATTGAAAACGCCGTACGATGGCCCATATGAAGTCGTGAAACGAGACGAAAAACCATCGACATCCTCGTGAAAAGCAAAATCGTCAAAGTCAGCATAGATCGAGTAAAAGCAGCATTTTTTCCAGTTGATGATTACGACGCAACAAGACTTCGACAAAATCGACTGCAATCACACTAACACATCAACCTGTTAATTCAAAACAAAGCAAATCCAAAGAGAAAGAAGATGTACCAACGACACGTCCGGGCGAAAAGTAAATTTTCCAAAACGGTTCACAGATCTCTCATCGTGACTTCGCCACTGGTGGGGAGTACTGTGGGCACATATTCTAAGAATTGTCATTTTTTAGTTTTGAAATAAAAATATTAAAATTACAACGAAATCATATTTTTATTTCGATACTTACGCCTACATGTTAGATAATTGACGTCAGCCCTGCTCTCGGACCCCATTCACATACTCCTCCCTATCCACTCTTGCCGGTATAATGACGTCCAGCGCATCCTGAACTGGTTCCAAGAATAATAAAGTTCCGCCTGACTTGCGAGTAGATTTTTTAAAATGCAATGCATACCCATAGCTATCGTTATATTAATTTTCCCAACATTTGATTTTATGGCGTTATATCGATTTGGCAGATGATCAGCTAACTATCATTTTTCCGTGTCATCTTTCAACATTTACTTAAATATTGTAAGTACACATTGTGTATTGTCACTGTCGTAAAGTAAAATTTGCACAAGAAAAGTATTTTCTCCTAACGGAATAGAAAATTAGTCAGTAATATGCAAGTGTAATATTTCAGGGAAAATTCCGTACAAATGAAATCAAAAAACTGCGATGCATTAACAACACTCAAAGCGGAAATCAAGTAAAGTTAAGTCGTTAGGGAAATAATTTTTCTTGTAACATCCATACAGAAATAATTCATCAAATTACGTTTCACCTAACAGAGAGATGGTGACAATGGGAAAACAACATAAAGATCCGGAAAAAAACCACCGATGTCTTACTATCTCATCAGAAAATTTCTTATTCGATTTACTTGCCTACCTTTATATTTTTTTTCCCAAAAATTACGTAATAACGGAATTTCATTCAAAAATGCGGCACAGCTTATAACAATAATATCGCGTATGATTTTATGGTGAAAGTAAGTTATACTTGACGGATTAACAAATGTGTGAAATTATGCGGTTGGAGATTGAGCCGTCACCGTCTTGAATTGCTCCAAGAATAAGATTTTCTATGATTGAGGAAAATATGAAATAATGTATAAATGAAATAATTGTGGCTTTTTATGCCTGCAATATCCTTCGATGGTTTATTATGCTTGCGTTAAGATAAGACGAGATTTTATCGGAAAATTATGCATTTAGCACATTCTTAAAATTTTTGTTATTTCAAACAAAATGGTTTTTACTTCGCTAAAATCAGGAAGCGAATGAAATTCGATGGGATAGTTACGGATAGAAATTATCAAAATTTTAATGATTCTGATGATGAGTTGCGATAACATTAACGGAAATTTATACAAACTTCTCTCAATACTCGTATAGCCCTTTCACCATTGGGAACGGACATACGTATTAAATCTATTAGCACTTCCCTAGTTATTATCTAGTTTTAACTATAATTGAGGAAACTGCAAAGCAAAGGGCACTGATCCACTTTAATAAAATGTTCACAAAAAAATATTAGTTACCATTATTAGGTTAATAAGTTTAGATTATGATCTGAGCATGTTACAAAATCAAAAAGTGTAGGGAAATAGGTTAACATAATATGGTGTACCGAAAATATCTGGCCTAGAAACTGTCTTAATCTGATTTGTTCCCTTTTGTTTGCTACAACTTGAAATTAGTTTCCGCTTTAAGATCCACATTGCACAAAATCGATAACAAATATTCTTGTTAGCATAAGTTAGATGAGGACATCTAGAAAGCAGAGTCCATCACTTTTTATTAGTAGATAAGTCTACTTTTGAAGCTCGGAAATGAATGGGATTTTTGCATATACAGTATTGGACAAAACTTAAGCACCCCTTTGCGAAATATCAGTTATATTCTGATATTATCAGTAAAACTTGATGAAAAAAATTTGTTCTTATAGTGATTTCCATTCGGCAAAAAAATGTGACCCGTTTTTGCCCTCAACATTTTTTCTAGCAGTTCCGATGTTCTATTGTAAAAAAAAATTTTGCCCTGCTAGAAAAATGGTTTGCGCACTAGGTAAAACTTCACCTGAAAATGCACATTTCTTGCCCCGAATTTTTCGGCGGTGCAACTCAATTGACCTGTAATGTACAACAACATGAAAAAAATAAATCATCTGACAACATCGGTAATAGATTCTAACGAATAGATCTTACTTAAAAGGACTTAAAACTTTACATGAAGTATGCAATATGAGTGCATACGTAACTTCTCTTAATTTGCCCAAAATCTTCACAGGACCATTTAGAGATAACAAAACAAATTAAAACGCTTTGTTTTGACAGTTTCGAAAGGCAATCAGCTGTTCGGTATACAGACAACATGATAAAAAAAAATGCAAAAAACTTACACTTAAAGTGTTCTATTGTAAATTGACCTGACCGACGGAACTGAGAAAAATGAGTGCAAAACTGCAATAATTTTGCATTTTAAAGGGCAAAAACGGGTCACATTTTTTTTGGCGAATAGAAATCACTATTAGTTTTTATTATTTATTTACATGTGTATTATAAAAAAACATAACAATGACAATTCAGTCTTTTCAACAACAAAAAATAAAACAAAAATATTTCTCAGTACTCAAAAGTTGCCTGGACAAAACTAAAGCACCCCTCTTCTATACTCACTTTTTTCGTACCGCTACTGCCGAACAGTTAGCAGGAAACAGTTATTGCATCAGAAATGCATTTGTCTGATATGAATCATTAAAATTTCATCATAAAAATGGCAAGAAACACGTACTGTAGTGAAATTGAACATAAAATTTTATTTGATTATAAAAGTGGATTATCTCGACATAATATTAGTAAAAGATATTCGATAAATCGGTCAATTATATCGCGGCTAATCAAAAAATATGAGCTGATGGGTCGCATATCTCCTGAACATTCTGGAGGAAGGCCTCGAAAAACAACACGAAGAGATGATTCTTTGATCAAAAAAAGGATTGCAGTTGAACCTGCGGTCTCTTTTAATCAAATTAAAATTGATTTGAAGTTACCAGTATGTGCAAGGACAATTAGGAGAAGAGCTGAAGAAGCTGGTTTGCCGGCTTACCGTCCTGCAAAAAAGCCTTTCATCTCATAAAAGAGCAGGAGGGCCAGGTTAAAGTTTGCCAAGGACCATTTAGACTGAACTGTATTATTTTCCGACGAATCGAAATTTAATTTAAAATATTCTGATGGAATAAAACATGTACGACGACCAAAAGGTCAAAGATTTAACCCTAAGTACTGCATCCCAACAACCAAACATGAAGGAGGTAATGCCCTAGTCTGGGGTTGCTTTTCTGGACAACGTATTGGACCAATTCATCGAATTGATGGTATTATGGATCGATTCGTATACGTTGACATTATACAAAACATAATGCTGCCGTACGCTGAAGAGGAGATGCCACTAAAATGGAGATTTCAGCAGGACAATGATCCTAAGCATACCTCTAAGCTGTGCAAGACTTGGCTACAAACGAATAAGATAGAGGTTTTGGATTGGCCTGCGCAATCTCCTGATCTCAACCCGATTGAGAACATGTGGGAAATTGCTAAAAGGAGGATCAACAGGGAAAACTGCAGGACAAAACCGTTACTTTTCGAAGCTATTAAGACAGCGTGGGAAAATATTCCTGAAGAGTTCATTGATAATATAATATCTTCTATGCCAAAAAGATGTGCTGCTGTTATTACAAATAAAGGACTGGCGACGAAATACTAAAACTACCCAACATTTGGTATTGTTATAGATCTGGCAACCACGCAATATTGATCTTTCATGAATATGCCAGAATTTTACAGAACAGTCCCCCAATATGTGAGAAGCCATAATCAAAGATCTAGAACCTTCCAGTATAGTCTAGACATACACCCGACAGTATACTCCAAAATGTAGGCAATTAAAGATCTAGAACTTTCCCGAATAGTCTAGACACACACCTAACGACACCTGACTGAAGCTTCGAGAATTGGGGAAAAATGGTATAAAAGCACGAAGCTGTCAGACGGCAGGCAGTCATTCAGCGACATCTGTGGAAGAACGCGAACCGGTGCAAGAACGCGATAGAACAATATCGGTGGTGCCATATAGTGCGAATTAAGTTAAAGTGCGAATAAATAAATTATCACTTATTTTGAAACGAATTGTGTTTTACTTGAAATCCCGGCGAACCCCTAGATCGCAACAGTATAAATTCTGACCGTCAGCTAGAGGGTGCTTTAGTTTTGTCCAGGCAACTTTTGAGTACTGAGAAATATTTTTGTTTTATTTTTTGTCGTTGAAAAGACTGAATTGTCATTGTTATGTTTTTTTATAATACACATGTAAATAAATAATGAAAACTCAGAACAAATTTTTTTCATCAAGTTTTCCTGATAATATCAGATGATAACTGATATTTCGCAAAGGGGTGCTTTAGTTTTGTCCAATACTGTATGTACGTAGGAGCGTTTTGGGATATAAAAACGATGCCGTCCAATATTTTTCTTTATTATTTCAATAATAAAATGTTGTGATCGACTTGGAAAAAAAAATTGCTACCCTGAAATTTGTTTTTTCGCGTTTTATAGCTAAAACAGCCTAAAAATGCAAAAAAAAAAAAATCTGTCTGTACACCGTGCGTGGACAATCAGAGCACATTAACTCCTAAACGCTGGATTGTAGATGGTTGCAAATCTCAGGTGGAAATCCATTTTGGGGGGTGTAAAGATTAAGGGGGAGGCGAGGGGAGCGGTTTTAGCTAGGAAGCTGAAAATCAAGATATACATATATAGAGGGGTTTGTGGGACAAAAAATAATTTGATTTTTTTAGCCACTGGGATCCGAAAAGAAGGGGCTAAAATCAAATTGTCAGACGAATTTTTTTTTGATGATTATATCTTCTTATAACTACCTCATTACCTCATTACTTCATATTTTGGTGGCATACAGATCCACCAGAATCAGAAGGTCAGGGGAGGAGGGGGTTTTGCAAAGAAAAACACTTGAAAATGAATATCTCGACTATCTCTTAAGCAATGTAATTGAAACTTAGAACATATATTAAGCTCAAGTAGCGAAATACGAGAAAAATGTAACATTTGGATAATAATAGTATTGGGGAAAATATGTAGAGAGCATTCTAAAATTGTACAAGCTCCAAAATGTCAAACCGTTATATCTCAAAAATGAGTACAGATATGAAATTGAAATTTTGTCACATTGTAGAACTGTATCATTTTTAATTTTGGTAGAGATTTAAAGTTATAGGTGTAATAATAATTTGTTGCACAATTGTTATACACCGAAGAGGGAGGGTGGTCTAATGTGCACAATGTGTTTCAAGTTCAATGAAGAAAAAAAACACAAATTTTAAGGTAGAAACTTCAAAATTTCCGAAATGAATTTAAAAAAAAATCTCTAAAAGAATGAAATATTAGCTTGTCGAATACCTTACCTCTAAAACTTCTACCTCTTCCCATACACAATTATTTTTTCAGCTTTTTTGAGAAATCAATTATCACATAACTATTAAATGCTATCAATTTGAAATTTTGCACAAAAACTTCTAAATAATTTTGAACCGAAATTTCGTCAAAAGTTTTGAGATCGCGCCTGCCCTTCTAACCCCTCCCATACAAAAGTATGATTTCGACCGATTTCATTATATTCATCTAGATGAAATCTGAGAGTATTATAAGTTTGCTCTAAAGTTTGTAACGCCAAGAAATAAGGCTCGGAGATGAATGATACAGAAGTTAATATTATCACTCAAAAATCTCAAAACCGGAAGTCCGTCCGTCTGTCCGTTCGCTCTCTAGCTTGAGAACGCGTTGAGCTAGAAAGCTCAAATTTTGTACACGTGGTTTTTGACAAAAAAGTAAGGTCAAGTTCGTAAACGGGCCAAATCGCTCTACCCCCTCCCATACAAAATGACACAAATGCGCAATTTGACAATAAACGGATTTGCTCGAAAAGTATAAAAGCTATTGGCCTGGAATTTGGAATATATTACTTTTCTGATAATATTAATCTACCGTATAAAAGATATGCATGTCCTCCCCCTCCTTCTACCGCCTCCCATGCAAACTGTACTTGTCATTGTCATGAATTACTCTAAGCCAATTTAATCAATGCGTATAAAGTTTAGCGAGCTGAAATTGTGCACTATATTTTTATTTAAAATTGTTAGTAAGGCTAAAAAAATTAGACAATTAGCTTCACCCCTTCTACCCCCTCCCTTACAAAATGACACAATTTGGCAATTCCACATTAAATGGATTTGCTCGAAAAGTATAAAAGCTATTAGTCTGAATTTCGGGATATATGACTTTCATAATAATTTCAATATACAGTATAAAAATTATTTGCGTCCAACCTCTCCTTCCAACCCCTCCCATACAAACTACACTTTTTCATGAAATGCTCTAAGCCGATTGTGCTCAGAACATATAACATTTATCGAGCTCACATTTTGTAATAAATACTTATTTAGCATTATCACTAAGATCAGAAAAAATTATTTGATTAGCTTTACTGCTTCAACCCCCTCCCGTACAATATGATACAGTTTCACAACTTCACAAAAAATCTATTTTCTTGAAAAGTATGAATGGCACTAGTCTGAAATATAAGGGATGTCAATTGTATAATATTCCTAGTTATTTCTGAAAAAATCACTAACATCCCCCCACTCTTTCTACCACCTCCCATACAAACTGCACATTTTCATTAAATCTAACTCACTAATTTTCTCAGTTCCCATTCAATTTTTGGAGTAAGCATTTTGAATAAAACATTTTTATAGCTACTTTAGCATGATGGGGAAAAAATTAGTTCAATGCTATCACTCCTTATTTTGTATGGGGAGTGTTACCCATACAAAATTTCTTGGGATCACAAAAAATTCTATTTCATCTAGAGTATCGTAAGATTGCGCTTTACGCGCAATCGTAGCCCTGTTATGTTATATAATACGTTCAGTGTTACATAGAAAAATTACAAACCTCCCCCTCTGATTTTACTACCTCCCAAACAAAAGGTAAGTATTTCATCTAGAGTATCATATGATTGGGCTTTACGCCCAATCATAATTCTGTTATGTTTTTTATTAACTTTTCACGCATCCTCAACTCGTTCTAAGAATAATAAAATTGCGCCCGACTGGTTGGCAGTTTATTTAAATATGATCCGGTAAAAAAAACCTGGTTATCTCTTTTCGTTCGCCTGCATATCGATTAAATTATTTTTTGATGCATTTGGCTACTTACGTTTCAACCCAAAATTTGATAACAAAATCTGGATCTAAAATCTATAAAAGAAATTGACGAATACCTCTAAATGTCAACATAATAATTAATATATTTTATACAAGTATTATTTAAATTTTTTAATAGTGCTGATACGAACTTTGGCAATCTATAGTCTATTTCACCGAAATAGTTATATTGCCCCGATCTCCTATCACATTTTCTTAAAATATCCAAGGCTCCTTTTGACTCACCGAACTTAAGTTCGTATTTAATTACGAGATTGTCCCAAGTGTACTCTTTGTAACCTACTTGTTCACAAATTCCTACAGACTTGTAACCATCGTAACCTTGGTGAAACTATTATATCTCAAACTTAAGCTATCTAATGCCCGTTTTAACTACTGTTAAGGTTCTATAAAAATAACCTTGCTAAAAAAAAAAGAAAAGAAAAGAAACAACCAAATTTTTACACAAGCTAATAAAATTTTGAACCGAACAAATCTCTGTCACTCACTTCATTTAGTGAGTCGGATTTAAGAGAAAGATAAATTAAAGCGAAAAATCGCCATCTCGCTTGAAGCACCACTTTCACTCCAAATATCGAATACAACTGAAACAGCAATTAATTATTATTAATTTTGCAACGCATACTTACAACGGTCAATTATTTTATTATTAGATTAGATAAAAGAAATTTTCACTAACTGAAAAACGTCTACCGCATGATCGCCTACGATAGAAGTGCAATCGCGGTCCAAAGAAGAGCTACCTGGGAGTAATTTGCGGTAATGAATTTTCTTCGTCTTTCTTATTTTCAACAATATCCACCAATGATTGTGAAGAAAACACAACAACAGCAACAGAAAAAAAACTGAAGTGGTCTTGTACGCGAGCCATTCAATTAAATATCTAATTACATAGAAGCATGAATAGACATAAAATAATGCAAAAAAGTGAAAGATGAATCGTCGTCTATGGAGTCTCAAGAGGTTTGTTAGAGATGTTAACATCTTGGATCTCACTGAGGGACACGCACAGTGATTGTCGTTTGAGATTGAACATAGCATAAGACGTAACAGAATTATGATTGGGCGAATATTCACGCGATACTATATATCGAGTGGGATTGGAACTTTAGGTTTAGGTTTAAGGAGGGTGGTTTCGTAGAACCACAATGCAATGGGGCCATTTACTCAGGCCCATTGTACACCCCCTATTCATTATAAGATGGTTTCTACTCCTGTGCTAGCCGGGATGGGAACTTAATAATGAGGTTTGTATGGGAGGTGGTAGAGGTTAATAAATTTTAATATGTAATTGCATCGACCGAAGTTCATGCTTATAGCTTTCATACTTTTAAAGGAAATTGACAAATTGACTATTCTAATATTTTGCATGGGATCTGGTAGAAGGAGTGGAATGATTTGGACTTGTAACTAATGCTCATGTTATTATGCTCTATACCGCTGACATCTCCCACACGCCCGAAGAAAAATATAGATTTTTTTAATAACAACAACATGAAAAAATTGTACACGGAAAAAAAAGATTGCATATGCTACCATTTTTTATACACCGCTCGGGCCATAATTATAGGCGAATATAGGACAGCAATAAATTATAGCGCTGGAAGCCAAATATATTTTGCCAAAAAAGTATCACTTACACTACTTTATTTGTTGGCATTATAACAAACAGAAATGGTAGCTGACACAATATTATTCAGGCGCAGCATAACATATGATTATAGCGCGACATATCGTATTACTATGGTGCGAAATGCTATATTATTTCTTCCAAAGCTTCTGTAGCTATAGTATATTCGCCTATATAATACAGGACAAAAAACTATTTTACATTGTTGCAAACATCAGTATATAAAGGATGTGGGGCTATATATTATAGTTCATCGTTAATATAAATATTAGCATCATATCATAAAGATATATCTTCTAGAGCTTTCTAAAACAATGCTTTCTGCCTAAAATATTGTCAATCAGCCCATTGTACTATTGCTGGAATAACAATTCATGATTAGTTGTTTCACTATAAATATGAATTTTTAGAAATTGAAATAAAAGGCTCATATAATTAATATTATACAGATTTATTTTGCACAAACATAGCGCTAAGAGGTTGAATCGCTTCTCCGCAAATGTATTCGGAAAAACTTTTAACTATTTTTTGTATCGAACTTTTACATATTTTTTTACAAATTTTAAATTTTTAAATTTTCTTTCTCAACGATATTTTTATATTTTATAAGGAATTCAGTTTGACTTTCAGTTTTCTCATTATCATAACCATTCAAATTTTCTTCATCATCTTTGGAAGATAATGTGGAAATATTCTTGGTTACATTTTCATTAGATTTAAAGTCATAGCTATTACTTTTTAATATTGTGTCGTTAAAAAAATGTTGAGATATATGTTTTTTGAAAGAATTTCTATTACTAAATAAACGCCTTATATCACAACTATTGCACACTAGAATATTTTCCAATTTATGATATATGCTAATATGTTTCATTAAATTGAGAGGACTATCCATAGTTTTATCACATTTGAATTCATTTTAAATGAAAATAGAGGCAAACCACTCTTATTTAAAACTTTTATATCTTTAACTACAAATTAACTCTTGATATAGAACCTGGCGACCTAAGGATAATATTACTGTAAAACTAACTAATTTAATTCCATAAATGATAAAAAAGTTAGATATATGTATATAATTCAATTTACAAAAAAGATATAGCATGTTTAAAGAAGAGATATTGGACTGCATAAATCAATAATTATATCTTAAACTAACGCATCATAAGTTAAGTTTGCAAATAAGTCAACATTTGAAAATTGATAATTGTTTTATAATCTCTGGATTTGAAAATAAAGTAATCTCTAGAAGAAATCTATAAATTCGAATTATGAAAAAATATTAATCATTGAGGTCTGAAATGAGCGATTTTACAGTGGTATAATTTTTATCAAAGTTAGTGATAATATTATAAATTTTCTTCTGCAAAAACATCCAAATAGCTTTACTGCTTTCGGGATATTTTGCATGAAGGGCATGAGAGATTTTGAAGCACAAATCCAGCGCTGTTAGCGTCTTCTATTAAATATATAATATCTTCCACCGCGATATACGAGCAAGTTATATCATCTGAAAAATAGATACAAGTATATAATTTGATTTAGTCATTATGTATTCTTGGAAAATGTAAGATTGATGAATATATTTATTACCTAAGGTATCACCAACGACTATAACTATAGTTTGAACTGTAGTTTTTTGTAGCTTATGACACTCTCTGATGGATTTCAGTTTTTCCAATATTAAGTTAGCATCCTTTAATTCAAAAGCCTATTAGACAATTATTGTTATACATAATTTGTGAATATTGATCTTACTTTAATATGAAATATAAAATTATTAATTATTTCTTCCTTGCTGAATTTAATGCGCTTTGCATTATTTGATCTCTTTCTTCCATAAGATGCAGAACATAGTAAATGAGGAAGCAAGAAGAGACCAGTTAAATCGGATGGATTCTTTAATAACGCGTTAAATTCTTTGCAATTAACCGAAATATACGCATTGAAAACACATGTGTACTTACCTTGAAATGCGTCAATGAAATTGGCAAAGCCCCAATTCCTTCCGGTCGTCGCAACAAAACTACACGTCATCTTCACGCCATGAAAGTTCACCACTGAATGCGCAACAAATGAAAAATACTTTCTACACTACTTACCGAATTAAACCTTTTACATGGGCACGAATGCAATTTGAGATTGCCATTTGTTTTAAAGCACGGAGATCGGCCGCACACATATAAATTTTTTACAGATGTGCAATGCTTTTGTTTACATATACTCGTAAGTACAAAGGCACAGAATGAAGAAAGAAGTGATTCATCCGCGCAACGACAAAGCGAATATGTCTTTTTTTATGGTAGCAATCGCAATTTAATATTGCCATATAGGTATAACACAAAATAGGATAAATGAAATTGTAAATCGGGCAAAATGCTGTAGCCTGTGAGGCTATAAGTATTTGTCGGGGCTGCAATACGAAATTGGATTCTCTTTATAGTATTCTGTTCATTAAAAATAGAAATATTATCGAAAAAAATAGCATTTGCGGCTATGTTGAATGGTTTATAAGCCTATGATGAGTTTGCAATAAATATTGTTCCACTAGCAACTGAAATTTTTTTCCGTGTATGGCAGGGGTTAAAAGGACTGCGATGAAGTTGTCATTTTGTTGATCATTTATTTCAGTTATAATAAAATAAATTGCAAGTTCAGTAAAAGATCATCCTAAAGTTCTTTATTTCCACAATCTCATAAATAAACTGCCAACAAGTCGGGCGAAACTTTATTATTCCTGGGACAAGTTGCGGATGCGTGGATAGTCAATATGCATGTTAGAGTGGTTAGGGAAGACTAAGTGAAAGGTGGTTCTTGAGCAGAGCAATTGTCAATTTAACACTTTGCGGAAACTTTCAAAAGCTCCAGTACTTATAATCAATATTCCGTTCGTTTATTTATGCAAGTTTGAGTTTTTATGAGGAGAGGGGTGAGGCGTGATAGTAAGAGTGGGTGGATGTTAATAGTTTTCTAACTTGAATTACGTCCAATATTCTCTGTATAGAATGTCAGTTTCATAGACGAAGTTGCATAGAATTTTCATAAGATTCTGTGTATTTTACATTCAACCAAACATTTGTATGGGAGGGGGTAGAGGAGGTAACAATTTCTGACGCAATTTTATTTCCTTTCTCTTGTAGTGTGCTCGTACAAAATTTCAAGTGTGTAGCTTTTAATTTTTTGGTTATTAGTTGATTCAATGAAATTGGTCGAAATGATACTTTTGTATGGGAGGCGGTAGAAGGGCAAGCGCAATAACAAAACTTTTAAAGCAACTTCAATTCAATTATTTTTATAAGTTTTTATGCAAAATTTGAAATTGATAGCTTTTAAGAGTTAGCTAATAGCTTATTTCTTAAAATTGCTCGAAAAAATAATTTTGTATGGGAGGGAGTACAGGAGGTAAGGGAATCGTAAAACTTGTGATGTAATTTTCTTTCATTTCTCTTGTAAGGTGGTCGTACAAAATTTCAAGTTCGTAGCTTTTAATTTGTTGGTTATTAGTTGATTTAGTGAAATTGGTCGAAATCATACTTTTGTATGGGAGGGGGTAGAAGGGCAAGCGCGATTTCAAAACTTTTAACGTAATTTCATTTCAATTATTTTTGTAAGTTTTTCTGCAAAGTTTGAAATTGATAGCATTTAATAGTTAAATGATGATTGATTTCTTAAATATGGTCGAAAAAATAATTTTGTATGGGAGGGGGTAGAAGTTTTGAAGATATTCGATCAGTTAATATTTCATTTTAGGGATTTTTTTTAAGTGCATTTAACAAATTTTCAAGTTTCTACCTTAAAATTTCATTCAAAAATTTTCAGTTTATGTGTTTTTCTCATTACACATGAAACACCTTGTGCACGTTGGGACCTCCACTTTGGTGCATGACAATTTTGGAAGAATTTTTTTTTCTATGTATATTAAATAGATGTATCGACGTGCCCAATTTAAACTTTCTATCTTTTATCAGAGTCCTAAAAAAATTACTCAAAATTTTCAACATTTTTGATTTCCACCTCCCATTACTTACAACCGGGGGGTTGTAAAAAATTTAAGTTGGGGAACTTAAATTTTTTACCAAAATTAAAAACTATATAGCTCTATAATCTGACAAATATGATTTGATATCTGTACTCAATTTTGAGATATAATTATTTGTAATTTTGGAAAGTGTTCCCCATTTCCCACCACTACTATTATGTCCACATTTTATATTTTTTCCATATTTCGCTACTAGAGCTTAGTATACGTTTCAAGTTTCAATTACATAGCTGAAGAGACAGTCGAGATATTCATTTTTAGTGTTTTTCTTTGCACCCCTTCTGACCCTCCCCTTTACAATAATTAGCCTCTTTCTAAGCTGATTCTAGTAGGTCTATGTGCCACCTTAGTGGTCCCAAAACATGAATTTTTTGTGATTAGTAATTTCGAAGATATAATCATTTGCAAAAAATAAATTTGGCCGACTTTTTTTTTAAGGCCCCCCCCCCCCTTTTCGGACGCCAATGGATAAAAAAATTAAATTATTTTTAGAGTTTGTCCCACAATCCTCTTCATACCTCTGCTAATTTTCAGCTTCCTATTAGCATTCATGGTGGAGATATTGGCAAGTGAAGTTTTGACTCTTTCCCTCTTCCGGCACCCCCTTCCACCTGACACTCCCAAAATTTAGATAGTGGAGCTCACTCACCCAATCAACAATCCACCCAAAGACGAACATTCTTATTTTAATGGACTTGGAAATATGAGTCCATATGTACGGCGTACGGCGGGACGGATTTTTTTTTTTTTTACATTTTTAGGGTAATTTAGTCATGAAACGGGAAAAAAAATATCAGGGTAGCAAATTTTTCTTTTTTCTGCGTCGATCACAATACTTTATTATTAGAATAATAAAGTAAAATTTTACAAACCTGCATTATTTTTAAAAGACTCGAAAATTTACTCCAAAAACAGCTTCCAGTTTATAATATAATTAAGTTTAGCTTTCGAAATTTCGTGCTCGGTTTTAGTTTTTTAAACCACAAATACGAGGGGAGGTCAACGATTTCGCGGAATGGCAGGGAAGGGGAGTAAAATTAAACAAATTATTTATTATTATTTTTTTTTCAATATATTCTCCTTTAAGCCTAATACATTTATCACATCCCTCACAAGGTTTAGTTCCTTCCAAAAAAATGTTTTATCAGGGCCTTTAAAATTAAATTTCCGACTTCATCTCTTCATGGTTGGTAAATTCTCTTCCCCGAAGTTCTTTCTTCAGATTCTGGACTATAACGGGGTGGTTTAATATTCCGCAGCTGCATTCCTGTAGGACAGCCATTGTAACGTGGCTCTTGTGAACAGGTGCGTTGCCGTGCAAAAGCTGCACACCTCGAGTCCACTTTTCTCTTATTTTTCCTTTGATGGCATTCTTTAATTTTTGTAGC
The DNA here is from genome assembly GCA_963669355.1 of Chorisops tibialis. NCBI lineage: Eukaryota > Metazoa > Arthropoda > Insecta > Diptera > Stratiomyidae > Chorisops > Chorisops tibialis. Next base: position 129,974,083 of record OY770264.1, read on the forward strand.
AGGAACAGTCTTCGTCAACAGAGTCGGGCCAGCGTTTCCTGGGTTTTCCCACTGGCCTTCGGCCCTCCGTTTTTCCCTCGAATACCTCTTTAGGTATTCGAGTTTCGTCTATCCTTTGTACATGGCCAGCCCATTGCAGTTTGATGATAGTGGAAACCTCCGGTTCGTCAAATATATCATACAGCTCACTGTTGTATCTAGTTCGCCATCGGTCACCATCACGTTTCGCTCCAATTATACGTCTCAGAACCCGTCTTTCGAAAGCGTTCAACATATTTGCGGATGCTTGTGTAAGGGACCATGTTTCGCATCCGTAGCAAAGCACAGGTCTTACTATTGATTTGTAGACTTGGAGTTTGGTCTTCCTGTGTACGCAACTGGCCTTAAGAATAGCTAAGACTGAATAATACGTTTTATTTGCGAGCTGGATTGGTCTTTTTATTTCGTTCGTTGTGGAAATGAACTCTTTGTCAATTTTGTGCCTAAATATATGAATTCGTCCACATTTTCCAAATTATATTCGTCAATTGCACTACATTGACTCCTGCTTTAAGTTAGGCTCGTAATGATGAACCCGAGTTTCGTCTCCCGTAACAATCCGGGTCAAAATTTGATCCCTGTTCTCGGTACAGAGATCCATGCTTTTTCTGAACCGCTGAGAGCATTCTTGGAACCCATCTTGCGCTGACTTTAGACATACCGAGATGATCGTGGAGGATATTTTTGCGATTTGTTTCTTCTTTAAACGAACATCTTCAAGAACAAGTTTCTCCACTTTTTCGATGATTTTTGAGGAAGTGGCCTCAATCGGCCGGCCCGAGAAGTTTATCATCTTCAATTGACTCTCTGCCTTGCCTGAAAAAATTATATTATAATCATCGTTTTTCCAGGGTAAGAGTCCCCGTAAACTAATAGCATTTCTTCTAAAACGACTTGTGGTGTTTTTCCTTGCTGATAAGGAACGTTATGACAGCACGAATCTCAATTTTGTTGTTTTAGTTAGCGTTTTCTTTCCGATTGACTTGTAGATTTGGCGATAACTAAAAATGTTAGTGATCCAAATTGACAGAAACTTTGTATTTATACCTGTATTGAGTGTCATAAAACCTTCAGGTAAAAATACTTCCTCCCCTTGTTCATCCTCTTCATTCCGCGAAATTTTTGACCTCCCCTCATAGATAAAAATGAGAGCTTCAAACTTGAAAGAAGGAAGATGAAGGCCAAAGACATTAAGACGCAGTCCATTAGGTGTAAGGGTACGACAAAGGGGGCCAGAGATACTGTAGCGACCTTATGCGATTTAAACTAAAAGACTTAAAACTATTATGAAACAATTTTTTTACATGTTGATGTCAATGCTTTCTAAATAATCTTCTTCTTCAATAGCACTACAGTCCGAATCGGGCTCTAGACTCCTGACCTTAAGGTTCCATAATATTTTTTATTTGTTACTTGCGATCCCCTGCGACTTTGTCCGCGTTCGAACCGCAATAATAGGCATATTTTGAGAATGTAGTCAGTAATACATTATGTGGCATATATAATCTGCGTGCTGCCTCTTTGAACACAATGCTTTGTATTTTGTTTGAATCAGAACCATAAATCATTAAGAATGAAACCACGATACCATCATGTGCATGGGGGCAGGCTTGTGATTCTATCAATCCCGTAATTCAAGATCATATACGTATTAAAGAGCGTTAAGGACATGCGAATAGTTGTAGATGTGTTAATTAGACAAAAAAGTCCAAGTAAAATAACATTAAGCTTAAAAACATAACAGGACTATAGATGAAATCGAAGTTTTTGTGATCTTAAGAAATTTTGGGGAATGGTAGAAGGGGTGAGAGCATTGAACTAATTTGTTTAACATCATGCTAGAGTAGCTACAAAAATGTTTTGTACCACATTTAAGCTTCAAAAATGAAATAGATACTGAGAAAATGAGTGCATTGATTAGTTTGTATGGCAGGTGGTAGAAGGAGTGGAGTGTTCTTAGTGATTTTTTGCGAAACAATTATAAACATCATGCAATTGATATTTTTCAATTTCAGATCAGTAAATTTTATACATTTTCAAGAAAATCGAATTTTAGAAAAGATGTGATATTGTGTCACATTGTATAAGAGGGGGTAGAAGGGGAGAAGCTAATTGGTTTACTTATCCCCGATATTAATTATAATACTAATTAAAGGTTTAGTGCCAAATTTTGAGCTCGATAAATTTTTTGGTTATTAAGTATTACATGAAAAAGTGCAGTTTGTATGGAGGGTGATGGAAGAAGTGGGAGGATTCAAATAATTTGTATACCATAGCTCAGATTTATGGTAAAAATAATATATTCTAAATTTCAAATTATCCGCTCCCATGGTTTTCAAGAAAATTCGATTATTACATATTTTTGAAAATTGTAAGTCATTTTGTATAGGGAGTAGAAGGCGTGGGGTTATTAAAATAACACCAAATGCGGATTACATCTCGAGGCAATCTGTACAAGTTTTTTAAAATGTCATCATGAATCTTCTAGTATAGTCTAGACATACACCCTTCAGAACCGTATACTCCAAATGTAGGATCTAGAATAGTCGAGACATACACCCGAAAACATCCACGACAGAAGCTTCGAGAACAGGGGGAAATGGTATAAAACCACGGTAGCTCTCAGCGAGCAGTCAGTCATTTTAATGATCGAGACGCAAACCAGTGGAAGCGATATAGCGATACGCGGCGGTAGTGCCAGATAGGCGAATTAAGTAAAAGTGTGAACTAGTTAAAGTGAAAATTAAAGTAAAAGTGCGAATAAATAAATTATCCCTTATTTTTAAACGAATTGTGTTTTTCTTGAAATCCCGGCGAACCCCTAGCTCGCATCAATATTAACGAAAAACTACAGTAAAATCAATGAAAGTTTACATTCCATGCGCGCATATGCGAATTTTTATTCATTGTACGAAATTGTTTTCTTTAAAATAATAAAAACTTGTTTAATTCAAATAAAGTATATTTTCATTTCAAAATATTTTATTGTTTAAAATGGATTGGAATGGTTAGGGGGAGGGGAGGAGTGAGAACGTAACGAGTGGTGAAGAAGCTGGTATGTTTTTCCAGTTGTTCTGGCTGCTACTGGCAAATATTTGCAGATGTTATGGGGGAGGCTGGATGATTGAAAGAGAACAGAAACCAATGTTTCACTTTTACATCGTTTGCCTATTTTTTATTTCGAATAATTTTTCACTACCAGCAGCAGCTGAAAAATTCGTACTTAAAACCTACTGCCAGGCGTGGGAATCGAAGCTACGACCTATGTGACTTTGAAGCGAGAACGCCACCCACTACACCACGGACACCACTTTTTAGAGTGGAATGTTTCTTCTTTCACACACAAAACGGGCGAATTTGCATGATATTTAATGAAATTCTTGTTGTTAAAATAATGTCTACGTTGCATTTACAAAAGTTATTTGCGTTGTAGTTACGACTTTTTTCATAAATTTTATCAAATCATTATTCAATTAAAGAAAAATTTATTTCGTTTTATGAAAAATGCAGTATTGTCAAATTAAAGACGGTTTTTCATTAATTCTAAGTAATTAATTTTTCTGAGTGTAGCTACGAGAGTTTTTAAAATCATATAGAGTCTGTTTTGGTATAACCAATCTCGACCGAGGTGAAAGCAAAAAACGCGATAGACTGTTAAAATTAAAATACTACACACGTTTATAGGTAGGTATTCATTGCACAATCGTACATTTTTTGCTCAAGTTTAGTCCATACGAACTTAATCAAAAGAGTATGATTGCTCGTAAATAATTACAAAATGATTGACTTTGCTGCAAATGAATTCTCGGATTTCGGAGTGACCTGAAGTTGGTTGCTATTTCCATGCTAAAAATAGTGTTAGTTGGTACCACTGGTACTAGATCAAGAAGTGTAAGCGTCGCACTGATGGAGTCCTTCCAGCAATTGGAAGCTTCTGTGCGATAATACAGAAAAAACATAACAGAACTATGATTGGGCGTACAGCGTAAAATTCGATGTACCCTTAGTACATCCAATTTTCATAGTTAATCGTATGCCAGTCAGCTCATGGCTATCCAGCGAATCGGATGGCTTTTTTTCAGCCAATTTATCACTCCTACAACTATTTTTAGCTATTCGCATTTTTCTATTTGGAATTACCTAATTTTCAACAAAAACGCTTTTCCGGTCCATTAGCTAGAAAGCTCAAATTTAGATGAAAAAGTAAAATCAAATTTGAAAACGGACCAAATCGCTACACCCCTACTCTTTAACGACAAAATTACACAACTTCATAATATTCCGATTTTCTTGGAAACTGAAATTTGGAATATAACGTTCTTATTGCAATTGTTGCCTAGTGGGTAGCGTGTTGGTCCACAATGTCAAGGTCGGGATTAATCCTAAAGTTTTGGTTGTTAAAAAACCGAATACATTCAAATTTGCATCATAATCTGAGCACATAATATTTATTTTTGAAAATAGTATCTCCTTTTTCAATCAATCAAATTCTTTTTAAGACCCCCTATAGTGGCATAGGACAGAAACAACTATCTCCCACAAGGCGCGATCCTGAGCATCGCCCTTAAGCTGTTGCCAGGACTATGTTATTCCTCTTGCCTCCTGCGCAACTGCTCGCTTCGACCAACCTGGCGTCTTCCTTGAGGATTATAATCCAGAGCCTCTTTGGCGACCGATCCAGTGTCACTTCCGCCTTTGAATCTCAATGCTTATTTTAGTCTGTCCAGTTGTACTCCAAAGTTCGTCGTTGTCGATAACTTCTGAACATTGGTTCACGAAAGTTTGTAGTTTCTTGGTAAGTCGAACGGTCACTTTCCACGTAGTACAACCATATAACAACACGGATTTGACGCATGCGTCAAAAACTCACAGCTTAGTGCGAAGGGAGATCTCTCTTAACCTCCAGAAAGGGGAAAGGATACCGAAGGCCTGACACCAGGTGTTGCGGTATTAGTAGCACTGCACGTTTTCTGACATCTGTCCTAATTATATCCGAGATTCGTTCTCAGCTGACGACACTGTTTCTCACTCTCGGTGTAAGAACGACCGCTACGACATTTTTGACTTCACACTCAGGACCAAAGTACAGAATGGTGTTTCCATTTAAGGCTCCATCTTCTCCTGATCTGTCCACCCGACCTCGCTAAAGCCTAAGATGAGGATGCTATAGTGCTCCATTTCACGGTTGATCACTGATGGGAGGTGGATGGAAAGAGTGACACAAGCCTTTCCACCATCCTTCAATGCTTGAAAGTTCCACAAATTTATAAAACTGATCATTTAACTCTGAAGTTTGTACTTAGAGAGTATTGTATGGTTTGATTTCAATTACCTCAAATATACGTAAGATATACGATATCGCGTATTTATTGAAAATCTTTAACGAGTCACTTTATCGAACAAGATCGTTTCGCAATTACATCTGGCGAATCCGCAGAAAAGAAATCCAGCGATTTCAATGTCGCAAATTGCGATATTGTTAATATGTGTCCCATGAACCCATTCTATATTCATCGTTTATGAACGTTCTTAATATGTTTCGATATGTGCTTAAGACAACCGCCGCTACTACAGCTAATGTCGCTAGTATAAGACGCAGTGGCGCAAACACAGTTAAAGACAACCTAAGAGCAGCGCTTGGCTTGAGACAGATTTTTATCGGCTAATACTATCACTGGTTGCGGCATGCATGGCGCAATCTTAGAAAGATAGGCAGACGACAATGCCACGAGTATGTCTTGTACTTGTATAACTACACTTGAAGCGCACCAAGAGAATACATAAAACGCGAATGGGAAATATTGACCCGATTGTTTAGTGACCCACTGAAAGATTTCTCTTATTTCCTCTTTGGAGATGTTTTCTAAATGTTGTGATTCGTTTGCCTGGATGGTACGATGGTCTCCTAGGTGCATCGAGTACTTTGCTACAGTACTTAGCTAGACTGATTGCGCGCGCAACTTCTTATCCATGTTTACCTTATAACGAAAAAATAATAATAAACAAAAAAAAAAAAAAACAACTATATCTGACAAAGAAGACATGGTCGCCGTTCAGTTCTCCTGTGGTCTCAAGTTTTTGTGCCGTCAATCATCTTAAGCCAGAAGTCCCAAAGTAGAAATCGTGTAAATTATTGTTTGCGAAACAATAAAATTTACACTATAGTTTTTCTTTTCATTAGTTCAATCTTGGCGAACGTTTCATCTCTTAATTATTGTCTGATCCAATTTCTCTCCACTGTAATTTTGCACGATACTGTTTACTTTCTTGGTTAGTGTCTTTAATGTAAAGCGTGTTAGATCAATATGATCCGATTATATGGGTGTACAAGATACAGACGGCTTCTATGTTGTACATAAATTTCTAGAGACATATCGGCATTAAAGAGGAGACGATGTCGTGCGATAATGGCTGTATTTACAGGAACTTTCTAAGCAGCCCAGATGCCTCTCTCTTCCATATGAGCAGATTCAAGATAGTCAAGTATTGGCTACAAGATCAATTTCCATATCATACGAGGAAGAAAGCGAAAATTTTACCTCACTACTCAAGAGGTAATTAAGGTGTTAGGAAGATTGTTTCGTATGATCATCCGCAGCATACGTACTTATTTGCGAAGTGTGCAATTGCTTTTTAATTTATGAGAAGCGCGATGAAATACCACTTTAAGATACACTTCTGTTCTAGGTCGTTACTGTTCAAAGATATCCATCTTTTAGCTCTTTTTTTTAGTCGTACGTTCAGTAAAAATTGAAAAAGAAAGGAAGGAATTCGTAATTTTTTTTTTAGATAGGTTCATTAAAAATCGATTTAGTTAATCTGATAGTGAAATGTATATGATGGTCGGATTAAAAATCCGATAAATCTGTCATTTAATTGGCGACGTGCCAAAAATGTAATTTGAATCTATTGCAATAAAGAAGAATTTAAATTTAAATTTAAATTTATTTATAGCAATGAAAATTTAAAAATATTGAAAAAAGAAGTAAAAAAGCTCGTAGAACTCAATAAATTCATCTTTCTTCTGTTTCTGCATTGTCAAATTAGTTGTTCCGATTTATAAGATTTTCATATGCGCAGTCCCAATTAGCAAAGCGCCTCGACCACCGAAGCACTCCCAACCAGTGTTACCAAACGAAGTACAATTTAAGTTAATATGCCATAAAGTTTTACAACTTTTACTCAGGGGTCCAATCTTAGATAAAAAACATAACAGGAGTACGATTGGGTATAAAGCCCAATCATGCGATACTCTAGATGAAAGGGAAATATTTGGATCTTAAGAAATTTTGTAGGGGTAGTGGTAGAGGGAGTGACGACATTGAATTAATTTTTTCACATGACGCTAAGGTTGCTATCAAAATGTTTTATGCAAAATTTAGGATTTAAAAATTTCATAGGTACTGAGAAAATTAGTGTATTGGATGTAGTGAATTAGTGCAGCTTGTATGGGAGGTGATAGAAGTAGGGGCAAGTTTTTAATGACTTTTCAGAAATAACTATACAACATCATGCCTTTGACATGTTTTAAATTGCAGATCAGTAGCATTCATAGTTTTCAGGAAAATCGACTTTTACTTTATTATTATAATAACTAGCAAATACCCGCAACTTCGTCCGCGTAAATATCGATACAATGTGCTTTTCATAGTAATGTACGGTATATTTCATATATAATCTGCTTACACTATTTTATGCGAAAAATGTTACCCCGTTTTAACCCTTACATATTTTCTTGAGAGTTCAGCACTTTTTATGTTCTATTCCAAAAAAATTTCTGCGAACTAAATTCTAGAAAAGAAATCACTATTAGTGTAAGGCCTCTTTTGCCAAAATCAAAATATAATATTAAAACGCAGCAATAGATTTTTCTCTTAATTTCAATTAATAATTACTTGTACGTATTTTAACTTCCTTTACTTAGAATTACTCACTGACAAAAATCAAAATATAATGTCAAAAATCACCAATAGACTTTTTCACTTATAGACGATCAACAGCATATGATTGAAAAAACTGAATTGGATAAACTTTCTATGTTTTCGTCATAAGCAGCACTTGACGTTTGACACAATACACAATACATACTATATAACGAATGAACCCAGCGAGAAGTCGTACCCACTAAGCACTTTAAAAACCGTAAAAGATATGGTATTTCCCTAAGGTGCGAATACCAACCAAATCGCCAGCCTATTAATACATCTATTGTTTTTGTGCCTCACATCTTGCGTACTAAAATAGCCCCCGCGGGATACGCTGGCTAATCATATACGATAGATACCACGCTAGGGACGAAATTTTACTGTTTGAATGTGTGAGTAGGTTACGCAGGTTGGTTGCTACAGGTAGCCGAAATACCTACGACATCAATGGCTTTTTGGCATAGCCTGTTCTTAACAAATCTCAGCCGATGTAGGATGGCTACAATTTTGCTGGTTTGGCCGGCCATGTACCAGTCCAAAGTGGCTACCTACGCTTTTTACACCCACTTTTGTTGGGTTCTCTCTGAAGATCCCTGCTAATTAAGGATTTAATACAAAATCTTAGCTCGATCAAAGTTATATGTACTGAGAAAATTGGAGTATAGTATTTCATGAAAAAGTTTAGTTTGTATGGGAAGGGGTGGAAGGAGTTGGGGGATTCAAACTATTTATATACTTGAAGATTGCATTTATAATAGAAATAATACTTTTTAAATTTCAAATTAATAGCTTTCATAGTTTCCATGAAAATTTGATTATAATAAGTTTTTGAAAATGAGTCACTTTGTATGGGAGGGGGTAGAAGGCGTGAGGGGAGAAAAATAAAACCTAAAGCAGATTACTCCCAGAGGTAGAGCTAATAATCTGTGAAAGTTTCATTGCAATCGGTGCAGCCGTTTTTGCGTGAAAGCCGGAAAGACAGACAGACAGACAGACACTACAATTATATTTATATGTATAGATAAAATATTGTGATCGACACAGAAAAAAAAAATTTGCTACCCTGAAATTTTGGTTTTTCGCGTTTCATGACTAAATTAGCCTAAAAACGCAAAAAAAAATCCGTCCCGCCGTATGCCGTACATATGGACTCACATCTCCGAGACCGTTAAAGGTAGACTGTTCGTTTTTGGGCAGATTGTTGATTGGGTAAGCGAGCTCCAATTTCTATATTTTGGGGAGTGTTGGGTGGAAGTGGTAGGCGGGGGAAGGAAAGAGTCAACAACTACACTTGCTAATATTTCCACCAGGAATGCAGATAGGAAGCTGAGCTGTAGTGGGACAAACTACAAAAATAATTTAATTTTTTTATCCATTGGCGTCCGAAAAGCTGGGGAGGCTAAAAATAAATTCTCGGCCGAATTGTTTTTTCAAATGATTATATCTTCGAAATTACTTATGATAAAAAATTCATATTTTGGGACCATTAAGACGGCATATACATATGTAGCTCCACCAGAATCAGTTTAGATAGAAGCTAATTATTGTAAGGGGGAGGGTCAGGGGGATGCAAAGAAAAACACTTAAAAATGAATATCTCGACTGTCTCTTAAGCTATGTAATTGAAACTTGAAACGTATACTAAGCTTTACTAGCGAAATACGAAAACAATACAATCTGTGGTAATAATAGTAGTGGGGGGAAATGGGGAGCATTTTAAAAATGGCGCACTTTTCAAAATTACAAATCGTTATATGTCAACATTGAGTAGAGATATTAAATTGAAAATTTGTCAGATTGTAGAACTAAATAATTATTAATTTTGGTAAATTTTGAGTTTGGAGGTGTAAGAGGAGGGAGGTGGTAAGCACAAATGTCGAAAGTTTTGAGTAATTTTTTTAGGGCTCTGGTGAAAGATACAAAGTTTAAATCTTGCATTTGGATACATCTATTTGATGTACATAGAAAAAAAATTTGTTCCACAATTGTTATAAACCAACCTCCCGGTCTAACTTGCACAAGGTGTTTCATGTGCATTGAAAAAACACATAAACTGAAAATTTTTGAATGAAATTTTAAGGTAGGAACTTGAAAATTTGCAAAATGTATTTAAAAAAAATCCTGAAATATATGAAATATTTACTGGTCGAATACCTTTAAAACTTCTACCCCCTCCCATACAAAATTATTTTTTCGACCATTTTCAAGAAATCAATTATCACCTACCTATTTAAAGCTATCGATTTAAAATTTTGCGTAAGGAAACAAAATAGCCTCAAAAGTTTTGAAATCGCGTATGCCCTTCTACCACCTCCCATATAAAAGTATGATTTTGACCAATTTCAGTAAATCAACTAATAACAAACAAATTTAAAGCTACGACATTTCGTACGAGCACCTTACAAGAGAAATAAAATAAAATTGCATCACAAATTTTACGATTCCCTTACCCACTCTACCCCCTCCCATACAAATGTTCGTTTTCGTGAACGTAGAATACACCGAATTTTATGAAAATTCTATGCAGCTTCGTTTATGAAACACATTCTGTACAGAGAATATTGGTCATGATTCAAGCAATCAATTACGAAGCTATTAACATCGACCCGCCGTTACTATCACCCCTCCCGCTCCCCTCATAAAAACCCAAAATTGCATAAACGAATGAAATATTGTTAAATTAATAACAGCCCTGCCCAAGAATTCTCTTTCACTTAGTCTCCCAAATCACTCTAACCTGCATATTGACTTTCCATGCATCCGCAACTTGTCCCAATAATAATAAAGTTTCACCCTACTTGTTGGCAGTTTATTTATAAAGTTGTGAAATTGTGTCAGGTTGTATTGGAGGGGGTAGAAGGAGTGAATGTAATCATCTAATTGTTTTCGGTCTTACTAATAATTTTAAACATTTCGTGCACAATTTCAGCTCGACCAATTTTGTACGCACTGAGTAAATTGGTTTAGAGCATTTCATGAAAACGTGCAGTTTGTATGGGAGGTGGTGGAAGGAGGGGGAAGACACAAATTATTTTTATAGAGTTGATTGAAATCATCATAAAAGTATTATATTCCAAATTTCAGATCAATATCATTTATACTTTTCGAGCAAATCCGTTTATTGTGAGATTGCGAAATTGTATCATTTTGTATGGGAGGGGGTAGAAGGGGTGGAACGATTTGGCTCGTTCACGAACTTGACCTTACTTTTTTGTTAAAAACGATGTATACAAAATTTGAACTTTCTAGCTCGACGCGTTTTCTAGCTAGAGAGGACACGGACGGACATCCGGTTTTGAGATTTTTGAGTGATTAGATGAACTTCTGTATCATTCATTCTTTTCTCCGAGCCTTATTTCTTGGCGTTACAAACTTTGTGGCAAACTTATAATACTCTCGGATTTCATCTAAAGTATATGTACATATAGATTATATTTGAAGGAACGTCAATTTATTCTTTTAATAATTTTAAAATACGAATTTATTACAAATTCATATAATTAAAATTTGGCTGAAAATTAGTATTTCGAATATCTATACATAATTATTTCTTCTTTCGTGAATACCCAAACTGTTAAGGTACTTTTTAGCTACGCTCTTCCCATTTCAAATCCTTGATGGATGGATCTGCCAGCAAAAAAGAAATAATAATGAAAGTCTTCCATCATAGTGAGACATCTCTTCCTATTTCGAATCCATCCATTGGGACTTATGATAACTTCGTACGTGGAAACATAATTTACCCGTATCAGAACAAAACTCCATATTTCGTTAACATCAGCGACAGCAATAACCCTTCGAGCGAAACACCAGATGTTACCGTCAATAGTCCTAATAATAGTTCATTCCTTCGCAACTGGTGGAAGAAGAGGATCATTCTTCCACCAGTTGTGAAGCTTACAATAAACTCAGAGAGATCCTCCGAAAACAGATATTTAGTGTAGTGGTTAAGAGAACACGGAATTTTTGACAATTTGCTGCTATAATTTTCGTCGAAGAAGCAATCAGCGAAAACCAGCATAAATACCTCATGTTTGACTGCTATCAATCCTTCATCATCTAATGTTCACAAGAATATATCAGGCTTTGTTAATAATAATAATAATAATTATAATAATCTCACTATTCTCTACCAAAATGTGCGTGGCCTTAGAACCAAGTTGGACGACTTCATGGTATCCCTTCTGGAGAGTATGCCTGATATTCTTTGCATCACTGAAACGTGGCTACTGCCTTCAATTCATAACTCTGAATTTTCCCCGAATTGCTACACTGTTCACAGGCATGACCGTGATCTTAGTCGGCCTATCAAAAAGGATGGTGGCGGTGTCCTCATCGCGGTTAAAAATACCCTGTCAACGTCGCGTTGTCCGGACTTTGATGCTTTTCCCATAGAGCACTTTCTCCTCAAGATTAAACTCTTTCATGGTCGATACCTATATATATGCTGTGTCTATATTCCATGTTCCTGCGCAGTGGAAATTATTGAAAAGTTTTTTGATAGCCTCTCTGATATCGTCAACTCAGCTGGCGGTACCTCGACATTCCTTATCTGTGGTGACTTCAACCTCCCCGACTTACAATGGAAAGCAGACTGGTCACACCCTTTATTGCCTGTATCTAGCATAGACTTGTGTGTTGATCACTTTATGAACCTGTGTTCACTTACTCAACAAAATTCTTACACAAATCGTCGAGGGAAGATCCTAGACTTGATTCTTTCTAATGTCAGTGCTTCTCGGATCAACGTTGACACCTTTAGCGGATTAGTGCCACCCGACCCTTATCATCCTCCCCTTCAGATCAACCTGCAAATAGAGGTATGTAATCCACCTCTTATTTGTACGGATAAGAAATACAATTTTTATAAGGGAAACTACGAGCTAATGAGTTGTGACATCGGTAATATTAACTGGTTTGAACTTTTTAGCAGCAAAAGCTCTAATGAATCATCGATGCAACTACACTCCATCCTTGATGATATTATTCATCGGAACGTTCCCTATCGTGTCATTTCTAGTCGTGACTACCCTGAATGGTATAACCATTCTATTATTTGCGCTCTTCGTAAAAAAGCGCGTTTGCATAAAAAGTATAAGCGTTCGTCTCTTCTATCCGATTACCAAAACTATTCCCTTCAACGTAAGCGGGTCAAATCGGACATCAAGAAGGCTTTCTCTGCATATATTTCTCAGCTTGAGGCGGCACTGTTGCGCAATGAGACCCAACCGTTTTGGTCGCATGTTAGAAAGCGTAGAAATAAGCAATTTTTTCCTTCACAACTTAAGTTTGGTGATACTTCCACTACCTCTCCACAAGAAATGTGTGAGCTTTTTGCCAATTACTTTTCCTCTGTGTTTAGCCACTCGAGTAATGATCTGTCTTATGACTTCTTCATCCCACCCCAGGAGTCGATCTCTGAGATATCCATTAGTGAGAGGGACATTATATCAATCATCCATTCTCTAGACTCGAAAATCGGTGGCGGACCGGATGGGATCCCGAACCTTTTTGTGAAAGCTCTCTCCTCGGAGCTCGCAGTGCCATTATCTATTTTGTTCAATAAGTCTCTTGAAGAAGGCGAGTTTCCTGCATGCTAGAAGTTAGCTAACATAGTACCCATTTTAAAGAAAGGAGATAACGAAAATGTCTTGAACTATCGCCCTATTTCCACCCTGAACTGTTTTGGAAAGGTGTTTGAAAGATTAGTTCATAATGTAATGTGGGAAAAACTTTATCACTTGGTATCACCAGCCCAACATGGATTTGTGAAAGGTAGATCTACTTCTACTAATTTATGTGAATTCACTAATTTCGTTGCTCAATCCTTAGATCGTCATAATACTGACCAAGTCATATATACCGATTTTTCTAAAGCTTTCGACACTGTTAATTGTAATATTCTAATCTCAAAACTTGAAAGGTATGTTGTCTCTGGCTCTCTCCTGAACTGGTTCAGTTCGTACCTTACGGACCGTCGTCTCCGAATTACGTTCAACGGACACTCCTCTACTGAGTTTCTTGCCAACTCTGGCGTCCCTCAGGGATCGATCCTTGGTCCTTTATTATTTACTCTTTTCATAAATGATTTGCCCCAATTTGTATCTTCGAACTGTCTCTTATACGCTGATGACCTCAAACTGTTCCGGGAAATTTCCTCCGTTTCTGATGACAGGATTCTCCAGGCTGATTTGTCGGCTGTCTCTCGTTGGTGTTCAAACAACGATATCTTTTTGAACATTGAAAAGTGTTTTACTATGGAGTACTCGTATAAGACTACCTCCTCTGTTCTCTCTTACTCTATTAATGGATCCACCCTTACAGTAGTAACCACAATAAAGGATCTAGGAGTGGTCTTTGATCGTAAACTTAAATTCGTCAATCATTTCTCTGAGATTACTAATACCTTTTCACGGAGCAGATTATCTCAATTAAGCAGGTGCTGGAAAAGTGGTGGGAATATAATATTGATGTTCACCAAATACTTGTTGACTTCAAGCAAGCATACGACAGTATCGACAGGCGCATACTGTATAAAATCATGTTGGAGTTTGGAGTCCCGCAGAAACTGATTCGGCTTACAAGAATGACAATGACGGAGTCTTTGTCACAAATCAGAGTAGAAAATGATCTGACTTCCAGCTTTACAATTGACAATGGCCTAGCTTTTCAACTTTACACTCGAATATGTCATTCGAAAACTCCCGTTGACAACAAGGGAACACTATGCTTCAAATCCACATAATTCGTAGCATATGCCGACGATATAAATATCCTTGTAAGATCTCTGGAGAGTGCTAAGGAGGCATTTGTGAACCTTGAATCGGTAGCAAGGGAAGTTGGACTACGTATTAACGAAAACAAAATAAAAGTTATGACATAAACATGAAAGACGATGGTTTTTACTCTTTTTTTAAATAAAGGAAAAGAAGTGGCGAAAGAACCAAGTTGGAGTCGATCATGGTGCCTTTGCATTGTTAGCATCGTAGAGTGATGGTACATATCGAATGAAGCTCGAGGAGTATAGGAGATATCTGAATTCCTGGTCTAAAATTCAAGCCGTCACAGAGGTGGGTTTTGAGCAGGTGGTTGCAAAGCTTGAAGAGGAAGCAAGCATCGAAGAAGGTCCGCTGGAGGTGAAGTACTTCAAGTGAACCATTTTAGTCGATATGAGGCGTTCTTAATCTGTAAGAAGCGTTTGCGTGAATCTTCGCTGAATAGATTCCATGGCCCCAACATGGCAAGAATGGTGAAGGTTGCAGATGATAGAACAGTATTCGAAAATACTACGGACGAGAGAGGAAAATAGGAGAGCAGCTGTTCCTGGACGGTTCAATAGGACTGTCGTCGGTAGGACGAAGCCAATAAGTTTGAATGCCTTATTAGTAATCTCGAATTTAAGCTTGCTGTAAAGACCACTCCTTGATCTTTAATTGTGGTTACTGCTGTAAGGATGGATCCGTTAATAGAGTAAAGGAGAACAGAGGAGGTTGCCTCATACGACTACTCCATAGTAAAACCCTTCTCTATATTCAAAAAGATATCATTGTTTGAACATCAACCAGAGAGAGAGCAGACAAATCAGCCTGAAGGATCATGCCATCACAGACGGAGGAAATGATCAGCGAAGAAAAGATAGTTAGAAGATAAAAATTGGGCAGATCATCTATAAGGAGAGTAAATAGTAGAGGACCAAGGATCGATCCCTGCGGGATACCAGAGTTAGCAAGAAACTCAATAGAAGAGTATCCGTTGAACGTAATTCGGAGACGACAATCCGTAAGGTATGTGTTGAACCATCTCAGGAGAGGGCCAGAGATATCGTACGTTTCAAGTTTTGAAATAAGAATTTTGCAATTAACATTGTCGAAAGCTTTCGTAAAATCGTTATATATGACTTGGACAGTATTCGACGATCTAAGGGCTGAGGAACAAAATTAGTGAATTCAGATAAATTGTGGTAGTAGATCTATTTAGACTAAGGTATAGCCTAGTAGGTAGTGTGTTGGTCTTGTAATGCGAAGGTCGTGAGCTCAAATCCCGATCGGCGCAATATATAATTCCGGTACATTGCCTACCTCCGCCATAGACGGTCCCAAGCCCGGTTTGAGAAAGGAGGAGGGAACATGGAGTTAACCTGAATGGCCAGTAACACCAGTGCGTCTCAGGAAGTAGGCAAAAAGTATGACATAGTTGGACTTGCAGCATAGCTGTGAGAACTCCAGCATGTCATATTTAGCTCAAAACTCCCACCCTTTTTCTACTAGGGTGTAATAAATAAGTAGGACCGGTCCTCCAGGTCGGGGGTTGGGCGAGGCGCCGACAACGCATCACCGGAAAAAGAACACTGTCCAGAAACCTGAAGAACAGCCTCGGAAAGGATGGACTCAACGGCAACGACCCCGTAAACGAAAAATGGACTACTCTATTGGATCTTGGAATGTTCGATCCTTATTTAGGACAGGAGCTCTGAAAGAGTTTCTCGAAAGAAGTGGCAAAACACAACATCAACATAACTGCCATCCAAGAAACGAAATGGCTAGGTAGCGAAATCATGGACATGAGATCACACACAATCTATCCAAGTGGAAAATTGTCGGGAAGCAGAGAGTTTGGAGTCGCTTTTGTCGTTGACAAAAAATTTAAACAGCAGGTCACGAGCTTCAGACCAGTAAGTGAAAGATTGTGTGCAATCCGAATAAAGACTAAATTTTTTAACACTTGGTTGATCAACGTTCACGCACCAACAGAAGACAAGGACGATATAACTAAAGACGAATTTTACGCCACCCTAGAGACAACCTATGGCTCACTGCCCTCGAATGACCTAAAAATTGTCTTAGGGGATTTTAATGCAAAAGTCGGAAAGGAGGAGGCTCATAGAGGAACAACAGGAGGGTACAGTCTCCATGACATAATCAACGACAATGGCCAACGTCTTATTGATTTCGCAAGCAGCAAAAATATCATAGTAAGCTCTACGTGCTTCCCACATCGCGATATTCACAAACGAACGTGGGCATCACCAGATGGTCACACCTTCAACCAAATAGACCACGTTCTAATTGAGAAAAAGGCTGCTTCCAGCATACTTGATGTACGAACTCTCCGCGGTGCGAATTGTGGCTCTGATCACTATCTAGTCAGAGCTAAGTATCGATGCAGAATAGCTTGTCGTGGATATTCGAAAACGAGTAGAGCTCGCAAATTCAATGTCGACAAGCTTAACGACGAAACGGTGGCGCAGGTTTACATGTTAGCTTGTAATAAACACCTGACACCAATATATAAAGATATCCAAAATATTCCCGTGGAGAATGCGTGCATGAAAATACGAGACGGCATCAAATCCTCCGCGGAAGCGGTATTAGGATATCAAGCACGGCGAAAAAATAATGATTGGTTCGACCAAGAATGTCGCGACGCAATAGATAGAAAGAACGAAGCTTACAAAATTTTTACTGAACGGCCAACACGAGCCAAAAAAGAAAGATATGACGAGCTTAGGCGATATGCGAAAAAGACTTGCAGACGAAAACAAAGGAAGTACCATAATGACAAGATACAAAAAATGGACGACGACATGAGAAAAAATAAAACGCGGGACGCATACGCAATAGAAAAGATCTAAAAAAAAGGATATAAGCCAAAAACCAGTATCTGCAAAGACGCAGAGGGCAATATCATCAGCGACACAGAAGAAATCAAAAGGAGATGGGCTTCATACTTCGAACATCTTTTGAATCCCATCCCAGTAGCACCGATAACGACAGACAACATTTCGATTGAAGCCTCAACTGACGAAGATGAACCATCATCGACACCACCCACGCTTGCTGAAATCAAAGCAGCCCTATGTGACCAAAAACGAAACAAAGCGCCGGGAATTGACGAAATACCAGTTGAACTTCTGAAAAACGGTGGAAATTGTGTCCCTGAAATACTGCACAACATGATATGCAAAATTCGGACAGAGGAAATCATTACCGACGATTGGCGAAAAAGTATTATATGTCCAATTTACAAAAAAGGAGACAAACTCTGCTGTGAGAATTACAGAGGAATATCATTGTTGTGTACGTCCTATAAAATACTGACAAAAATAATTGAACGTCGTCTTAAGCCCTATACTAATCAAATAATTGGCGAATACCAAGGCGGATTCAGAACCGGACGATCTACAACAGACCAGATATTCTCGGTAAAACAGGTGCTTGAGAAATGCTGGGAATATAACACAGACGTGCACCAAATTTTCGTAGATTTTAAACAAGCATACGACAGTATCGACAGGTACGTACTGTACCAAATCATGCTTGACTTTGGAATTCCTCCAAAACTAGTCCGACTAACAAGACTCACAATGACGAACACTGAATCCCAAGTGAGAATACAAACCGATTCCACAACCAGCTTTAGAACGGAATGTCGCTTAAAGCAGGGAGATGGTTTAGCCCCCATGCTTTTCAACTTGGCACTAGAGTATGTCGTCCGAAAAATCCCAGTCGACACCAACGGGACACTACTATTCAAGTCCACCCAACTAGTAGCATACGCTGACGACATTAACATCCTAGCAAGATCCTTCCCTAGTGCTAAGGAGGTATTTGTCAATCTTGACTCCGCCGCAAAAGGGTTGCGCATTAACGAAAACAAACAAAAGTAATGACGCAAACAAGAAGGAGAGCGCCTATCAGACAAAATATAACAATTGCGGAATATAATTTGGAGAATGTGGACAATTTCATATATCTTGGGGCTAATCTAACAAAGGACGGTAATGAAACAGACGAAATCAAACGACGGATAATATTATTCGGTACTTCCAATAATGAAATCCAAGAAAGTGCACAGGAACAATATCGGATATATAAAACTATTATACGACCTGTGCTCTGTTATGGCAGCGATACGTGGACATTAACGCGAACTTCCGAAAAAGCAGTTAACGCATTCGAAAGAAAGGTCCTCCGAAGAATTTTGGGACCTGTGAAGGAAGGAACGGAATGGCGAATAAGATACAACCATGTGTTGTATCAACTCTACGACGAGCCAGAAGCTTCAACATTCATCAAGCTACGTAAACTGCATTGGGCTGGCCATGTAGAGCGAATGGAAGACAAAAGAATCCCCAAACGTGCTCTGAAAGGCAAAGCGAGTGGTAACCGGCCAGTAGGCAAGCCACGCAAGCGATGGGAAGACTCGGTTGATGAAGATAGCAAAGCCATCTTAAAAATTAGCAGCTGGAGGACGCGGTCTTTGGATCGAGACGATTGGAGGCGACGACTTCAGGAGGCCAATGATGATGATGATGATGACATTGCCTGCTTGGATATACCTTGGTCACCTCAATCTAAGAAAATGAAAAATTCGAAGAAGGGCTAACAACCCTTCCACAATAAGTAATGACAAATGTTAAGGAACCTGAATGTCAGGAGGCCAAGGTCCAACTTGGGCTGAAGCGCCATTGTAGAAGTAGATGTAGATGATCCATCATTTACGAATCCAACTTATCAAAGCATGAACGCAGGCCCATCGAAATTAAAATGATAATGTTTTGCAAATAAGACGCATTATTCGGTACTTCCATTAATTAAAAACAAGAACGTGCACAGGAACTAAAAATACATAAAACAATAATAAGACCTGAGTTATGATATGGCAGCGAATCGTGGACGTTAACTCAGGCATCCAAAAAGCAAATCACAGCTAAGATTCTCAAAGGACATGGTCACTCAACCGAGATGGATGGAGCGTGCAAAAGAAAGGGAACACCACAGATTGTAGATTTTTATAGAATGGGTAACACCTTTCGGTCTCTTGGCGCACTGCGGTTACTGCTAGGTCTAATGTATATCCCATCTATTCACAGTTTCTCGAAAACATCGGATGCGTCGAGAAAGCTCAGAATTGTGTAGGCGAAGAGCGGGTTATGTCTCCTGTGCTTAGTGGATACTTGTCCGAGGTGCGATTGCAAGCCATTAATATAGTGCATGCATCACAGTTCCATCTTCTTCCAAAGGTAAAGGCTGCAGATTCCAGATACAACTGCGTTCAGTCTTTCATGTGTTTGTTGAGACGAAAGTGTCTTCTCCATCAACGGGACTACAGGGTAAATCGAACATTGGAATCTTGACCTTCACGTTCCTTATTATTTAATTTCTTATTGTGAAAGGATTGCTAGTCTATTGCAATCGTCTATATACAAATTTTTGAACTCACAACCATCGCATTTTAGACCAACACGCTACCCACTGGGCTACAGCCGGGATCTGTAATGAGGCCATTATTCTTAGTTTATTTTCGTCTAGCCTAAGAAGCCTGGACATCGGTACCATGTACGGTTAATCTAGTGTGAGATTTCTTGATCATGGTTACCATATGTGGCCTGCAAAAGAGAAATCAATTTAAAATTCACCTCCTATATTCATGGCTTGGCTAGATGAACTGAAATATGACACTATAGTATGATGAGCAATATGTTTATCCCATAAAACGCATGAGAGCTCGTTCAATAACACTAACTTATTAATCTGTATTGATATTACCTTCAAAACAATGCAACTTCGGTTCCAATTGTGTCCCACTCTAATGAAAGTAGCTGGTGATCAATGCACACAGGGTAACGAATCTATCAGTTGCAAAGGAAATATTATCCGAGTACTAATTTTGTGGATTCTCAATCTAATTCAATATAAGGAGTAGGGAGTTCAAACTACACTACAGCCCAAATCGAGCTTGGCCCTTTGACCTTCAAGTCAATTAACATTTGCTTGGTATTGTGGACCCTTTCGCACAACCCTCTATCTAGGTTGTTTTTAATTTCCGCAGTATGCTGGAATTATACGTCGACCGGGATTTGAACTTACGACCTTCGCATTGCAGACCAACATGTTACCCACTAGGCTACACTTTCGACTAAAAGGGCACAAACAAAATTTTAGTACTGTTACCATCTCAGGGAAATCAAAATATATTCTCCAAAATAATATTGACGCATAAAACCAGTTACTGCCGGACTTAAAATGTGATAATCCTCCTTCCGAATATAGAACTTATGATTCTGCGATGGTAATATTTGGTAACTAACTTAAGCAATTTTTTGATATGAAAAATTACCAAATTAATGGGCCATTTCTTATTTATCTCTTTGGGTGGCTTTTAAAATTTCTTGGAAGAAATTTTATGATAAATCTATGAGATTTTCTTTTATTTTTTTTTATAATTCACACTTTAGCATTATTTTTAACTCGGAATTGAAAAAAGATGTCTGGCTAAGATTTTTCGTAGTTAAAAGCGCATCAAAACGTGAGTCAAAACAATTCGAATCATATCCATTCTTTCCTGATCGCATTTCCGTTTCAATTTTAAACAAAGAAAATATAACAATTACTGAGGAATTTGATTTGTTCCCAACGATATACTATGTTGTTGATCTGCTGCATCGATTTATGCACTTTTTTATAGCCTCTTCATACCAATTTCATGGCTTATGCAAACGCACTTGATATGCACATTTAAATTTCAAGGAATAACTTTTAAAAAGGAGGCGATTTGCGCGGGTAAATTTGAATTTTCAGTACGGTCACACCCAATCTTTGAACAATTGCTCTTTGATTGTCGCATCCAATAAAACGAAAGATGCTAATTTCATGTCTTAATATTCGTGAAGGCATTGTTAAATTTCTACGTTGTTTTGTTTCCGAGTTTTTTTTTATTATTATTACAGGAAAATGTTCTATGCCTCAATCACGATGTCATCTTAACCTTGCCTATCATTGAATAAGAGTATAGGCCAATAGACTCTGGAAAGAATCCGACTGTTTTTTTTTCTAAGCTATTTTTGTTTTTAGATTCGTGTACGAAAACAAGTCCAGAGACAAGAAACTTTGCAGAACAATTCATCTCTTGTATGGATCGGCATTAAAAGTTTTGGTGCTAATTAAATTCTAAGTGCTAAGATGTAAGGTGTGTCGTTTGGCTGCGTGCTAGCTACATCTGTAATTTTCGAGTTTTGGCCAAATCATAAGTCTAAGTGATCTGGCATTTCTGAAGAGCATATTTTTTTCAATTGCGGTTTCTATGGAATCGTCGGTATTCGTGCATTAATTTGGTATGGAAACAAGTGCTTAAATGATTCGCATCAATAAAACACACACCGATTAGATGAGTTATCCGCCTGTCAGTTGGAAATTAAAATTAAATTAATCTTATTTTATGTTGTGGTTGTAGCGTGAATTGTGTGTAGATTTGAATTTGGAACGCCACATTTTAATGGGCTAATTTATTTTTATTTTATATTTTTAAAAGAGGGAGAAGAATAATAACACTATGGCACGAAAAGAAGCCCTGACACCATTCTCGCTGATTTTTATGTAAACTGACTTCCTGAATCCGAATATGACCCCCGTTTTCCCCCATCATCCACCGTTTTCGGGGAGGCTCGCTACCTATTTTTATCAATTTTCCATAATTTAAAGGAATGAAAAGGATTAATTTAGCCTTTACATTTTTTGTGAGGGGCTAGGGAGGTGAAAAGATCTAACATTTCTAGCAAGGCGGTGGAATTGGAGGATTTGCCCTCTTAAATTGCAATAAAATCAATAAAATGATCGATTTTTCCGGTTATTTCCCAATTTTTTCACTTATTTTGTACATACAGTGAGTCACAAAGAAAAAGATTCACCTATTGCCCCACACAGTATTAGCGAAAAATGGATTGAAAAACAAATCAGATTAAAAATATTTTCATGTACTTTTATTACTTGAAGTTCAATATTCCTCTCAAGAACTTTTTTTTATTTTTGCTGTTACTTAGTCTAAAAAAAATGAATGAAAAGCAAAAATTTCCAAAAACCTTGGTCACAAAGAAAATGAGCCATTTGGCATTACTGTTGCTAAGATAACGGTAAACTTTTCGGAGAATGATAATGTTGGAAAATTTGTAGAGCTAATACTGCAGTTGTGCATTTTCAAGTGAAATGTGAAGATGGGTCGATATACAAGTGTTGAATTCAGACAGCGGGTTATAGAATTGTATAAGGACGGGAAGTCCCAAAAAGATATTGCTGTTATCGTAAAAAAAAGTCGCGAAACTGTGCAGCATATTATTCATCGTTTTAGTAGAGATAACAGAATAGAAAATAAACCAAAAGAATGCAGAAAAAAAAACGTTTTCAAAGCGAGATGAACCGCTTATTTTGCGAGAGGTTAAGAAAAATCCTCACATTAGCGGTCTGAAATTAGCCGACATGGTCGAAAAAAGATTAAATATAGATGTTAATTCGGAAATAGTTACGAGAGTTCTCAGAAACCATGGTTTCAATGGAAGAATGTCCCGAAAGAAACCATTTATTAGCGTAATCAACCGTAAGAAACGCTTACAGTTTGTACGCACATATGTGCTGAAAGACATATACTTCTGGCAAAAGGTATATAAGGATATAAACTGTCTAAAACTAGTTAAAATTGTTTTTATTAGGTTTTATTTACAGATGAAAGTAAATTTAACTTATTTGGATCAGACGGAAAGCAAATGGTGTGGCGGAAAAAACACTGAGCTTCAACCTCAAAGCTTTACACCCACTGTAAAACATGGTGGGGGTTCACTTATGGTTTGGGGCTGTATGGCGGGTAATTGTACTGGAAATCTTGAACAAGTTGGTGGCATCATGGACCAATATGGATATATTGACATTTTAAAAAGAAATGTCAAAGAAAGTGTCCAGAAGTTGGGGATTGAAAGCGATTTTTCGTATTACCAGGATAACGACCCGAAACACAAATCACATAATGCTTGTTTATGGCTAATCTATAATTGTCCACATGTGCTGGATGTTCCACTACAGTCTCCGGACTTAAATATAATTGAAAATTTATGGGCCATTCTGGACAAAAATATACGGAGGCACAACATTTCTTCGGGAAAAGAACTTCTGGATGCCTTACAAGAGGAGTGGCGAAAAATTCCTTCCACTTACACATATAAGCTATTAGAGTCGATGCCAAAACGACTGCAAGCAGTTATTGCTGCTAAAGGCGGATCAACCAAATATTAACAACCTATTTTTATAAATTTTTTTTCACGTTTTCTTTGTGACCTATATTTTTGGAAATTTTTACTTTTTTTTTTAGACTTAGTAACAACAAAAATAAAAAAAAACATTATTAAAATAAATATTGAACTTCATGTTTCACTTCATTTTTCGTTAATACTTTGGCTCTTTTTCTTTGTGGCTCACTGTATTCCAGTTTCCAAATTCCATATCCACATATTCTATACTAATCTTAATTAACCAATTTAACCCAAATTTAAACATAATTACACTCCCCACACGTAATTCACTCTATTCTACGTATATAAAATCATAATCTTCTGAAGTTGACGATCAGTTTGATAATGGTCTCAGCAGAGACCGAAACGTCACTTTTAATAAAGCGTGAAATTCGGAAATCTTTCTTTCCAATTGATTTACTGTACAATTATATCTTGACCAAATGTCTCAAAAGTACCCGTAAATCAATGCCATTTGCTGTGCTCATGGTTTGGCGCAAACCTCGCCGTCATCTTGCAGATTGTTACTTTTGTTTGACTACCACCGTCGGGTTCTCTAGCAAAAGTAAGCATACAATTCGGTATCCAAATATCCCTTCAGCTCTAAGTCCAGTTCTTCACAGCGAATCTTCGGCAAACCCAGTGCTCCAAAAACCTATGCTCTAGAGCCAGAAACGGATTTGACAAACTTTGAGCCACAACCTGCACCATCAAATGATCCGTCCATCGATGATGAAGAGTGTTCAGCAGACTCATCAACAACCTCAGCCGGAGTTGAATGATCTTGACAGGGTTTCAGAGTTACCTAAAAGAAAATCTGAGCTTCTTGCATCTCGACTTCAGTAGTGGAATCTCTTAGAAAACGAAGTAAAATCTCATTTACAGCTCAAGAAAAAATTTTCAGGGCAGTGTAGTGTGACCATGTTGACAGATTACTGCTGGTTTTTAGTACGGGAAAATTCTACCTCAGGGTACAAATGAAGGTCCTTACATCATTAATTTATTACTCGACCTGTTGCTATATATTGTTACTATTCTTGCTATATATTTTTATTATTTAAGAGAGGATGAAGAGAGCTGGAATATGTACAAAGATTGATAAAAATAGGTAGGGTGGACTCCGCCGAAAACGTTGGGTGATGGGGAAAAACGGAGGTCATATTCGGATTCAGGAGATCATTTTACATAAGAATTAGCGGGAATGGTGTCAGGGCACATAACAATTTTTTTTTTACAAAATTTTTAAATAATATCATGCTATCAGTTATTACTTGGTAACACTCAGCAATGTAAAACTCTGGTTGAGGAGTAGTGATGAGTTCAAGAAATTCAAGAAGAAATTTGCAACTTCCCATGTACTAAATGTCTATGTGTAGCCTAGGGTATAGTCTAGTGGGTAGCGTGTTTGGTTTACAATGCGAAGGTCGTGAGTTCAAATCCCGATCAACGCATAATTCCACCACACTACCTGCTTGAATATACCTTGGTTACCTCCATCTACGAAAATGAAAAAATTCGTAGATAGAGGGTTGTGCGAAGAGCTGACAACTCTTCCGCAATAAATAATGAAAATGTTAAGGAACCTGAACATCAGGAGGCCAAGGCCCGATTTGGGCTGTAGCGCTATTGAAGAAGAAGATGTACTAAATGTTGTAAGGGCTGGATGGGAATTTCCCTTATTAACGAAATTGTCTTTGATTACATTGTGGGATGCTTCTACGTAGTTTCAGTACAAGTCAGCTCACGCTGATTTCTGGTAACATGATAGAAACTCAGTTAAAACTAAGCGAACTTGATTAGTCGCGGAGTATGGAAGTATTTTTTTCAGAGTTCCCTGCTGCATTGGCACTACATCCCAAGTGGAAACAAGACTTTCGGACCTTCAGTTTCAAAAAATTTATATCTATGGATGGGTTATTAGCTCCTCCACATTCTTCTATACGAACTTCAGTTTTTCACAAATTGAAGTGGTACAGATAATCATCGTTTTACCAAGGCCAGAGTCCCCGTGAACAGATGACATTTCTTTTAAAATTACTTCTGGCATTTTTCTTTGCTTGTTATGGAACTTTATGACAGCACCAAACTCAATTTTGTCCATAGTTAGCGTTTTCTTTCCAATTGATTTGTTGGTTTGGCGATAACCAAAATGTTAGTGATTCGATTTGACAGAAACTATGTACCTCTATCGAATATTTAAATACCTCCAGGTAAAAATATTTTCGTCCTCACCTGTCCATCTTCTTCAACTTCGAACTTTTTGCCCTCCCCTCGTAAATACAGGTTCTATTTTTTAGTTATACTTCGACAAATGCACTACAGCCCAAATCGGGCTTTGGCCTCCTGACCTTTTAGGTTCCTCTAATGTTCATTACTTATTGTGAAAGGGTTGTTAGTCCTTCGCACAACCCTCCATCTACGAATTTTTCATTTTTGTAGATTGAGGTAACCAAGGTATATCCTGGTAGGCAAAAACTAAAAAAGGTATCAGGCCTTTGCAGGTAATCTATTTAAGGGTAAAACAAATACCAAATTCCTTACCTACCCCCTCTTTCTTCATTTTTACACGTCATTATCGATCTGCCCTCGTACATGCCTAAGGTTTTATTCTAAAAGTTAGTTCGAAAAACTTCATATTTTGAATTAATAACATTGAAGTTTAACAATATTTAATACAAGATTTTTTTTACAATCCAAATGGTTACTCAGGGTCGGAATACAAATGTTGAATAAAACTTAAAAGTCAACACATGAATATCTAATAATAATCCGTGTGAAGCATATCAAATCTTCGTTGCAATCGTACGATGCACAGTGATGAATTAAGACTCTGTAATTCGATATCCCGCAAGGAGGTAGTTGTACGATGAGGTTTTACCAATTCCTGCAACTATCTTTGGAGACTAGCGACTCCACGGGCCTGAGCTAACTATCACCCTGTGGGATGGAGGCTGTAGAATTCACCCACTGCCAGTCTTGCCCTGAAAATGGCAAATGTACACTCACTGGATCATGGGCTTACCACCCGTGATCTTAAGACCTAACTGATACGAGAAACTGATACAGCACCTCGGATACGGACTGATTCTACGGTAACGACTTTTGGCATTCGAAAACGGACTATGATTGGCTTCTGGAACGTTCGAACATTGAATGACGGGGAAGAGCTGGGGTTACTCGGTCCTTGCAATCGGTGATCGACCGTGAAATGGAGCACTATAACATCCAAATCTTGGGCTTGAACGAGGTCAGGTGGACAGGATCAGGAGAAGAACGAACCCCTACTGGAAACACTATTGTGTACATTGGCCCTGAAAGTGAAGCCAAAAATGGCGTGGCGTTCGTCCTTACGCCGAGAGCGAGAAACAGTCTCATAAGCTGGGAACCAATCTCGGATAGGATCATCGTCGTCAGGCTCAGAACCAGTGTCAGAAACACCAACTAATACCGCGACATCTGGTGACAAAGAGGAGTTTTATAGCCAACTGAGTGCCACCTTCGAATGTGTTCCAAGAGGTGATATTATTATCTCAGGAGATATGAATGCTCAGGTTGGATCAGACAACACTGGATTAGAACACGTCATGGGGAGGCATGGTGACCCTTGGGTCGACGCGTCACGACCTTGGATTAAGACACCCAAAAACGGCGAATTATTTATGGAGTTTTGTAGTACTCGGCAAATGGTCATCGGAGGGACCCTTTTTCCACACAAGAGTCATCATAAAACATCTTGGGTTTCCCCTGATGGTGTTACTCAGAACCAGATCGACCATTTGGCTATAAGTCGCCGATGGAGAAGATGTCTCCTCGATGTGCGAGCGAAACGTGGAGCTGACGTGGGGAACGATCACCACTTGATGGTCGCCTGCTTGAGATTGTGTACAGCAGCTATCCGACGACCACAAATTCTTCAAATGAAGCGCAAGCTTAATGTGGATAAACTCAGAGATTGCAACAAAAAACGCGAATACACCACTATTCTACGCGAAAAGTCATCCACATTGGGTGAATATGAAATGCGCACACCGGGCGCCAATTGGGAGGCAACCAGAAACACTTTTCTAACTAGTGCTGAAGAATCTGTAGGATATTTGCAAAGCTGTGAGAAAGCCTGGATGTCGCAAGACACATGGGACAAGATTAGCAATCGGAAAAAAGCCAAATTGGCAATCACCTCTCAACCCGATGTCAACCAACGAACGCCCGACCTAAGGCAGAACTGCCGCGATGCTCATATACAGCTTAAAAAGCGACAAGAGAAAGACCATTGAAGATCTGGCAAACAAGGCAGAATCTGCTTATCTTGACGAACAGGAATTTCACCGCCAACCACCTGATGAGAGATGTCAACGGAACTCTCCTTAATATGAGTGAACACCAGTTGCGGCGATGGAAGGAATACTTCTCTGATATTTTAAACATCTTCTCAGAGGAAAATATTCCAGAAACAGAACAACTACCAAACATCCAACCGCAACAATCGTCTATTAAGAGATAGTTTCCGCCAGGAGAGGTATTCCAGATAAGGTCAGGCTGCATATTATCACCAGCCCTGTTTCTGGTGGTAATAAATGACATCTTGAAAGCTGCACTGGAAGGTGGGAAAGGTAAAGGTCTTCAATGGAGACTATTTAACATCTTAAATCACTTTGATTATGCTGATGATGTGTGTTTGCTTGCCCATAACCGTTCGGACTTAGAGTCAAATCTTCGCTCGTTGCTATTTCGGAAGCATTGTCAGTATGGACGGCGGAGCCCAAAAGGATGTTGAGGCTCGGCTAAATAAAGCTCGTCAGGCCTTCGGTATCCTTTCCGACGACGACGATCTTTGGAGTACAACTGGCCAGACTAAAATAGGTATTGAGATTTAAAGGCCGAAGTGGCAGTGGATCGGTCATACTTTGAGGAAACCAGAGCGAAATATCGCCAAACAGGCTCTGGATTACTACCCTCAAGGAAGACGTCGGGTGGGTCGACCATGTAACACATGGAAGCGAGCAGTTGAGCAGGAGGCCAGAGGAATAAACAAGTCCTGGCAACAGCTTAAGACCGATGCTCAGGATCGTGCCCTGTGGTAGAGAGTTGTTTCTGTCCTACGCCCCTATAGGGGGTCTTAACTGAAATTTTATTGATTGAATTCGATATAACCCGGAACTAACTTTATCGAATGCTACTGAAATGTTCTGGAAATTATACTCTTATAATGGTGTAAGCCAAACCACCAATATACGTCGATATCAAAGCAATCAATCAAAAATTAAATTGGAATGCCTTTTCAACATCGTATCGCTATATGCTTTTCACATAATAATGAACAATACCTTCCACAATCTGTTAAATCTGCCTATATTCTCAAATTCCGCTTTCGATCTTATTACGTATAATTCAAAGCTATCAAGTACATAGATAAATGTAGCTTGAAGCGAGAATTCTGCGCTGGCAAGTGCTAATTTGTGTTAACTATAATTTTACTGATATCACAATAGTTAGGTGAACTACTGAACTAGAACACTTTAGTAAAGTGGCTAATAGTAATGCTATATCGGATATAGTGCAAACTAGATAGCATGCAGTTCTTAGAATAATGTTCACACAACGGTGAATTGTAAAAATGTTGCAGGAAGGTTTTATATTGCATTTCATATTAGATTGAAAAGGTAGTCGATTGAATTCTTAGAGTAGTCAAAGCTATCGGATACTTTTTATTATGGAAATTTATGTTGCAATACGTGTTGGCATATTATTAATTTATTATTCTGCGAAATATAACAATATAAGCAAAGTAGGAAATAAACAAATATACTTGACTTCTACAATAGACTTAGACTTTACATCTTCAGCACTCAATTCTGAGTTACTGTTCGCGCAATATAACGAAGAATATTCTATCACACTAATGCCGTCGACAAACGACGCGAGTTAAATACTTTAACTCTCGTTTCGATATTACTAATGTCACTATCCAATTCATAACTGAGCCTACTTCTTTCGAAATTGTGAGTTAAAATAAACCGAAAATTTGGTTTAAACTAAAAAAATTCGCAGTTTAAATCAAATGTTCGGTTTGAACATCGACTTCGAAACTGGCGTTTATGAATTTAAGTGTTCTTCAAACATTAATGTGATTTAGAGTTTTCGAAGTTCGAGTCTCCACTGATTATGTATATAAAAGCAATAAATTCCAATATATATGCATATACATAGATACCTGAGTTCTTTTTCGCTCCACAATGTACATGTATAAAATTTGTATCCTTAAACATAGACAAAATTGATGGCTGCATTAAATTCATAGAAAAACAAAATGGTGCCTATACATATTTCGTTAGTGAAATAATCATTTTCCTACCTGTTTCTGACTATATTTACCACAAAATTAACATTTTGGCACAATAAATTCAACATTTAAATAATTCAGTTTTATCGGCTTGACGAACGGAATCGCAGCGATAATGTGATTGCTATCATGACATGATTAATTAAAATAATTTCGTCGAAAAATCGACTAAAAGAAAATAAATCGAAGAGAAGAAAAAGTATTTAAGAATCAGCTAGTCGACTTAGAACAAATTAAAATTTCTTAAAAATCAAAGCACTTTGTTGTTGGGTGTTCGAAAATTTTAACGTGTGCCGAAATATTTTGAGAAAGGCGAGTTTGTGAGATAAGTTGGATTGGTTGTTTCACCAAAGAATGTAAATTATTCGTTCAGTCATTTTTTTTTGCGCTTCATTCAACCCGTAACAAATTGGAAACATTGGCGGTCAGCGAACATAATCGTAAACAAATTCATTTGATTAATACTACGTTTTGACGCAATGTGACCCATTTGACCATTCAAAAAGAACGAGCATTGACACTAAAACAGAAAGGAAAAAAATGAATGTGTAAATTCTTAATTTCGAGCCTCGTAGATCAAGTTTTATCATTAATTTTGACACAAACTGGCATTTAAACCATCACCTTTTATCGCATAATTAATATGCTGAAACCAACAAAAAAAAATAAATCTTTAAAAATGTTTGGCATCTTAGTATAAAGATAATGGCTTGTTGGTTTTTGTGGAGTCTGCGAGCATATTGTGGTTGCTTTAACATTTGTCCATCTTTTACTAAATATCTCCATTCGCACTATCGAATATCAGTTTTATTAAAATAGAAAAATTAAGTTCGAAACTTGAAGAAATAAATTTTGCTTCAAAATTTTCTGTGATGGTTCAACCTTGCAGGTCGACCGAACTATGAAGATAAACGTCGAATTTGTTCCGATCTGCTCACGTCTTCTACACCTTCCCAAGTAATACGATCTAGTTATAAAACTAATAAGTAATTTGTTTCTGACTTAATTTACTACGGTTTAAAATGGAAGCTAAGTACTTATCCATCGATATTGTCTTTGTTTCTAATGCTTTCCACTTGTTTACTTTATTATTTTAATAATAAAGTATTGTGATAGACTTGAAAAAAAAATTTGCTACTCTGAAATTTTGTTTTTTCGCGTTTCATGCTTAAAATAGCCTAAAAATTCAAAAAAAAAAAAATTCGTCTGTCTGTACGCCGTACGCCGGTGTGTACGCTCAGCGCACATTAACTCCCAAACCGATTAGCCACTTTACTAAAGTTCATTTTTGGAAAGATTGTAGATAGTTGCGGATTTCAGGCGGACACCCATTTTGGGAGGTGTAAGGGTTCAGGAGGAGGTGGGGGGAGCACTTAAACCGAAAACTAAGAATTCAAATATCTCAAACATGGTTACAGCTAGGAAGCTAAAAATCGATACACATATATATAAAAGGGTTTGTGGGACAACTCTTAAAATCAATTTAATTTTTTTATCCATTGGGGTGCAAAAAGGAAGGGCTAAAAACCAATTGTCGGCCGAATTTTTCTTTCAAATGATTATATCTTCGAGATTATTTAATATAAAAAAATTTATATTTTTAGACCATCAAGGTGGCATATACCTATATCCACTGGAATCAGCTTACATAGAGGCTAATTATTGTAAGGGGGAGGGTGCAAAGAAAAACACTTAAGAACCTATATCTCGGCTATTCGCTGACCTATGTAATTGAAACTTGGTACTTATATTGAGCTATACTAGAAAAATACGAGAAAAATATAACATTTGGACAAAGTAGTGGGGGAAAATGGGGAGCATTGCATTTTCCAAAATTTCTAACCATTATATCTCAAAACTGAGTGCAGATATCAAATTCAAATTTTGTCAAATTGTAGAACTACATAGCTTTAAATTTTGGTAAAATTTTTACGTCGGGAGGTGTAAGGGCAGGGAGGTGGTAAGCAAAAATGTCGAAATTTTGAGTGATTTTTTTGGGGCTCTGGTAAGAGATACAAAGTTAAATTTTCCATGTGGATGCATCTATTTATTATACATACAGAAAAAATAATAAAAATTCTACAGTTGTTATGCACCGACCCCCTGGTCTAACGTGCACAAGGTGTTTCATGTGCAATGATAAAACACATAAAGTGAAAATTTTTGAATGAAATTTTAAGGTAGAAACTTGAAAATTTGCAAAATGCATTTAAAAAAAATTTCTAAAAGAATGAAATATTAACTGGTCGAATACCTTCCAAACCTCTACCCCCTCCCATACAAAATTATTTTTTCGACCATTTTTAAAAAATCAATTATCACCTAAAAATTAAAAGCTATCAATTTGAAATTTTGCACAAAAACTTTCGAAAATAGTTGAAACGGAACTGCATCAAAAGTTTTGAGATCGCACTTTCCCTTCTACCCCCTCCCATAAAAAAGTATGATTTCGATCAATTTCAATCAAGTCTACAGCTAACCAACAAATTAAAAGCTACGATCTTGAAATTTTGTACGAGCACCTTACAAAAGAAATGAAATAAAACTGCATCACAAATTTTACATTTTCCTTACCTCCTCTACCCCATACAAATGATTGGTTTCGTGAATGTAAAATACACCAAATTTTATGAAAATTATATGCAACTTCGTCTATGAAACTGACATTCTATGCAGAAAATATTGGACGTAATTGAAGCAATTAATTGAAAAATTATTGACATTCACCCACTTTTAATATCACCCCTCTCCCCCTCCCTCATAAAAGCCCAAACTTGCATAAACGAATGAAATATTGATTACATGTACTGGAGCTATTGATCGTATTCGCAACTAAGTGTTGAATTGGCATCATCTCTGTCCTAAAGGGGGTTCCACTTCTGAAAGGTGGTTTCACTTGTGAAAGGGGGGTTCCACTTGTGAGAGGGGGTTTCACTTGTGAAAGGAGTTCCACTTAGTCTTCCCTAACTTGCATATTGACTTTCCATGCATCTTTAGCTTGTCCCAAAAATAAAAAAGTTGCGCTCGACTTGTTGGCAGTTTATTTATTATGCATTCAAATTTAATTATTTTTGCCTCTTATTATTTTTCTCTATTATTTTCACAACACTACACTAGAGATACATGATACACACTAACACTACTCTCCTAATAGAGTTTGGACAATGATATAATACCAACAGCTCAGCGTGAGTTCGGAAGCACAAGAAGGCAACATAAGAAATGTGAAAAACAGGCAAACTTGAGTTTGACGGTTTTAATGTACGGACACGAGCACAAACTTACGTTAAACTACAAGTTTTTGAATAGAATGTTCATTACAATCGAAAATAAATATGACTTTCATAAATAACAATTCATTATGATTGTGTTTATATCATAAAAGAAAAAGAATTGCGAAAATTCAAATTTTCGACGAAATTTCCCGCGCAATCGTTGTACATGCATTGTCCAAACTCTATAAGGACAGAAGTGTTAGTATGATTACTCTATGAAGAAGAAAGAACAAGGCTCCTGAAATAGTTGGGTCAACCTATCAGATCAGGCGCTTTTTATTTTGTAACGTGTAACATACCCGTGTATCTTTTTAGTGGTTTTATTTCGCAAATATCTTTTATTTGAAGCGATGAAAATATGATTTGCTAGGTTTCACGTACTAATGAACGGTTTGCAATCACATTTGCTTATTTATTGCATGCTGGAAAATAAAATTTAACGGAAATGCTGGTTATCACTTTGACCGAACTCTATTACCAGGTGTCTTGTTCTTTCTTCTCAATAGAGTAACTCTACTCTACTCTACACTACACTAGGAATGGATTGACCCTCTTAAGCCTTCGCACTGTGGTCTCATTGTGTAGGAGTTCAATCGTTTCGGTATTGACGCTGGTGCAGTCTTCGCTCGTGACTTTGTGCAAACTTTTTTATTTCATTCGTGACAAATTCTATATGTAGATCCTTGTGTAGATTGTTATTGCGTATGTGCCATGGTGCGTATACAATACCTCGAAGTACTTTATTTTGAAAACGTTGTATTATTTTGATGTTACTTTGTTTGGTACAACCCCAAGTTGAATACTATAAGTCCAGACTGGTTTTATGACTTGTTTGTACAGCAGAAGGTTAACGTAAGTTGACAAGGAGGAGTATCTTCCTATTAGCCAATACATTTTCTTGTTTTTATATTGATCTCTTTTTTACTTGACGTGAGCTTTCCATCTATGCTTGGCATCGAGCGTCATGCCCAACTATTTAGCCGGTTTGGTTTCGTTTAGCTTTATCCGCCATTTTTTGGTTCAACGAAGAATTTGGAAGATGGCCGTTTGCAATTTTTCTGTTGATTCCAAATTAGTGTCTCCTACAGCCATTAATGCGGTGTCGTCTGAAAAGGTAGCGATGGTGTTGTGTTCCAAGTTCGAAAGGTCATAGGTGTACAAGAGGTAGAGAACCGGTCCAAGTACACTTCATCGTGGAATTTCTGCTTTGATCTCCTTTAGCTCGGAATATTCATCTTCACGTTTGATCCTGAAATATCTTTCTGATATATATGATTAGGCATTACATTGATTAGGCTTGTTAGTTTTACAATACCTTTTCTTGTCCGGTTATTAAATCAAATCCAGGAGCTTTTGTGGAACTGATTTTCTTAATCTCATGTCTGACTTCAGTTGGTGATGTTAAGGTAATTTCCAAGTTGTCCTGAGATCGTACTTCTATAATTTCTTCTTCATCTTGTACCGCATTTGGATATCCCAACCTTTCAAGTTATTCGTCGAACTTTTTTCCATTTTGTTCGTTGTTGCTAGCCCTGATTCCTTCCGTGTTCCTTATTGGTGGAATTTGCATGATAGGCTTTTCCAAATTTTTAGTCGCCTTTCAGAGAGAATAGTCTGAACTTTGTTATTTCTTTCAGGTAGCCACTGATAGATTCATTCTTGTTTATTTTCTGTACAATGTTTTCATTTAATGTTAGCAAGATCGGAGAATGATCTGAATTCATGTCTAGACAATCTTTAATCTGCAAAAAGTTGCATGATATGTTTGAACTTTAAAGAAATCAATTAAATCAGGAACTTTCCCAGGATCAGTAGACCTGTACGTAGGCTTTCCTGTTAATAGTAATTCAAATTTGTCTTCCTTCATTGCTCTAAACAACTGTTTTCCTTTCGTGGTTGGTAATCTTAAACCAAAATGTGCATGTTTCGCATTGAAGTCACCACCCAAAAAGAACCTTTTTTCCAAGATTCTTGAGGCATTCAATATATTGGTCCGTTTTAACAGAGTGTACTGGTGGACTGTATATAACGAGTGTTTTTTTCAGAGTCGGAGAACTTTAAATTGAAATAAAACACAAAAATGTTTTTAATATCCATGAAATTGGCCTTATTTGAAAGATATTAATGTTTGAATATGATTTCGGGCATGTTGCCGTCGCGGCTGGCGTGTACATGGCATAATCTGGAAGTTCAATTTTCACACACTCTTCGCAGTAAATCAGTTTCTGGTTTATCGGCGTAGACATGGAACTTTACATATCCCCAGAGAAAAAAACCGAATGGCGTCGATTCGCACGAACGAGGTGGCCAGTTAACAAGTCCATTTCGTGAAATTGACCGATCATCAAATGTTTCTTTCAGTGCATTAATTGTATCGCGCGCTGTGCGTCGTTCTGTTGAAACCACATGTCTGCGACATTAATGCCTTCAAATTGAGGCTCGTAAAAGTTAGTAATCATGTCTCTGTACCGCTGACTGTAACGTTCTGACCGTCATAATTTTTGAAGACATGGGGACCAATGATTCCACTGGTTCATAAAGCGCACCAAACGCTGACTTTTTCTGGATGAGATGGTGTTTCGACAATGACTTGTGGATTATCATCGCTGCAAATGAGGCGATTCTGCTTATTTACATAGCCATTTAGCCAAAAATATGATTCATCACTGAACAAAATTTTCAAATGAAATTGTGGATCAATAGCAATACTTCCTTCGTTCCATTCAGAAAATGTACGTCGCGAACGATGATCGTGTGGCTTCAATTCCTGTACAAATTGAATCTTGTAAGCACGTAAACCAAGATCTTTACGCAAAATTTTACATAAAGTGGATGGACACAAGTTTAATTGTTGAGGACGATGTTGATTTGATACATTTGGATCATCATCAACACTACGCTGCACACTATCACTCGGGTCTTGTCTGCGCACTGTGCGACGTCTTACGGGATGTATGTTATCGTTTAGAGTAAACGTATTACAAAAACGATCCATAGTTTCTCGAATTAATCGCTCTGATGGACGATTACGAGCACCATAAAATGTGCGTAATTCCCGGTGAGTTTCTCGAATTGAAACGTAGTTTTCAAAATAAATTTGAACAATTTGCAAACGTTGCTCGGGTGTGAGTCTATTCATGATGAATTGCTAAACCAAACTAACCTCAAAGCAATCGGGAACTATTAAATCATCTGTCATAGAAAACAGTGTTGCCAATTTAAAGTTCTCCGCCTTAAAAAACATCCTTTACATACTATATACTATCGGAGGATGGAAGAAATAATGTTTGGACTTAACAGTAGCAGGTAGAAATGGGGGCATTTCACAAGAGGTGCACTTTTCAAAATTTCAAACCGCTATATTATATCTTAAAATTCAATATAAATAGCAATATTGAAATTACATTATGAGAAAAAAAATAAACTGCCAACAAGTCGGGCGAAACTTTATTATTCTTGGGACAAGTTGCGTATGTGTGGAAAGTCAATATGCAGGTTAGAGTGGTTAGGGAAGACTAAGTGAAAGGGGGTTCTTGGGCAGGGCAATTGTCAATTTAACACTTTGCGGAAACGTTCAAAAGCTCCAGTACATATAATCAATATTTCGTTCGTTTATTTATGCAAGTTTGAGTTTTTATGAGTGGGTGGATGTTAATAGTTTTTTAATTGATTGCTTGAATTACGTCCAATATTCTCTGTATAGAATATCAGTTTCAGAGACGAAGTTGCATAGAATTTTCATAGGATTCGGTGTATTTTACATTCACGAAACCAAACATTTGTATGGGAAGGAGTAGAGGAGGTAGGGGAATCGTAAAATTTGTGACGCAATTTTATTTCTTTTCTCTTGTAGTGTGCTCGTACAAAATTTCAAGTTCGTAGCTTTTAATTTGTTGGTTATTAGTTGATTCAATAAAATAGGTCGAAATGATATTTTTGTATGGGAGGGGGTAGAAGGGCAAGCGCGATTGCAAAACTTTAAAAGTAATATCATTTCAATTGTTTTTATAATTTTTTGTG
The DNA here is from genome assembly GCA_963669355.1 of Chorisops tibialis. Taxonomy (NCBI): domain Eukaryota; kingdom Metazoa; phylum Arthropoda; class Insecta; order Diptera; family Stratiomyidae; genus Chorisops; species Chorisops tibialis. The sequence continues at coordinate 130,011,736 of OY770264.1, forward strand.
CAAAATTTGAAATTGGTAGCTTTTAAGAATTAGCTGATAACTGATTTCCTAAAAATGGTCGAAAAAATAATTGTGTATGGGAGGGGGTAGAAGAGGTAGGGGAAACGCAAAATTTGTGACGTAGTTTTCTTTTTTTTCTTTTTTAAGGTGCTCGTACAAAATTTCAAGTTCGTAGCTTTTAATTTGTTGGTTAGAAGTTGTTTTATTGAAATTGGTCAAAATCGTACTTTTGTATGGGAGGGGGTAGAACGGCAAGTGTGATCTCAAAAATTTTGACGCAGTTCTATTTCAACTATTTTTAAATGATTTCGTGCAAAATTTCAAATTGATAGCTTTTACCAATTAGGTGATAATTAATTTCTTAAAAATGGTCGAAAAAATCATTTTGTATGGGAGGGAGTAGAAGCTTTCAAGGTATTCGACCAGTTAATATTTCATTCTTTTAAAAAATTTTTTTAAATGCATTTCGCAAGTTTTCAAGTTTCTACCTTTAAATTTCATTCAAAAATTTTCAGTTTATGTGGTTTTTTCATTGCACATGAAACACCTTGTACACGGTAGACCAGGGGGGTCGGTGCATAACAATTGTGGAATTTTTATTATTTTTTCTGTATGTACAACAAATAGATGTATCCACACGGAAAATTAAAATTTTTTATCTTTCACCAAAGCCCTTAAAAATTCACTCAAAATTTTCGACATTTTTGGTTACTACCTCCCTCCCCTTACACCTCCCGACGTAAAATTTAAAAACTACTTAGTTCTACAATTTGACAAAATTTTAATTTGATATCTGTGCTCAATTTTGAATTATAACGGTTTGCAATTTTGGAAAGTGCATCATTTTTGAAATGCTCCCCATTTCCCCCACTACTATTTTTTCCAAATGTTATATTTTTTTCGTATTTGTCTAGTATAGCTTAATATAGGTTCTAAGATTCAATTACATAGCTTAATAAATAGCCGAGATATTAATTTTTAAGTGTTTTTCTTTGCAGCCCCCCTGACACTCCCCCTTACAATAATTAGCTTTTATCTAAACTGATTCTAGTGGACCTATATGCCAGCTTAATGGTCTCAAAATATAAATTTTTTATGGTAAGTATTTTCGAAGATATAATCATTTGAAAAAAAAATTCGGCCGAGAATTGGTTCTTAGCCCCCCCTTTTCGCACCCCAATGGATAAAAAAATTAAATTATTTTTAAAAGTTGTCCCACAAACCCTTCTATATGTGTGTTGAATTTTAGCTTCCTAGCTGTTACCATGGTTGAGATATTTGAATTCATATTTTTCGGTTTAAGCGCTCCCCCGCCTCCCCCTGAACCCGTACACCCCCCAAAATGAGTATCCGCCTGAGATCCGCAACTATCTACAATCCCCCCAAAAATGAACTTTCTATCTTGAAGGGTTTGGGAGTTAATGTGCGCTGAGCGTACACGTCGGCGTACGGCGTACAGACAGACGGATTTTTTTTTTTGCATTTTTAGGCTAATTTAGTCATGAAACGCGAAAAAACAAAATTTCAGGGTAGCAAATTTTTTTTTTTTCCCAAGTCGATCACAATACTTTATTATTAAAATAATAAAGTAAAATTACAAAAAATTATTTTAATACAAAACAAAGCAGATAAAAAAATGGAAGTGAAAAGATATGTTACTTATCACCATACAAACAATAAGTGAATATTAAAAGACAGAAAAACAAGAATGGAAGATTGTATTACGATACGTGGTCTATTTTAAGCACTTGTGATATTTCCGAACGTCATCTGAACACTTCCAATCCTATTTTGCAAGATTGTAACAACCTGAACAGAGTAGGACCTTTCGCTGACGGTGCGTTTATATCGTGGCAAAATGATATTAGGATTCCTAGTCGAATTCAGAAAACAAATCTGAGAATAGTAGTAGGAGTTTACATTATTGCAGAAGTGCATTGTGCAGTTTAACCAAAAGCTTGGATTCTTACCTTAATCTTTACAAGGAATGATCACGCCGTTTAGAATTATAAACAGAAAGCTTGAACAATCTATTGGGTGTTTGAAAATAGCTAAACCTGTACATTTAGTAGGGGTCAGAGCTAATTTGTTTGTGACGACCAAAATTTGTTATTCTAGTTAGGTCTTCATTAATGAAATCAGTGCAAGAAGAAAGTATAATTGCATATAATCAGCATATGGATGGACATGAACATTTTTGCTGAGTTCCGGAAGATCCCTGCGGAACACCACATGTAGGGAGAACTTACGATGATGAATCGTTTATTAGAACCTGCTGAGTTCGTCCTGTTAGAAAGCTACGCTATGGCATTAGAGAAGAAATTGAAGGTTGACGCAAGCTTGTCCAATAGCAGCGAGTGATTAATACTGTCAAGTACTTTTGATAGCAACACCAGCACAGACGTGGCTGAAGTCAAGAGAATTTTTAATATCAGCCGAAACCTTTGGGGTATAGCCTAGTAGGTAATGTGTTGGTCTTGTATTGCGAAGGTCATGAGTTCAAACCCCGGTCGGCGGAATATATAATTCCGGCACATTGCCTGCTTGGATATACCTTGGTCACCTCAATCTAAGAAAATGAAAAATTCGTAGAAAGAGGGTTGTGCGAAGGGCTAACAACCCTTCCACAATAAGTAATGAAAAATGTTAAGGAACCTGAATATCAAGAGGCCAAGGTCCGATTTGGGCTGTAGCGCCATTGTAGAATAAGTAGAAACCTTTGGTATTGCTGATTCACACGAGTGACCAACTCAGCAATGAGATTGTAACTTAGTTATTAGTTGATTGGACTGGCACCATTGCCACAGGACTTGGCCTCCTGACCTTCAGGTTCCTTAATATTTATTTGTTATTGTGCTCAACCCTCTATCTGCCAATTTTCATTTTCGCAGTTTCAGGTAGCGTGTGCTGAAATTATACGTGGACCGAGTTTTGAACTCTCTACTTTCGCAGTGGTGACCAACACACTACCCACTAGGATACACCCTAACTATGTAACAGTTGGTTAGGCTTATTTTTTTTCCCAATACTTTACCTAAAAAGTCAAGCAGACTAATGGGTTGAAAGTATTTCAGCACTTGAGTTCATAATGTTTAGTAACACAAATATAATAATAACTTGATAAAGAGCGGTGATAATCCATCCAATGAAATGATTCTTCGACGCTGGTCATTAGATGTACAGACATCGCTAGATTCGTTGCTGTTTGATTGACTGTAGAGGTTGTAAAAAAAATGCATTCAGAGCATTCCCGTCCAAATTACTTATAGAGACATCTTTAAAAATAGTTCCTTTTAACCTGTCCTATTAACAATGTCATCCAGTTTCTCTTTAATCGAGCATGACTTTCTGCTGTTTTTACACGCTTGTATTGTCGATATAAATAATCACGCTCATTTATTATTAATTTATCTATGTCAGAGCGGTACGGCAGCGACCTGGTTTTATTTAATTGGTTCGAATTAGAGCATGTTTATCGTGTAGACTATGGATTAGGGAATAGAAAACATCCAATTTGTAATCCACTAGGTGTTGATCGCATGCTCCAGGAGATCGCCAAGCTGTCGAGAAGTAGAGAGTGTTAACATGTTTCCAGTCGTCATTCGATACTAGGATCAGAGCAATACTAACAATGAAGTCATAATATAAAAAACTGTAGTTGTGGTCAAAGGAGCTGTTTGGGGTTAATTGGTTGCAAAACAGCGAGGAATTAGAGCAAAAGATTTATTTAACAAGGACGGACTAGGTCAAACATAAAACGTCGACTACAATACTTTATTATTAAAATAATAAAGTAAAATTAGGATTCATCATGCTCTGACGTATACATAAGTATGTGCCTGTAGATCGTTCTCCAAATGAAATAATCCCGAACATGGCACGTTAAATTGACAGGGGAACCAACCATATATATTTGATGTCCTTGTCTTTATCTGAGTCTGCGGTAGCTTTTGTAAAGCGTCAATAAAACAAATACTTTTTAGAAAGAAAATAACTAAAATCTAGCAATATTCAGTTAATAAATACGCGTTCAACTTACGAGTACCTATGGCCGTATTTTTGCATATGCAATACACAACCCAGACGTATACATATACAATAGAAGATTAAAACCTCTCAAGCTATGCTTCTACGATACCATCGGTAGCTAAAGGTAATGCGTGTCTTTGGTGACTTCTTGGATGGATGATTGCTTTCCTCCTAACCACTCTTTGACTAACAAGTGTTCAGGTGAGCCTGTAAACCAAATGAGTTAAGAGCCACATCGTTGTAGGTATCGATATTTTTTTACGGCCTTGGTTCAAACTTCTTTTATCGAGATTTAACTGTTTCAAGGTGTTATGCGTTCAAAGCGTTATAACGAGCCTATCGAGATAGTCGTAGTACGATGTAGCTGGGCACTTGCGTGAGGCAATCTATGCTTCATTTTGTCTCTTCTCTTATGCAGCACACACACATTATAAGTACAAGGCATTTTGAAATGTCAATGAATTTCTAAAGATTTCATAGTAATTTTTTATGGAATACGCTGCCGTTTATGGTTTTTGATAAAAGCTGAAGAAAAAATCAACGAAAAACACTTAAAAGGAATGCGTAATGCATGACAGTTATTTAATGATAATTTATATAGTTTTTACTAAATTTAATAATTTGTGAGCTTAATTATCGCTTTTATTGAACGAACTTGATGGCAGGGTTCAAAGTTGACATTCCTTCCAGAAGTTCAGAGTCGCATCGTCGTTAAATTGCGTAATCAAACCTTTTTAGTTTACTAAAGAATCAATGCTGCTTTTTTCGTTACTACGAAGTTAGCATGGTAATCGTTGTCTCCTCAAAGCTGGCATTCGTATGGGAAGCAGAGAACGTATTGCGTCAATTGCGAAATACAGTCAATCAATTAGAAACGATGGTTTACACCTTCAGACTACACGTAAATTTTGATTGAGGCAATATGTTTCTCTTTGACATGTTGAGCCACAAGTGGCGGGTAGTTTAGGATATTCAGCCTATATGCCAGCCGGTGGCTCATAAAAAAGAGAAAACATTTACAACCTCAGCTAAAGAAAAAGTTCATCGGGCTCGATCCAAGATTTACCGCACATTTTATCTAAACATTGATAAGCGTACCACTGAGAAGTTCGAGGAAGAACGCCAAGAAAAGGGGAAGAGTTCGTTCAAGCAGGCTTAGCTTTTAGAATGTAACATGGTATCACTATCGATATCGCTCTCTGGAATATCGAAACCCCTAAGTATGTATCCATTATCGTTGCTCGCGGACATCGAGATTTCATCAACAACAAGTTCACTGATACATCACAAGCTGATTGCCCCGTATTGGGTGTTGCCGCCGGTACCGGTGGACTCGAAGCTGATATGTACAAGAACGGTCCAATGAATACGCTCTGCTCACCGTCACTTAGGACATTTAGCGATTAATTGTGAACCACCACTGTTGGTCTATCTGACGAAACGTTATAGCTTTTGCTTGCACAAATACCGCGAAGACATTGCAAAAGCTTTTGACAGAGTTTGGCATGAATGTCTCCTTGTTAAGCTAACGGCCATTGGCCTCGATACTACCCTCATTCGATGGATTGAGAGTTTCCTCTCCGAACGCACTACACAGTACCTTGCCAAATTATTGGACCCATTGTCAACAAATCATTCGTTTTACTTTGGATAAGATATCTTACAACTTTTTTTTTTTTAAGGCACCGAGTTTAATTTAGGGGGTCACCCTTTAATGCATTGCACAATTAATTCGGTAAAGGAAGTGGATAAAATTTGGGTGTACTAAGGAAATTAGGGTGGAGAGAGACGGAAGTGACGGTGAAGATTATTCTTGAAGGACTGGAGGTTATACCTACTTGGAAAAACGTTAGTCGGCAATGCATTCCAAAGTCTGGACGTTCGGGAGATGAATGACTGTCTATATTTCACTGTACGAGTAGGAATAGGGTTGACGGTATACTCGTGTGCGCGTTTAGCTTGACGAGTATTTCGGGCAAAGGTGTAAAGTGAAGGAATGAGTGATCTAAGTTCCGCACTACATTTACCATGAAAGTAGCGATAATAAATGCTGAGTACTCCGACGTTTCTGCGATGCTCGAGGGAGTCGATAGAAACCGTAATAGTTTCATCTCCAATAAGTCGGAACGCATGTTTTTGGACTCGATCGAGCAGGGCAAGGTGAGGGCTCCAGCCCATAAATACGAATTGTACTCAAAACGAGGTCGAATATAAGCCTTGTAGATGGTAGCTAAGTCGCGAACTAATTTGTTGGATTAAATTACAAACAGCAGGCCCAGCTTCCATTAGATTAAAAACCTCTAATTCGTGGTTAGCATCACTAATTAGTCATGACATGACTTTAAACGTCATTAGCGACGCATCTTCCCTTTTAAACTACGAGTACGATTGCATGAACCAACCACAGGTTTGGAAACGGAGGTTTCACGTTAAGTTTGCTGAACGAAACAAATGGGTTCGCCATCTCTTTACGGATTGATTCAAAACTAACAAAAAGACGGGTGCAAGGATCTATTCCCACAAATTCGATATCCATACTTTTTTCCATTTCCTGACCTTTTTTCAAGCGGAAGTATTAGCCATTAACGAGTTCTCAAATATTCGTATAGATATGTCGACCAGCCACGGAAATTGTTACATTTTCTCGGACAGCAGGGCTGTACTTAAGGCCCTTCAATCCTACAGGACCACGTCCAAGCTAGTGTACATTTGCAGAAGCAATCTGAATAGCCAAACCGAAGTATTTTTATACTCTAGATGAAATCTGAAAGTATTTTAAGTTTACGCTAAGAGATAAGGGCCGGAGGAAAAATGGATTGGACAGAAGTTTGTTTCATCGCTCAAAAGCTTCAAAACCGGATGTCCGCTCGTCCGTCCGTCTATTCGGTTTCGAACTTGAGAACAAGTTGACCTACAAAATTAAAAATTTTTTTAGACGTTTGATGAAGGAGTAAGGCGACGTTCGTGAACGGATCAAATCGCTCCACCCCTCCGAATACCTCCTATACAAAATTACTCATTTTAAAAAATTTACAATATTTCTTGCAAACCTTAAAACCTAATTATTTGCAATTGAGAATATATTATTTTTATCATAAAAAGCATTAATAGTACACAAATTATTTGCATCCCCCACTCCTTCCACCACCTCCCACACCAATTGCACTTTTCTATGAAAAATTCCAAAACAATTTTCACAGTACACATAACATTCATCGAGCTGAAATTTTGTACCTATACTAAATACTATTATCATTAAGACCAGGAAAAATTAACTGATTAGCTTTCCATCTACCCCCTCTAATACAATGTGACATTATTCCAGAACTTTAAGACAAATCGATTTTCTTGAAAAGTAGGAATGTTACTGGTCTGAAATTTGCGAGATGTGAATTCCATAATGATCATAGTTATTTCTGAAAAAATCACTAAAAACCCTCCAATTCTTCTGCAACCTCCCATACAAACTGCACAATTTCAGTAAATCTAATACACTTGTTTTCTCAGGTCCTATACAATTTTTGAAGCATAAGTTTTCCACAAAATATTTTTTTAGCTACTCTAGCATGATGGGAAAAAATTAGTATATTGATTTTACCCCTTCTACCACTCTCCATACGAAATTTCTTCTTAAGATCACAAAAATGTCTATTTCATCTAGAGTATCGTATGATTGAGCTTTACGCGCATTCGTAGACCTATTATGTTTAATTTAGATATCGGGACAGAGTGCCCTGTTAGAGAACGACATATGTATGCTTGCCAGGCATTGCCATCTTGATATTCAGGCGTGATGCAAAACTCTTTAAGACAAATGAGGAAAAATAAAGGCGAATTTTTCGAACCTACGATGCAGATGATCCCATTTCTTCTTTTTTTAGATATGTCTGAATTTAAGGATGTAGACTTGTCTATAGGACTCTATACCACACTCTGAAATTATTCCTAACTGTCAAAAAACAATTGCATATTACAACTCTATTGACTACCAAATGTGAAACAATTTTCTGCCAAAATTTGTATATCAATATATCAATAGCCAATAGTGAGTAATATTGTCATCATGTGACTGAAAAATAATGAATTAAAGCCTTCAACAAAACATTCAAAGTACCTGTTTAGGCCGCCATACTTTTATGAAAAAAAAATAAGAATTTGGAAGATAAACGAATTTTAAACTCACGATTTACGCATAACATCAGCTCTTACCTGTAAAGAAAAAAACAATAATAATGTTACTAACTTAAAATACAAGAAATATATCATATTAATAGATTTTTAAAAATACACAAAAAAACACGATTTCGTTATAATTGTACGTTGATTTCAATGAAATTCAATGCATCAGAGACATACATAAGTAAACTTTGTCCGAAATGAAAATAACGTATGACCTCTTAATGATATTTCACAACTCATAAACCTGCCCGAGTTCAAGTACCTTTTCGCAACAGATATATCTACATATATTTTTGAAAGATCGAATAAAACATCTACTCTCACCTTTATCTTGAACGAATAACGAACAATAATTTCCCACACTCAATAAAAAAAAGTCTAAACTCAAAATAGAACCAATACTTTTAGAAATAAAATAAAATAAAAATCTTGTGTAGATTTTATTTTAATTGTTATACAAACAATTCGAAACTCAAATAAATTCACTTTTGCTGATTTTCCATACTAGGCATATGCTCTTTTTTATGGTTAAGTAACAGTTGGACCATCAATTTTAAGAGGTTTAAGTGAAAGGCAGTGTTAAAATTTGATGGATACTTCTCGTTACTATTGATATTATTTTGGTGGAGTAGTAGTACAGGGTGCGCCATCTAAATGTGGTCGATGGAATTATTGAATAACTTGAACAATTCTCAATCGATTTTGGAAAACTATTTATTTTTATAAAATTTGAAGCTTTACAATTTTTTCCATTCAGATTCCAAAAACAACGTCGATCAAATGACCACCTTTATTGCGGATACAAAATTCAGCTCTTTTTCTGGCATTTTCCATGACATTTACCAGCATCTCGGGTGATATCGCAGTGATTTCGGCTCGAATATTGTCCTTAAGCTCGTCTAAAGTCTTCGGTTTGTTGGCATACACTTTGCCTTTTAAAAATCCCCACAAAAAAAAGTCGGGTGCCGTTAAATCGGGCGATCTCGGTGGCCAGTCAATATCCCCCCCTTTCGATACCACACGTCCTGGGAACTTTTGACGCAAGAAGTTCATCGTTGATTTCGCGGTGTGACATGTCGCGCCGTCTTGTTGAAACCAAAAGCCTTTAAGACCTTTTTCACGCATTTCTGGTAAAACAGAGTGTGCCAATATCCATCGATACCGATCCCCATTGACAGTTTCCCCAACTCTGAAGAAGAACGGACCAATGGTGGTTTTTGAGCAGACACCGGCCCAAACAGTCACTTTCTGATCATGCAGTGGAGTTTGATGTATAGTATGAGGATTTTCTTTTCCCCAAATGCGATAGTTTTGTTTATTTACAGTGCCAGATAGCGTGAAATGGGCCTCATCAGTCATTAAAATTCGCTCCCAAAAATTGGGCATTTAATGAACATTGCATTTGATGAACATTGTCACTATTTCCGCGCGTTCTTTGGGCGTGAATCGATTCATGGTTAAAATTGTAATGCAATAACCTTTCTGAAATGTGTTCGACGGCGTCAATCGGTTTAAATCTGTCAAAGTTATTCAATATTTCCATCGACCACATTTAGATGGCGCACCCTGTATTTTAAAAGGCGGCGGCATGGCTTTAAATATTTCGAGTAGAATCTTCTTCTAGAAAATAACTTATGTATGTAGATACGAGAGTATAAACAATATTTTTATTTATTTTTTTAATTCTATCTTTAAGCCTTTCTTGTACAACAATGAAATACATTTTAAAAAGATACGTTTCGTCTTTATTTGTTGTTCATTTATTTTTATTCGAATCCAATAACACATCAAGCAGTAGAAAAAAAGTTAAGAAAAGGTATTGTACGAAATATTCATGAAATATTTGGTTCGGTGTCTCACTATGAACGCAAAAATCTTTTCAATTATCGATATATTTTTTGCTTTGTAGTAAAGCAAACCGTTAATCAGATTAAAATAGATATTGAACCAAGGTGAAGATACTCGCAAAGGCTTCTCTCGAGATATAGCGATTTAGACAGTTCCAATATTCGTATTCGCGCGAAAATAACTTTTTATTTTGAATTATGCAAATATATTTTTAATTATCTTGCTTTGTTTTTAGTCGTAGAATCTTTCGAAATTTAAAATTTAATGCACAATAAAAAGCCAAGAATTAATGTTATAGTCTTAAGATTATGGATTTAAAGCAAAAAAGATTGACAAAAAAGTCAGTTAAATTAATATTAGTAACGCCAATTCATAAATATTATATTTCCCTTTTTTACTTAATTGATACATCCAACAGAAGATTGAATTTAAGACACAATTTAAAATTAGTTAGAGCTAATGATGCAATCTGCATAATATTGGATTAGCGAAAAAGGTGTGGATTGGAGTGTGGAGATAAAAACGATTAATAATAATCACTATAATCGGAAAAACCTACAATAGCATAGAAATATTAGTTCTGCAAATTAGAAAGCGAACTTTTTTTTTATATTTATAATAGTACCCACAAAGCTTAGATAAATAATTATAAATACACCGTGATTAAAATTAATTTAAATTCACTCATTTCATTATATAAATCAGTACGCACATAACGGTTTGAAATTTCGAAAAGTGCACCATTTTGAAATGCTTCCCATTTCCCCCATTACTTTTATCTGCAAATTTTATATTTTTCTTATATTGCGCTAGTACAGTTTAATACATATATGTACCAAGTTTCAATTACATAGCTTAAGAGATAGTCGAGATATTAATTTTTAAGTTTTCCTCTTTGTACCCACTGACCCTCCCCCTTACAAGTATTGGCCTGCCTCTAAGTTCATTATGATCTATGATCTGTGAGCCACCTTATTGGTTGTAAAATATTAACATATTACTAGCAACCAACAGTCTCTACATGACTGAATAAGTCTATGCAATAACATATTGTTATAGATCTGGCAACCACGCAATTTTGATGTTCCCAGAAAAAGCCAGAAAAGTCCCCCAACATGTAAAAAGCCATAAACAAAGTTCCAGCAACTTCTAGTATACTCCAAAATGTAGGCAATCTAGAATAGTCTAGACACACACACACCCAACGACACCTGTCTGGGAGATTTGGTATAAATATCCGCAACTTTCAGACAGCAGCAGTCATTCAGCGACACCTATCGGTGGAAGAACGCGAACCGGTACAAGAAAGCGAAATATCGGCAGTATTGCCATATAGAGTGAATTAAGTTAAAGTGTAAATTTAGTAAAAAGTGCGAATAAATAAATTATCCTTTATTTTTAATCGAATTGTGTTTTTCTTGAAATCCCGGCGAACCCCTAGCTCGCAACAATATTATGCATCAGTCACCAATGATCTGTGAATACTGATCTGATCCTCTCTTTTACAAACAGCAGGTCAAGTGTCCGCATTGTTGGCAGTTACTTTCGTGTTTCAAAGATTTTTATTAAACAATCCCATTAAAAAATTTAAACTGTTTAGAGCTAAACGGAATCTAAATCTGTCCTATCCGAGGCTGCAAGTATTGTTTTAATCGCCTTTTCGTACATTGAGAAGCGATTTCGTAGAGAGCTTTGGTCGAAATGTAATATGAATTATTAGTAACATTTTCAGACATTTGTTTTTGGTAAGGAACAAAAATTAAAAAATAAAAAAGTTTAAAATTAGGAGACAAAAATGACGCCGGACATTGTTTTTGAAGCACTGCAGGTTGCACTCGTTGGGAAACAATTTGGCTGGTAATGCTTATCAAAGCCTATCTGAGTAACCCGGGGAAAAGTATCAATTAATTAATTTCCTGTTAAGAAGAAGTATAGGGGCATAGAGAACAGAAACAGTTCTATTACACAAGGCGCGATCTTGATCATCGGCTTTTAGTTGTCGCTAGGGCTTTTTTATTTCTCAGACCAGCTCAGTTCCATGTGCTACATGGTTGACCGACCCAACGTCTTCCATGAGGATTATAATCCACAGCTTGTTTGGTGATGATTAGCTCTGGTTTCCTCAAAGTGTGACCAATCCACTGCCACTTCCGCCTTTGAATCTCAACACCTCTGAATCTCTCCGCGGACTGCTTCAGTATTATCCATAGGTTATTTGAATGGTCTGTACAAGATGACCCTTTACGTAATGCAGCCTGATAAATTTCGAGAGTACTCTCTACAATTTCACTAATCCTATTGAGAATTAACTTAGTCGTGATTTCCGATACGGCAGGGCAGTAAGCAGATATTGTTGCGAGCTAGGGGATTCGACAGATTTCAAAGAAAACGCAATTCGTTTAAAATAATAGATAATTTTATTTAATTTTCACGTTAACTTAATTCGCACTATATTCGCCTATTTGGCAATGCCGTCGATCTTATTCTTTCGCTTTCTTGTACCGGTTCGCGTTCTTCCACCGATAGGTGTCGCCGAATGACTAACTAACTGTCTGAAAGTTGGCGGGTATTTATACTAAATCTCCCAGACAGGTGTCGTTGTGTGTGTGTGTGTCTCGGCTATTCTAGATTGCCTACATTATGGAGTTTACTGGAAGTTGCTGGAAACTTGTTTATAGCGTTTTACATGTTGATGGACTTTTCTCGATGTTTCTTGCAACATCCAAATTGCGTGATTGCAAGATCTATAACAATATATACTACGCCAATTACCACAATATCGAAAGTTATCCTTCTTCGTGATTTTTACAATGACGGGTTCTTTCCTTTCGTATCTTCCTTCATTTCACGCCTCAGTAAAGAGTGGGAGAAGCGTATTGGCTGTTATTTCCGGGTCCGCTTCGAAGAGTTCTGGTGGTAGTCCGTCTATACCTGAGGCTTTTTTTCCCGCCATTGACCGAATGAAGGAAACTATTTTCTATCGTCCTCAACCGAGGATTCTTGCGGTTGGATGTTTCACAATTGCTCTGTTTCTAGAATATTGTTATAGATCTTGCAATCACGCAATTTGGATGTTGCCAGAAACACCGAGAGAATTCCAGCAACATGTCAAAACACTATCAACATGTTTCCAGACACTTCTACCGAGCTCCACAATGTAGGCAATCATTCTAGACACACACACACAACGACACCTGTCTGGGAGACTTAGTATAAATACCCGCCAACTTTCAGACAACGAGTTAGTCATTTTGGTGACACCTATCGGTGGAAGAACGCGAATCGGTACAAGTGATAGATTGACAGTGTTCCTGAGTTATACGAATTAAGTTTTAGAGCGAATTTAGTGAAGTGATCGGGAAATTGTGTATAAAGTGCGATTAAATAAAATTATTCATTATTTTTAAACGAATTGTGTTTTCCTTTGGAATCTGGCGAACCCCTAGCTCGCAACAATTGGTGTCAGAAGAGTGGGATTCCAAGGATAAATTCGGGTTAAAAATCGCGAGTGAAATTAAAAATTCTCGGAACGGATAATTTTGTGAGAGCGGAAAAGTGAAACTAAAATTCTCGAACGGACAGTGAGAATTTGGTGAAACCGAATATTCTCGAGTGCTGTAGTGAACAGTGACTTTAATTAGCGAAGTAAAATCGCGGAACTAAAATTCTCGAACGGACAGTGAGAATTTGGTGAAATCGAATAATCTCGAGTGATTTAGTGAGCAGTGACGTAAATTTAAGTGAATTCGAATCGCGGAAAAACTGGAAATAATCGGTAGTGAAAATGCCGCGTTATTTAAAAGACTTAAAAGTAACGGAGCTGAAGGAAGAGCTCAGTAGACGCGAGTTACCTACAACAGGGAGCAAGTCTGAACTTGTCAGCCGTATGATCGAGACACTTGAGGCTGAGGGTGAGAATGCAGATAGTTTTGAGTTCCAAATTGAAGAAACTCGTAAAGAGGAGTGTTCTGGTACATCGGATGCTCTAACACAATTAATGCAACAGATGATGCACAAATTAGAGCAACAATCAGTGGACATTAAACAACAATCAGCAGACATTAATCAGAAATTAGAGCAACAATCAGCTGTGACAACGGACATGAATCGGAAATTAGAACAACAATCAGCGGACATGCATCAGAAATTTGAACAACAATCGGTGGACATTAAACAACAATCGGTGGACATTAAACAACAATCTGCCGACATTAAACAACAATCAGCGGACATTAATCAGAAACTAGAGAAATTAGACCAGACTTCAAAGGACCTTAACCAAAAATTGGAGCTGCAAAATGATAAAATAGACACCATGGGTAAGGCCATAGAAGAAAACGTTGAAAAGAAACTTCGAATCTTCGAAGAACAAATTACGGAAAAGACATCCGGAATTGCAGAAGAAGTCGAACGCCTAAAAAGAGACTTCGATAATGTGAAGGCGACTGGCGTCATCAAGACAGAACATGTTGCGCACAAGGGTCTCAAGGCTCCAATCTTCGATGGACAAACACCGTGGGCTATTTATAAGACCCAATTTGAGGCCGCCGCAAGAAACAACCATTGGAATGATCTAGAACGGGGAACAGCTCTTATATTGGCGCTAAGAGGTCCACCAGCAGAGGTTCTTCAAACGATTCCGCAGGAGCAACAACAAGACTTTTCAACCTTAGTCCAGACATTGGATCTCCATTATGGCAGTGACCACATGCGAGAGATCTACAAAACGCAACTGTACAACCGAACTCAAAAGAATGGTGAAACACTTCAAGAGCTGGCACGCGATATTGAACGACTCACACTATTATCGCTGCCTAATGCGCAAACAGAGCAACGAAACGATACAGCTGTTTTCGCATTTAACAATGCTGTACAGGACAGAGAGCTGCAACAGGCGTTAAAACTGGCAGGTAAGAAAACGATTGGCGAAGCCTTAGTATATGGGCTGACGTTCGAAGCTGCCAAGCAAAGCTCGCGGAGTAACTATCGAGTTCGAGAAATAGTAGAAGAATGTGTGTGCCAGAAAGCCGAGTACACCAAGCGGAGCGAAGGATCTGGTGCTCCCCGATGCTGGAATTGTGGACAGGCAGGACACTTAAGACGCGACTGCCGCAAACCCAGAAAAGCGATCAACTACTGTTCCGGCTGCGCTGCTAAACAAAGAGGAGGAAGGGGCGAACCGTCACGAGAGCACGCTTCGCCTAATGACAGTCCGGGAAACGAGTAAAGGCCAACTTCATGGGGCAGAAGTTGGCTGGTAGAATCGACGCCCCCGGAACCATCATCGCAGTTTCTCGACTACATCGTTGTGAAAACGACTTATGTATGAGTGGTCGAGTCGGCAAATTAAACTGCATCATAACAGTCGACACAGGCGCAACACGGTCAGTGCTAAGATCTGACCTCGTAGATCGTACTTGGCTTCACAACACCAAGAAGTACGCACTTCGCACTGCTACAGGAGAAACTACAACGGTCCATGGAGAAATAGCTCGTGACATACAACTTGGGGATTTGACCTTCTCGCATGTATTCGTGGTAGCCGACATTACCGATGAGTGTATCCTTGGAATGGATTTTCTGAAACCACACGGTATCCAGCTGGACCTAGGACAACGAATAATGAAGTGGCGGAATATTGAAATCCCGATGGAAATAACATCCTCCAAAACAACAAAGCTGCGAGTTGTATTATGCGAAGATGCGGACATACCAAAGTCATCTGAGAATGTTATTTGGGCAGAGCTCGATGGTGATCCCGGGAACCACCGATTCTACCTCATAGAACCGGAAACGACACCTGCATTACGAAGTCTTATACTAGGAAAAACGCTCGTAAAAAGGAATGAGAAGATGATGGTACCAATAAGAGTCCTGAACGTTGCGGACAGCACTACCAGCGTAAAGAAAGGAGATGTAATTGGCAGCTGTGAACCAATATCGGCGGTGACGAGTATCGACAAGGCAGAGCCACATGACGTACCCTCTAAAAATAAGCCAAGAAGGAAGGACAATGTAACATCAACACTTCTTCAGTCAAGCAACCTTAGAGGAGAACAACACAAGCAAGCAGTAGATCTAATCGAAGGATTCAGCGACGTCTTTTCCACCGGTGATGACGACTATGGCAGAACAAACTTAGTGAAACATCGTATAGATACCGGAAGTGCTACACCGATACGTCAACCTCCAAGAAGAATACCATTAGCGAAACAAGGAGAAGTCAATTCAATGGTCAAAACTATGGAGCATCAGGGAATCATCGAAGAATCAAAGAGCCCGTGGATATCGCCAGTAGTGCTGGTAAAGAAGAAGGACGGCAGTACCCGTTTTTGTGTAGACTACAGGCGACTAAATGATGTTACGAAAAAGGATAGCTATCCACTACCTAGAATCGACGATATCATGGACACCCTGACCGATGCTAAATGGTTCTCAACGTTGGACCTGAAGAGTGGTTACTGGCAAGTGGAGATAGATGAAAAAGATAGAGAGAAGACAGCATTCTCTGTCGGCAGTGGACTGTGGCAGTTCATCGTAATGCCATTTGGCCTGTGCAATGCTCCAGCTACGTTCGAAAGACTGATGGAATTCGTTTTGCGTGGTCTGAGTTGGAAAACTTGTCTCGTTTACCTAGATGATGTGATCGTTATCGGAAAAACATTCAATGAACACCTAAAAAATCTGCAGGAAGTCTTCCAGCGACTGCGAGCGGCAAAATTAAAGCTGAGTCCGAAAAAGTGCACTTTGTTTAGTGCAGAAGTCAAGTACTTGGGTCACATCGTTTCAGCTGATGGCGTAAAGACAGATCCGGAGAAGATACTGGCGGTGAAAAATTGGCCTACTCCGAGTGATAAACACCAGTTGCGCAGCTTCCTAGGCTTAGCGACATATTACCGACGATTTGTAAAAAACTTTGCTAACACGGCGAAATGTCTGCATCAGTTAACAGAAAAAGGAAAGCCATTTACATGGAGTCAACAGTGCCAGGAAGCATTCGAGAGGATAAAAGACCAACTCTGCGACTCCCCAGTTCTTGCGTATCCAAAACCAGGTCATGGTTTCATCATAGACACTGACGCCAGCAATGTCGGTATCGGAGCAGTACTATCACAAGAGATCGATGGGCAGGAGAGAGTGCTATCTTACTACAGCCGAGTACTCTCAAAATCAGAAAGGAACTATTGCGTAACTCGCCGAGAGCTACTAGCGATAGTAGAAGCAACAAAACATTTTCACAAATATCTCTATGGTCAAAAGTTCCTTCTTCGAACGGATCACGCATCGCTTAAATGGCTACTTCAGTTTAAAAACCCCGAAGGCCAAGTAGCCAGATGGATCGAAAGGCTCGAATCCTACGATTTCGAGATTGTTCATCGAAGAGGAAGAATCCACGGAAATGCCGATGCGCTTTCACGTCGTCCTTGTCCACCGAACTGCAAGCATTGTCACCGTGTAGAAGGAAAAGAAGCCGGAGAAACCATTCAGAGGATAACGACCGAACCAAAGACTGGATGGAATCAGCAAGAACTGGAAGATGCCCAACGTAAAGATCCAGATATTTCACCGATCATGGCATGGAAGGACGAAATGAAACGGCCTGAGTGGAAAGACATCTCACAATTCAGTGAAACCTTAAAGTGTTATTGGGCACAATGGAACTCCCTTCACCTAGACGGCGGATTATTAAAACGGAAATGGGAGAACGCTGATGGAAAGTCGTATCACATGCAAACCATCGTCCCGCATTGTAAAGTCGAGGAGGTTTTGAAGGAATATCATGGAGGTACCTCCGGTGGGCATTTGGGAGTAAACAGAACCTTGGCAAAGATACGAGAAAGGTTCTATTGGATCCATCTCCGAGATGATGTCGAAAACTGGTGCCGTAAATGTACTACGTGTGCATCGAGTCAGGGCCCACACCGCAGATCAAAGGGAGAAATGCAACAATACAACGTGGGAGTCCCATTCGAGAGAATTGCTGTGGATATTGCTGGGCCATTTCCGGAATCAGAAAATGGTAATCGCTACATTCTAGTAGTCATTGATTATTTCAGCAAGTGGCCAGAAGCTTACGCAATTCCAAACCAAGAAGCAGTAACCGTCGCAGAACAAATTGTTACTAACTGGGTGAGCAGATTTGGAGCGCCACGTGAACTACACTCCGATCAAGGGCGCAATTTTGAATCTCAAATATTCAAACACGTGTGCCAAATGCTGGGAATAAACAAAACGAGGACAACTCCATTACACCCACAGTCCGATGGAATGGTGGAACGTTTCAACAGGACATTGAACTCAAACCTATCCAAACTCGTCAGCGAGAGGCAACAGGACTGGGACCAGCACATCCCTCTATTTTTAATGGCCTATAGAACATCGGTGCATTCAACAACAGGAGAAACTCCGTCCCGAGTCATCTTTGGAAGAAATATTCGAGTCCCTGCGGAGCTAATGTTTGGAGTGCCACCAGACCAACCAACCAATGCTAAAGATTATGTCTCGGATCTTCGATGTCGACTAAAGACAATTTATAACCTGGTCAGAGATAAAATTGATTTGGCGTCCGACCGCATGAAGACGAGGTATGATCAACGGGCGAACTCATCAGGATTCCAAGAGGGCGATTTGGTTTGGTTATACAATCCCAAACGACAGAAGGGCAGATCGCCGAAACTACAGCGAAACTGGGAAGGCCCTTACCAGATCATCAACCGGTTAAATGATGTCGTCTATCGGATTCAACTACATCATAAACCCCGCACTAAAATGAAAGTGGTACATCTCGACCGATTAACAAAGTACCATGGTGCCATTGAAGAAGTGAACGACTCTGTTCGGGACGAACAGGGACTAAGGAGAGGGTAATGTTATAGATCTTGCAATCACGCAATTTGGATGTTGCCAGAAACACCGAGAGAATTCCAGCAACATGTCAAAACACTATCAACATGTTTCCAGACACTTCTACCGAGCTCCACAATGTAGGCAATCATTCTAGACACACACACACAACGACACCTGTCTGGGAGACTTAGTATAAATACCCGCCAACTTTCAGACAACGAGTTAGTCATTTTGGTGACACCTATCGGTGGAAGAACGCGAATCGGTACAAGTGATAGATTGACAGTGTTCCTGAGTTATACGAATTAAGTTTTAGAGCGAATTTAGTGAAGTGATCGGGAAATTGTGTATAAAGTGCGATTAAATAAAATTATTCATTATTTTTAAACGAATTGTGTTTTCCTTTGGAATCTGGCGAACCCCTAGCTCGCAACAATATCTTCCCCTGAAAAGATGTTTAAATTATCAGAGAAATAGTCCTTTTATCGTTCACTGATGTTCACTCATATTAAGAATAGTTTTGCACACATCTCCCACCAGGTGGTTGGCGGTAAAATTCCTTTTCGCGTTCATAATTTTAAATAGAAGACTCAAATCCACAAGATAAGCCGCAGATTCTACCTTATTAGCCACATCTTAAATGGCCCTTATCTTGCCGCGTCTAACAGCCTTCTTAAGCTGTATATGAGCATAGCGGTAGTTTCGTCTCAAGTTAGGAGTTATTTGGTTAACATAGGGTTAAGAAATGATTGCCAATTTGCCTTTTTTTTCGATCGTCTTGTCCTATGTGTCTTGCGACATCCAGTATTCTCACCGCTTTGCGCATATCCCACAGGTTCTTCAGCAGGTCCATTTGTCATTTTTATGGCAAACAGGACCGGCTGTACGTGTTCTACTGCTCCCAACCCACAGGGCGAATGAATACTTGCAGGATGTTATTTCATTAGTTTTCATTACTAAACGACAAAAGGATGGGCGGTGAAAAGCCAGTATTGTGCTCAGGTATGTTTCAATTTGAATTTTCGATAATTTTATTATTTCTAGAGTTGCTTGGGCACTGTACAATTTAAAATTAAAAAAAAATATAATAATAAATAAATAAAAAATAAAAAAATACATCAAATTGGATTTACCTCCGATGAAATGCCTACTTTTTTTTACTAATGAGATATTTATACTCTAGATGAAATCTGAGAGTATATTGCGTTTGCCTTACCGTTTGTAACGCTAAGAAATAATGCTCGCACAGAGTCGCCAAGGGTACAGAAATATTGGTCGAAAACCTCGATTCTGAGTGACCGTCTGTCTGCCTCATATCATACGTCATTTTTAGCAAAAAAAGTAATTTTAAGTTCGTGAACGGGACACATCCCCCCACTCCTTCTACCCTCATACAAATTTCATGAAATTTAGAAATTTAAAGAAATTGATTTTTCTCCGAAACCATTTCAGCTATTGACTTGAAAATTGGGTCATAGTATAATGATGCAAATTTCATTAACCTCAAAAAATATTCATCTGATACCCTTACTTCTTCTGCCACCTCCCATATAAATGCATAGTTTTCAAAAATGCATTTACGCGGTTTGCATTCCAACTAACAGAGCTAAAAGAACAATTTTTCGTCATAATTAGTTTTATTATAATTGCAACCAATTTTGGGAAAACTATCAACTTCGCCTCACTCCTTCTACCCCGTCCCATACAAATTTCACGAAATTTCGGAATTTCAATTAAATTATTTTTCTTCAAAACCGTCACAGCTATCGCCTTTAAAATTTGAGAAAAGTATACTATTGTTAATGTGATTGACGTCAAAAAAATTTGTTTTGATTCGAATACTCCTTCTATCCCCTCTCATACAAACGCAGAATTTTGGTAAATGCATTTAATCGATTTTTATAGAAACTAGAAGAAGTAGGAACTTGAATTTCTGTCAAAATATGTCCCTTAATAATTGCAATAAATACTAAAAAATATATCGCCTTCACTTCACTCTTTCTACCACCTCTCATACAAATTTTTGTTTTGGAAATTCAAAAAAAGTATTTCTCCTTCGAGCATATAAGAACTATCGACTTTAAAATTGTAACAAAGCAATGTGATTCGGATGTTGATAAGCAGATTCAAAATCATCCAAAATCTCCCACTTTCTCTGCCACCTCCCATACAAATACCATAAATTCAAACAAAAATTGTTCAATTTTTTCGAAAATTATCAAAGCAACAAACTTTAAATTCATCATGCAACATTGTGTATACTACGTTCGGTGTTACAGACATAAATTACAAACCTCCCCCCTCTGCTTTTACCACCTCCCATACAAAAGTCGCTATTCACTATTCGAAAGAATTTGAGAAGACATATTTTTCAGTACAATTAACTCTTTCCTATTTCATCTAGAGTATCATATGATTGTGCTTTACGCCCCATCATAATTTTGTTAGGTTTTTGTTTAATCGAAAATTTTGTATTCCATGAACGTTACTGCGGATACAGGGTAGATAACATATGTTAGTGAGATATGTTCAATTTGTACTTTTAATAAAAATATAACCTAAAATATCTTTCATATTTACAATATGGGCGTAAGGCCCAATCATATGATATTCTGGATTAAATGGGAAAAAAAGTTTAGTTCAGCGATAATTTGTCATCTCAAATTCTTTCGAATAGTGAATTGTGACTTTTGTATGGGAGATGGTAGAAGCAAAAGGAAGAGGTTCGTTATTTTTGTATGTGCTACCGAACGTGGTATACAAAATATTTTGTGCTGAATTTAAAATTTGTAGTTTTCATTCAAGAAAAATCGGAGGTGGCAGAGAAAGAGGAGGGTTCATGATGATTTTGAAACTGCTTTGTTTCAATTTCAAACTCGATAGCTCTCATATCTTCGAAGGAGGAATGCTTTTCTTGAATTTAATACAGATATTTGTATGGGAGGGGGTAGATGGAGTGAAGCGAAGGTGATAATTTGTTTAGCATTTATTGCAATTATCAAGGGGCAAATTGTGGCGAAATTTTATTTTTGTACCTGTTCTAATCTTAATGGAAATCGATATAATGCATTTACTAAAATTATGCATTTGTAAGGGAGAGGTAAAAGGAGTATACGGATCAAACAACTTCTTTCGTCGCCAGTGACATTTCTATTAATATACTTTCCACAAGACTTTAAGTCGATAGATTTGACAGTTTCGAAAAAAATAACTTAAGGGGGTAAGGCCGCAAGACTCTTTTACATAGTGTCTTATGGGGAACAAATGATCCGTTTTCTTAGAAACCGCTTATCACAGCTCAATCAAATTTTGCACACCTTTTATATATGCCAAATTACGCATTTTTAGCTGTTTGTTTTTTATTCTGATGAAAACTTTTATCTACAGCTCATATAAAACTTTTTTGTTGGTTTGTGTGTTAGATAATCCAAATTCCTGGGATCTTCCCCACCCAATAGTCAACGGCACACCCCTCTTTTTCCAAAACTATGTAAAGGATCTAGGAGTAATGCTTGACTCGTCTATGAGTGGAAGCAAGACGACATGCTTGCTTCTGTCCTAAAAAAGGTTTACTGTAGTCTGCGAAGACTATGGGTATTTGCTAGTGTCCTACCCTTGCATATTAGGCTAATGCTCGTTAAGTCACTAATTATACCTTTCTTCACTTACGGTAGCCTAGTATTTCCTAGATATGACTCTAATTGTCAACAGAGACTAAACGTGGCTTTCAACGACTGTATCCGCTTTGTCTTTGGACTAAGCCGTTTTGATCATTTATCACAATATCATACGAGCATTTTAGGGTGCACTTTATCCTCTTTCTTGAAGCGCAGATCACTAATTTTTTTGCATAATATTTTGCAGACCGGAGAACCGCTTTATTTATGCGATTATTTAATACCTCCAAAAACCATTAGACACCGTAAATTCTTTGCTCCGTGTTTCTTTAAGATGGTTGGTGAGTATTCCTTTTTCGTCTAGACCATAAGAATCTGGAACATTCTTCCGCCTCATATTCAGCGTGTTGATGATTCGGGTACATTCAAGCGATTTGTGTATTCCTTAAGAGTTTTGATTCATTTTCCTTTCTTTTGTTGTAACTTATAGTTTCTTCAAAACATACTTTTGGCTTCTCCAGTATTGTATTTTCTTTTCTGTTTCTTTTTTCTACTTCATTATTTATATTTTATATACATATATTTTTTTTTAAGTTTCTCTTAGAGTTAGTTATAGTATTTATTTTTGATTTAATTTTAATATAATTTTTATTAGATTTGAGTATTTACCACATTTATTATACTTATAAAAGATGTATTATCTTGTTGTATACACTGAATAAATAAAATATCAAAAATCACTCGGAATCGAGGTTTTTGAGCGACAACAAATATTTCTGTACCCTTGGCGGATCTGTGAAAGCATAATTTCTTAGCGTTACAAACGGTAAGGCGAACACAAAATACTCTCAGATTTCATCAAGAGTATAAAAAGTCGAGCGTTTTTGATGAACAGTCGGTCTGTGTTGGAGCCGTCGACGAGTCAGTCGATATTTAGAAAACGGAAGAGTCAAGATTGGCAAGCGATAAGTTGTGAGCGCGAAAGTTTCAAGTCGAAAGTTTAATTAAATTAAATAAAGTTTTGCGGTTGAATTAGAATGAATTTAGTAAACTACAATTGCCGGACTGTCATCAAATAGCGCTGACACCAACGAGGAAAAACTTCATTTCCATACGTACCATAAGTGAACAGTAATAGCATACCTGGCGGTAATTGGTTTCCTTGTCCTATCATATACACAGCTAAGTCATCATTGCAGATATGGAAACATTTAGCTTAAGACAAAAATATAGCACCAAATGGTAAATAAAACCAATTTAATGTTGTTAAATTTTTACTAAGACTGAAATAATGCAGCCCAAAGCCTTATATATTATATACATAGCTTGAATTGGAAAAATACATCTTCCGCAAGAGAGACCGATATTTGCTGGTTTTTTATCTAGAGTAGGTTGGCTACCACAGTGAGTCCATTGGATAAATAGTGTCTGTGTTCATAAATAGGTTACTCAACAATTTTTGAAATTTGGGACTTTCATTTTCCAGCCGTTGGTAGCAATGAACTTTGAAATTTCTGTCAAAAAAAGGAAAAGTCGTGATTTATCTTGAACATTTTATTGCGTTTTCGGATGGGGCCCTTTGCGCAATGGGCGGCATGTCGTGGTGGCCACCAATACTCTATTTAAAAGGAGCTACAAGCACTTGGCGATAGCGGCAAATGCAAATACACAGCAAATTTTTTACTGCCGATGACAGTGATATGTACAGGGTATAATGGGTCAGCATGCAAAAATTAAATTTTGGTCCTTGCTTTTTCAACGTCCGAAAAATGAGTCGCGTTGATAGCCGTCCTGCTTAAATTCCGATCAATTCTTGGCCACCGCAAATTGGCTTCAAATACGCAATGGTCCACAGGTCCACCAAAAATCGATGATTTGTGGTAAAGAATTGCGTTATTGTAATAAGGAAAGATAAAATGAACACAGAGATCCACTCAACCAAATTATCACCGATAATCCGCAATATTTCACAGAAATTACCTGTTATAATTCACAAATGACAAATCGAATTAGTACTGTCAAATTGTTTCCAAGTGCAACAACTTACCAGTTCAAAACTTTAGTAATGAACTTCTACTTTGGACCGTTTTTTTTGTGGAGTACCTTAATTTGCTCTACTCTCGTTAGCAAAAAACAGCTGTTGTTATGACTCCGTTTTCTAATATCTACTACGGATAGAAGTTTTCTTTTCTGTGTAACAAGTTCTATTGTAGGACGATTTTTAGCATTCTACCTATAGCTATAATCGAGATGTTTGATGTATGTTCGTTGTAGTTTTTGGTTCTACACCTTTCCCGCCGCCTTATAATCCCTGCACTGCTCAAAATTACCCAGCTGACATCATTTTTGTGCATTTTTAGGCTAATTTAGCGATATCATGCAAGCTTTACAATGATAGTCGACAGCCGATTTAGAAACCTTTTCTTTACAATCCCTCTATTCTTATGGCATTAAGGAAAATCGTCAAGATATTCACAGAGCCATCGTGCTGAAATCAAATCTTAACAGACCTCAAACTTATCATAGTAATTCGTCGTCAAGTGAAACTATAATGCTCTATCTTTATTATCTATAAATCATAATTTGAACACTCAACTCACTAAAAATCGAATAAAAAGCAACAGTTTCATGGTACATCCGGTTGTAATCACCTTATTGCAATTAAGGAAATCGCTCGAGCAGCTTCGCTTTCAATGACTTTCAGAGCATAGAACAAGCGACAGATAATGTGGTCGACAGCTGTATTGTCAACGTTACACATTCGAGATGTCTTACATCGCTTTACCTCAAATTACACAAAATCGAATTACAACGGCTGATTGTCAATTGGGTCACCACTTAAACTAAAAACAGTGTGTTTTTGCCTTAGAGTCAATTCGAGCTGTAATGGAATATGGCTGCGCTCGCTGGCAGGCACTGGGTGGATCCGATTTCAGTTTCAAATTATTTCCAGTAAAAGTTGTGGGCTACCATCTGAATGGAGAACGGCGAGGCAACTTATATCCACAGATGGCTATAGTGAAAAAAAAATCGACACCAGCCAGACTCAATTACCGGATCGAATTAGATTCAATTACGACCTGCGATTGATCTCAAATTGTAGCGCGAAAGCGAACTGAATTTTTGTGTCTTCTGATCCGCGAGTTTTTTAGGCCCCAAGGATTGCGCCAGTTTTTCGAATGGCCACGAAAAGGCTTCTTTCGGTAATTCAAGAAAATTGGACAATTTTATCTGCGATCGTGATTCATGTTTGGCACAGATTATGCAAAGTCGATGAAAAAAAACCTTCAACTCAACGCAAAAACGAAATCATCATCGTTTTTCTTAACTTGAGGCTTCGCTATAATTATAACAATGAGCCGTAAAGTATGATACTTAGACCCACCCAAAAGAAGTTTCGAAATCTCAGCATCTCGAGAGTCGCGAACTTATTTTTTATTTATTTCTCATTCGTATTTTGTTTGGTTGGAACGTTTGTTAAAACGCCAATCGCTTATTACTTTTGCGTGATTTCCACAAAAGAGCGCACGATTTGTTGGGACTAAAATGCAGAAAAAGAAACAGCAATCGCGATCGCAAGCAAAGACAGAAATTAATGAAAAGCGAAAATATCAGTTCAAAAACATGGCAATGGAAGTAACGTATTTAGGACATAAATTTTACAGATTTGAAATTGCACATCTGTACAATGAACGAATTGTTTTAGTTTGAACGATACAGGGGTCAGAACGTGGTAGTGCGAAGGTGGTGTACCACATTCGTACGAAGATACAGCTAAACGCGATTTATTGCAAATGTGGAGGCGTTAGGAAAGTTACATTTTGCCTAAACCCTAGTCTTAATGTGAATACTATCGCGACCTATAATTTACATCTTTTCAAATAATTGCAAAAAAAAACCTAAACGAAATGGCAGAATAAATGAAAAATGAAAATTAACATGTAATCTTCAGAAACATAAAAAAACAGCAAAGAAATCTAATTTTCTTTAAAATTTGGCTAAATCGCTCTACCCCTTCCATACGAAAAATCAGTCATTTTCAAAAATTTACAATAATCAAATTTTCTTGGAACCCATAACAACTGATGATTTCAAATTAGGGATGTATCATTTTTATCATAAATGTCATCTACGGTATACAAATTATTCCCCACTCCTTCCGACACCTCCCATATATGCTGCTCTTTTTCATGAAATGCAATGAACCAATTTTTTCAGTACGTATAACAGCTATCGTGATCAAATTTTGTCCTTGATAATACTTAGTATCCCCCAAAAGCAATTTCAGTGGAGCTCTACACCACCTAAACGGTCCTGAAATATTAACATTTTGGGTACAGTAATTTGCAAGATATAATAATTTGAAAAAAAAACTACAAAAATTAATTTATTTTTTCTCAGAGATATGAGTCCTAATGTATGGCGTAGGGACAGAGTTTTTTTTACATTTTTAGGCTAATTCATACATTAAACGTGAAAAAAACAAAATTTCAGCGTAGCAAATAGCGATAAGTATTGGTAAGTATTTTAATACAATGGTGGCGCTAATTGGACACAAAATACTTTTATACGATATGAAGGTTATTGATATGACAGGAAAATAACCCCTTCCAATGTTACTGAAACTTCTCATCCATCTAGAGCAGTGGTTCTCAAAAGGTGGTCTTCGAGAGCCTCGGGAATGGTCTGGCAACACATACAATATAAAAAAGCTACCAAATAAATGAAGGATTTTGAAAGCGATGTTCACTGAACTACAAGCGCCCAATATATCCAATGGCCACAGGTTTAATTAAATTAAAATTTCTTAAAAGTTGAAAATAATTATCATTAGAATTTGATACAAAATAATTGTCATAACCTTACTTATTTACGATGGCGCAACAGCCCAAATCGGGCCTTGCCCTCTTGGGTCATAACCTATGTATGTTCAAATCTGGGAAATGAGCTTTCACCAACAATAAACTGGCTGTCCAGTGGTAGGTGTGTCAGTGAACACGTCAGTCACTCCAACCGGTCGCTACACCAATTGCTCAGTCTTTAGCAGAGAGTCTTAAAGAATAGTGTAACTAATTTCTGTACCTTTTGCTGTGTTTACTGATATTGCGCGATATTGGCTCCAAAGTGGAATTATGTTAGTAATTATATAAAGTTCGAACTTACATCAATTGATGTTAATAAGGAGATGAACTCCTAATGATTTATTTATGCTGGAGTCCTCAGCAACGAAGCTCTAATGCCCGCAAAACTAAAACGAAATTTAACGATACAGCAAAACTTCTCATTCGATCTTATTCTTAACTTAAACACCAAAATATGGGATGCGATAGAATCCACCACGCCGAAAAAAGTAATTAACAGGTTGTGGAATGCTGGAATTGACAATGAGAAAAAAGAAATTATTCAAGAAAGAAACACGCTTAGACGACAGTGGCAAAGAACCAGAGTCGCTTCCACTAAAAACCAGTTAACTATCTCACCAAGGTTATTCGCGAGAGATTAGCTATGCTACGTAATACCAAATGGAATGCAATATTGTCTTCCTTAGAAAAAGGTTCACAAAAGATTTGCAAACTAAATAAGCTTTTCAAACAACGTAGAGTGTCGCAAATCCCTTCCCTTCTTGACAACAACAAAAAACTAGTGTTTAGTGACGAACATCGCATATCAGCGAATATGGGAAACCCTATAGTTAATGGCGTCGTTCGGGAATCAATCCAAAACATCCCACTAAGTACTGAGCTACCCTTAAACGCTCTGTGCAAACCTAGGGAAATAATAAATATAATAAAGACTTAAAAATAACAAAGCACCTGGAAACGACAAACTACCCAACATTGTCCTCAAAAAGCTGTCTAGGAAGTCAATAATTCTATTGAATTTAATCTTTAATGCTTGCTTGAAATTAAACTACTTCCTTCAGCGTGGAAGAAAGCGGTTATTATACCCATTCTCAAACCGGGCAAAGACCCTACTTGCCCCAATAGCTACCGCCCAATAAGTTTACTTCCTACCATAAGTAAAGTTTTCGAAAAAGTAGTCCTGAGCCGTGTGCTCAGATTTCTAGAAGACTCAAAGGTTATCCCGAACTTCGAATTTGGTTTTAGGCGGCAGCACTCAACTAGTCACCAACTTTATAGAGTAACCACATATATTAAAGAAGGAATTCATGAAAAGAAATCGGTTAGATTGATAACCCTGGACATCGAAAAAGCCTTCGATTCTGTCTGGCACGAAGGGCTTATCCATAAATTAATAAATTTTTCCTGTGAAACTAATTCAGTTTTCTTGTTGAATCGAAGTTATTCGGTTAAAATCAAATCAAGCATGTCCAGTTTTCACGATATTCCTGCGGGCGTCCCACAAGGCTCAAGTCTAAGCCCTACTCTATATAATGTTTTTACTGCAGACGTGCCTACAAATTCAAACTGCGAACTAGCCATGTTTGCGGATGATACATGCCTCTACACAAGAGGCGACAACCCAAACACAATAATCTTAGTGCTCGAATCCTTTTTGGAACGGTTATATCAATTCTATCACAGATGGAAAATTAAAATAAATACAATCAAAACTAAAGCTATATACTTCACGAGAAAAAGGAAGCGAATTCATCTGCCAGATCGCGAAATAAATTTTATCGGGCAACTCATCTCATGGTCTTCTAATTTAATTTATCTTGGCCTTACGCTTGACATTAAGCTAACATTTGCTAGCCACATCGAAAACATATGCTTCAAGGTCTCAGGATGCATTCATGCGCTATACCCTCTTATAAACAGGAAATCCTTCCTTTCTGTGGAAAATAAAGTTTTAATTTTTAAACTCATAATTCAACCTATTGTTACAGATCTGGCAACCACGCAATTCGATCTCTCTCTCGAATCGTCGAGAATGACGTAGAACATTATCCCCTACTGTGTAAAACGTCATCTAGAACGTTCAAGCAAAACATGGAATAGTCTGGACACACACACATACCAACCCGAAGAATACACCACAAGGTTCGAGAATTGGGAAAAACCCAATATAAATACCGCAGCTTTCAGACCAGCAGTTAGTCATTTTTAAATGATCGAGACGCGAACCGGTGCAAGAAAAGCGATAGTAAACACGCGAAAGTGTTGTCGTAAAGCGCAAAGTGATCGGGAAATTATATAAAAGTGCGAATAAATAAATTGTCCATTGTTTTTAAACGAATTGTGTTTTACTTGAAATCGGCGAACCTCTAGCTCGCAACACAATCATTTCCTACGGTGCTCCTATCTGGAGTCAATGCGCTAGCGTTCTCAAAAAGAAACTACAGGTCTGTCAAAATAAATGCCTTAAAATAGCTACGAATAAACCCTTCTACTTCTCTACAAGAATGCTACACGCTGATGCTGGTGTTTTTACTATACAGAAACTGGCTGAATCCAGACTCTCCTCATTTTTGTTACGGTCCCAGTTGGTAGAAAACCCGCTAATTTCATCTTTCCTATAACCCATATGTTATCTATACTTTCCTTTTGTAAGTACTATTTTCAAATTATTTTCATGATTTTCATTTTATTTTATTTTAAGTTAGATTGTAAGTTAGTGTGTAAGTTAGGTAGGAGTTAACAAGCAAGGTTTTTATTACATAATTTTTCCTTGGACTGAATTAAAATAATAAACAATGAATTAATTTTCGTAAAAATCTAAATTGTAGCTACAGATGCAAAGATGTAAAATCTGATCACTGAAATTGTATAAAAATTGTACGAACTATTTTTAAAAATTGAAGTAAATCTAAATCTAAAAAAAAACTTCTCATTTGGGACACTCGGTAATCGGGTCATCCTCCCAATGGGACGCATCTTCGATCCAACCTCGAATTTCGTTCCAGGTAAACTTCGGCAATCGGTACATCTCGTAATCGGGACAATCCCAATTATCCTCTCACATGGGGCAAAAACCTCTTAATTGGGACAGTTCTGCTGAAAATTGAACTTTCAAAACTCGTAATTGGGACATACAACCTAAAGTTTTTCGCAGGTCATATGAGTGAGCTAATTATTTTATTATTATAATAATAAAGTATTGTGATCGACACAAGAAAAAAAAAAGTTTGCTACCCTGAAATTTTTTTTTTTCGCGTTTCATGACTAAATTAGCCTAAAAATGCAAAAAAAATAATCCGTCTGTCTGTACGCCGTCCGCCGTCGTGTACGCTCAGCGCACATTAACTCCCAAACCCTTCAAGATAGAAAGTTCATTTTTGGGGGGATTGTATATAGTTGCGGATCTCAGGCGGATACCCATTTTGGGGGGTATACGGGTTCAGGGGGAGGCGGGAGGAGCGCTTAAACCGAAAAATACGAATTCAAATATCTCAACCATGGTAACAGCTACGAAGCTAAAACTAAAGATACATATAGAGGGGTTTGTGGGACAACTTTTAAAAATAATTTAATTTTTTTATCCATTGGGGTGCGAAAAGGGGGGGCTAAGAACCAATTATCGGCCGAATTTTTTTTTCAAATGATTATATCTTCGAAATTACTTATCGTAACAAAATCATATTTAGAGACCGTCAAGTTGGCATATAGTTTCATTGGAACCAGCTCAGAAAGCGGCTAACTATTGTAAAGGGGAGGGTCAGGGGGGTGCAAAGAAAAACACCAATTGTTCGTAGTAGACGAAGCATTAAATGTTTGGCCAAATTCTTCAAAAGTCTGAACGTTAAGATAAAGCTTCAAATAAACTTTATTTCGATTTTATCGTAAATTAAAAAAAAAAACAAAAAAAAACTCTACTAAGCAAATATTTTTTTTAACACATCACACATATTTATGTAAATTGAAAAAGATTGTCTAAAATGAGATGAACCGATTAAAATTGAATAATATAAAAATGTGCTTCAATACACAATTTGCATATTTTAAAGCTCGGCACACCGGTCAGGTAGCTTCAACTATGCGAACTACATCAGCAAAAGTACATACATATGTATTGAATTTGTTTTTTTCCTCTTCAACTAAACCAATTCATAGAAACACCTAAAATTTTCGTAAGATTCTCCGACGTGCAGATTGCGGTGGTCCCAGATAAGCCCACATTTATTAAGTTGTTCTACAAGTAATACCTGTTTTATCTGAATCTACTCAACACCTAGAATCGAAATTTTCAATTGACATTTTAAGATACAAATTTTGATTTAATAAGATAATGATCTACTGGTATTGCATAGGTTTGAGTGTTTTAAAAAGTTTTTATGTGGGCGGGAACGCATTAGTTTGAAGTCTTATTGACTAATTTCGACAATTAGCTATGTAAGTATTAAAAAATTGTTTGGATAATATTTTCTTCAATTAAATTTTAACAAGTTGTTCAAGATAAAATTTGAATATTGAGTTCAGAGAAATATATTTCTAAATTAACAGGTTAGAGTTATATATATAAATTCCGATATATATAGAATTGAGATTATTTGAACACACATTTGATTTTATTCCATTACTGAATAATACGCAAATTTCGAGCTAGAATTTATGTTACTAAAGTGGTTCAATATAAAATTGTACAAACAACCTAATTATTAAGCGTACTCAGACTGAGATTCCTGCAGATCAATTCGCACAGAATACAACAAGTGGCAGGATGAAGGATCATTAAGAATATTACTGTCTTAGCGATTAATTGGATCTGCAAATTTACCTATTATTCCAAAATTTCTTTATAATTCGCATCGTTGCTTTACAAAAGCATTCTAAATTTTGATCGGTTACACAGACTCTAAAAGATCCATTTGACTTTGCATCACTATGAAAACAAGTCGTCCTCGAGACAAGCAAGCAATACTAGGCATCAAAATCTAACTAATTGAATGCTAAAATATATTTTTTTTTTCAAAAGATAACCATTTTGTTCGTACTTAATTGATCTTCATAACAATGTGCCATTAACTATCATCAGTATTGCAACCGCGTTAGCATTGCAGAGGTGTATACTCGTACTTGACGGCCGTGCCCGGGCCTTTTGTCTCTAAAATCTCACACCATTAAGCAATCTAAGCAGAAATAACAGAAAAGTAACAAAATGAACGAGTATACCACTTGCGCCATATTTACTTCTCATGCCGAGACTTTTGTATCAAAGCACCAGGTCTTATAAACATTCCGTAAGAAATTTTTGCGCAACTTTTCTTCTTGCATGTTGAGGAGGTGTACGACGAGTACGAGTATGTACAATAAGAAAAACGATTTGAGTGAAAAATAAAAGAAGAAAAAAAATTCTTCCCAGGCGCGGAAATTGGACCATAAATCCATTCAGTAGAAAATCTTGTAAACGTTAATGAATTGTGTCCCCATTTGTCCACAGCCTGGGAGTTTTTCGGCTCAATTTTTATGCGCGGCCGTCCTAATTTTCGAATTAATTTACGAAACGAACTTATTAATATGCGAGATAGGAATAATGAAAGTGAAATTTTTATAGAAATGCGTAATAATATAATTATATTCAACTATCTTATTTTAACGAGCCACAGTTTGCGGTCGGTAGTAATTTAAACTCTGGAGAGTTAATTTTAATGGACATGCGCTTGAGGAAATTGTTTATAACAAACGGTCACATATTATTTGTTGAGGCCGAACCCATGATTTTGCTTTCGTATTGACAAAAAGAAAATTGAAAGCTGTACGTTCTGCTTGAAATAGACATGCAGATGCATAATACTTGCAGGTCGCTTGTAATCAAAACTCACAACTGTCATTACAACATATTTTGCAAATCGATATTATACACTTCCTAAGAAATGATTATCTTTTCAGCTTATTAAATATTAAAAAATTTGGTATAGTTATTGTTAGTGATGTCAATCAATCAATTTTCTGTTAAGAAGATCCATTATAGGGGCATAGGACAGAAACATTTCTCTTCCACAAGGCGCGATGCTGAGCATCGGCATCTAGTTGACGCCAGGACTCGTTTAATATTTTGGCCTGCTGTTCAACTGCTCACTTCCATGTGGTTCCATGGTCGACCAACGCAACGTCTTCCTTGAGGATTATAATCCAGAGCTTGTTTAGCGATGTTTCGCTCTGGTTTCTTCAAAGTGATCCACTGCCACTGCCGCCTTTAAATGTCAGTGCCTTTTTTAGTCTATTTATTTAGTCACGGGGGGTAGTCACGACTAGAAATGACACAATAGGGAACATTCTGATGAATTATATCATCAAGGATGGAGTGTAGTTGCGTCGATGATTCATTAGAGCTTTTGCTGCTAAAAAGTTCAAACCAGTTAATATTACCGAGGTCACAACTCATTTGCTCGTAGTTTCCCTTATAGAAATTGTATTTCTTATCCGTACAAATAAGAGATGGATTACATAACTCTATTTGCAGGTTGATCTGAAGAGGGGGATGATAAGGGTCGGGTGGCACTTATCCACTAAATGTGTCAACATTGATCCGAGAGTCTATCCCATTTTACTCCGTCGTTGAAGTTCACATCTGGCCAGGATATGTGGCGGAGGCTTAAGTTTACGAAATTTTGCAACGGTCACTTTTCATTCAATATAACCTATACCAACACGGAATTGACGTCAAACACTCGAAGCTTTGTGCGAAGGCAGATCCAGAAAAGTGAAAGGATACCGGTCAATGCTTCTGAGGTAACAAAAATCTTGCACCTCTTCCACATTTTGTCCGTTAAGAACAATTAGTGCGCTTGTGTTCGAACCCATGTGCATGTGCCTCGTTTCACGCACATTTATTTTCAGTACTGTCTCTTTGCATTCAGAATGCAACGAGCGAACTTTTGACTCTAAGTGATGTACCGAACCTTTAAAAATAGTGTTTACTTGGCCGGGTACCGGGTACCTAGCCAGATATTTGAAAATTTTCGCCAACAAACCATGACAAAGAAAATTCGAACAGCGCAATGCACCGAATCAATTATACCGCAAATGCCAATGGAGTGCGCTACTTATGTGCGCAATAGAACGAGTACACCTTCAGTTCTATATCTTATGGTACAGTGAAATACAAGCGATCATTCCTTTCTCGAATGTCAAAATATGAATCAAATTGCCAACTGGTGTTTAACTAGTTTAACATGCAGTGCTTCAAAATCAATGTCCACCGACATTTTCGTCTCTATTCTAATAAATTATCCTAATCACTATTTGATCCAATTCCTATAATACCTGAATAACTGAGCATTAGAGAGTGTAATTTACACGCGTTTCTATCAAAACTGAACCGCACAATTTGCCAATAAAAATAAAAGTCGTTACCTTGAAGAGGAAGCAAGCATCGAGGAAGGTCCGCCGTAAATGCAGAGGTTGGAGGTGAAATACTTCAAGACCGCCATTGTAGTCGAACAGTATTTTAAAATACTACGAACGAGAGTGAAAAATAGGAGAGCAGCTGTTCCTGGACGATTAAACTGGACTGTCATTCGGAGGAAGAAACCAGCAAGTCTGTATGCCGTATTAGTAATCTCGGAAAAAATGATGACGAATTTAAGTTTGCGGTCAAAGACTACTCCTAGATCCTTTATTGTGGTTACTGCCGTAAGGATGGATCCATTATTATAGTAAGAGAGAACAAAGGAGGTAGCCTTATACGAGTAATCCATAGAAAAACACTTCTCAATGTTCAAAGAGATATCATTGTTTGAACACCACCGAGAGAGAGCAGACAAGCCAGGCTGGAGAATCATGCCATCAGAGTCGCGGAAATTTTCCGGAGCAATCTGAGGTCGTCAGCGAATAAGAGGCAGTTAGAAGACCGCAACAGTCATATTGTGTCCTTCGTAGTTGACACAAAAGTACTTTGAAAAGGTAATTCATTTAATGATGTAAGTATCACGAATGATATACATTCTTGGCTATAACTCCATAGACTAGCTTTAAATACTGAAAAAACTAAATTTCTATGGTTTCCTGACATTCGACCTGGGGAACTGAAAATAAAAATATATCCATTACTGGTAAAATAATTGAGGAAGTGGTAGAGTTATGTTATCTCGGTGCTATATTAGATAAGGTTAAGTTGGAAATTTCAAATCTCAAGCCTTTGTAGCAAGATTAGGAAAACAGTCATCTTATAAAAGTAGCTTACTTCGCTCTTGTACAATCCGTTTTGCAATATGGCACTTTTGCTTGGAGTGGAACATACATCGCTGCAATAACTCCTAAGAATACCGCTCCTCATCGTTGATCTGCAGATCTCTCACGGTTTTTACCAGCGGCAAAAAGCAAGGATGCAGAAAATTTGGTGACGCCTTTGCGTTCGACCAACTCGTAATGCAATTTATACCGATCAACGAACGAATCTGCTTAATCCGCTTCAAGTTGAAGTTCTTCGGCGTTTGATTTATCAACTGCCATGCTCCTACAGAGGAGAAAGATGATGTCATTAAAGATGGATTTTATGCCCGACTTGACAGCACTTTTGACGGGTTGCCCTCCAATGACATCAAAATTTTAATAGGAGACTTCAACAGTAAAATTGGCAACGAACTATTTCCTAGGGACGTAATAGGAGAGAATAGCCTCCATAATGAAACGAACGGCCATTGCCAAAGACTTATTGCTTTCGTCAGCAGTAAGAACCTAATCATAAGCTCCACCTGCTTCCCAAATTGAAATATTCACAAAATGACGTGGGCATCACCAGATGGGCAAACCTTCAATCAAATTGACCACGTTCTCATCGAAAAAATTGCTGCCTCCAGCATTCTAGATATCAGGACTCTACTCTTTCTATCCGAACTGTGACTCAAACCATTTTCTTGTTCAAGTTAAATACCGCTGCCACATAGTTAAAAAGGGCCACACTAAAAGAAGCCGGGCTCCTAAGCTCAATGTACAAAAACTGAAGGACAACACAACGAAAGTGGAATATATGACCACAATCAAAGCATATATTGAGACATTACCTCAAGCTGAGCCTGAGGAAAGTATTGACCAAAAGTGGCGGAAAGCATGGTATTCAGCGCGCAGCTGAAAACACTTAAGGACATTTAAAGCGGAAAAAAACGATATGACTGGTTCGATAAGGAATATCAAGAAGCGATCCCCAAGAAAAATGAAGCCTATCGACTGTTTCTCGAAAGAAGAACGCGAGCTCGAGAGGATAACTATAAGCGGCTCAGGCGAGACGCCAAGAAGATCTGCAGACGAAAACAACGGAAAATGAACAATGACAAAATTTTATCACTGAACGAAATCTTGAAGAAAAATTACGTGCGCGCAGCATTTAATACTCTGAAAAAAATAAGACAAGGTTACAAACCGCAAACTACCCTCTGTAAGGACGAAGAAGGCAACATCATCATCATGGGTTCATTACTTTCGAACATTGTTAAATAGAACGACATCACAGACTGAACCTTTTATAATTCCGGAAGATCCAGATGGAGATCAACTGCCCCTTGCTTCAACCTATGATAAAGTAGAGACAGCCCTACATAATTGTAGATCGAACAAGGCACCTGGAATTGACGGAATCCCTGCTGAGGTCATGAAGGAAGGTGGGACAGACCTCACCAGTTGAATATTTAAATTAATTGTTAAAATCTGGACAACTGAAAAATTACGCGACAACAAGCGGAAAGGCATTATATATCCTGTCTACAAAAAGAGTCTGCGTTGCGAAAATTATAGAGGAATATTATTGTTGTATACATGATATAAAATTTTAACGAAAATTATCGAACGAAGACTCAGTGAATACGCTACCAACATCATTGGAGATTATCAAGGAGGCTTCAGATCCGGACGATCGGCAACGGACCAGTTAATCTTAGTAAGACAGGTACTAGCAAAATGCTGGGAATATGATATTAATGTGCATTAACTGTTCATCGATTTTTGTCCAGCTAATGCTCTCTACAGAATTACGATTACCTAGGTGTCCCACCGAAACTAGTTCGGTTAATAAAAGCCATAATGGAAAACAATGACTGCCAACTAAAAATCCAAAACGAGTTGACTCAAAGCTTCCCAATGGAATCAGGTTTCAAATAAGAAGATGGTCTCATCCCCATGCTCTTCTACTTGGTGCTCGAGTATATCGTCACAGGAAGGTAACTTCGGTAACCTCACTGGACACCAGAGGTACGCTACTCCTAAAATTCGCAGAGTTATTAGCGTACGTAGATGACGTGGATATTCTGGCCCGATCAATACTTTGACTTTAAGGAGGTATTCCAGGAGTTGGAGTCAGCAGCGGGTGAAGTAGGGCTCAGGGTTAATGAAGCGAAAACTATTTACATGACCCAGATACAAAGGACTGTCCCAGAAAGGTAGAATATTACTACGAGTGAATACAACTTCGAGCAGGTGGATGAATTTGTATACCTGGGAGCCGTCCTCACAAAGGACGGCAATGAAGGACGTGAAATTCAAATTAGAATCACGGCAGCTAACAAAGCATTTTATACGGTCCTTCACATAATGAAATCAAGGCAACAATTAATTACACATCTACAAGATATTAATTCGTCCTGTGGTGCTATATGGATGCGAAACGTGGACCTTGACGCGGGTGTCGGAGAATTTAATCGACAACGTTTGAGCGAAAATTTTTTTGGAAGGTGTACGGAGTAGTTAAGGAAGGAGATGGTTGGCGAATTCGATAAGACCATGAGCTGTATCAACTATATGACGACCCACCAGCATCAATCGCGATCAAACTCCGCATGCTACAATGTGCTGGCTATGTGAAGCAAATGCACGAGGAACGAATTCCGAAACGAATGCTCAAGGTAACCAGCCGCAAGGGTGATTTCACGATAAATTCACGCGATCTGAATGGAGATTTCACTATAAACTCAGGTGTATGCTGACGAACAGTTAAAAAATAAAAATAAATAAATAAATGGTACTGAGTCTGATGAGGACTAAGTTTCCTGATGATAGTTTACTCAATAGTTAAAATGCTTGTGTTGTTCTACATTCTGGAAATGAGAAGAACTTTACGAAAAATAAGAGATTTTCAAAACATATTGTTATAGATCTGACAACCACGCAATTTGATCTTTCTGAAATATACAAGAATTATGTAGAAGAGTATCCCCAAATATATAAAAAACCATAATTAAAGATCTAGAACTTTCCAGTATAGTTGAGACACACACCCGACGACATACACCACGGAAGGTTCGAGAATTGGGGAAAAATTGTATAAAAGCACGAAACTTTCAGACGGGAGTCAGTCATTCAGTGACATTTATGGAAGACGCGATCCGGTGCAAGAAAGCGATAGAACAATATCGGCGGTAGTGCCATATAGTGCGAATTAAGTTAAAGTGCGAATAAATAAATTATCACTTATTTTTAAACGAATTGTGTTTTTACTTGAAATCCCGGCGAACCCCAGCTCGCAACAATATATTATAGATTGCCCATGAAAGGAGAGTTATGCATAATTGTATGAAAGCTTATCATTTAAGGTGGGCTTACGAAGATAATTTACGTATTTCATAATTTAACTTATTCAAGACTTCAATCAATCGTAAATATGTCCATAAAACAGCAGTGTCAATTTCTTTAGACTTTAATATTAGTAATTTCTTACATAAAAAGACATCTGTTTCAATCAATCGAGTTCAATAGACTATTTTGTTCTAAGCATAAACTGTAATGAACAGTTATAAAAGATAAGTATCTATTTTAAAACATTTTAACTATATTCACATTAAATAAATGATTGACAAGCTCACGGCCCACTCATATTAACAGATTGTTTCATCTTTCATTTTATAGATTCTACATATATGGATGTAAATTTTAATCCAATTAATGACTTATAAGTAAGTAGAAAATCCATTTCATTTATTTTAATGTTGCCAATATATTTTTTTTCCACCGCTTAGATACATATACCTACTTAGAGATAGTTTAGTTCTCTTTAACCTTTATATTATAATGATCTTTTTTTTTAGATGACATGTGTAAAAGATTTTATTATGTATGAAATATAATGTAAAATTCTATTATAACGGAAGTTTTTATGTAAATTAGATATCTACAAGAAGAAAAAATACAAAGTGATAGGTGCATAAATTTACTATATATAAATATACCCGAGTACATCCATCTAGGGATGTTAGTTAAAATTGTTTAAGGAAAGTTGGAAGACCAGGTATATAATAAAATTAACCGTGACAAAATATTTATGCGGAGTAATTAGACACAGTGCTATGCTATGGCATTTGATGATCTCTTTTGATGACTAGTGGTCGTAAAATGTTTTAACATAATCAACCAATAAATTTTTTAATTTCGGAAAACATTTTATTATTTATGTTTTTATACTCTAGATGAAACCTGAGAGTATATTGCGTAGCGCTAAGAAATAATCATCGCACAGAGTGACCAAGGGTACAGAAATATTTGTTGTCGCTCAAAAACCTCGATTCCGAGTGACCGTCTATTCGTCTACAGTAGAACTCTCGAAAGCTTTGACCTATCGTGCTAAAATTTTTCGTGTGTCATTTTCAGAAAAAAAATTTTGGAATCACTAATTGGCATGTATTTTTGAGGTGTTGAACTCTACTCTATTTATCCTGCCCCATTTCAAGATTAGGTTCAGATCAGAGTTCAATGTTTCAAATAGTTCGGTACGTTTAGATGCTACCGGGATACGGTGAGCGTTAGTAATCGTGGTGAATTCATAGATGTTATCCAGGGTATTGTCATATGCAAAGCAATGTATAGGATTGAGCATTGACGACAGAAGGTCATTAATAAAAATAAGAAAGAGTGAGGGTGATAAGACAGAGCCTTGGGGAACGCCGGAATCTATGGGAAAGGGGATATATGCCACGCCATCCATTATGAATTGTATGGTGCGTTCATATAACAAACTCTCAATTCCTTTTACGAGTTTATGATTAAAGCCGACTGCTTTGAGCTTCACAAGGGGACATTTGTGCCAAACTCTATCAAATGCTTTAGCGATGCCAAGTGCCAGAGCTTGACCTTCGTCAAATTTATGGAAGCAAGAGTTCCAACTACCAGTCAAATGTCCGGATCGGAATTAGATAGTGGACTATTTTGCGATTAACAACCGTCTCCATCACTTTCGACAGAACAGAAGTAATGGTAATGGGGCGGTAGTAAACGGGTAACACTTTGTTTCCTTTCTTGGGAATCGGCCATTTCGCACGTTTGCGGAAAGTACCTATGGTAGATAGAATAAATTGCGAAGGAATTTAGCCCGAGAAAAGAACAAACAATTTTTAAGCACTATGGTGGAAATACCATCGGGATCTGAAGATTTCTGAACGTTGAGCTCACGAAAAATTCTGGAGATAGGTCGTGTGTGAAAATGAATTGCAGGTATACGAAATCCAGATGGTGTAACATGCAGGGGAGACTGGTTTGTCACTAGTAACCCGGAGTTTCGGGCGAAACTTGATGCAAGACGATTAGCTTTCTCAACAGAATGGATTACAATTCGGTCCCCATCTAGAATTGGTGGTGTAGATGATTTTACATGGTTGTTGTTGACCGTTTTAGCAAAAGACCAAAATTTCTCAAGTTTTTTGATGTTTCGAGAATCTTCCGTAGGAGTTTTTGGTCGTGTTGAAACTTAGCGCATTACAAAATAGATTTACAGGTATTTCTTAACACGTTGGCAAAAGTTGGATTGCTCTTAAGCATTTAAAAATAATTTGTCTTGTTCCGGATGGTTGTAAGACAACCTTTAGAGAAAGGATTCCTTTCGCATATTGTGCGGATATTTAAGAATTTTATCACATGTCACCATCATGTCTTTCACAATAGGAGTTTAGATAAAAATTTAATTAACGTAAGAAATAAAAAGATGGCTCGACTTCATTACAAATCTTTTAATTCTGATCTTTCCAAAACTATGTGTAATCTGCGTATCGGTATGTTCTTGAAAAGGTTACGAAATCTCAAATTGAAAGAATTTTCTCATTATAAAAGTATATTATGTCTCAAATTTCTCCCGACAACATTACACATTTCCCACAATAAAAAAGGCCTTACAATGCCCAGAACATATTTGAATCTAAAGAAATTTGCTACTTAATATAAAAATTATCCAAATTTTTCTATCAACACACTTATGAGTAATTTCTCGCAACTGAATTCGAGGATTAGATTTCTCATTAATTCAGTTTTAAAGAGAATTGAGTCAAGAACACTTTTCGCTAAAAAACTATTTGATGCAATGAGTGAATGACTGTTCAAATTGGCAATTGAAAGGAATTTATTTTATCTGTTATAAAAATGACAAAATCCATCAGATTTCAGTTCATTTCCATCTAAATTGTTGTATTGTTTATTATAATGGTTCGAAGAAATTGTAAAAACTATCAAATAACTTTGAATGCCTAATTTATTAAACTGAGATGATCCTACGACCATGAAAATTCAAGGTCTAAAATATATATATAAAAAAATAACAAATCATATACTTTTACGCCCATTATCACATTGTAATCACTATTTCGTCTCACAGGATAGAAAGACTACTATACGCTTGAAAAATTCCACAATTATGTAATTAAAAAAAACCCATAGATAATTTTTGCCGTCAAATAATTTTTAACCAGATGTTTTGTCGTCATTTATGCATACACCCCCCTATCATTAATAATGCGCAAGCAATTTGAAATTTTGGCAATTAGTAACGTCCGGTTTCATAGTTATTATATTGTACTTGTAGTGTAAAAATATTGAAATCTGCTGGAAAATGATACTGTTGTTAATCATCTGCCGACTTTATTGAATTACTGAAATCACATTTCGTAACAGAAATAATGAATAGCATTTACTGATTTATCAATATCGCTAATAATATTTTATGTTAGAAAAATTAAATCGACGTTTATACACAGTAAAATTCTGTTAGCTTAGATTGGGATTTTTTGATTATTAAATTTTGTTTTTATCATTCAGTACAACAATTATTAATAATATCTACTTACAAATATGTTGATGGTGTATCTAAATGGTTTTTGTTCTTTTTTCGGGTTACAATAAAAACGTGGTTTGCGGATGAATTAAATTTATACCGAATAAATTAATTTTGGTATTAACATGTTCTATTATATGTTCCCCCGCAAGGGGGTAGTTGTAGTATGAGGTTTTACCAATTCCTGCAACTATCTTTGGAGTTAGCGACTCCACGGACCTGAGCTAACTATCCCCCTCTGGGATGGGGGCTGTAGAATTCACCCACAGCCAGTCCTGCTTGCCCTAAAAATGGCAAATGGACACTCACTGGATCATGGGCTTATCACCCGTGATCTTAAGACCTAAATGATACGAGAAACGGATACATCGCCTCGGATACGGACTGATTCTACGGTAACGACTTTTGGCATTCGAAAACGGACTATGATTGGCTTCTGGAACGTTCGAACATTGAATGACGGGGGAAGAGCTGGGGTTACTCGGTCCTTGCACCGCCAATCAGTGATCGACCGTGAAATGGAGCACTATAACATCCAAATCTTGGGCTTGAGCGAGGTCAGGTGGACAGGATCAGGAGAAGAACGAACCCCTAGCGGAAACACTATTCTGTACATTGGCCCTGAAAGTGAAGCCAGAAATGGCGTGGCGTTCGTCCTTACGCCGAGAGCGAGAAACAGTCTCATTAGCTGGGAACCAATCTCGGATAGGATTATCGTCGTCAGGCTCAGGACCAGTGTCAGAAACGTCACAATTCTGCAGTGCTACGCACCAACTAATACCGCAACATCTGGTGACAAAGAGGAGTTTTATAGTCAACTGAGTGCCACCTTCGAACGTGTTCCAAGAGGTGATATTATTATCATCTCGGGAGATATGAACGCCCAGGTTGGATCAGACAACACTGGACTAGAACACGTCATGGGGAGGCATGGTGACCCTTGGGTCGACCCTTCACGACCTTGGATTAAGAGACCCGAAAACGGCGAATTATTTGTGGAGTTCTGTAGTACTCGGCAAATGGTCATCGGAGGGACCCTTTTTCCACACAAGAGTCATCATAAAACATCTTGGGTTTCCCCTGACGGTGTTGCTCAGAACCAGATCGACCATTTGGCTATAAGTCGCCGATGGAG
The DNA here is from genome assembly GCA_963669355.1 of Chorisops tibialis. Lineage (NCBI taxonomy): Eukaryota > Metazoa > Arthropoda > Insecta > Diptera > Stratiomyidae > Chorisops > Chorisops tibialis. Next base: position 130,055,311 of record OY770264.1, read on the forward strand.
AAGATGTCTCCTCGATGTGCGAGCGAAACGTGGAGCTGACGTGGGGAGCGATCACCACTTGATGGTTGCCTGCTTGAGATTGTGTACAGCAGCTATCCGACGACCACAAATTCTTCAAATGAAGCGCAAGCTTAATGTGGATAAACTCAGAGATCCCAACAAAAAACTCGAATACACCACCATTCTACGCGAAAAGTCATCCACATTGGGTGAACATGAAATGCGCACACTGGACGCCAATTGGGAGGCAACCTGAAACACTTTTCTAACTAGTGCTGAAGAATCTGTGGGATATGCGCAAAGCGGTGAGAAACCCTGGATGTCACAAGACACATGGGACAAGGTTGACAATCGGAAAAAAGCCAAATTGGCAATCATCTCTCAACCCGATGTCAACCAACGAACGCCCGACTTGAGGCAGAACTACCGCGATGCTCATATACAGCTTAAAAAGGCTGTTAGACGCGACAAGAGAAAGGCCATTGAAGATCTGGCAAACAAGGCAGAATCTGCGGCTTACCTTGGGGATATGGGTTCACTATTTAAAATCATGAAACAGTTGACGAACAGGAATTTCACCGCTAACCACCTGGTGAGAGATGTCAACGGAACTCTCCTTAATATGAGTGAACACCAGTTGCGACGATGGAAGGAATACTTCTCTGATATTTTAAACATCTTGTCAGATGAAGATATTCCGGAAACAGAACAACTTCCAAACATCCAACCGCAACAATCCTCTATTAGGGACGATCCCCCAGATAAGGAAGAGATAGTTTCCGCCATTCGGTCAATGGCGGGAAGGAAAGCTCCAGGTATAGACGGACTACCAACCGAACTCCTCAAAGCGGACCCGGAAATAACAGCCGATATACTCCTCCCACTCTTCACTAAGGTGTGGAATGATGGAAGATATCCGACTGAATGGAAGGAGGGCGTCATTGTGAAAATTCCGAAGAAGGGCGACCTTCGGGATTGTGGCAATTGGCGTGGTATATGTCTACTTACTGCCGTATCAAAAATTATGGCTAAGGTAATTCTCAATAGGATTAGTGATGTCGTCGAGAGCACTCTCGAAGTTTATCAGGCTGGATTCCGTAAAGGGTCTTCTTGTACCGACCACACAAATACCCTACGGATAATATTAGAGCAGTCAGCCGAAATGGGTTCGCCACTACATCTCATGTTTGTGGACTTCGAGAAGGCTTTCGACAGCGTTAAGCGAGATTACATATGGAATGCTTTGCGTAGGAGAGGTATTCCAAATAAGGTCATAGCTATGATTAAAGAATCCTACGAAGATGCAAGGTGTCGCGTCTTGCATAGAGGAGAGCTGTCCGAGAGCTTTCCTGTGCGAACGGGTGTCAGACAAGGCTGCATATTATCACCAGCCCTGTTTCTGGTGGTAATAAATGACATCTTGAAAGCTGCACTGGAAGGTGGGGAAGGTAAAGGTCTTCAATGGAGACTATTTAACATCTTAAGTCACCTTGATTATGCTGATGACGTGTGTTTGCTTGCACATACCCGTTCGGACTTAGAGTCAAATGTTCGCTCGTTGCATTCTAAATGCAAAGAGGCGGGACTGAAAATAAATGTGCGTAAAACCAAGTACATGCACATGGGTTCGAACGCAAGCACACCGATTGTTCTTAATGGACAGGATGTGGAAGAGGTGCAAGATTTTTGCTATCTCGGAAGCATTGTCAGCATGGACGGCGGAGCCGAAAAGGATGTTGAGGCTCGGCTAAATAAAGCTCGTCAGGCCTTCGGTATCCTTTCCCCTTTCTGGAGGTTAAGAGAGATCTCCCTTCGCACGAAGCTGCGAGTTTTTGACGCATGCGTCAAATCCGTGTTGTTATATGGTTGTACTACGTGGAAAGTGACCGTTCGACTTACCAAGAAACTACAGACTTTCGTAAACCAATGCCTCCGACGCATTTTAGGAATATTCTGGCCAGAAGTGATCTCCAACGACGAACTTTGGAGTACACCTCGCCAGACTAAAATAGGTATTGAGATTCAACGGCGAAAGTGGCAGTGGATCGGTCATACTTTGAGGAAACCAGAGCAAAACATCGCAAAACAGGCTCTGGATTATAACCCTCAAGGAAGACGTCGGGTTGGTCGACCATGTAACACATGGAAGCGAGCAGTTGAGCAGGAGGCCAGAGGAATAAACAAGTCCTGGCAACAGCTTAAAGCCGATGCTCAGGATCGCGCCTTGTGGAAGAGAGTTGTTTCTGTCCTATGCCCCTATAGGGGGTCTTAACAGGAATTTGATTTTTGATTTGATTGATTATATAAATATCTCGCAGAAGGAAACAATTATTATGTTTTAACAAATTTTTTTTGCGTGATCTTAGATGTTATTAATTTCGTCAGATATAGGAAGTTCAGTCTTTTAATTTGAACATGCTTATCGAGAGAATACAAATAACAAGAGTAAAAAGAAAAAATTTCCGGGTTCTACACTCTTACGCTTTATTATTCGTGACGTTTCGGTCTCTGCTGAGACCTTTATCAAACTTTATCAGTTTGAGATTTCATGGATTTTCCATGACGAAAATGTGCCATCGCATTGAGCTTCAGTTGTGACCAAATTTAAGGCCAAAAAGGCAACAAACTGCATCAATCAAACACCGTATTCACCAGATTTAGCCCCGTGTGAATTTTTCCTATCCTCGAAACTGAAATTACCGCTCCGTGGTTTCAGTCGATCGAGAACATAAAACAAAAAACAAACAGGACAAAAAATCGCCGTTGACTACTGAGGTGTTTCCATTCAACCAGCTGCTGTAAGCAAACTGACAGCGCTATTTTTTTGATAATCATTAAGGGCAGTCCTACCTGCTTACCAGAAATAAAAAAAAAAATTGAAATATCATTTCCCAGACTAATTTTAATTACAAAGTGCCCTTACTTTTTTGTCACAATGTATATGCACATAGCTTATGTATTCGTCAAGAAGGGATATGAATCTGATTTCGCAAATCCTTTTGCTTTTTGCGGAAAACCACTCAGTACTGAAAATGCATCCAAAGGTGGCCAAAATCACAGCGTACCCTTCACTGGGACTTGCCACCAGGTAAAAAGTATATTACGATTTTTATGCTAAAATATTCGATGAAACGAAATATAAATGAGAATAGCACGGAGCTTGATTGGGAACTCTAAAAGTATTTACCTGGCGATATCACAATCGACCGACTATAGAGTCACTCCTTGCAAGTAGGAGATACCGTATCAGAGTCTGGCAGAAATGTCACAATCGACATCTGTGAACTCACCTTCCCCAATTCACCATTCATGAAGTGGTGAGTTAAGTGGTTTTCTTTTTGCCAATGTCATCCGCGCTAAGATAAATTGTTCTTTTAAAATTTTTGTTTAAAGTGTGACACAATTTCGATTTCAATGTTTATCTTAATCTATCAAGTTGTTCTTTGAAGATGCGAAAACTAGAGGCCTTAAGAGGCACTGTGCTTGCTTTTCAGCCTATAGGTCGTGGGTTCGAGTCTCTCTCCATACAGCAGTCTTTATTTAATCATAAATTTTTCAGTTGCTACCGGAAATATTCTAAAAAAAATCGTTAAACAATATAAAAAATGGACAGTTCTACTTCTAAAAGGTAAGTATACTCATTAGATCAACAGATTATTCTAAAATTGCGCCGTTTTGTATGGGAGGTGATTGAAGGGGTGGCAGGATCAAACTTTCTTTTCACACCTCACTATAATCGCTACCAGAATATTTCACATCAAATTTGAGCTTAGCTTCATAACTTTGGTAGGGGAAGGTCATGTACCTTGGTCCGGATTTCACTTAAAGCACTATAACTTACAAAACTAGGGTGTAACCTAGTGGGGAGCGTGTTGGTCTTGTAATGCGAAGGTCGTGAGTTTAAATCCCGGTCGGCGCAATTTATAATTCCAGCGCATTGCCTGCTTGGTCGCCTCAATCTACGAAAATGAAAAATTCGTAGAAAGAGGGTTGTGCGAACAACCCTTCCACAGTAAGTAATGAGAAAATGTTAAGGAACCTGAGTGTCAGGAGGCCAAAGTTCGATTCGGGCTAGAGCGTCATTGTAAAAGAAGAAGACTATAACTTACAAAGTATTAATGCCTGATATTTCTCGCGTATTTTGTTTTAAAGGTACAAATCTCAATTTCAAAATGTTATCTTAACATTTACATTGCACTATTATTAATGTCATAAACGCAAGTTTAGCTAAAGTCAAAACGATCCAAGATACAAGTAGTACTTGTACCTTGGTCCTACATGGCATATACCTTGGACATTTATAAAGAAAGCTTTTTTAAATATTTACTTTTCATAAAAAATAATTCCTATTACGAATATAAAAATCTTTATGAACACAAATAACCTAACAATCTGAATTATTCATTACAAAATTAGTATTCGACTAACTTTATAAAAATTAAAATGATTTTTCTAGAATTGAACGAAAAAATTTTTATAGAATTTCTTTACAGTAGCACTACAGCCCAAATTAGGTCTTCGGCTATAAGCCTTTAGCAAATGGATGGTTTGCTGATACTTTGCACTATCCTTGATTTCTCAATTCTTGACTTCATACAACTCGCTACGGATCAAGGGCACAAGGAAGCTACCTAGCACCGCAAAGTATTTTATTTTCACACACAGTAATGATCTATCTACTTCATAATAAAAGGATTCGAAACAGAACACACAAGCAAGAAGCAGGACAAACAACAGCGGAAGAAGTCACAAGGCTTCGCAGATTACTACGAAAACAATAACACAAATTACTTTTTAAACCGGAAAACAATTTCTTCTTCCTGTGCGAAGTACGGGCTACTTCGAAAGGATGACATACATTCAAAATTTAATACTAAAACCAAATGACAAAATATGAGTAAAAACCATTTTTTCAAAACGTTCTTAAATTCGTCAAAACAGCAATAGGACCAAAGTACAATAGCTCCCCTACTGAGAAAATTAGTACGTTGTATTTTGTGAAATGGTGCAGTTTGCATGGGAACGGTTGCAAGGAGCGCAAGCAATTGTAAATTTTTTGAGATAAATTCAGATCACCAAAAAAATGTATGAGTAGAAGTAGAGAGATTTCAATTTTTTTCCAGACAAATTTAAATACTAGCCTTACTCCCACACCAGGCTTCGGCCGGTCTTGTTTAACGATTGCGTTAGCGATTGGAAATCCGATTTTTTTCAGTGGAGTCAACTCATTTTAACTCATTCGCTTAATTGAGTCTATCTAATCTAAAAGAGTACTTCAAAAAAGTCGCAAGATTTCAGCCACACTCATACGTAGCATACACAAGAAAACGAAAAGCGCCCACTTTGGCAGGTTTACCAAACTTTCTGTGATGCCTAGCTCTTGCTGTGCCTTCCTTCACTCAGAACATCAACAACCCAAAACAAAATCACTCAGCAATAATAAAAATCATTAAATTACGTTCGTATTCGCGGCCATTCATTAAAGTCCTTGTCTCGTATCCACTCTTCAAAATTGTGGGAGAAAGAGCCATCACTGCACCGATCAAAAGCAGCACATCGCATTTTATCACATTAAATGGGTTTCGGCGGCTCAATATACGTAGACCACACCACTCGCACACAACCCGCACTGTATTGCAGCGCAATAGCACTTCGCACACTTACCGTGTCATATCCGAGTAATTTTTTGTGATGGATGAATTGTTACCGACACAATTGATGCGATCCAACTCTTTTGTAGTGAGTCGCATCAGTGCATTGACTGACACATTTTGCCCATCTCTACTCTACCTAGGGTATAGCCTAGTGGGTAGCGTGTTGGTCTACAATGCGAAGGTCGCGAGTTCAAATCCCGATCGACGCATAATTCCAGCACGCTGCCTGATTGGGTATACCTTTGTCACCTTAATCTACGAAAATCAAAAATTCGTAGATAGATGGTTGTGTGACGGGCTAACTTTCCTTCCACAATAAATAATGAAAAATGTTAAGCAACCTGAAGGTCAGAAGGCCAAGGCCCGAGTTGGGTTGAAGTGCCATTGTAGAAGAAGATCTCTAGTCCAAGTAGGTAGATAAGATATATTGAACTTAAAGGGGCTGTGTTTAATTACCATTAATCATTGCTGACTTTGAATGCTTCGCTGAAATTATGGTATTTTTACTCGTCATATCTAAAAAAAACATAACAGGACTGGGCAATTTTTCACATCACGCTAGAGTTTCTATTATACTGTTTTATAAAAAACTTAGGACTCTAAAATTTAATAGGTACTGAGAAAATCAGTGTATTGGATTTAGTGAAATTGCACAGTTTGTATGGGAGGTGGTATAAAAAGGGGCGAGTACTTAATGACTTTTCAGAAATAACTATAAACATCGTGCTTTTAATATGTTTTAAATTGCAGATCAGTAGCATATGTATATACTTTTCAGGAAAATTTACTTCTTGTAATTGTATCAGATTGTGTGGGAGGGGATAGAAGAAGTGAAGCTAGTCGTCTAATTTTTTTCGATCATACTAATAACTCTAAATAAGCAAGGGTGTAGCCTAGTGGGTAGCGTGATGGTCTTGTAATGCGAAGGTCGTGAGTTCAAATCCCGGTCGACGCAATATATAATTCCAGCACATTGCCTACTTGGATATACCTTGGTCACCTCAATCTACGAAAATGAAAAATTTGTAGAAAGAGGGTTGTGCGAAGGGCTAATAACCCTTCCACAATAAGTAATAAAAAAATGTTAAGGAACCTAAATGTCAGGAGGCCAAGGTCCGATTTGGGCTGTAGCGCCATTGCAGAAGTAGAACAATAATTCATAAATATTTAGTGCGTAATTTCAGGTTGATAAATTTTATACGCACTGAGTAAGTTAAATTAGCGCATTTCACGACAAAGTGCACATTGTATGGAAGGTGGTGGAAGGAGAGGAGGGGGGGGGGACACAAATAATTTTTAATATTTAATATTTATTTTGAAATCATCCTAAAAGTAATATATTCTAAATTTCAGATCAATATATTTTATACTTTTCGAGTAAATCCGTTTATTGTCAAATTGGGAAATTGCGTCATTTCGTATGAGAGGGGGTACAAGGGGTGGAGCGATTTAGCCCGTTCACAAAATTGACCTTGCCTTTTTGTCAAAACCGATGTGTACGATATTTGAACTTTCTAGCTAAATGCGTTCTCAAACTAGTGAGCACACAGACGCACGGACGATCATCCGGTTTTGAGATTTTTGAGCGACAACAAATATTTCTGTACCCTCGGCACCTCTGTGCGAGCAGTATTTCCGGGCGTTACAAACTTTAGAGCGAACTTATAATATTTTCAAATTTCATCTAGAGAGCAAAAATATACATGTACAAAAGTATATATACTTGTCCTGAGTGGAAAATCGTTACACACATACTCCCGTTTTTGCACCGTTAAGGAGATAGCGCGATTGTAAGGACGAAGGATTTTCATCGTACCTGTGATCAGTGTTTGATCTATAACTTCTGCCGTACTTAGCATAATGCAATAATTTTGGGCTCGTTGGAAAGGACACAAATTCTTCTTTTAATATTGCTATCAACTGTGTCAGTCAGTGCTATACTTTTTGAGAAAAAGTCATTTCAATGACACAAAAATAAAAAAAAATTGAAAAATATACAAAAAAATCCTTTTTTCTTCAAGAAGGACCTGATTAACCACCAAATTTTATTACATTTTCGGAAAGCCCATAAAATTTCACTATAAGTTTGCAAACAGAATTTCTTCATAGGTTGAATTGTATGGGAGCGGGGCTAACAGTTATCAAGCAAGTTCCCTTCAAGTAAATCTGGTTTGACACCCGTCATTCGCCGAAGGAGTATGATTAATAATAGTGAGGACGAACTAAAAGAGTTGAAGTATAGTTCAGTACGTTTATTTAGTTTATAAATAATTTTCAACATGTCCGCCGTTGTGGAGCAAGCACAATTGGTATCGCCGACGAATGGCATTGGTGGGGTTCACACGCAGTAGTTGGGCTCGTAACTGATCGCATGCTTCGGTGATACGGGAAATGAGCCGTTCTCGTGTATGAATTTCCTCTGCGTAGACGATGCTTTTCAAATACTCCCAGACATGAAAGTCCATGGGAGTTAAGTCGGGAGATCATGGAGGCCATGCAATGGGACCGCCACGATCAATCCATCGATCTTGAAAATTCGCGTCGAGCAACCGACGGACATTAGCACCGTAATGCACTGGCGCTCCATCGTCCTGGTACGGCAGAAGTTATAGATCAAACAGTGATCACAGGTACGATGAAAATCCTTCGTCCTTACAATCGCGCTATCTCCTTAACGGTGCAAAAACGGGAGTATGTGTGGAACGATTTTCCACTCAGAACAAGTTCCTCTATCTCCCATTTTCGTTTGACGCTTCACACAAGTTACACCCTGTATAGAAAAATCCTTAAACCTCTTTTCGGGGGTTTAGGGCGTACTATTTTTTGGATCTGGAAGTTCTTATCGTGCTTTCATGTTTCAAAGAATTTAATAATAAACAGTAACAGTAATACCGTTTGGTATGGGGATTCCCATCAACCACTTATATCCGAGCATAAATATTACATATTTGGCATAAAAATGGTAAGTTAAGAATTTCCGATCAGAAGCAGTTACCGGAGTATAAATTGAAACACGCATTTTTCCAATAGATGGCGCCAGCAGTAAATGCCGGGTCAAAAATGGCGGATATTGGGTGTCATACGATTTGAAGCCAAATAACATCGATCGGCATTTTTTCACATGCGAACAGCTGCTTCAACGGCTAAAAAGGAAGAGTGTTTTGCATTGAATTGTCACTCGGGATGAGAAGTGGATACATTACAATAAACCAAAGTGAAAAAAAATCGACGGAATACTCCAGCCATGCATTAATATCGACGGCTAAGTCCAACATATGTGGCTCGAAAATTATGCTGTGTATTTGGTAGCAGCAGCACTTCCGTTCTTACGGAGAAGCCAAAAATTTGATCGATTCGTGGATCGATTGAAAAGAAGAGCAGTTTTTTCGACACGGAATTTGTATGCTGCCAAAAAGATGGGAAAAAAGTTATGGCTAGCGTAAAACCAAATCATATGATACTCTAGATGAAATAGGAAAGAGTTTATTTACCAAAAAATATGTCATCTCAAATTCTTTCCAATAGTGAATAGTAAGTTTTGTATGGGAGTTGGTAAAACCAAAAGAGGTGGTTTGTAAGAGGGGGGCGTACAAGGAGTGGGGGGATATGGCCTGTTCAATAACTTAAAGTTACTTTTTAGCTAAAAATGACGTATGACAAATTTCAGCACAATAGGTCAAAGCTTTCGAGAGGTATATTGTAGACAGACAAACAGACAGATAGACAGACGGTCACTCGGAATCGAGGTTTTTTAGCGACAACAAATATTCTGTACCCTTGGAGACTCTGTGCGAGCATTATCTCTTAGCGTTACAAACGGTAAGGCAAACACAATATACTCTCAGATTTCATCTAGAGTATAAAAGTTAGAGAATTTCCGCTCAACGCGTTCAAAAGTAACAGAGCGAACGGACGGTCGGACATCCGGTTTCGAGATTTTTGAAAGGTAACATGAACTTCTGTATAATTCATTTTTTTTATCCGAGTCTTATTTCTTAGTGTTATAAACTTTGGAGCGAACTTATAATACTCTTAGATTTCAACACGTCTATGTTAAAAAGAAAAAAAAATAACCCATAATATTTCTAAGGCATTGGGGTTCATAAAACTCTGTAGTTTCTTCATAAATCAGTAATGTAGATCACTCAAATTCAATCTGAGATTGAAAATAAAAATTATAAGTTTTAAAAACAGTCGCTGAGTTTGAATTTCGACGAATCTCGAAAAAGGATTTTGGATCACTGATCTCGAATTTGACTAAGAAAAATAAAGAAAATTTGAGTATTCAACACGGTACCCAAAGGTTTTCACGGAAAGCCAATATTTGTGATACAGCATTTCAATTTCTCTAGATAGCTCTCTCTGCATTTGCAATAATGCAACTCTTAGTTCTTTACTTACGATGGCGCTACAGCCAAATCGGACCTTGGCCTCCTGTATGTTTCGCCTCCATCCATCTCGGTTCAGTGACCGCGTCCTCCAGTTTGAGAATCTTAGCAGTTATTTGCTGTCTGCGTCAATAGAATCCTCTCAGCGCTTCCGCGGTTTTCCGACCGGTCTTTGTCCAGTGACTTTTCCTTTTAGTGTGTGTTTGGGAATTCTTTCGTCATCCATCCGCTCCACAAATTTTATGCTGGTTGACACTTCTCTATTGTCGAAAATGGCATACAATTCTCTATTGTATCGTATTCTCCAGACAAAGTCATCCCTCACAGGTCTGAGAATTCTTCTGAGGACCTTTCTCTCAAAGGCGTTAATTAATTTTTCGGATGTCTGAGTTAATGTCCACTTTTCGCTGCCATAGCATCGCACAGGTCTTATAATTGTTTTATATAGTTAAGTTTTCCTGTGCACGTTCTTGTTTTTTATTATTTAAAGTACTGAATAATACGTCTTATTTGCAACATTATCCTTCTTTTAATTTCGATGGTTTCCGTTCCATCCTTTGATAAGTTTGCCCCTAGGCATACAAAGTTGTCTACGTTTTCAAGGTTGTAGTCTCCCACTATAATATTTTGTCTGATTGGCGTCTTTTTCCTAGGTTGTGTCATAACTTTTGTTTTGTTTTCGTTAATTCGTAGTCCAACTTCCCTTGCTACCGAGTCAAATTACAAATACAAATACTTCTTCACTTTCCAGAGATCTTTTGCAAGGATATCTATGTCGTCGGCATATGTTACGAGTTGTGTGGATTTGAAACATAGTGTCAACGGAAGTTTCCGAATAACATATTCGAGTGTCAAATTGAAAAGCATTGGTGCTAGGCCGTCATCCTGTTGAAGGCCGTTGTCAGTTCTAAATCTGGAAGTCAAATCATTCTCTACTCTGACTTGTGACAAAGAATCGGTCATTGTCATTCTTGTAAGCCGAACCAGTTTCGTTGGGACAGTTAGTTCTCTTTAAGAAGTGCACTATTGTATTGACACAATTCTTTCTAAATAATAAATTATTTATATTTTGCTGAAGTACGAGTATTTTCGATAGACATTTTTTCATCGTTATCACTGAAAGTTAATTCTCTTCCGAATCTATTGAATCTTAGCTAATATTTTCATCCAGGTATAATCTTCAAAGGCTTTCAACGTAAAATACACCTTTCTTTCATGCTTTTAAAAACCTGAAACTCACAATAGAAGCAATGACTTGTTATATAATTCTTTTTTCTCTTTTGTTGAAAATTCTGCGAAAGATCCTCCTAATCGCAATCTTATTGCTGATCTTCTCATAAATTTCCAACAACATAACACAAACAATCTTGTACCAAGAAAAAAAAAATCCCCAAAAAACACTTTCCAAAACTTGAATTAAAAAAAATAAATATATATATAGATATATATACATATATAGATAAATATGTAAGCGAAAGTTTGTAAACAGACTCACTTTCAGTATGATGCTTGTGATGTCTTTCATTTTTCTTACCTGTAAAGTTGTCTAATAATAATCATAATCGCGATCAATCGATCGTGTCTTTCTTTGGGCACGGTATGCTATGGTAGTGCAAAAATCGTGAATCACGGATCTTACAAAAAAAAGAATTCACAATAATAAAGCCGGATCAGAAAAATGAGCTTATTCGCGCGCCCAAAATGCTGAATAACCAAAGCCTAATGACTTACGAAACAGCGAAATAATCACAATAATAGCAGAAAAAAAATCTAAGCTTCATGGAAAAAAACACGTTTTCATTAAAAACCTGAGACGTCTTTTATGTGTACACGTAGGGTCCAGAAGGTATCAACGCTTTTCTGAAAGATATGATACTCTTCGAGTTCTTCTCTTCTAATACATCGCTTTGCGCACCAACATCGCGAGAGTGAATCTGATTTGGATTTTTTCCTTTAAGATTCAACATCATCGTCATTGCCATGAAGCGCAGCACCTTTTAATATCATTGATGATATTGGTGAAGTGGTTTTACGTGTTCACGACTGTGATTTAAAGGCCCCTTTTTCATTAAAAAAACCCTATCAGATTTGAATTAGGCTCAAGATGATGAAGAGGTTTCATAAAAAAAACAAATCCAAGATCATAAAAATATTAAATAGATAAGTATATCGGACTGAACAATAACAACAAATAAATTCTTTAACAAGAAGGTCAGTTTTTATTTCAAACAAGGAAATGTTTCTTTCATAAAAATTCACAATATCAAGAGTTCATTCACAGTAGTAACGTTAAGATCAGAATGGATATTTTAAAGGCCAAGTACAATTATCATCTCGAAATGCCTGTTAAATTATGCAACATAATTACTTTATTAAAAAAAAATCTTACAAATTGCATTGCAATTAATTTCCCATTAATTAAAAATCAATTGATTTGTGCAAGCGATGAATATATTTAAAACGAATTGCTAAACAATCAAACAAAAAATGAAAACCAAATCCGATAACCACTTTTGGATTTCTTACGCAGTTATAGATATTACCTACATGTCCCACGTATGGACGTCAAAGAAAACGCATTATTCCAAATGGAAGTTTTCCATATTCAAATCACGTTCACAACTTCTCTGACAATGACCGGTAACATAAAATTTTATTATTATTATTATTATTTTGAAACATAATTTATGTATGAGTGTCAGTCTTATTTCATGAGATACAATTTTTAGAAATGAAATGTTACTAGTGAATCCATTCTTGTAGACAACGTTTTTGAATCTTTTGTTGCGTCATTGTTTAAAATAATAATGAAAATGAAAAAATTGATAATTTTAATGATGGGCATTTTACTGTTAAACCAGTACCATTACTTTTATTCCATAGAAGTTCAAATAATCTAAGAGAAGGTAAAGGGTGTAAAAAATGAATAAGGCCTCAAAATGCTTGCTTTCACACAACACCACCAATAATTTATCGCTAATATTCTTTATTTTTCTGGTCGAGAACAATAAAAAGATATCGACATAAATAATAGAATAAAGGTTTCTTGTAAACGGTCTAAACTTTACATGTTTTAATAGATTAAAAGCACTCCCGACAGAAAACTCTTCAAATAATGCAATTTCTGTGAGCCCGAAAGGTTTTTATTATTGTGAACCCAACTAATGTAAAGGTCCTTAAGTGAACACCATTCATTGAAATCACCCCGAAAATGAAGGAATTTTTATTTTAGGTAATTAACTTTCAACCCAACTAATGTAAAGGTCCTTAAGTGAACACCATTCGTTGAAATCACCGGAAATGAAGGAATTTTAATTTTAGGTAATTAACTTGCCACAAGACAAGAGCCTTTAATCGGTTTATTGTCTGACATATTATCGAAAACACCATAACCACACTTGGACGAATTTTGATTAACCGACACGACATTGACTTCATGAAAGTATCTCAATAAAATTTGTTTGCATTGAAAATATCGCTCTTCAAATTCGATACTCTCACCGTCATCAATAAATTCGCTAGGATCATCTGCCGTTTCCATCAAATTTGTATGAATGGCTTGATAATCCTTCCACGCGTCGTCCAATCGTTTATCACGCACAGTCAAATCTTTGATTGTTCGATTTTCGACGCTTAAGTTCACAAGATAGGAATTTAATCGTGTTAAAATTCCCTTAACATGTCCACGGCGGGCTCTTAGCACATCCATTTTTTATAATTTAATAACACGCGAAATTAACGAAAATAACGCACAACCGCACTATTTTCTGATCGAATTTTATTTTGTATGTATTTTTTCTTGAATTTCCAATATAATAAAAGTATACTTAAATCAATATCCGGCTCGACGGACCAAAATGTTGCTGATTAAGCTCTTGATGGTTAAGCTGGTTTTGTGAGGGGCAAAATGTTGAATAAAAAACTCTTGAGTTTATTAAAAACGTTATAATATTTATTAACTTATTTCCTTTTAATGCGCTCGGGTCGACGATTGATACAGAAGAGAAAAAATATTGACATGATTAATATTCAATTGTTTCCGTTTTTTCATGGCGACTAGATTGATCATTTTTCAATTGTGTTCGTCAAGAAAAAAGGATTTTCTAACCATAACACCCAGTCGATATTTCAAATAATATTTTCTGTCTTACTTGATGTTGGGTATAATTCCTTATTTCTTCAATGACACTAGAGCTCGAATCAGGCCTTGGACCTCTGACCTTCAGGTTCCTTAACATTTTATTTGTTATTGTGAAAGAGTGTTTAGCCCTACGCACAATACTCTATCTATGAATTTTCTTTTTCGCAGATTGAGGTGACCAATATTAGAGATACTCGATACACACTAACACTACTCTCCTAATAGAGTTCAGACAATGCTATAATACCAACAGTTCAGCGTGAATTTATAAGTACATGAAGGTAACATAAGAAATGTGAAAAAACTTGAATTTGACGGTTTTCAAATGTACGAACACGAGTACAAACATGCGTTACACTACAAGTTATTGAAAAGAATACTCATTACAACCGAAAATATATATAACTTTAATAAATGACAATTTATTATGATTGTTTACTTTATAAAAGAAAAAGAATTGAGAAAATTCAAATTTCGAACAAAATTCGATTTTTTTTTAAGTAACGGGAGTATAAATGGAAACCCGCTATTTCCCAATAGATGGCAGTCAGCAGTAAATGCTGATCAACAATGGCGGCATAGAAACGTCACATGTAAACTTAGGCATCTGTCAAGTACTCCTCATCAATAGATTTGTGAAGTGTTATCGGCGACATATATTTTTTTGTGCGCGAATATGTCGACGTTTGAGGCAAATAAGCGTGATTTGTGGTAAGTTTTGCTTTTTGCCTTCAATTTAAGATAATCTGCGTCTGAAGAGCGTCCAATTATGTTTGAAACTTATGGTGTGGGTGCTATTAGTGAAAGAACGTATTGTGAGTGATATCAACGCTTTAAAAGCCGTGAATTCGACATTGACGTTCGGCATGGTATATCATGAGCTTTTGAAACCGAGTGAAACCATTACGGGATATCACAATCGACTACAATTGATGCGTTTGAGCCGAACATTGAAGGAGAAACGGCCACTGTACCGAGACACGAAAAAGTGATTTTGCTGCACGACAACGCTCGGCCACATAATGCTTAGGCTATGAAAACCAACCTGGAAACACTGAAATGGGAAGTCCTACCCCACCCGCTGTATTCTCGGGACATCGCATCTTCTGACTACCACCTATTCCGATCGATGACGCATGGCCTGGCGCAGCAGCACTCTCATTCTTACGATGAAGTTAAAAATTGGGTCGATTCGTGCATCGAGTCAAAAGGAGAGCAGTTTTTTCGACGCGGAATCCGTATGCTGGCAGAAAGATGGGAAAAAATTTGTGGCTAGCGATGGATATTTCTTGAATAATATATATTTAACCGTTTTTGCACAATAAAGGCACGAATTTTAAAAAAAATGGTAATTTTTAATTTGTGCTCCCAATAATTTATGAAAAAGGTAGGAAAATGAATACGGCGGGTAACGGTTTAGGAACTTTTCTACAGCTCTTAACGGTAAAACTGGCAAAACAAAAGCAACACCGAATTTCCTTGTGAGGCCAGGCACGTCCGGAATTAAGGCGTCCAGAAAACCATTTAACAACAGTGACAAAGCCCCGCTAGGATGGAATGTACGGCGAAGAGTGCAACTTCCCCATGGAAGATCCTTTGCAGCGTGGACTTTGCAGCGTAGGAACCAGGGGCTATCTTTAGCTTATCAAAGAAAGGAATGAACCTATCTGAGAAGCCCCTATCCAGGTTCCATCAGCATCACAGGAAAATGTCCGAGAGGTCTTTGAAGGAGAACCACATTGCACTGGGACCATCTACTTGGATCCATTGTATTCCTGATTATGAGATGAGAGTTACTTTTGTGCTAGCCACTTGGTAAGGTTTGCAAACCGAAGCAGGATCGAATGTTTAACGCCTCTGAGGTCGTCTAATTCTGAGAAGAATCTAGAACTTAAATAAAGGAGACGACTGTTGGAGATATGTGGTTCCTCCCAAAAGGATTTAGTCATTGTGCAGCTGCCGCCATCGCGTCGAGAAGGGAAGGAAAATTAGGATACCTAGAAAGGCTAAACGAAGATTTGGAAAATCTACAGAAACCAGGAAGGCAGAAGACAAAATACAGCTTCAGCTTCCGCATCGGTTGGGTCGGCAAAAAAAAGACCAGTTGAAATCGACCACCAAAGCACCTGCACTGGGGCATGAAGGCTCTAAACGGACGACAGTGAAGATGAACACTGTGACATCTGTCCTGGAAGAGATGGAGCTGGACGTAATGCTCAACGTTTGGGGTACAGCCCAAGCTACCCCAGCGGTGCAAGAGCCGTGAACCTACAAAGAAGTAATCAAAGGACTACCGGCTAGAGATTGCAAGACAGTACATTATGCGCAATCACAAAATTCAATAGCATGTATCTTATTAAGGCCGAACATTCAATTTCTTTCTCTGAGAGAATTCGTAACGAAGAACTTAGTGACAATAGCCGCTTAATTCCCCACAGATGGAGGTCATCAGTAGGCAGTAATCGCCTTCGCTAACTTTCGAGGAGTCAACATTGAAGCTACAACTAGTAGTAGAAGTTAGGAGTACTGTACAGAACGAAGAGTACAACGCATGTTAGTCATTTCACAATATGGCCAAGCATAGATACAAGAGGTGAGAACTTGCTAAAATATTTAATATAAAGAGAACCGGTATGTCATCAACAAAGGAAATAGACCTACGTTTGTGAATAGGGTAAGGCTTGCATCCATGGAAGATAAGATCGGTGGTTCCTTCAGCTTAGATCACACCACGAAGGTAACGAAGATAATCAGTTACTAATATGTCCCAAGACCATCAAAATCTTAGCGTGGTGGAATGGAGAGCTTGAACAATTGAACAATTAATTTCGAAAGTCGGAACGTCTTTAACAAGGCAAAACGCAATGGGATACACTCTCATAGAGTGTAACAAAGTTATAAAACTGTCTAAACAGAGAACTTGGGAGAGATTTCTGTCAAAGATTCGAAAAAATTCGAAGAGAATTTACGAAGGAACCGTACCTAACAGCAACAGTGCTACTTAATATGCACTTTCCAGGTTGCCACAGACTGAATAGTTTAAGAGCAAACCACTTACAAAGTACAGACTGACACCTCGCATTTAAAATTTTCACAAGATTAACCTGGGCAATCAGCTCTTTCCAGCCCTACAAGTCACCAGGAATAGATGAAATATTTCCTGTCTTTCTACAGAGTGGGCAAGAGGAAATACTACCAATTCTACTTATCTTCAGACCTAGCTTCGCTTTAGATTACATCCCCCATACATAGAGAAATGCAGAGGTGGTCTACCGAAAATAGGCAAGAGATTGGGATTGAATCCGTAATCCTGCAGACCCATCTGTCTCATCGCTTTTCGCCTAAACACATAAAATATACCAGCTTCTCCACTCGTTACAGCCGTTCTCATTCCCCTTCGCCCGTCATCCCAATCCCATTGCTTCCCTCCATGGCTGTGTTTGTTCATTGCACATGAAGGCCGAAATTGCCTATGACACAGGTTATTCTGTAAAAAAAAATTGAGAAGGTACTATACCATTGCCTGAGGCAAACAGTACTTAGCTCCTATATATGAAGCAAAGCCGTTTCCGTTGATTGGTCGACGAATCAATGGATATGCAATTCTTCCAGCTTGTAAATAATGTTAAAATTATATGCATTGAAACTGACATGGGTAACGCTGAGAAAGATTGTCCGTAGGAAAGATTGTTATCTTTTGTGGTGCTGAATCTTCTTAACAGCAATGGATTCTCAATGCAAGCAAACGCGAACGATTTGTGACCTTTGTAAGTGGTGCTACGTAGAACACAATCATGATGCAAATACACAGACCTAAGGGCTAATACGGGCAAAACCGTGATTGTTTCTTTTACCAGAAAAAAAAAATGTTTTTGTGCATTTCGAATTAAAAGAATAAATTTCAGGATTCTACACTGTTACGCTTTATTATTCGTGATTATCAAACTGTACAGACATTATTCTCGAAAGAAGCTATTCATATAAGAAAATAACTATTCTTACGGACAGCTAGGCGGCAATAAGGACCCGACTTCACACACAGTGAAGCTGGTGTAAGAATGCCAATGAAAATTATGCAACACCGCTTCCAATATCAAACGTTTTCTGTATTGGGTGCCTAGCCAGCAAGACATAGAAAGAAACGAAACAGCAGAATTGCATGGGCCTACTCTATAGGCCCAGATTCTCTCTGCTCCATCATCAGAGAGACTATTACTGGACTGCGCTTCCAAAGCTTAGAAAAACTACGCAATACGCGCCTAGCCTCTAATAGGACATGAATAATGTGCTAATCATAACAGGAAAACTAAAAAGAAAACTTAAAGATAATGGCCATTGATACTGACAATGCCGATGGTCGAATTTAAAGTGAGACCTTCGAACAGCTGCAAGCCAATGGCCTGGCAACGTCATAAGTGCTTTGGGAAATGCCAGCTCAATTTCAAGATCGCCCAAATCAGCCAATTCTTCAAGTAAATAGAACTGGATGAAGAGCTCTAGAACTACTTTAGTACAAGATACTGCGCCTCACAATAATATTCTAATTGTAAATCATTATTTAACACCTCTGCTTATATCCGCTGTAAATCGTCGTAGAGTTCGAAAAAAAGCTTGAAATATCGAAATCGTTCAACCAAGATACATATCTATACAACTACTGCTTTACAGAAAAGATTTAAAAAAAAAAAAAAAATACCAAAATCTGCCTATACCTACATAATATACGGGAAACCTTTAAAATCGGTTCAGCAGTAAATGTAATCGGCGTTAATAAAAAATAAATAAATAGATACATTCGAATCGAATTTAACTTTCTTTTTCCACACGTTAATAACTTATACATTTACATAATAATTTATAGATAAAATCCGTCTGCTTCATTCTGATATTGAAGCGTATAATAACATACATATAGTTTAAAACAAAAACCATTCTTAGTGAAAACTTTATGTAAATTGTTTAATTTGTTCTCGGATTTTACGTAAGATTAAGTTAGTTAGGCAAATTCGACGTTTATATTTAAATAAAATAATTTTTTTTCACACACACTTTCAACTTAAATACTTACGTTTTGTTTCTAATAAACAACGGATAGTAGTGAGGCTGCTATTTCAGTAAAATAGTTCATTTCGCAAGAAGATCTTGTAGTTTTTGCTTATGATCAGAGTAATTTTAGGAAAGAAAGGGATAAAAAAATACAAACCTTCCATTCTTAAACAGATGACGCATCCACCGCTCCCTACTTTTCTTTAGATAGATTCTCCTGTGTTAATTTTTTGATATATCCACTAAAGAATTAGAAAGCCCAAAAATTCATGTGACGAATATCTTAGATAATTTAATTATCTATCCCAAGGAATAAATTGAAACTTTTGTGAGGAGTTTTATAATTACATTACTCGGGAAAATTTGTACCAGCACAGTTACTGTATATACTATACTATGGCTTTTCGACCAATCATTCTACCACCAAAAATATTTCATTTTAATATTTAATAAATTTACTAGGGTTCGTATTGAACAAATTTAAAAAAATTTGTTTCGAAGACGAAATATAACTTCAAATTCGCTTATAGCTCTTAGAAACTGCAATTAATTGCCTTTTTCAAACAAATTTATTACCTAATTTCAAAAGATAATTACTTACATTTGTTGATATAATAATAGAACAAGGTTACGAATAGGGTTTGAATTGAATATGTTTTCAATTTTTAAAAATTTTGTTAAGGGGACAGCAACCGTTTTGCCGCCCGGCTCTAATAAAAATGAGTTCTTACCTTAAATTGCTTGTCTGATTTACATGAACTTTTTTTACGTTCGAAATACCTAGGGTACAATGCCTTAATAGATTTTTTTAATGTTCTTTCTGAGCGGAGAAATCATTTTTAAAATGTTGGCAACAAAAAAATCGTTTCTTACTGCTTATGTACCTTTTTCTCAAGAAAGATTTTAATTATCTTTCATTCGTTTTGTTCCTTATTAGTTAGTGCATTAACTGAACACACACTTTTTTGAAATATCAATTTGCTGATTTTTAGCAGCTTTGAGAAAAAATTCAAAAATTATACATACATCGATTTGGTTCGCAAACAATTTTCTTTCTTCAAAAATAATTAATATTTCAAAAAGTTGTGTATACAGTAGAAACAGTAATGGTTTCCCTTTCGAATGAAGTAAGAATCGTCGAAATATATTGAACCAGTGCTGAGAAAAAGGTACATAAAGGTAAAAAAGACGATTTTTCAGAACGGCGATAAGACAGAACCCTGAGGGACACCGGAATTGATTGGGAATGAAGAAGAAGTAACGCCATCTAATACTACTCGTATAGTGCGTTTAGACAAGAAACTCTCAATCCATTGAATGAGGGTAGCATCCAGGCCAATGGCCGTGAGCTTAAAAAGAAGGCATTCATGCCAAACTCTGTCAAAAGCTTTCGCAATGTCAAGCGCAAGAACTTGACCTTCGCTGTATTTATGCAAGCAAGAGTTCCAGCGTTCCGTTAGATAAATTAGATAAACCAAGAGATCTCCCGTCGATCTTCCAGAGCGGAAACCGTATTGGCGGTCGTGAATAAGCAGTTTATCCTCGAGATATTTAACGATTTTTGCGATTGACAGCAGTTTCCATCACTGAAGTAATGGCTATTGAGCGGTAGTTGGCGAGGTTCGCTTTGCTTCTTTTCTTGAGAATTGGCTGAACATTCGCAGCTTTCCACAATTGTGGAAAGCACCCAGAAGAGTAGGATAGATGAAAAAGGTTACGAAGAGGTTTAGCCAGAGAAGAGGAGCACATTTTAAGGGTAATGGGGGGAATGCCATCAGGGCCAGCGGACTTGTGAATATTGAGCTGTTGCAGAATCCTGAAAATGAGGTGTTTTCGAAAATGTAGCAAAGGCAACGAAAAACCAGAAGGCGTTGTGATGGGAGGGCCTTGGTTTGAAGGTGGTAGTGTGGAGTTTCTCGCAAAGCTTGCTGCCAATAGGTTAGCTTTCTCAACAGGATCGACTACGGTACGGTCACCCTCTATGAGTGGCGGTGTTGATGAAGAGATGAAATTATTGTTGACCGTTTTGACAAATGACCAGAAAGATCTTGAGCCTTTTGGACTTTGAAGGATCTTCCGTCGAAGTTTTTGGTCATAATCAAATTTAACACGATTGAGGACAGATTTACAGGTATTTCTTGATGGGCATGTGACGCGGTTGCCGCGTACATGGCGTAATCTGGAAGTCCAATTTCCATACACTCTTCGCAGTAAATTAGGCTGTATTTCAGTAATAACGCGTCAAATGTTGGCTTCCAAGTGCTCAATCGCTTCTAGTATATCAGCTTAGACATGGGACTTTACATATTCCCAGAGAAAAAAAGTCGAATGGCATTAAATCGCACGAGCGAGGTGGCCTGTTAACAGATCCATTTCGTGAAATTAATCAATCATCAAATGTTTCTTTCAGTAAATTAATTGTATCGCGCGCTGTGTGGCATGTGACGCCGTTTTGTTAAAACCATAAAGCCACCTGTCTGCAACATTAATGCCTTTCAATTGAGGCACGAAAAAGTTAAAAATCATGTCTCTGTAGTGCTCACCGTAACGTTCTGGCCATCACCATAAAGCGCACCAAACGGTGACTTTTTCTGGATGCAATGGTGTTTCGAAAATGGCTTCTGAATTATCATCGCTCCAAACGCGGCAATTCTATGGCTTCAATTCCTGTACAATGTGAATCTTGTAAGCACGTAAACCAAGATGTTTACGCAAAATTTCTCATAAAGTGAATGGACATTACTTTAATTGTTCAGCACGATGACGAATTGATACATTTGGATCATCATCAAAACTACGCTGCACACCATCAATCACTTGTCGTGTGCGCAATGTACGACGTCTATTATCTTTTAGAGTAAACGTATTGCGAAAACGACCAATAGTTTCTCGAATTAATCGCTCTGAAGGACGATTACGAGCAACATAAAATGCTAGTAACACCCGATGAACCATGGTTTTCAAAATAAATGTGAACAATTTGCAAACGTTGCTCCGGCGTGAGTCTACGCATGATGAATGGCCAAACCAAACTAACCCCAAGACAATCGGAAACTGTCAAACGTGTTGCCAATTTAAAGTTCTCAGCATCTAAATTTTTCTTTCTTTTTGGTAAAGTTTGTTTGTTTTGGGAAAAAAATCTGATATGAGTTCACGAAATCAATTAGATTCTATGACCATTTAAAGGCACATCGCAAAGTTTTTTTCCAATCAGCTAATCGGATGGATCTTTTTCAGCATATTTATCAATACTACTACTAGAACTATTTTGAGCTATACCCATTATTGTTCAACTCGAAATTACCTCATCTTCAACAAAAACGCTTTTTGAGGCTCACACCACCTTAAAGTTCGAATCATTTCAATGTTATACAGCGTGTTGTCTCCCAAGACAACATAAATGCATTTTTTTTTCTTTAATAGTAAGAAAATCGTAGCTCGTACAGATTCTCAAATTAACAGTGCATCCAGACAAATTTCCCGAAGGCTAATGCTCACAAATACCCCTAAATTATAGATTATAATTTGATTGAGCACCTTGTAAATTTCACATTGCTTAATACATAGACTATAGATTTCCTTTTATACCTACCTATATATAATTAAGACTGATTAAAAAAAATATTTAATTCTCAAACTGAAAATTGATCTTAATTCCATGACCTTTACTCGAAGCAATTAACTAAAATTGGGCATTGTTACGGACCATACTCACGGAAAGGAAATCTCAGTCAAATTCAATTCTCATGTAGTTGTAATAAAGCCCCATACTCTCCAAACCACAAACATAGCTTGCCATTTAACATTGAAATTAGAATGCTAACTAGAGGAAGATTAGCAGAACAAAAAAAATCGACAATTTGGGGTTCATAAGAAACAGAAAAGATATTTTGACTTTTTTTTTTTCTTATGCTATGAATCTATTCAACATCATTTTTAATGATTACATAATTTTGAATTGCTCTTTTTTAGATTCATATATGTATACCTTTAAATACATAATTACCATGTTCTTTTCAGAAACGTTACACAACCATGAGACCAGCTCAGATTTCACTAGAGAAAAAGTATTATTGTAAAAAAAATACAAAAAAGCTTTGAGGTGGGTACGGTCAATGCGATATTCTTTTTACCCTGTGGCTGCATGATCCAATTGGATTGAATAACATCCAAGACGCTATCACTTTCTATAAGTTTTTGATCTAAAGCCTAATCCAGGTTTTATTTGTAGGTTTTTTTCTAACATAAACGATTTGTATTTTGCATATGTATTTTAAATGTATTAGCCCAAAAAAAAAAGGTTTATAACAAAAGATCTGAACATTTTATAATTACTTAACATAAAGCAGTTAATTATAGAAATGCGATATTTAGAGATAGTCTTAATAAGAAATTAAAACATTTCTTCGAACCCATATCTATATTTTAATATTTCGAGACGAGATATTCAAATCATTTATTTTAATAGCACTATAATTTTTATCAAAAAATTTGATTATTAACGCTAGCGAACCAGAATCGTTAATTTATCTTATCTTTCATAAATAAACACCGATGCCCCGCATCGCGCCTTGTGAAATAACTTTTCATAAAAAAATATTTTAATCGTGTTCATTAAGCTTCGAAACACACGGACATACTGTCGATTATACAGTAGCCTATAGCTGGCTACAGATAGAATGAAAGCGAGAAGCGATGCGAGTTTATATGGGAATTAACAATTTAAGCAAGCGATAAAGCTCTTTCCTACTGTTTTCTCCTGATCATTCAATTCTTGACGTAATTGTAGTATGATATATGGTCCATGTTAATTTTAAACGTCAACATCTCATCCATATGTGATCGTATTTTACTATTGAAATTATAGCGCCAAAGTGGGAAATTTACGGATGGCAACGAAACGACTGATCACTTTGCATACATGCGCCCATTGATGACGATAGCGATACTATCTCATTGTTGACAATAAACACTAATGAACTCACCGAAAAATTGCTTAACAAATTTATTACATTTTCTGAGATATTCATAACGACACAATCTTAACAAAGAACAAAACATGATGCAAAGCTTTAGTTCGAAACGCAGACTTATACTATTGCACCTAGCGGACCTAGTTATTATTCAGCTAATTCGCAATTTTAGCTCGTCTTCATCGTTAGAAGAATGGTGACACAATTTGCTTATTAAGAAGATCCACTCACTCATCAATCATATTTATATTGCAGGAAGAAAATGAAAATAGGGCCCAAGGCAATTTCTGAAAATAGCGAACTGATTTGAAGCCTAAAACTAGGGAGTTCAAGAACCGACTTGGGCCGTAGGACCGTTGAAGTTTCCAAATTACCATAGCATAAAAATCTCCTGATGAAAAACTCGTAGCTCCATGTAATTTTACCCGAAATTACATAGCTCATCAGAATTCTGATAATTCTAAGATAGCGTTTAGAATAATTTAAGATCACTGTATACATGAAATTTATAACACCTATCCGTATCTTAAAAACATCGATAATTATAGCCCTTCTTAGCTAGAAGAACGATAAATATGAAAGTACTGTAAGACTACTTTAGTTTCATATCGGAACGGCTTATAAAACCCACAATTATTATCAAACTTCCAACTTATCGTCAGTCTATGCTCATAATTTCATTCAAATTTATAAATCCACTTTACTATGGTGGGTAGACTATTGGACTATGATAGTTTTAAGATAGAATCGAAATAATGTGGTACTAGTATTTAATTGATATGAGGCTTATTCATGTAAGAAGTGTATGGTTAGTATCAATAACTTGTTAATCTGATCATTGATATAGAAATGAGAAATGTAAGTCATTATGCCATCAAGTAGTAACACCCTCCAAAAACTCGGCGGTTCCATTCAAAACTTTACTTTAGATATTAAATAAATTTCACCCCGCTACAAGAAATGGCCACCATATTTACATTGTTTGTCATGACATATGTAAATACTAATTTGACAATATTTCTCCACGGCGGCGCCCATACTAATAGAACATTACTCAGTTTTAACTGATCAATCTGATTTTTTCCCGATAACCTACTACTAACGCCTATTACTTTCGAATTAGAATCACTTTAATGTGGGGACCGTGTGTCGCAATTGGCGATTTGGCTATTTTCGAACAAATATCTCTGATTAATGGTACAAGATAATGGAACCTTATATTTTTCATTGTAATCCTTAATAAATTTACTAGGGTTTGCATTAAACAAATTCGAAAAACTATATTTCGAAAATGAAAAATGACCACGAATTCGCTTTTAGTTTTTAAAAACTGCAAATAATGGTCATTTTCAAACAGATTTATTACGTAATTTCAAAAGGCTACTTAGTTTTTGTTGTTATAACAATGGAACAAGATCACGAAGAGGGTTTGTATTGAACATATTTTAAATTTTTATAAGTTTTGTTAAAAATATATTATATGAAAAAAGACGTCTTATTCCGAATTTTTTTTTTTTTGTTTTTTTTTCATAGTAGTGCTGATTTTCTATATGGTGGTTTTATGGGTATAGATAGCGCAGGCATCTGATCGGCGTCATTACCTCCAAGTGGTAGCCACCGAGTACTGGTCTTATCCATCCGGCTTGACTTGCTAAGCCGATAAATGCGAGTGAACTCTAATATGGCCCTCCAGGTTGGGGGTTGGGCAATGTGTTAACAACTCATTCTCGAAACAAATCAGAATTGTTTCGAAACCTGAAGCACAGCTTCGGACTGGATTGATTCAATGCCAACGACCACGCAAACGAAAAATGGACTATTCCTTCGAATTTTGGAACGTGCGATCCCTGTACAGTGCAGCAGCAATGAGAGCGTTTCTGGAACAGACAAGCAAATACAATATTAACATCATTCCGCTCCGAAAAGCTAAATTGTTAGGTGGAGATGTTACTGACATTAGATTGCACACAATTTTGAAAATAGCCGTCAATGGCCGATTGTGTGCGATCCGTATCAAAACAAATTTCTTTAATGTTTGGCTTATTAATGTCCATGCCCCAACGAAAGACAAAGACGACGAAGTTAAAGACGATTTCTGCAGCACCTTAGAGTCAACATTCGACTCCATTCCGTCGAGCAATATTCAAATAGTATTAGCTGATTTTAAAGCGAAAGTATAGACAATAAAGAGAGTTACAAAGAGACAATTGAAAGGCACAGTCTACATGACATTAGTACGACAAAGGCCAGAGGCTGTTTGATTTCGCCAGAATCAAAAAGTTTATTGTAAGCTCAACATGCTTCTCCAATCGTGACATTCATGAGTCGGTGATGCCCACCGACAGGCGACCATTCAACAAATAGAACACGTTCTAATAGAGAAAAGGTCGGCCTCCTGCACTCTTGACGGGCGTACATGTCGAGGGGTTAGATGCGACACAGATCAATATTTAGTAAAGACCGAGATCCGATGTCGAATCGTAAACCAAAGACACTTAAAAACACAACCGGTTCCTAAATTCGAAATCGGAAAACTCAAAGACGAGAAAGTAGTTTCAAAATATGTATCAGCCTTAGAGTAGCACGGCGCAAAACAAATGATTGGTTCGACAACGAATGCCAAGATGCCCTACAGCAAAAAAATCAAGCTACAAAATATTATCGGAGCAGCGACATGAGCCAAAAAACGACAAATATAATTATATTAGATGATTTGCAAACAAAATATGCGGACAGAAAAAACGGAAGTACAATAATGACGAAATTAAAAACATGCGAGGAACATTTTGAATTACACAACATTAGAGCCGCATAATCCCTAGTCACAAGGATGAAAGAGAGACACCAACCAAAGACGACCCTCAGCAAGGATGCAGAAGGCAACATTATAAGTAATGCAGAGCACATAAGACGAAGATGGACGCAATACTTTGAACACTTTCTTATTCCGAGCCCATCATATGCATGGATAGCAGCAGCAGACATAATAAAAGGTATAACTGATGTTACAGCTGATGAAAGATCCTCTTTAAGTCCTCCCACGCTCGAAGAAGTAAAAACAGCCTTGAGGTATCAACCAAACAACAAAGCGCCGGCAACTGATCAAATTCCTTCTGAGCTCCTGAAAGTCGGCGACACCAGCATAGCCCTACACAGATTAATGACAGACATATGGACGCAGGAAACATTTCCTGAAGATTGGCCCAAGAACACCATATGTCCAATTTATAAGAAAGGTGACAAACTTTGCTGCGAAAACCACCGAGGAATATCTCTGTTGTGTATGTCTAATAAGATACTGACAAAGATTCTGGAAAAGAGAATTAAGCCCTATGCTGAACGATCGACCACGGACCATATATTCTCAGTTAAACAGGTGCTGTAAAAGTGCTGGGAATATATCAATGGTACAAATTGAGACCCGC
Organism: Chorisops tibialis; assembly: GCA_963669355.1. Classification (NCBI taxonomy): domain Eukaryota; kingdom Metazoa; phylum Arthropoda; class Insecta; order Diptera; family Stratiomyidae; genus Chorisops; species Chorisops tibialis. Next base: position 130,082,938 of record OY770264.1, read on the forward strand.
CGTCTCCCAATAGATGGCGACAGCAGTGAATGCTGATCAACAATGGCGGGTCAGAAACGGCACAAAGTAAACTTGGATATATCCAAACCACTCCTTATCATTAGATTTGTGAAGGCTTATCGGCGCCACATACTTTTCAGTGCGCGAATAAGTCGAAGTTTGAGCCAAATAAGCGTAATTACCAAAATTAAAAACTATATAGGTTTACTCCTGTAAGAAAGCCATAGGTAAGAAATGGGGAATGCAGCCCACAGTAGTGTATTGACTCTACGTTGCCGTCATCTTTATGGTGTGATTGTGTGGTGGACTGCCCTAAAGACAGAAACAAACCGCACTCTCCTCGGAAAGGTGAAGAGAACTGCATGTATATGCATAAGTGGGACTCCGAGAACCACACCCTCCGCAACCTTAGAAGAACTGTTTCATCTGCTACCTCTCGATATTATTGGTAAACAGATAACTGAAAATGCATTCAAACTGGTCACTCCTTAATTATGGAAGATTTCGAGAATCTAACCACTCTACCAAGTTATAATTTTGATAATAATTTTCCTACCGTCATCCACTCGAAACAAGAGTGCTTCCCACTCAGATGAAATACGGAAGGAAAAGTCCATATCCTTCTAAACTGATGGCTCCAAAACTAGAAGTGGCGTGGAAGGAGGTGTTTTCTACGCAATGCTTAACTTAAGCATATCTTTCCGCTTTCCGGATCATTTTAGTGAGCTACTGGCTTAAGTTAAATGTAATATCTACTAAGGATATTGCCATCTTCACTGATAGCCAGACCGTTATTAAATCTCTGGAATCAGTCATGTCTACATCCAAGACTGTTATTGATTTTCGCGCGTCTCTGAGGGAGATGGCTGAACAATTAAACATTCGCCAGTGCTGGGTACGAGAGGCCATTCTGGGGAACTGCAGGGCGGACAAACTCGCCCCGCACGGAACCACCTTGCAGACTCAATCTAAGGAAGAGATGCTGAGTATGCCTCTCGCAACTTATAAGCTGCAATTTAAGTTAAATGCGATTAGCAAACGGCGCTACATGAAAGACCACCAGACAGATTTGGCCTGTGCTGGATCTAAAACGCTTTGGTAGACTGATCTCGTTAAGCAGGCAGATGATTAGCTCCGTAGTAGGAGTCGTTACAAGACACTGTCAGGAGGTGAGGAAGAGGAAGAGAGGATTCTTCATCTGTTATGTACTTGCCCCTCTCTAGAAAAAAGAAAAATCACTTAGGCGTAGACTTCTTCAACGCTTCATAGAAAGCTCCGATTGGTTTACCGAGTAGGAGTCTCTTCTGAGATCCTGTGGCAACACAACGGATCAGCTTATGGTATATGTACGCCCAGACTTGTGTCTGGGTAGCAACCTCTTCCTACCTACCGTACCGTATAATAATCTCAGATTCCATCTACAGTATAAGAGCTATGCGCTGCAATCATTTAGTGCGGATCGCAAAAATCCATTAAAGGTAGTTTGTGTGAAATTTTGTATGTTTTAGGAGTAGTTTTGCAATTATTTTAGAGGTGTTTTCTATTCATAAAAACTTTAAAAAAAAAATCAAAGCACTTCATTCATCCTTTAATACGAACATTTGAGTACATGTATGGTAGCAAAAACTCTTAATAATATAAGATATCCCAAGCCTATAGAAGAAATTCTACCCATGAAGATGCGTTTATATTGACCGAAAAGGTTTGAAACGCCCAAACCTCCTGATCCCCGCTCATTGGCCACTTCCCGCGCGCCCATATCTAGCAGCCTAGCGATTCAATCGACGATGCCCGCTTTAGGTATTCGAAACCTTTCCGGGTAATCCCAACGCATCTCAACGGGTAGAATTTCTCCCGGCTTGGAATATCTTATATTAGTGATAATCTTTGATGGGTGTAAAAAAAATTCGGTAGTGAAAGAAGTTAGTCAATTTCTCGCCTATTACAATGTAACAATTTTCAATATTTTTTAGAAGTATTTGATTTGAGCTAGTGATGCACCGAATACCACTTTATCGATTACGAATACGAATGTCAAAGCCACTATTCGCAGAATACGAGTACGGATATTTCTAGATAAATAATATTTGAGCTTAAAAAAACTTGTTTTTGTGTTTTTTCGGTTAATTATTTATTTTTATTTATATTAGGGAAACACGTGAGAGCACTTCGGTTAATTGCGAAATTAAAAAAAAAATTGCAAGTGAGAGGTTGAGAGAATTGGCGATGTGACCCATTTCCTAGCCTCAAGTTACTTTTTTACAAAACAAAACTACATGAAAAAGTTTTAGCTCGATAACTCGAAAAAAACGACAAAAAATATTTAAATGGAAAGGTAGTTGGACGACTACTTTTTTTCTGACTGAATATTACCAGCAATCGAAAACAGCCTTTCGGAAGTGTCGTGTTATTTTTATTGCTCGCGTATCATTATATTCATAATGAATATTTTTTGTAGAAAACGCTAGTGATATATTTTTTTTGTTTATAAAACGGGATCTCTTCAGTGTTTTATCAGCTTCGGAGCATTTTATTTCACCTAACTCTTTGTTAATTTATACATATAAATATAATTGTAGTGTCTATCTGTTATTTATTATATAAGTTAGTGTTTTGCTTCATTTAGACAACTAAGCATAAAAATACGTTTTTGAAATTCTTCGCTTGCTGTGTGTCTGTCCGGTTTTAGCTCAAAAACGACTGAAACGATTTTAATGAAACTTTCACAGTTTGTTAGGTGATGGAGATGTAATCTGCTTTTGGTTTTATTTCAATCCCCTCACGCCTTCTACCCCTTCCCATAGAAAATTACTCATTTTCAAAAATATATAATAATCAAATTTTCTTGGAAACTATAAGAGCTTTTAATATGAAATTTAGAATATATTATTGCTGGGAAAAAAAACAACGGTTAGCTTCTCTCCTTCTACCCCCTCCCATAAAATGTGACATAATTTAACAACTTTTTAAGAATGCCCATTTCTTGAAAAGTATGAATGTTACTGATCTGAAATTTAAAACATATCAATTGTATGATGATTTTATACGGACATTCGACCGAAACTTCATTCGTCACCGTGCTCAAGAGCTCGACCTTTCTACGTCCATACTGCAACGAATATTGACGAAAGGTGTGGCTCTGCATTTTGAATTGACCGATGAACTACAGCCGGTGGACTACCAACAGCACCGTACGTTCCTTGATTGGGTCTTGGATATATAAATGCTACACCTTTTGTTGATACCCTCCATAGTTGTTTCTCAAAAAATTACTAGGAACCTCCCACTCCTCCTACCACCTCTCACACAAACACACATATTTCACTAAATTCAACCCAGCGTACAATTTGGTGAAATTTCAATAAATGAAGCCTATATGAAATCATTTGCTGAGATTTCGTTTCACTTCGGTTTCAAAAACTGATTAACTTGTGAATAAATCAGGTTCTTTTCTTCGTATGAGTCACTACTGAGCATGCTTTTCAGCCTGTCACTCTTTTGTCACTTAGTACAAATGTAATGAATTCACGCTCTGAAATGCATTCTATGCTTCACTTACGTTTCAAAATATGATCATGCAATGAAAACTAATTCTACATTCCAAAAAAAACGAATAATTTCAATTGTTTTTCATTCAGCTGTGAAACTGTCAAAGTAAAGTCGCTTGTGACGAAAAATTATATAAATAATATTTGCAGTAAAAGAGTGTGAAAAAAAAAATAATTATATAAGTAATATTTTCAGTGAAAAAGTGTGAAAAAATATATATCAAGTCGAAATTAAAATATATTAACAGTATTTTTGATAGCAACGACATGTCCAAGCAATTATTAAAATTTCGTGCTAGAGTTGAATCGAGGGCTATACTAAAAAATATTTTTGGTGGACCCCTATTCATACTGAAAACGAAGATAGTGATATGTTTGAAAACATTGCAGAAGATGCTACGGAAGGCATAGAGGCTGAAAAGGAGAATAGTTTTCAAAACGAAAATGGACTGCGTAGTAAACTTGCTTAGTGGGCAATGGATATAATTCCATTTTGTCCTAAAAAGTGAGTTTCATGTATATTTTATAAATTAGTAGTACCTAAATTTAAATATTTATTCCTAGGCGCCTATAATGGAAGCGAAAATTTGGTTGAAAGACGCATAGCGAGGCATTTCCAATATGCAAATGAGCGTTTGGTAAGAGTTCGGACTCTATAATATTTTGTCAAACTAGCTAAATATTCCAAAAAAAATTTTTTTTTCCCAGAAAGCAGTTCGCCGTATTTAATTATTTGTTTTACTATTATATTCAATTAATCTATACATATAAATATAATTGTAGTGTGTGTCTGGCTATAAATAAGTTTTTTGCTTTATTTTAGCAATAACTAAGCAGAAACAAACGTTTTTAAAAATTTTCTCTGTCTGTCTGTCTGTCTTTCCGGTTTTCACGCAAAAACAGCTAAAGCGATTGTAATGAAACTTTCACAGTTTATTAGATGTGCACCGAGATGTAATCTGCGTGTGGTCTTATTTCAATACCTCCACGCCTTCCACCCCCTCCCATACAAAAATATATAATAATCAAATTTTCTTCAAAAACATTGAAGCAAATCTTTTGAAATTTAGAACATACTATTTTTATAAGAAATGTGATCTATGGTATACAAATTATTTGAATCCCCCTGCTTCTTCCACCACCTTCCATAAAAACCGCACTTTTTCATGAAATGCTAGTCACCAATTTTCTCAGTACGTGTAACTTTCATCGAGCTTAAATGTTGTACTTTATCGTTAATTTGCATTATTATTAATATCGGGAAAAAATTAACCGAGTAGCTTCACTCCTTCTACCCCCTCCCATACAATGTGACACAATTGCACGACTTCACAAAAATTCGATTTTCTTGAAAAGCGTGAATGATACATACCTGAAATTTAAAATATATCAATTGCATGATGATTATAGTTGCCTCTCGAAATATCACCAAAAACCCCCTTTTCCTTCTACTAACTCTCATACAAATTGCATAATTTCATTAAATTCAATGCACTACGTTTCTCAGTACCTACTCAATTTTTGAAGCTTAAATTTGGTACAAAACATTTGTATAGCTACTCTAGCATGATGTGAAACAAATTAGTTCAATGCAGCCACTTCCCGTACAAAATTTCATAATATACAAAAATTTCGATTTCATCTATAGTATCGTATGATTGGGCTCTACGCACAATCGTAGTCCTGTTACGTTTTCAAGCTTAATGTTATTTTATTTGGGCTTTTTATTTAATTAACACAAGCTATAATTATTCACATGTCCTTAATGCTCTTCAATACGTATATGATCTCAAATCACGGGATTGATTTGATCACGAGCCTCTCCCATTCAAATACGAGTATCATGGTATCGTTCTTAATAATTTATGGTTCTAATTCCAACAAAATACAAAACATTGTGTTCAAAGAGCCATTAAACTAAGCAGATTATATATCTCAAATAATGTATTACTAACTACATTCTCAAAAATTGCTTATTATTGCGATTTTTATGCGGACGAGGTCGCGAACGTTTGCTAGTATACTATAATATTCAATTCCTATAACTATACATAAATATATGTAATTAGTATAATATATTATTTTTATAATGCATATAATTTTTGTAATAAATATTTGTTAAAATAGAACTAGAATGGTTTTTTGGCAGTTTATTTCATTTCATATATCATTTCCGACTCAATAGAATACGACCATCGTGAATTGATATTCCTTTCTCTCACTTCAGCGTCAGCCACAGAGTATCATTATGATTCCTTCTACTAACACCATAATGAATTCTAGAATGGATATCAGTTCTCTTTTCTGAATTCATATACTGATTTCAGTCTGGGGTAAAGTTTTTAGTACGATAGTGGATTCGACGTGACTTCACAAACAAGCCAAAATGAACCTTAAGTGATTTCACATTCATATAAAGATTTCATTATGAGTTCACTGTGATTTCTCATTGTTTGCTGGGAATATTCTAATTTTCTCGGTTTAAATTTTTGGAGCATACATGTTGAATAAAATATGTTTATAGCATAATATAAAACGAATTAGTTCAATGCTGTCACCCCTTCTTCCACTCCCCATCTAAAATTTCTTAAGATCACACAAATTTCAATTTCATCTATAGTATCGTATGATTGGGATTTACGCACAATCGTACTCCTGTTACGATTTTAGCTTATTGGAATTTTTTTTTTGAACTTTTTTTCAGAATTAACAACTATTAACATTTCCGTAAAGCCCTTCAATAACTATATGATCTCAAATTAACCCCGTGAGCACGGACTTTTTCCATACAAATACGATTATTATGGTTTCATTCTTAATAATTTATGGTTCTAATTCCTACCAAATACAAAACATTTTGTTCAAGCAGTCATTAAACTAAACTAAACGGTTGTATAATAAAATCACTTCACATGTGTCCGCAATGCAGGCATTGTGAATTCTTTCTTACGAGCAGATGCAGTTTTTCTTCCCCGAGAGAACTCCGTATTACGTCGCAAATTTTAACAAATTATTGGAGCTCGTACAGTTTTTTTTTACAGAATGACCTGTGTTATAGGCAATTTCGGCCTTTATGTGCAATGCACAAACACAGTCATGGAGGGAAGGAATGGGATTGGGAAGGTTGGGGAAGGGGAGTGAGAACGACCGTAGCGAGTGGAGAAGCTGGTATATTGCTCAGTTGTACTGGCTGCTTACTGACAAATATTTGCAGATGTTATGGGGGACTGAATGATAGAAAGCGAACAGAAACCATCTACTGAGTATCTAGGCCTTCTTGAAATGGAACTGTTTCACTTTTACACCGTTTCCCCATTTTATTGCGAATAATTTTTTATTACCAGTAGCAACTGAAAAATTTGCGCTTAAAAAAATCCCGTCTGGAGTGGGAATCGAACACACGACCTATTGACTGAGAAGCAAGCACGCTGCCCACTACGCCACGGAAGCCTCTACAGTTTCCAATGATTCATTATACTCTAGATGAAATCTGAGAGTATTATAAGTTTGCCACAAAGTTTGTAACGCCAAGAAATAAGGCTCGGAGAAAAAAATGAATGATACAGAAGTTCAAATAATCACTCAAAAATCTCAAAACCGGATGGACGGATGGGCTTTATGCCCAATCGTACTCCCTATTATGTTTTTAAATTTGGCATTCGTAAAGTTGATCGGTGAATACGAAAATTCGTTATGACCGATATTCGGCGAATATGAATATCAGCATTCGTACCAACAATATATAAGTACACTATAGTCAAATACGTAAATTGCTATGTATGGTTTCAAAGCTCTTAATAGTTCTGATTGGTAAGCTGAACTGAACTGGATGAAGCCTATGAAATAAAATTGACTTGTCGGCCATCTTGTTTTCATAACTGATCTGAGGACAGAAAGAGTAAAATTTGTCGGTAACATCGGCAAATTCGGGCTGAATGGCTGAAAAAAAAGTTCAAATTACGAATTCTCTTCAATATAGAAAACAGTATTACGATCTTACATCTCTTTCATAAACAAAACATAAAAATATCGAAAACCTGTCTGCATAAAAAAAAGGCTTTAAGCAAAAATTCTCAAAATTAAAAATAACCTTTTTTTTTTTAAATTTTCATATATGGATTTGTATTCATCTTCAAAATTGAATTTCAAAAATCGTTTGTATAATTTAACAATTAACATTAAAAAAAATCAAATAATAATAATAAATTTAATAATAAAATAATAACTAATCTGATCGGATCATACTGCATGTACTATTTTTATGAAAGTAATTTATAATTTCTATCTATCACCTCTAATTAAATAAAAAAAAAATGTACAGCAATTTGTAAAAACATTTCACTTTCACTTTCTTATAAATCTTTGTTTTTCTTTTATATTACAAATATCTACATATAAGAAAGATATATCATGTAAAAAAAAAACGATCAAACAACTTAAGTTGTACGATCGTTTTTTTTTTTTTTTTGTTTTTGTTTACACGAGTGTTTTATATGTGTATTTTCAAAAGCATAGAGAGTGAAAGTGAAAGTACTTATACATAAACAGCAACACAAAAAGCCAACAACAAATTGCTTGTTATTCGAATCTCCTTATAATGTTTCTCTCTTGTAGTTATTTTTTCTGAGCAAGGTCTTAATTTAATGCATTCGCTCAAAATAAGAATTATATAGACATGAAAATAAAATAATAAATAAATATGTTAAAATAAACAGAAGAAAAAGAAACTAAACAAATGTTGCTAATGATGATCATGTTGCTGGATCATACCGTTGATCATGCTGATGATTATGATGATCCTGTGATAGAAAACTTATCCAGTCGATTGCAGTTGAATCCGTTGTTCTTCGATAGGTGGAAGATGATTTTTAAAATTATCTCGGCCGACACCATCACCACCACCAACGCCGCCGCCGCCATCGCTCCAAACCATATCGAAACAATTTAAAATCTCATTTTCACGATCTTTTTCATGAAACATCACAAAATTGCAATTATCACCGCCACTAAATAAATAATTTCCGTTCATTTTTATATTACTATTATTATTTCCATTGTTATTGTTGTTGTTATTACTGATTAATTGGTTGTGATTATGAACGTTAACAAGATCACTCGTGGTACAATAGTAAGATGTGCCGGTATTATTATTATGATGATGAATGTTATTATAATTTTGTGCAAAACTTTCGATATTATTTAGTACATCATCACTGAATACGCTGTCCGAAAATACACTCGAGCTATCCGATGAGAATATATCGCTACGCAAATCGACCGTTTCCATTAATTTTTTCGATATTTCATTGATACTTTCAGTTAGGAGCGATTCGGCAGCTGGAAAATCGATAAAACTACGATGATCAATATCATCGCTCGGTGACGAAGATATCGGATTCGATTGGCCATTATAAAAAAGATCTTCGCCGAAATTGATTCCGCTGAGTAGATCGCATCCTGAATCACCCGAATCGCTAAAACTACCGTTACGAAATAACGATCGATTACTACTATCGATCGTCGACGAACCACGCCACTCACTTCTCGAACTGGCCGATCGATTCGAACCGATCACTCCAACATCTTTGCTTCGCTGCATTTCCAGTTCAGCTGTATTATCCGAACAGGATCGTCTCAGTGGAAAGGCCCATATACGACATGAAGGATCGCAAATTCGACAGCAACAAGTTGCGATCGGTTCGTCCTCCGATTGTATTTGGAATAGGTTATCGGATGTATCTTGTTGTTGTTGCGGGTATTCGGTGCAAACATTCTGATTACTACTACTACTATTATAAGGATTTTCCATGCTGTTGAACAGCTCCCTGGAATTCAAGGGCATCTCATGGGTAACTAAATGACTAATATTATCATGATTAATAATAGTATTGCCTTGCAGCATCGATTCCGCCATCCCACAAACATTCGGTTGTGGTTTCCGATCCTTTTTTCGGCGTTTCCGAGGCTTTATAATGCGCGGTAGGCATGTTTCGGTTGTCGTTCCATTCGTCGAAGAACTTTCGTCGCTTGTCACCGAAATACAGTCGGCCGATGCGCCAGTTTTCGAAGGATTATTGGAATCGTTAGTCGTATTTAAGGCTGTCGTCTGATTGGAATTTTCGACCGTTTTTTTCGCTAAGAATGTGCCGTTTGTCGATTGTTTGGCGCCATCACGCTTCTGTGTTCGATTTCTATAGCGTCCTGTTAATATAAGAGGAGCACCATGCGCATGGATTGCCAATCTGGACATAGCATTCTCGTCAAATTCCGACGAATTATTCGATACTAATAATCGATGTTTCGGGTTGACGGAGACGTTGTTGCTATTATTATTATTGTTAGCGTTATTGCTAAAATTGCTCTTTCTAGGACGTCTAGCTGCCGTCGATATCAGAGGAATACCCGCCCAGCCGCTCGAATTTTGGGCAAAACATCCCATCATATACGAGTGCTGCTGTCGTGATAAGGACACATGCTGCTGTTGGTGTCGCTGCTGCTGTTGATGTTGATGCTGTTGTTGTTGATTTGAGCAATAATATCCAGATTGCTGTTGAGGTCCATGCTGCTGTTGATGATTCTGGGACATTATGTAGCGATTCGGATTGTATGATGATGTGATTTGCGCCATACTTAACGCCAGATAGGATCAATCGTTTCGTTACTTGATCTCTTCAAGTGATCCTCCTTCAATGAAATAAATGCTGCAGTTCTAATCGATAAATATTTCATATTTTCGAAAATATAAACTTAATCCAATATAGTTTGTAATCCGTTAGAGGTCGCTGTTTTCTTCTTTTCTTGGCACGATCACTTAAGAAATTGATCGATCATTTTTATGACCATATGTTACACGATCGTTTCACACTATGTTATACATAATTAGGTCATTACAACAGTCCTTAATGTCCATTCGTTTTCATTATTCAGACCTCATCGCGTGACACTATTTATCACCATTGGATCGGTAAGACTTGTCGATCATTCAATTGACACGATCGTTTCGTAAAGTTTTGTAAGACGACGATCGACGGCGAGAGAAATACACGACATCGTAACTGGCATTTCGATCAAGATAGACACTAAAGGCTTAAATTATGTCGCAATAGAGTTCAATTTTTTATTTTTTTATTATTCAAACGGGAATAAATGGTGACAAGAGTCTCTCGATTTAATATAACCAAAGAGATTTAACAACAACAAAAAAACCGAATAAGTAGCAATTGCAGAAATTTTATAACAGCCAACGATTGCGCGACGCGACACAATCCAACTTAGAGGGAATCAACTGATCAGGTCTGTACGACTCTAGAGTAGTTTTGAGCTTGATAGAGAAAGATACACATTTCGTAATAGAAACATTCTACAAGTATTTTATAACATAAATGCACTAAGTGTTTATAACAAATATAAAGTGCTAGACTACTACTATATTACTCGATTAGAGCCGGTTGAGTCTGAATTTCTTTTTAATAACAACCGTCGAAATCTCACTCTTTTTCAGCTAAGGCAATACTTCGCGCGATAAGTAAGCCGAGCTTTGGGGGAAAAAATTAAACTCGAGGTCTCAGCGATAGAGCGGGAAAAAATCTCGATTTATAACGATCCGACGTCTTATAATGTCGGCGAACAACTAATGTAGAAATTCATCTAAAGTTTGTTTGGTGCAGAAACTTGAAGCGAAGGTAGCAGAGTTGGAGTCAGAGTCAGCCAGCAGGCATAGTAGACGGCTTTATTTTTTTCAGTTTTTTTTTCTGGTTTTCTTCAATGTTCCAAGCAACTTCCAATGTGGATGACGACAACACGATGTCGACAACGAAACGACGACCATCACGAGTCGAAAGTTGTAACATGGAGCAACAACATACAGAGTGTGTGTCGCCAGTAATATGTGGAAAATATTGTCAAGTGAATTGTTGCTTACTCATGCGGGTGAGCACTCACCAGTACTCTTCTGTTCAGTAGTGCACACTAGTTTCCCCCCGAGATAGTTTTGTTTTTAATAATAATAATAATCATAAACAGAGATAGAGTGTGAGTTGCCCGTCGTTTGTTGGGAGTAGAATAACATACGCGACTCAAAAGATATGATGATCAAAGTCTTAACATTGTCATATGGTGCAGAAGCGTTTTGATGGAGACTGGAAGATTTCCTAATGGGTTCTACTACACCTACGTCTATTCAGTGGTTCATGAATGGGCCATGCCTTATGGAATAATGCTCTGGAAACGTATGTTTTTTTACAATAGAATATACACTGCCGGCCAAAAGTTTGAGACCATACTAAGGAAAACGAGGAAACGACATAAAACTCAAAAACTTGTTGGTATTTGCAGAAAAAAATTTAATCATCACAAAATAAAGGAATAATTTCGTTATGAGAGCAATCTTTAAATCCAATAAAACAAGTTAACGGCATTTATTATGTACAACCAACAATAAATGAAGGAATTTCTAGACGCGGACGGCACTTTTTTTGCCGATTTTCCATTCAGAAAATGACGGAAATTCCGTTTTAAAAACTGATTGTTTAGCTTCTAAAACGGCGATTTCGCCATTTTTATCGGCGGAATTTTAATTATAAACACATGACTTAAACAGGAAATTGAATAACGAAAAAAAACACTGAGTGGATCGACCCGACACTATTTATTAAGTATTTTCAGCGTTCCGGAAGGCAAAAATTAAAAAATTAATACGAAAATAAAGAGCGTCCGGGTCTCTTGACGTTTTCACATATTCCAAAAGACAGTTCGATTATTTAGTAATGCCCGACACAAAAACCAAGTGGGACTGCATAATTTCCCGCCGAGAAAAATGATTTTTGGAAAATTATTAAAAAATATAAAAACTCATTTTTAATTTATTATTTGGGAGAATGTCAATCTAGATTGTAATCAACTACGGCTACGCATAGGACTCCGTTTTGAATAGCCCTGAGGGGCTTTTTATCATCATTTGAGTGGTGCCTATTTACCCCTATACATCCATACTCAACTCGCTAGACCTGATGTATTAGCACTTTGTGAGACTAAAGTGCTACCTGGTAGTGAACAGTATCTTACTATCCCTGACTACCACCTCATACCTACATTTTTCCAGCAGCGGGGTATCGCTATATATATACGCAATGATGTAGCCTTCCAAGTTGTTTCCCATCTAGGTACCTGTACCAATCCAGAGTTTAACTACTCCTGGGTGAAACTTCAGGTCCAAAGGCAAATTATTTTCTTTTGCTATGTTTTTGCTACTGTCAATGTCGGACACATTGACAGTAGCAAAAACTAGAATAGAATTGGATAGGTTGTCTGAGTCTATTCAGGCATTGTATGATGCAAACCCTGACGTTGAAATCGTTGTATCGGGCGATTTCAACGTTCATAATGTTGCCTGGCTGAAACATTCTACCAATACGCACCAACAGGGTCAAGATACTGAGCTCTTCGCTTCACTAAATGGAGTAGTGCAGTTGGTAACCGAACCAACTCGATTGCCTGAAATAGCAAACCATGCTTCAAACTTGCTTGACATTTTTCTAACGAATCATCCCGACAAATACTCTGTTTCTGTAATATCGCCATCTCCAGTTGGGAATACTGATCACTTTATGATTCGAGCACAATTTCCGAATTCAGTGGTAAATACATTAAAAGTCAAAGTTCCTCGAAGAACCATCTGGTGTTACAAAAAAGCAGACTGGGGAGCATTAAATCAGTTTTTCAAGGCCTTTAATTGGAAATTGTGTTTCGAGTCTAATAATTGTGATACAGCTTGTAACTGAAACCATCCTTAAGGGTATGGAACTCTTCATACCCTTTAATTACAAAGGTATCAAGCCGTCGAAGGATTCGTGGTTTACTATTGATTGTCTTACAGCCATCCGGAACAAGAAAAATATTTTCAAATTTTTAAGAGCAACCCAACGTTTGCCAACAGATCTCTTTACAACATGTCAAGAAATACATGCAATTCGATTTTGAAGAAAGCTAAGTTTCAACACGACCAAAAGCTTCGACAGAAAATTCTCGAATCGCCAAATGGCTCGAGATCGTTTTGGTCATTTGTTAAAACGGTTAACAGCAACCATGTTAAATCATCTACACCACCTCTTCTAGATGGGGACCTCATTGTAGTTCATCCTGTTGAGAAAGCCAATCTTCTCGCAGCAAGTTTCGCACGAAACTCCAGGCTACCAGCGACAAACCAGTCTCTCCCGCCGGTATCACCATCTGGATTTCGTCTATCTGAGATCCATTTTCGCACACGACTTATATCCAGAATTCTTGGTGAGCTCAACACTCAGAAATCTGCAGGTCCCGATGGTATTACCCCCCTAGTCCTAAAAAATTGTTTTGCGTCCTGGCTAAACCGCTGCGAGATTTATTCCATCTCTCTTACTCTTCTGGACATTTTCCGCGGACGTGGAAAATGGCGAATGTTCAGCCGATTCCCAAGAAAGGTAACAAAGCGTTGCCCGCCAACTATCGCCCCATCGCCATTACTTCCGTTCTGTCGAAAGTGATGGAAACGGCTGTGAATCGCAAAATAGTCCGCTATCTTGAAGATAACAAACTTATCAATGATCGACAATACGGATTCCGTTCCGGACGATCTACAGGTGACCTCTTGGTTTATCTGACTGACCGTTGGAACTCTTGCATCCATAAATTTGGCGAAGGTCAAGTTCTGGCGCTTGACATCGCTAAAGCGTTCGACAGAGTTTGGCACAATTGTCTCCTAGAGAAGCTCAAAGCAGTCGGCTTTAATAATATTCTTGTAAAATGGAAGTCGTATTGGATGGCGTGGCATCTTCTCCCTTTCCCATAGATTCCGGAGTCCCCCAAGGCTCTGTTTTATCACCCACACTCTTTCTTATTTTTATCAATGACCATCTGTCTTCAACGCTCAATCCATTTCATTGCTTTGCAGATGACAGTACCCTGGATAACATCTATGAATTCGACTCGATTACTAACGCTCACCGTGTCCCGGTAGCATCTAAACGTGCCGAACTATTTGGATCATTGAACTCTGACCTGAATCTAATCTTGGAATGGGGCAGAATAAATAGAGTAGAGTTCAACACTTCAAAAACGCAGGCCTGTCATCTTTCCCTTAAACCTGATGTCCCGGCGTCGGTTCCTAATGTAACCTTCGGTGGTGTCCCACTAAACTCCTCCGAATACTTCTCACTCCTTGGCATCAAAATAAATAACCACCTTAATTGGAACCAGCACATACTTGACGTAGCACTTGACGCTTCCAAACGCCTAGGAGTTCTCCGAAGATGTAAAAAATATTTTACTCCCAGTGACTTAGCAAATATCTATAAGGCCTACATTAGACCACGCCTCGAGTACAATTCTCATTTATGGGCTGGGGCACCCAAAACGCAACTTGCAATGCTCGACCGTGTCCAGAGACAGGCGTTCCGACTAATTGGAGATGAAGCCAACACGGTTTCTATAGACTCCCTTGAGCATCGCAGAAATGTTGGTGTACTAAGCATTTACTACCGCTACTTTCATGGTAAATGCAGTGAGGAATTCGCTAAACTTATTCCTCCTCTGTATTCATTTCCTACAAACACACGCCTATCGTCAAGCGCACACGAGTTAACTGTTAAGATTCCGACCTCCCGCACAGTGAAATATAGGCGGTCATTCATACCCCGAACTTCTAAGCTCTGGAATGCATTGCCTAAAGATGTATTCCCATTGTCATACGACCTTCGACGTTTCAAACTCAACGTCCACCGGCATTTTAGGCTTTTCCCTACTTTTAATCCCGACTAACCTCAACTCCTTGCTCCTTTTTTTCCCTTACCGACATGACTGTGTAATTTACATTAAAGGGTGACCCCCTAAGTTGTGTTCGGCTTTAAAAAAAAAAAAAAAAACCTTTTTTTCGTATCCAACTAAAGCTACGCATAGAACTACGTTTTGAATATCATCATTTTATCATCAAAACCCTCGTTTTCGTATCCAACAACGGCTACGCATAGAGATACGTTAGATACGAATACGTAGTTGGATACGGAAAATAGGTCTTGATAATAAAAACCCCTGCAGGGCTACAATTTAGATTGTCATTTTCCCAAATTTTTTTTGTACCACTTTCCATAACTTCTTAAAAAACATTTTCCTCGACGGGAAATTATGTAATCCCACTTGGCTTTTGTGTAGGATATTACTGAATATTCGAACTATCATTCGTGAAAAGGTCAAAAAGCCCGGGAGTTTCTTTATTTTCGTATTAATTTTTGCCTTCCGGAAGGCTGAAATTACGTAATAAATAGTATCGGGTCGATCCACTTAGTGTTTTTTTTTCGTTATTATTTTTTTTTTCCTGTTCAAATCATGTGTTTATAGTTAAAATCTTGCCGAGAAAACTGGTGAAATCGCCGTGTTAGAAGCTAAAAAATCAGTTTTTAAAATTGCAATTTTAGTCATTTTTAATAAGTACCGTCGACATTTTTTTAGTGGAATTTAAGATTGCCTTCATAACGCAGTTATATCCCTGATAAATAAAAGTAATCTAAATATAGACAAATAATCAATCATTGCTCTTTGAACGTACATTTTTAAGATAGAAACAGCTTAAATTAATTTTTAATCGAAAAACTATCTTTTGCATTTTACAACTGCTGTCACCAGTCTCAGCATACGAGCAATCAGTTTATCAATTGTGTCTTGTGGTATATTGTTCCAGTAGTTTTCATTTAAACCCTTCCACATTTCTTCATGTGATGAGGGACACCGATCACGAACGTTCTTATCGAGTTCTTCACATAAAAATTCAATTGGAGGGCACACCATATTTGTTAATGCACCTTCCGCTATTTTTTTTTTGTTCTAATTTCAAACTATGTTTAGGGTCCTTATCTTTTTGGAAAATGAGCCCATCGCCAATGATTTTGAGCCCGAAGGGAATTGCATTTGTTTCGAGAATTGTTTTGTATTGTTCTTTTCTCATGATTCCTTGGATCTGTACTAAATCTCCAGTTTCATCCCCAGAGAAACAACCCCAGATCATAACAGACCCAGCGCCGTGCTTCACAGATGACACCACACAACTTGGCAGCATCTTTTCTCCGGACACTACGTCAAAAAAAATTCCTCTTTTGGTTCCAAATATTTCGTCACTCTAAAAAACATTTTTTCAAACCGTCTTCTGCCCAATCTTTATGAGTAAGAGCCCACTGCATTCGTTTCTTTTTGTTCTGCGGCCTTAATAGTGGTTTCAGGACGTCAACGCGACCAAACAAATTAACCTCTCTCAACCGTTTTTCTACGTCTCTTAGATGCTTCCGTGGCGTAGTGGGCAGCACCACAGTCAAAAGGTCGTGGGTCCGATTCCAATTCCAGGCAGTAGATTTCCTTGAGCACGAATTTTTCAGTTGCTAATGACAATGACAATTATTCGGAATAAAATGGACAAACGATGTAAAAGTGAAACAGTTCTACTTCAAGAAGATCTGTATGCTCAGTATATGGTTTCTGTTCGCTTTCTATCATTCAGTTTCCCATAACAACTGCAAATGTTTGTCAGTAGCAGCCAGTACAACTGAAAAAATATACCAGCTTCACCACTCGTTATGGTTCGTTCTCACCACCAGATTAGGGAAGCCCCAATCTTCCCAATCCCATTCCCTCCCTCAATGACTGTGTTTGTGCATTGCAAATAAAGGCCAAAATTACCTATCACACAGGTCATTCTATAAAAAAAACATAACAGGACTACGATTAGGCATAAAGCCCTATCGTGTGATACTCTAGATGAAAGTGAAATTTTTTGATTTCAAGAAATTTTGTTGGGGAAGTGGTACAAGGATTGACGACATTGAACTAATTTTTTCTCATCACGCTAGAGTTGCAAAAATTTAATAGTTACTGAGAAAATTAGTGTACTAAATTTAGTGAAATTGTGCAGTTTGTATGGGAGGTGGTAGACGGAGGTCGAGTTCTTAAGAACTTTTCATGAAATAAATGTAAGCATCATGCCCTTGATGTGTTTTAAATTGTAGATCAGTAGTATTCACACTTTTCAAGAAAATCCACTTTTTGTAAAGTTGTGAAATTGTGTCAGATTGTATGGGTGGGGGTAGTAGGAGTAAAGCTAATAGTCTAATCTTTTTTGGCCTTACTAATAATTCTAAATAAATATTAAGTGCACAATTTCAGCTCGATGACTTTATATGCACTGAGAGGTTCAGAGTATTTCATGAAAAAGTACTGCTTGTATGGGATGTGGTGGAAGAACTTAAATAATTTTTATATAAGTAGATTGAAATTATCATAAAAGTAATATATTCCAAATTTTTAGATCAATAGCATCTATACTTTTGAAGCAAATTCGTTTATTGTCGAATTGCAAAATTGTGTCATTTTGTATGGGAGAAGGGGTGAAGGTAATCGACTAATTTTTTTTGATCTTTCTAATGATTCTAAATAAGTAATTAGTGCATAAATTGAGCTCGATAAATTTTATACGTGCTGAGTAAATTGGTTTAGAGCATTTCATGAAAAAGTGCAGTTTGTATGGGAGGGGGTGGAAGGAAAGGGAGGACACAAATATTTTTTATACCGTAGGTTGGAATTATTACAATAATAATAAGTTCCGAATTTCAGACTAATAGGTATTATACTTTCCTAGCAAATCCGTTTATTGTCGAATTGCGAAATTGTGTTGTTTTGTATGGGAGGGGGTAGAAGGGGTGAAGCTAATAGTCTAATCTTTTTTGGTCTTTCTAATAATTCTAAATAACTATTTACTGCACAATTTGAGGTCGCTAAATTTTATATGCACTGAGTAAATTGGTTTTAAAGTATTTCATGAAAAAGTACAGTTTGTATGGGAGGTGGTAGAATGAGGGAATTTTTTTTACCGCAGATTGTAATCATCATTATAGTAATATGTTTCAAATTTCAAACCAATAGCTTTTATACTTTTAGAGCCAATCCGTTTATTGTCAAATTGCGAAATTGTGTCATTTTGTTTGTGAGGGGGTAGAAGGGGTGGACCGATTTGGTCCGTTCACGAACTTGACCTTACTTTTTTATTAGAAACGACGTATACAAAATTTGAACTTTTTAGCTCAACGCGTTCTCTAGCTAGAGAGGACACGGACGGACGGACATCCGGTTTTGATATTTTTGAGTGATTATATGAACTTCTGTATCATTAATTTTTTCTCCGAGCCTTATTTCTTAGCTTTACAAACTTTAGAGCAAACTTATAATACTCTCAGATTTCATCAAGAGTATAAACAGTGGTAAGTAATACAGGTTTGGATCGAGATTTGTTTACTCAGTGCGAATTTCTGGCACTGTTAAGCGTCTATTCCGCTTGCTAGTAACATTAATGAGATGATACACGCTAGAAGTTGTTACTCTGGGCGTCTCTGAGTGTGGGCGACCGGTTTTCTTGTATCGAACGATTGAGCGATGAACAGATGTCTTCGATAATTTCAACTGGGAGACAATCACACTTTGGACGGTTGGGTAGATCGCCTCCTCGTGGTGCAGACTGGGTAATGCTAAAAGATCTACAGATGGGGTGAATAAGTCGAATAGCTTGCTTTCGGCTTCGTACCCTAACAAGATAGGGGGTAACAAGTCGAACATCTTACTGTCGGCTCCGTATCCTATCTATGGTCTTTGACGAATGTGATAGGGGGGATTGAAATCATTCAGCTAACTGTCGGTTCCGTATCCTGTCACTGCATATATCCTTTCGAAATCTGGACTGGTCATATTTCAGGAAGAGGTTGTATGGTTACAAGGGGGTTTATCCCTAAAGCGATTCGCAAGTGTACGTATTACCTATACGGTGACCATTATAAAGTACGACGCTAGAGCAGTAAATCTCGTATATAAAAATCTTCTACCTAGTCGTGCCATAAGTTCTGTCACACGTATATGGGCAATTTTAGTATAAATGAAAAAGAGTTTTTGACAAAGGAAAATATATTTTATTTTGGCATACTAATGGAAGTAAAATAAGCAACAAATTATTCAAAGTGGCCGCCTTTAGCCTTAACACAGCTATTTAATCTGTTGGGCCAGTCATCGATAGCAGTACGCACTGTTTCTAGCGGAAAATTAGCTACTGCTTCTGTCAAAGATCGCTTAAGGCTCTCGATATTTGGGTGTCGTCTCGTGCACACCATGGACTCTAACTCCGCCCACAGTTTGTAGTCGAGGGGATTCAAATCTGGGCTCCCAGAAGGCCATTCCGTCGCCCTTATAAACTGTGGAATATTGGTTTCCAACCACGCTTGTGTGGTTCGAGCTTTGTGGGCTGGCGCAGAATCTTGCTGGAAAACCCAATGTCGATTGTTGAATAGCGTAGAGTTCAGCGGCTTCACACATCCCTCCAGGATGTCCGTTTGATAATTTTTCGCTGCAGTTTTTACGCCTTTTTCGCAAAAATGAAGCTCGGTGACCCCTTCGTAGCTGACACCCCACCATACCATGACTGATGCTGGATGATGTCCTCTCTGTACCCTAGTGGCAACTTCTCGGGCTTCTGCGGAGCTGTGGGCATACACCTTATCATTTTGGCGGTTGAAATGTTCCTCCACCGTAAAAATTTTTTCATCGATAAATAAAATTTCTCGATGTTTGTTGTTGCCGTACCGCCGAAGGAGCTCTTTCGATCTGGTGCTCCTAATTTGCTTCAACTGCTCAGTCAGCAAATGTCCCGTTGATCGTCGAAAGGCACTCATCCCGAGGTCAGATTTTATGATGCGAGACATACTTCGGGTGGAGATGTTCATCTCTCGAGCCATGATTCGTTGTTTACGAAGCGGATTTCGACGAATTCGACTCTCGACCGCTTTGATGGCAGCAGAAGAACGTACATCACGCGGACGTCCAGAACGAGGTCGATCTTCAATAGTCTGGATCGCGTTATATCTCTGGATCGCACGATACACAAATCTTTGCGTTATTTTTAACGGGCACAACAACTTGAAAATTTCACTCGCGGATTTTCCACACTTATATAGTGCAATCACTGCAGTTCGGTTTTCTATTACACCCCATTCCATCTTCACACGTTAACGAACACACTTTAAATGACCATCAACTGTCAACAACATTATGACGTTTATAAAACTGGCCGATATTGAAATGTCACTCATAAAATAAAGTTGTTGCCAATGTGAGAAATTATGTGACAGAACTTATGGCAGGACTAGGTAATATACGGTGAAACAGCATATATCAATGAATGAATGGTTATTGGGTAACTAACCCTTGAAATGCGAACTTTGGATACCAGGTGCCCTCCAGTTTTTATCAGCCTTGCCCTGGTAATGCGGAGCTCTGCCAGGGGTGACTCTACTTTCTCGCTCCATCAACATCAGGGCTGTCCGGGAGGAAAATATTCTACGATTAGAAATTACGAAGAAGATTCGTCAGAGAATATTACCACCCTCATCGATGCTCAAAATGGTGGTTTGTGCGCCTTGAATTGGAAACTCCTCAGTAGGAGGAAAGAGGTCACAAACACAATAACCATTTCCATCGACGGCCGATGGAGTCTGCTTCAAATTCTCGAGTGTGACTCTACGCCCTAAAGCCAAGGAAGTCAGAAGCGGTAAGCCACAACCTACGGAAGATGGCCGAAAGCCTGAAGTTAAAGCCTAAAAGTTATTCAGGCGAATCTCCATCGTGCAGCAGTAGCCATGGACGTACTGATGTGGAGATTCGCAAAAGGGGAATTCCATGTTGCACTCCTACAAGAACCAAGGGCCGCCAAGAGTAAAATTATTGGAATTCCTCAAAAAATGGGTAATTTGAATTATGATAAGAGAAGCGACATGCCAAGAGCTGCACTTCTTGTGTCATCTGAAATTAATTATCTAAATATGCCTCTTTTCATCAAACAGATTTAGTAGCGGTCCTGATGAAAATTCCAACAATAGGAGGGATTAAAGAGGCCTACTTCCCTGATAAGGAGTCAGATGCTCCACCTCAAAGAGTCAAGGAGCTAGTGAAATATAGTAAGATCCATAACGTACCAGTCATCCTGGGCTGCGACGCTAACGCATACCATACAATTTGGGGAAGTAGTATTAATAATAGAGGTGAGTCACTTTTGGATTATCTTACTACTAACAATCTGGACATAATAAATAAAGGCAGCACCCCGACATTCATGAATAGTGCCAGGCAGGAAGTACTTGATCTTACCATAATCAGTCCCAGCCTAGCTGACAATTGGCACGTATCCAAAGAAGCATCACTTTCAGATCACAGGCACATCTGTTTTGAGATAAAGACTTCACTTAAATACATAAACCAATACAGAAACCCAAAACGTACCGACTGGAATCTTTACCAGGTAATCCTTGAATACGAAGTAGGTATCGCAGAAGAACAATAAGCAGCGCAGAAGAATTACTAAGCAGCGCAGAAGAATTAATAAGCAGCCCACACTGTATTGATCATATAACGAACAAACTCGTTGACAATGTAATACTGCTTACGAACAAAGCTATCCCGTTCAATACAAGAAAAGGACAAAACAGGCACCTTGGTGGAACGCGGAACCAAATAACAAATGAGGCTATCGAAGGGGTCTTACATATACAGAGGGATAACAACTACAAGTCGGGGGATTTTAGAGGTCACCTCCAAATTTTAAAAATTCCGAGAATTGAGGTTCTAACCTCAACACTGTCCGACCCTTCAAAGTAATAACCAGAAGAACGCAAGGGATGGCTATCCATGCTACCTGAAATGGAAGAGGGATCAACCATCTGGTACACAGATGACCCGCGCTTTTCGGAAGGGACTGGGGCCGGAGTCATAGGTCCTAACTTCTCGGTTTCAAAACCTCTTGGTAAGGAAGCCGCAATCTTGCAAGCCGCAATCTTGCAAGCCGCAATCTTGCAACCGAACTTATTGCAATGGAGCTATGTATCCAAGAGAATATTAGGAGAGCCCATCGCAACAAATCTATTTACATATGTCTTATCGAATAGTCAGGCAGTTCTCAAAGCTATAGCATCCAACAAAAACGGATCGAGGATTGTTGCCTTCAAAATCTAATCATCCTGGGAAAAAGGGACAAGGTCGCATTAATGTGGGTCCCAGGACATAAGGAAATTGAGGGAAATGAAGAGGCACCTTGCAAAAAATGGCGCAGAAACAAATTCTGTGGAAAACCAAAAGGACATTTAAACCTTGTACTTAGAGAGTGGATTGAACAAGGTCACAGAATCTACTGGAATAGACTTTCAGGTTTTTATTCTTAAATTCAGCAAGGGTGATATTAGTACTCTAATCGGCCTATTGACGGGGCATAGTGGAGTAAACCACCACCTCAAAAATATGGTCTAGCTGAAACCGACATCTGCCATCTCTGTCGCAAAGACTCAGAAACGACAGAGCATGTCCTATGTCACTTCGAGGCAGTAGCAAGGAAAAGATTGAATCTTCTAGGAAAAGGTTTCGTTACAACTGATGAACTAGCCAACATGGCTTCCTTAAAGATACTTGGATAAGCCAAAGCTATCAAGTTATGGTAGCGTAAAGGGACAATAAACGCACAATTGGCCAAAACAGTCTCGGTGCTCTCACGTGCTCCCTAAATAAAATAATAATAATAATCACACGTTCAGATTTGCATTCATTATGTGATCTGTTACGTAGATCGCCTCCTCGCGGTGCAGACTGGGTAATAAAGATCTACAGATAGAGGGGAACAAGTCGAACAGCTTGCTGTCGGCTCCGTATCCTATCTAGATAGGGGGGAAAAAGTCGAATAGCTTGCTTTCGGCTCCGTAACCTATCTATGGTCTTTGGCGGATGTAGTAGGGGGGACCAAATCGTCCAGCTAGCTGTCGGTTCCGTATCCTATCGCAGCATTGATATTCTTGTAATCTCGACTGGTCATGTTTTAGGCAGATTTCAAGATGTTGATGGTTACAAAGGGACTTATCTCGAAAGTGACTCGCAAGTGTACGTACTACCTAGAGGGTGACCTTCAAAAAGTACGACGCTAGAGGAGTAAACCTCGTATATAAAAATCCCCTAATCTACGGTGGAACAGCATATGCCAATGAATGAATGGTTAGTGGGTAACTAACCATTAATATGCGAATTCTGGATACCAGGCGCCCTCCAGTTTAAATTAGCCTTCCCCTGCGGAGCTCTGCCAGGGGTGACTCTACTTTCTCGCGCTACTCGTGGGAATCAAATGGATAAACCAAATGTATCTAAAAGAGCAGATGCATCCCCTAAAGCATCACAAATAACGGCTGATGTCGTAAATGAAGAGGAAAAAATAACAACAAATCCTCCACCAAAAAAGCGTGAAGCAGAGGCTAGTCCTCCGAGCACAATAAAGAAAAACAGACCGCCACTCAAAGCGGATACCCCTAGCGAGCCTCTAGTGGATGAGCAACGATTATCAGCAGAGCTGCAACAGTTAACGCTAACAGAAAAGAAAAAAAGGCTAAGCGGAGCTGCCCGGAAACGGTACTCTTACCATCGAAATCAAGGGAAAACCACAAATGAAGCGTATGATCTTGCTTGCCAGCCGATCGAAAAGACGTTATCGCCAGCACAGAAAAAGGCAATGAAAAGAGGCAGAACCTCTTCTACAACACCGCCATCTGTGGGAAGTGGTAACAAAAGGCCCAAAATAGTAAGCAAAAATGTAGTTCGTAGACCTGCAGATGAGGCTCAGCCCTCCACGTCGGGTACTAGCTACAGAGACGCAGTAAAGGGGATCAGGATCGGTATAGTACATACCGGACATCCTCATAAGATTCTTAAAGCGGAGCAGCTAGCTGCAATACAAGAAAGCATATTAAAAGAGATTCCCAACGCAGCAAAAGAGGAGATAATTCCACAATTTGGTGGACTCAGCCTTAAGCCAGGTTGGATGCTGATCATTTGCCTAGATGAGCAAACCGCAGCATGGTTGAAAAAAACAGCAGAAGGCATCAAGCCGGACGAGTCCACAAACATCAGGGCAGTCCGGAAGGAGAATATCCCGCGATTAGAAATAATCACGGGATATTTTCATCAAGAGACAAAAACATCAGAGGAAATTACCACCCTCATTGATGCGCAAAATGCTGGTTTGTGCGCCTCTAACTGGAAGGTTCTTAGCAGAAGAGTAGAGGCCACAAACACCATCATAACCTTCTCCATCGACGGCCAATCAATGGAAAAGCTTAAGCAAAAGGGGCATAGAGTCTGCTTTAAATTCTCTAGCGTGACTCTCCGCCCTAAGGTCAAGGAGTTCAAGAGCGGCGAGCCGTAGTTGAACGAAGATGGCCATAACTCTAAATAAAATTAGAGTTATACAAGCGAATCTCCATCGTGCAGCAGTGGCCATGGACACAATAACATGGAGATTCGCTAAAGAGGAATTCCACATAGCCCTAATTCAGGAACCGAGAGCCGCTATGGGCAAAATTAGTGGAATTCCTAAAACAATGGGTAAGGTGATCTTTGATAAAAGAAGTGACAGGCCAAGAGCTGCAATTCTAATATCATCAGAAATTAATTACCTAAATATGCCTATTTTCATCCGAACAGATTTAGTAGCGGTACTGGTGAAGATACCAAAGGCAGGAGGAAGCCAAGAGGTAATAATTGCCTCGGCCTACTTTCCGGGGGAGGAGCAAGAGGAGCCACCTCCAGGCGTCATGGAGCTGGTGGAATACAGTAGAATCCACAAAATACCAGTCATTCTGGGCTGTGACGCTAACGCTCATGACACCATCTGGGGAAGCAGTGATATCAACAAAAGAGGTGAGTCACTTTTGCAGTATCTCACTACTAACAACCTAGACGTAATGAATAAAGGTAACACGCCGACTTTCGTAAACTCAATTAGGTAGGAAGTACTTGACCTAACAATAACAAGCCCCTGCCTGGCTGACAAGTGCGAAAATTGGCCCGTATCAAAGGAAGCCTCATTATCGGATCATAGGCATATCTGTTTTGATATTAAGACTTCATTTGAATATATCGGACAATACAGAAACCCTAAACGCACCAACTGGAATCTGTACCAGTCAGTCCTAGAATTTGAACTAGGTATCGAAGAAGCATCAATAAGCAGCCCAAACTGCATTGATAAAATCACGAACCAACTCGTAAACAATATAATTAATGCTTACGAACAAAGTTGTCCTGTTCTACAAAAAAAAAGGCCAAACAAGCACCTTGGTGGAACGAGGAACTAGCGGCAAAACGCAAGCAAACTAGGAAATTGTTCAACAGAGCAAAGACCTTTGGGAACTGGGACGAATACAGAGAGTATCTAACCGAATATAACAATCTTCTTAGAAAGTTGAAAAAAGAGTCTTGGAGAAGATTCTGTAAAGAGATAGATAATTTCCCAACAGCCTCAAGACTTCAAAAGGTGTTATCAAAAGACACCCCGATAAATATCGGACTTTTGGAGAGACCGGATGGGTCCTCTAATAAAAGCAGTATGGAAACCCTTGCGGTGTTATTGGCAACACATTTCCCAGGCTGCAAAATAATAAACAACAATGAGAATTTAGAGGCGGAGGAAAGGACATATCGTCAAACTCCGCACAGCAAAAGCATTGCTGGTAAAATCTTCACTCTGGAAAAGATCAGATGGGCGATCAACACCTTTAAGCCTTACAAATCAGCCGGAGTAGATAAAATATTCCCCGCATTACCGCAGAAGGGGTTAGAGATCTTAATGCCAATAATGATAACGATCCTTAAAGCCAGCTTTATTTGGGGATACATCCCAAAAATTTGGAGGAAAGCGAGGGTGGTATTTGTACCGAAGGCAGGGAATCGTCCCATCGATCAGCCTAAGTCATATCGTCCTATAAGCCTTACCTGCTTCTTTGTCAAAACATACACGTAAGAACAGGACCCAACAAGGTTCGTCTTAATACTAATCAACATGCCTACCAAAAGGGCAAATCAACAAAGTCAGCCCTTCACGGTCTGGTAAGACAAATCGAAAAGGCAAAAGACTATAAAGAAATTACACTTTGTGCATACCTAGATATTGAAGGAGCATTTGACAATACTCCCCATGAAGCCATAATAGCGGCGACTAGGAAAAAGGGTTTGGAAACGGCCACGACTAGATGGATACATGCCATGCTAAAGAGCCGAATGACAACCATGGATCTAGGTGATAGCACATTTACTGCACAGACCTATTGAGGCTGTCCCCAAGGTGGGGTACTATCTCCACTTATTTGATCAATTGTAGTAGATGAACTCCTAGATCGTCTTACAGAACAAGGATACGAGGCTATATGATATGCCGATAACCTCGTCATTATCATTCGAGGCAAACATGATTTAATTATATCGGAAAGAATACAATCAGCCTTAGAGGTGATAATGAACTGGTGTCAGTCTAAGAACTTGAACATTAACCCAAGTAAGACTGAGATAGTACCATTCACAAATAGAAGGATAAACCACATTATACCTCCTGCAATAAATGGAACAATAATACCCTTTTCAGATGAGGTAAAATATCTAGGTGTCATACTAGATAGCAAACTCAACTGGAATAAACATATAGAATGGACTCATGCCAAAGCACTAAAGGCATTTTGGGCCTGTAAAAGCTTATTTGACAGAAAATGGGGACTAAAGCCCAAAATGATTTACTGGTGCTACAGAACAATCATTCTTCCAATAGTCACATACGGATCAACGATATGGTGGACTAAAACTTTACAAAGAAAAGCACAGCTTACGCTACAAAACATCCAAAGGCTAGCTTGTCTTGGTATCACAGGAGCTATGGAAACCTGTCCCACAGCGGCAATGGAAATGTTCCTTAACATCCCTCCGATACATCTACAAATAAAAAGGAAGCAATCAAAGGGGTGTTACGCATACAGAGGGAAAACAAGTACAAACCAGGGGATTTTAGAGGCCACCTCAAAATCCTAAGAAACCCAAAATTAGAGGTTCTAACCTCCACATTATCGGATGCTATGCCGACAAAATTTAACTTTTAAACCCCCTTCAAAGTTGTAATTAGAGAACGCAAGGACTGGCAATCCTCGCTACCTGAAATGGAAGAGGGATCAACCATCTGGTATACAGATGGTTCGCGCACCTCTGAGGGGACAGGAGCCGGAGTCAAAGGCGCTAACTTCTCGGTTTCAAAACCACTCGGCAAAGAAGCCACAGTCTTCCAAGCTGAACTAATTGCAATGGAGCTATGTATCCAAGAGAATATAAGGAGAGCTCATCGCAACAAATCAATTTATATCCTATCGGATAGTCAGGCGATTCTCAAAGCCCTAGCATCCAATAAACACGGATCGAGGTTAGTTTGGGACTGTCTTCAAGACCTAATCATCCTGGGGAAAAGGAACGACGTAACCTTAATGTGGGTACCACGACATATGGGAATTGAGGGAAACGAAGAGGCTGATCGCCTTGCAAAGAATGGCGCGGAAAAGAAACTTTATTGGTCCAGAGCCATTCTGCGGAAAATCAAAAGAGCATCAAAGCTCGACACTTCAGAAGTGGGTTGAACAAGAACACAAAATCTACTGGGATAGACTTCCAGGCTTATCAACCTCAAAAAAACTAATCATACCACAAAAAAACAAAGTGGAGGATATCCTAAAATTCAGAAAGAGCGATATGTGTAATAACAAAACTTAATATTTGAAATTAAAATCAATTTTTAGGTTGTGGGTACGTAAAAGTTGAACTTTTTCGAACTCCTAGGCACTTCTACGTAAGCTTCGTCACATTACGAATGACTTTATACAAGTTCATGGATTTCAACTTCAAATGACACTACGTTGCATTGTGAAATAGGGGTGAGGTGCCGCAGAAGACGGCATTGTCATACTTGAAAGCATAGATGCTAGGAAGGAATTTTAGATAGGGTTGCAGGTTATTGTTGCATTGTCAATGCAATAAGAATTGCATAAAACCGCGGAATTAATTATTCAAATGTGACAGTTAATCAAACGCTATTGCTTTCATGATATTTAGCAGAGCTGTCCGCGGTTTCGTATGGAAGTTTTGCGAGTGGAACTGAATATATATTTACATGGTATGTTATTTATATCGAATACGTTTCGATTCTACGAATGTACCGAATACTTCAGTATTGAAATGACACACATACTGTGTAGATTGATCTTACTTCAATATTCAATTTCCACGACTTAATATTATTTCAAACAAAACTATACTCAAATAGTCAGTCTGACAGTTAACTACATCAGGGTTCAAAAAGAAAGCAGTCACATATTTAAAACAATTCCATTGCCCTAACTCTATTTTGTCTTGTCTCTATAATGTCTCATCGCATCGCCCAATTAACACCATCTAATGGGAGTAAATGTTAATTATCCGCGTGCCCATTCAATATAAACGTTGCAGTCATCAACATTTACGAATTTCTAAACAATCGAGTTACAATGACCCCTCAAAATGAGATTTGATTTTATTAAGCCAACCTTTTTTGAAATCCAAAAAAGGTTTCTAATAAGAGTTACGCCTCATGCTATTATCTGTCAAACAAAAATAGGTATTGATATTACCGCGTTTAATTAACTATACGACATCGCATTAAGCCGGAAACTAGGCGACACAGGCCTGATCGCCTGCGATTTGAAAATGTTTCGATAGTCTAGCGTATTGAAATTGGGTCAAGCGAACTACCTCCTCCAATAATAGCGAACAAAAAAAACACCATAAGACAATAAGCCATATAAACGATAAACTTTCAACTTTTTAATGAAATTTCGAAAAGGTGTTTCTAATTTCACTAATTACATTCAAGTGTGGGTGCCCTAGTCTCGTACTCTCTAGGAACAATCTATCCGGCTGCAAACTCGGTTGACTTTGCAACAGTCGGTCCCTCAAACCTCTCTAATAGGGAGCTCCCGCAAAGACAATGCGATCATAAAATAGGAAAAATGCCACCCGCTCATGTTCATATTGCTTCAAGTCACTCCTTATTTATTATGCACCACTATAAATGGAAAGCCATGAACCAAAATGTACTTGTAATTTCAAATGGTGATAAGTAATTTTCTCTTTCGGAACTGGTTACCTGGTGATCTGCCAGACGACTATATCGCCAGGTAACTAATAGTGAGTGCTCGACGAAACGGTAGCAAATAAATAGAAACAAAAGCTGGCTGTGATGATAAAATCCCATCAATCCTCATTTTCATTATGACGATATGATCGCACATATGATCACGCCAGCCGTCTATGCACAATTGACTTAGTAACCAATTGCCATACTTTCATTGGGTGAGAACTAACACCTGGGTATTTATTATTATTATGTCTAATCCACGATATGACTTCACTCATTGAGAAAAGACAACGAGACAGAGAGAGAGCTTTCACACGATCATATCACATGTTGGCTTGTGTGGTATGAAATGATAGGATAGTGCTAATATTGCGATGCGCGCGGGTAACCGCTTAATTATATTCAGTAATCAAAAAATTAACGATATACGTTGAGTAGTGAAAATGTAGCTAAGATCATGTCGGGAGAAAAAAAAAACTAGAAACAACACATGAGGGAAAGATGAAAATAAAAATTAAGCTGAGAAAAGAGAAACGATCCGGTGAAATCGATCGTTTAATATGATGATCATCTCTTCTCGGGAGACAGTCTTGTAATTGACAGATATTATGATGAATCCATCGTCTTAATGATTTTTGTATGACTAAATTTCTATCGAAATGATTTTCTAAAAGACCGATCATTTCTTTAATTACAGATCAATTGTGATCGATTGATGGATAAGCGTATAGTACTCATTTTAATTTGTAAGTTCAATTAAGAAATATGTCTAATAAATGGTCTTGTTTCAGACTGCGATGTGAAGAAGAAGAATGGGACTTCGTATTTTTCGTAACATAAATTAAAAGATGCAATTCACAGTAAGGACACATAACTAATGCTTTTAATTTTTTCTGTTTTAGAATCCGAATATATGTTAATAAGAACGTGCCAGGGACCTTTTCCAATTGTATCGCTCTTGTGATGCCGCTTTGTCGAATAACTATTCCAATTCTTATTTGTGTCATAACTTAATCGTATCATAAGTAACATTTTTCTCGGAAAGGCTTTGGAACTTCATTTAAATTTAATCGGAAAAAATAAAGGAATTCTATAGCTTCGGCCCATTAAAACTGTCAGTGTTAGAAGAAATCCATAACTGCAAAGTTCTCTCTTAAAACCATAATAAGATCTGTACTCTGCTATGGCAGTGGAACCTGGATGTTAATACTGGCATCAGAAAAAATG
The DNA here is from genome assembly GCA_963669355.1 of Chorisops tibialis. Taxonomy (NCBI): domain Eukaryota; kingdom Metazoa; phylum Arthropoda; class Insecta; order Diptera; family Stratiomyidae; genus Chorisops; species Chorisops tibialis. The sequence continues at coordinate 130,113,772 of OY770264.1, forward strand.
GTTAATGCCTTCGAGGGGAAGGCATTACAACGAATCCTCGGACTGGTGAGAGAACAAGGCGAATGGAGAATTCGATACGATCTGGAATTGTATACCATTTTTGAGGACCTAAAAGTCTCCACTCTCATCAAACTTCGAAAGTTACAGTGGGCTGGTCGCGTACAGCTAATGGAAGGCAGAAGAATGCCCAAACGTGTACAAAAAGGAAAGGTGGAAGGAAAAATACCAGTCGGAAAACTAAGAAAACGGTGGGAGGTTTCGATCGGCGAAGACTGCAAATTACTACTGATATTTTCAATATAGAGGATGCGGTCATAGGACCGAGAAAATTGAAGACGAAGCATACAGGAGGCTGATGATGATGATAATGAAAGCTCTAGATACGAAAAGGTCATTAATGAATAAAGAGAAGAGATTAGGGTATATAACTGAACCCTGAAGGACACAAACATTGATTGGCTGGTAGAAAACTGTCAAAAGATCTTAGGCTGGTTGTAGCCTAGTGGGTAGCGTGTTGGTCTACAATGCGAAGGACATGAGGTCAAATGGTGGTTCTTGTATAATTTTACGACACTGCATACGTGGGTATATCTGGGTCATCTCAATCTGCGAGCATGAAAATTCGTAGACAGAGGGTTGTACGAAGGGCTAAAAACTCTTGCAAAATCTTATATATAAATAAACTGCCAACAAGTCGGGCGAAACTTTATTATTTTTGGGACAAAATGCGCATGCGTAGAAAGTCAATATGCAGGTTAGAGTGGTTAGGGAAGACTAAGTGAAAGGAGCTTCTTGGGCAGGGCAGTTCTCACTTTAACACTTTCCGGAAACGTTCAAAAGCTCCATATTTCATTCGTTTATTTATGCAAGTTTGAGTTTTCATGAAGGGAGGGCGGAGGGTGATAGTAAGGGAGGGTGATAGTAAGGGAGGGTGATAGTAAGGGTGGGTGAATGTTAATAGTTTTTTAATTGATTGCTTGAACCAAATCCAATTTCCTTTATATAGAATGTGTTTCACAGACGAAGTTGCATAGAATTTTCATAAAATTCGGTGTATTTTACATTCACGAAACCAAACATTTGTATGGGAGAGGGTAGAGAAGGTAGGGGAATCGTTAAATTTGATATGTAGTTTTATTTCGCTTATTTCTCTTGTAAGGTGCTTGTATAAAATTTGAAGTTCGTAGCTTTTAGTTTGTTGGTTATTAGTTGATTTAATGAAATTGGTCGAAATCATACTTTTGTATGGGAGGGGGTAGAGGGGCAAACGCGATTTCAAAACTTTTAACGTAGTTTCATTTCAATTATTTTTGTAAGTTCTTGTGCAAAATTTCAAATTGATAGCATTTAAGAGTTAGGTGATAATTGATTTTTTAAAAATGGTCGAAAAAATAATTTTGTATGGGAGTTAGACCCCCACTTCGGTGCATAACAATTTTGGAACAAATTATTATTTTTTTTCTGTGTACATTAAATAGATGTGTCGATGTGCAAAATTTAAACTTTGTATCTTTTACCAGAGCCATACAAAAATAACTCTAAATTTTCAACATTTTCGCTTTCCACCTCCCTCCCCTTACACCCCCGAAACTTAAATTTTTTACCAAAGTTAAAGACTATATAGCTCTATAATCTGACAAATTTTTGATTTGATATCTGTACTCAATTTTGAGATTTGGTGATTTGTAGTTTTGGAAAGTGCGCCATTTTTGAAATGCTCCCCATTTCCCCCACTACTATTATGTCCATATGTTATATTTTTTTCATATGTCGCTAGTAAAGCTTATAATACATTTCAAGTTTCAATTACATAGTTTAAGAGACTGTCGAGATATTAATTTTTAACTGTTTTTCTTTGCACCCCCCCTGACCCTGCCTTTTACAATAATTAGCTTCTATCTAAACTGATTCTAGTAGATCTTGATGCCATCTTAATGGTCTCAAAATATCAATTTTTTATGGGAAGTAATTTCTAAATTTGAAAAAAAAATTCGGCCGACAATTGGTTCTTAGCCCCCCCTTTTCGCACCCCAATGGATAAAAAAATTAAATTATTTTTAAAAGTTGTCCCACAAACTCCTCTATATGTATGTTGATTTTTAGCTTCCTAGCTGTAACCATGGTTGAGATATTTGAATTCGTATTTTTCGGTTTAAGCGCTCCCCCTGCCTCCCCCTGAACCCGTACACCCCCAAAAATGGGTATCCTCCTGAGATCTACCTACAATCCCTCCAAAAATGAACATTCTATCTTGAAGAGTTTGGGAGTTAATGTGCGCTGAGCGTACACGTCGGCGTACAGACAGACGGATTTTTTTTTTTGGATTTTTAGGCTATTTTAGTCATGAAACGCGAAAAAAAAAATTTCAGGGTAGCAAATTTTTTTTTTCCAAGTCGACGACAATACTTTATTATTAAAATAATAAAGTAAAATAAGTGGTCTACGTGTGTACACGTGTAACTCAGCAACCGTTCGTCCGATTTGGCTCGAATTTTGTTGTTGTGTTCGTTAAAGCCCAACTTAGATCCTAACGGAGCCAAAAATTGCAAATTTTCCCCGAAAATTGAAAAATTTGGAAAATTTAATTTTCAGTACATTTTGTATGGAGAAATTTTTTCGTTTGTTGTTTGCAACTATTCACCCGATTTCCATGAATTTTTTTTCGTTCGGAATTGTCTCTGCTATCACTACACATAAGAAAAAAATTCCGGACGAACGCAAATCAAAACACACGGTCACATGGTCATGTTTTGATTTGTGCTCGTCGGGAAATTTTTTTTTTATGTATAAAGATAGCATATGGATGTATATGTATGACCATGTGGCCGTGTATTTTGATTTGCGTTCGTCCGGAATGTTTTTTTTTATGTGTAGAGATTCGTAAGTAATCATGCGAACTATTCCCAATTCTATATTTCTTTAAAATACATTAAAGAATATGTACACTATCACAGCATGGGTCATAGTTATTAAGAAAAGTAGTAAAATAATTTTATAAAATTGTGGTATTCGAAGGGGGGAGCATAAGAAGTGATGGGATATCAATAAAATTTTTGTTCATAGACTAGCATTGTTATGCAAATGATATATTTGTAATATGATGATTTACAGATCCATAGTTTAAATATTTCTGAAGAAAATTCGCTAAAATTCGATTTTTTGGGTTTTATTGGGAAGCGGGATGGAATGAATCTGACTATGTTTTCTTTCAAGTTTGTAACGCTAAGATATAACGTTCGAAGAAAAACTTGAATGACACTGAAGTCAATATTTTTGGTCGAAAATCTCGAAACCGTCTGTTCGTTGGTCTGTCCGTGCGCTCTATAGTTCCACAGCGCGTTGAACTAGAAAGTTCAAATTTTGTGCTCACTGATTTTGTTCAAAAGTGATGCCAAGTTCGTGAACGGACAGAGAGACGGTCACTCGGATTCGAGGTTTTTGATCGAAAACAAATGATTCTGTACCCTTGATGGCTCTGTGTGAGCATTATTTCTTAGCGTAACAAACGGCAAGGCGAACACAATATACCCTCAGATTTCATCTAGATTATAAAAATTATTTGAAAACATTCTGTTTGAAGTCATAACAAACGTTGTTGTTAATGTCAACATCTATTTGAAATAAAAGTGATTTTTGTTGTTCCAATGACTGGAAACAAACTGAGATATGTTCAAATCGATGTCAGTGTAATTATGTCAACAGCAGTAAATCTCTTTAAATTGAAGTAAATCCTTAACTTTCAATAATATTATATCAAATCGACTTATTTTCATTTGAAAAATACTTGCAATTGATTTAGAAAGAGGTTAAAAGTGCTTATTAATGCGATTTTAGCGCGGACGAAGTCGCGGGGTCTGCTAGTAACAAATAAAAAAACATAACAAAATTATGATTGGGCGTAAAGCCCAATCATATGATACTCTAGATGAAATAGGAAAGAGTTTATTGTACTGGAAAATATGTTTTCTCAAATTCTTTCGAACAGTGAATAGTGACTTTTGTATGAGAGGTGGTAAAAGCAGAGGGGGGAGGTTTGTAATTTGTGTAAGTAACACCGAACGTAGTGTACAAAATGTTGCATACTGAAATTAAAGTTTGTTGCTTTGATAATTTTCGAAAAAATTGAACAATTTTTGTTTGAATTTATGGTATTTGTATGGGAGGTGGCAGAGAAAGTGGGAGATTTAGGATGATTTAGAATCTGCTTATCAACATCCGAATCACATTGCTTTGTTACAATTTTAAAGTCGATAGCTCTCATATGCTCGAAGGAGAAATATTTCTTTTGAATTTCCAACACAAAAATTTGTATGGGAGGTGGTAGAAGAAGTGAAGTGAAGGCGATATATTTGTTAGTATTTATTGCAATTATTAAGGGACAAATTTTGGCAAAAATTCAAGTTCCTACTTCTTCTAGTTTCTATGAAAATCGATTAAATGCATTTACCAAAATTCTGCGTTTGTATGGGAGGGGATAGAAGGAGTTTTCGAATCAAAACAACATTTTTTGACGTCAATCACATTAACAATAATATACTTTTCTCAAATTTTAAAGGTGATAGCTTTGACGGTTTTGAAGAAAAACAATTTAATTGAAATGCCGAAATTTCGTGGAATTCGTATGGGAGGGTGTAGAAGGAGTGAGGCGAAGTTGATAGTTGGTTCTTCTAGCTCTGTTAGTTCCAATGCAAACCGAAAAAAATCATTTTTGAAAATTGTGCATTTGTATGGGAGGTGGTAGAAGGAGTAAGGGGAACAGATCAATATTTTTTGAGGTTAATGATATTTACATCATTATACTATGACCTAATTTTCAAGTCAATAGCTGAAATGGTTTCGGAGAAAAATCAATTTCTTTAAATTTCTAAATTTCATGAAATTTTAATGGGACGGAGTAGAAGGAGTGGGGGGATGTGGCCCGTTCACGAACTTAAAGTTACTTTTTTGGTAAAAATTACATATGATAAATTTCAGTACGATAGGTCAAAGCGTTCGAAAGTTATGTTGTAGACAGACGGACAGACAGACAGACAGACAGACGATCACTCGGAATCGAGGTTTTTGAGCGACAACCAATATTTCTGTACCCTTGGCGACTCTGTGCGAGCATTAATTCATAGCGTTACAAACGGTAAGGCAAACGCAATATACTTTCAGATTTCATTTAGAGTATAATGATAACGAACCTGAAGCTCAGGATGCCATGGCCCGATTTGGGCTGTAGTGCCATTGAATAAGATCTTAGGGAATCGCTGAGTTTGACTATGAGCATCAAACTTGAAAATTCCGGAGAAGCGAGTAGGAAGAAAGGAATTTGAATTCGCATTGAACTTCTTGATATTGAAACGCAGGATGGCGTGCTGATTCTGGAAGCAAAGGTGAGTTACATCCGCTTTATTTTATACACAATCTTTTTTGAATGTTTTTATATATTTATGTTATTATGTTTCCTACATTGAAACTAACCCTAATTTAACCGGGATTACATGCAGTCAGCCGCGCTGAATTTTCATGATCTCAACTTTCCCCCCATTGCTGGCATTTTTAAAGGAAAGATTTCCGGATTCTACACTATTACGCTTTATTATTCGTGATATTTCAGTCTCTGCTGAGGCCTTTAGTATAAATGTCTCAGCATCGACCAAAACGTCGCGAACAATAAGGCGTACAGTGTAGAATCCGGAAATCTTTACTTTCAATTCGAAATGCACTGTGAAAACATTCACCAAACCTTCAAATTTTTGAAATTAAATGTGGTTGTACCAATGCAGAATTTCACCTAAACTTTTACTTGACTTATCCTAAAATATGATACCAGCGTTCTCCTAACGAATTTGAAGAAATATTTGTTCATCCCCAGAGATCATTGCACTAATTAACAATAATCCAATTAATCTTGAATTGATATTTGTATTGTTCTAAAATTAACGTTTCTTTCTCCATATTAAAAACAAAAATGCGAAGCATCGTTTGTTCTTTTATCACGTTTCATAACACACATTATTCTTATAGGTAGTATGTAAACTGTAACAGAAAAAGTTCCACTATAACAAAAGAACCTTTTTTTGTGTTAACTGCAGCCAAAAAGTTCTTAAAGACAAAGAACTCTAGAAACACAGAATGGATATTCAAAAGTTGAACGGAAAAGTTCAAATAGACATAAGCGTTTAGCCAACTGGCAGAGATCGTAATAGGCATAACATATGTATGTGCCCGAAATATGCACAGTGTTTAATTCTAGTGTGTTATCCGAACTTATGGTCTGGACCGTTACATAATGGCCTTGGTCAACAAAACAAGAACAGGTTAGGCTATACGACCGAGAGACAAGCATTCTTCAACGGACTCATATCACTCCAGTACTCGTTAAAGTATAATTACTAAACTGTACTTGAAAAATAAAGATAGGTAGTTGGGTAAAAAAACGAGATATTTTCGCAATGCATTTTGGCCACTAACAAAAATTTTACAGCTGGTTATACTGATGGTTCGGTTTTCTGTAGGAACTGAACGAAATTCGAGCAATCTTACAGTTCGTTTCGATTTGATAATCTCTTTTAGTAATTTCTTTAGTTATTGTCTTGAACAGTGTTATTTTTATGGTCATTACAACACAGGATAAGATGATATGATGATCATTCTGATGGACTGCCAACTTAGTGATGCATAGGTGAAAAAAAGAGAAACATAATGTGGAAGTCAAATAATACTCACGGTCTTGCGTGTGTACCAGTTTATATGATGCGAGAATGATTTTCGAAAGAAAAACCGTTTTTTTCCTATGTTTTCTTATTCTTTTTTTGAAGATGAGATGTTAAAGGTGAGCACCACTTTAAGCTCATTTTCTGACTCAAGCTATCAACGATCATCATCATCATCATCTCATCACTATACAAGTATTGCACAACATAATCTTCTTTGGCTTCTTCGTTTTCTTTGTGGAATTTTTATTTTCAATTTGAAGCCCTGGAAACCGTTTTTTATATGGTGCAAGGTTCATCTACACACCATACCCATTGCACACGTGTGTCTAAGATCAGCTTGAGAGAAACGACAACCATAAAAGTGTACTTTACCTAAGATAAGGTATAGTAGCCTTTAGGTCATTCGGTTTCCGACTATTTTCATTAAGATCGTGTAGGTCAATCAGTGTGGCCTTACATGATCTAAAATTTTATTATTTGACTGAAAATTCAGATCACTTTTCAACATATCATTCATTCATTTCATTATAAAAACATTTTTCCCTTCGTTTTTCAATTTAATGTTTTTTCATAAAAATTAATCATGACATGACCGACAGAATTTTTTCTAAGTTTTAGTACGGATCGGTAATTCATTGATTTAAAAATCTTCAGTTTAGTAATTCAAATTTTCGGTTTATGAGTGGTATGTAAATATTTCAGTAATAAGTTACGTTCAACGATAAATAGATGATTTGTAATTTGTGTGTAATATGAAAGAATCGGACTGCTTTACATATGAAGTTATTTTTTTTAATGATTTTCTCATGAGATCATTGTTGTTTTGCAGTCAGTAATTATAATGAAGGAATGTATTCAGAAAAGTTCAGTTACATTGAAGAGCTCATTAGTTAAAAGAAACCTAAATATCTACGATCTTCATGTCGGGAAAATTCCTTAAGAGTTAAGAAAAATACACATGCTTGCTCATTAATATCAAAGTTCTGGAGAAGCCTCCAAGATAACAGGCGTCTTCTACGTTAAATTATAGCCTACCGGCTTTTTGGAAAGAAATAAAAGATTTTCTTGACAGTGAATTCATACTAAAAAATTGTCCCAACACAAAGAAAATCAGTGCGCTAGGGTTTTTTTTTATTTTCGGGAGTATAAAATAATTGCAGAAAAAAGGATGTTGCATTGTTGTGTTTCTTTTAGTGATCTCAAAAAAGTAACTATTCGTTACCGACCGAATTCCGAAGTAACGAATACCAACGCAGATTTCTATTCGTTACTTAAGTAACGAAATGAGCTCTCGAAAAAGTAACTGAACTGTCAGAACGTTTCTTTACTGTTTCGTTACTCGAGTATTTTATTTTATTAATTTGAAGGACTTTTGTTGAAGAAAATTTCGACTTAATAAAAGTTATTTCCTTCACATTGTCGTTTTATTTTTTATTTTGAAGAAAAATTTATCGGACCAGATAAATTTTGTAAAATATTGAAACGATTAACGTTAAAAGCTTCTACTTAGAGGAGGGATAGTTAAAAAATCGGACTTCGCATCTCTATACTAGTACACGTACTAGGTGAACGAAATCAAGAGCGATTCACAAGCGATTTCTTGTTACATATAGTTACTGTAACGAATATAAGCCTCTAGTGGATGAGCAACTTTTATCAGCAGAGCTGAAACAGTTTACGCTCAAAGAAAATAAAAAGAGGCTAAGCGGGGCTGCCAGGAGACGGTATTCGTACCACCGTAACCAAGCTAAAACTGCAAACGGAGCGTACGATCTTGCTTGTCAGCCAATAGAACTAGGTTGTTTGAAGAATATTTCGTGTAAACTTATTTTGAAGTCAGATGCAAATCCTGTAGTGGATGCACCTAGAAACATAACAGAAATATCATAATCATATGATACTCTAGATGAGATGGAAATGACTTTGATATACCGGAAAATATGTCATCTCAAATTCTTTCGAATAGTCAAGAGACTTTTGCATGGGAGGTGGTAGAAGTAGAGGGGGAGGTTTGTATTTTTCGTATATGACACCGAACATGGCATGCAAAATGTTTTTTGCTGAATTTAAAGTTTTTAGATTTCATTATATTGAAAGAAATTGGTCATAGTTTTCCTGAAATTGGGGCATTTGTATGGAAGGTGGCAGAGGAAGTGGAGCGTTTAAGATGATTTTGAAACTGCTTATTATAATCATCCTTAGCAGCATGCTTTGATTCAATTTCAAAGTCGATAGCTCTCACATACTTGAAGGAGAAATGCTTTTCTTGAATTTATAATACAGATATTTGTATGGGAGGTGGTAGAAGGAGTGAAGCGGAGCTGATAATTTTTCTAACCTTTATTGCAATTATTAAGAAATAAATTCTGGCAAAATTTGAAGTTTGTACTTTTTCTAGTTTGAATGGAAATCGATAAAATGCATTTAACAAAAATTATGCATTTGTATGGGAGGGGGTAGAAGGAGTGAACGAATCAAAACAAATTTTTTTCGCATTATTAATATTTCTATTTGCATACTTTACACAAAATATCAAGTTGATAGCTTTAACAGTTTCGAAGAAAAATAATTTAATTTAAATTTCAAAATTTCGTGAAATGTATGAATGTATGGGAGGGGGTAGAAGGAGTGAGGTGAAGTTGATAATTATTTTTAAAATAAATTGCAATTATAGTAGAATTAATTCTGACAAAATTTCGTCTTTTCAGCTTTACTAGTTTCAATGAACATCGAAAATATGTATTTTTCAAAATTGTTCATTTGTATGGGAGTAAGGGGATCGGGTCAATATTCCGTGATATTAATGACATCTCAGTCGATAGCTTAAATAGTTTCAAAGAAAAATCAATTTCTTAATATTTCGAAATGTCATGAAATTTGTATGGGAGGGGGTAGAAGGAATGGGAGGATGTAGCCAATTCACGAACTTAAAGTTACTTTTTTGCTAAAAATGACTCAACATTTTTTAGCACTATAGCTCAAAGCTTTCGAGAGTTATGCTGTAGACAGACGGACAGACGGTCACTCGGAATCGAGGTTTTTGAGCGACAACATATATTTCTGTACCCTTGGCGGCTCTGTGCGAGCGTTATTTCCGTGTGTTACAAACGGTAAGGCAAACACAATATACTCTCAGATTTCATCTAGAGTATAAAAAAAGTTATCGCCAGCACAAAATAAGGCAATGAAAATCTCATCTGCAACACCGCCATCTGTAGGAAGTGATAACAAAAAACCTATGACCTTAAGTAAAAGCGTCGTGTATAGACCTGCAGCAACTCCGCCATAGACGGTCCCAAGCCCAGTTTGAGAAAGGAGGAGGGAACATGGAGTTAACCTGAATGGCCAGTAACACCAGTGCGTCTCAGGAAGTAGGCAAAAAGTATGACATAGTTGGACTTGCAGCATAGCTGTGAGAACTCCAGCATGTCATATTTAGCTCAAAACTCCCACCCTTTTTCTACTAGGGTGTAATAAATAAGTAGGACCGGTCCTCCAGGTCGGGGGTTGGGCGAGGCGCCGACAACGCATCACCGGAAAAAGAACACTGTCCAGAAACCTGAAGAACAGCCTCGGAAAGGATGGACTCAACGGCAACGACCCCGCAAACGAAAATGGACTACTCTATTGGATCTTGGAATGTTCGATCCTTATTTAGGACAGGAGCTCTGAAAGAGTTCCTCGAAGAAGTGGCAAAACACAACATCAACATAACTGCCATCCAAGAAACGAAATGGCTCGGTAGCGAAATCATGGACATGAGATCACACACAATCTATCCAAGTGGAAAATTTTCGGGAAGCAGAGAGTTTGGAGTCGCTTTTGTCGTTGACAAAAAATTTAAACAGCAGGTCACGAGCTTCAGACCAGTAAGTGAAAGATTGTGTGCAATCCGAATAAAGACTAAATTTTTCAACACTTGGCTGATCAACGTTCACGCACCAACAGAAGACAAGGACGATATAACTAAAGACGAATTTTATGCCACCCTAGAGACAACCTATGATTCACTGCCCTCGAATGACCTAAAAATTGTCTTAGGGGATTTTAATGCAAAAGTCGGAAAAGAGGAGGCTCATAGAGGAACAACCGGAGGGCACAGTCTCCATGACATAACCAACGACAATGGCCAACGTCTTATTGATTTCGCAAGCAGCAAAAATATCATAGTAAGCTCTACATGCTTCCCACATCGCGATATTCACAAACGAACGTGGGCATCACCAGACGGTCACACCTTCAGCCAAATAGACCACGTTCTAATTGAGAAAAGGGCTGCATCCAGCATACTTGATGTACGAACTCTCCGCGGTGCGAATTGTGACTCTGATCACTATCTAGTCAGAACTAAGTATCGATGCAAAATAGCTTGTCGTGGATATTCGAAAACGAGTAGAGCTCGCAAATTCAATGTCGACAAGCTTAACGACGAAACGGTGGCGCAGGCTTACATGTTAGCATGTAATAAACACCTGACACCAATATATGAAGATATCCAAAATATTCCCGTGGAGAATGCGTGGATGAAGATACGAGACGGCATCAAATCCTCCGCGGAAGAGGTATTAGGGTATCAAGCACGGCGAAAAAATAATGATTGGTTCGACGAAGAATGCCGCGACGCAATAGATAGAAAGAACGAAGCTTACAAAATTTTTACTGAACGACCAACACGAGCCAAAAAAGAAAGATATGACGAGCTTAGGCGATATGCGAAAAAAACCTGCAGACGAAAACAAAGGAAGTACCATAATGACAAAATACAAAAAATGGACGACGACATGAGAAAAAATAAAACGCGGGACGCATACGCAATAGTAAAAGATCTAAAAAAAGGATATAAGCCAAAAACCAGTCTCTGCAAAGACGTGGAGGGCAACATCATCAGCGACGCACAAGAAATCAAAAGGAGATGGGCTTCCTACTTTGAACATCTTTTGAATCCCATCCCAGTAGCACCGATAACGACAGACAACATTTCAATTGAAGCCTCAACTGACAATGATGAACCATCATCGATACCACCCACGCTTGCTGAAATAAAAGCAGCCCTATGTGACCAAAAACGAAACAAAGCGCCGGGAATTGACGAGATACCAGTTGAACTTCTGAAAAACGGTGGAAACTGTGTCGGTGAAATACTGCACAACATGATATGCAAAATTTGGACAGAGGAAATCATACCCGACGACTGGCGAAAAAGTATTATATGTCCAATTTACAAGAAAGGAGACAAACTCTGCTGTGAGAACTACAGAGGTATATCATTGTTGTGTACGTCCTATAAACTACTGACAAAAATTATTGAACGTCGTATTAAGCACTATACTAATCAAATAATTGGCGAATACCAAGGAGGATTCAGAACCGGACGATCTACAACAGACCAGATATTCTCGGTGAAACAGTTGCTTGAGAAATGCTGGGAATATAACACAGACGTGCACCAAATATTCGTAGATTTTAAACAAGCATACGACAGTATCGACAGGAGCGTACTATACCAAATCATGCTTGACTTTGGAATTCCTCCAAAACTAGTCCGACTAACAAGACTCACAATGACGAACACTGAATCCCAAGTGAGAATACAAACCGATTCCACAACCAGCTTTCGAACGGAATGTGGTTTAAAGCAGGGAGATGGTCTAGCCGCTATGCTTTTCAACTTGGCACTAGAGTATGTCGTCCGAAAAATCCCAGTCGACACCAACGGGACACTACTATTCAAGTCCACCTAACTAGTAGCATACGCTGACGACATTAACATTCTAGCAAGATCCTTCCCTTGTGCTAAGGAGGTATTTGTCAATCTTGACTCCGCCGCAAAAGAAGTCGGGTTGCGCATTAATGAAAGCAAAACAAAAGTAATGACGCAATCAAGAAGGAGAACGCCAATCAGACAAAACATAACAATTGCGGAATATAATTTGGAGAGTGTGGACAACTTCATATATCTTGGGGCTAATCTAGCAAAGGACGGTAATGAAACAGACGAAATCAAACGACGGATAATACTTGCAAATAAGACGTATTATTCGGTACTTCCAATAATGAAGTCCAAGAAAGTGCACAGGAACAATAAGCTGCGGATTTATAAAACTATTATACGACCTGTGCTCTGTTATGGCAGCGAGACGTGGACATTAACGCGAACTTCCGAAAAAGCAGTTAACGCATTCGAAAGAAAGGTCCTCCGAAGAATTTTGGGACCTGTGAAGGAAGGAACGGAATGGCGAATAAGATACAACCATGAGTTGTATCAACTTTACGACGAGCCAGAAGCTTCAACGTTCATCAAGTTACGTAAACTGCAGTGGGCTGGCCATGTAGAGCGAATGGAAGACAGAAGAATCCCCAAACGTGCTCTTAAAGGCAAAGGGAGTGGTAATCGGCCAGTAGGCAAACCACGCAAGCGATGGGAAGACTCGGTTGATGAAGACAGCAAAGCCATTCTAAAAATTAGCAGCGGGAGGACGCGGTCTTTGGATCGAGACGATTGGAGGCGACGACTTCAGGAGGCCAAGGCCCGATTTGGGCTGTCGCGCCATTGATGATGATGATAGACCTGCAGCAGAGGCTTAGCCCTCTACGTCGGATACTAGCTACAGAGACGCGGTTCAAGGGATCAGGATCCGTATTATACATACCGAACATCCTCACAAGATCCTTACATCGGAGCAGCTAGCTGCAACACAAAAATCGATCTTGAAAGAGATACCTAAAGCGGCAAAAGAGGGGATAAATCCTCAATTTGGAGGAATCAGCCTTAACCCGGGATGGATGCTGATCGTTTGCCTTGATGAGCAAACCGCAGTATGGCTGGAAAGAACAGCAGGGAGCATCAAGTCGGATGAGTCCACGAATATGAGGGCAGTCCGGGAAGAGAATATCCCGCGGTTAGAAATAATCACGGGATATTTTCCTCACGAGACAGACTAGTCAGAGGAGATAACTACCTTCACTGATGCCCAAAATGCTGGTTTGTGCGCCTCAAATAGGAAGGTGTTTAGCAGGAGAGTAGAGGGCACAAACACCATTATAATGTTCTGCATCGACGGCCAATCAATTGGGAAGCTTAACTAAAGGGGCACAGAGTATGCTATAAATTTTCAAGCGTGACTCTCCAAAGAGCTCAAAATCGGCAAGCCGCAGCTCAATGAAGATGACCTTAACTCTAAATAAACTTAAAGTTATTCAAGCGAATCTCCATCGTGCAGCAGCGGCCATGGACATAATAACATGGAAATTCGCAAAAGAGGAACCCCATATAGCCCTAGGGCAAAATTATTCTTCTACAATGGTGCTATAGCCCAAATCGGATCTTGGCCTCCTGACATTCAGGTTCCTTAACATTTTTCATTACTTATTGTGGAAGGGTTGTTGACTCTTCGCACAACCCTCTTTCTACGAATTTTTCATTTTCATAGATTGAGGTGACCAAGGTATACCCAAGTAGGCAATGTGCTGGAATTATATATTGCATCGACCGGGATTTGAACTCACAACCTTTGCATTACAAGACCAACACACTACCCACTAGCCTAGGCAAAATTATTGGTATTCCTAAAAAAATCGGTATGTTAATTTTCGATAAAAGAAGCAACAGGCCAAGAGCTGCAATTCTAATATCACTAAAAATTAATTTCCTGAATATGCCTATTTTCATCCGAACAGATTTAGTAGCGGTAGTGGTGAAAACACCAAAGGCAGGAGGTGATAATTGCCTCGGCCTAATTTCCTGGTGAGGAGCTAGACGCTCCAACTCAAGGCGTCATGGAGCTTGTGGAATACAGCAGAATTCACAAAATACCAGTCATTCTGGGCTGCGACGCTAACGCGCACCACACTATCTGGGAAAGTAGTGATATCAACAAAAGAGGTGAGCCACTTTTAGAGCACCTTAATACTAACAACCTAGATATAGTAAATAAGGGCAACATATAAATTCAGCTAAGCAGGAAGTACTTGACCTAACCATTGCAAGCCCCTGCCTGGTTGACAAGTTCAGAAATTGGCACGCATCAAAAGAAGCTTCATTGTCAGATCATAGGCATATTTTTTTTAAAATTAAGACTTCATTTGGCTATATAGAACAATACAGAAACCCTAAACGTACTAACTGGAATCTTTACCAGTCAATCCTACAGTACGAACTAGATATCGAAGAGGAATCAATAAGCAGCGCAGACTGCATTGATCAAATCACGAGCAAACAATATTATTAATGCTTACGAACACAGTTGTCCTGTTCTAAACAAAAAAAGGTCCAAACAAACACCTTGGTGAAACGAGGGACAAGCGGAAAAACGCAAACAAGCTAGGAAGTCGTTCAATAGTGCAAAAATCTTTGGGAATTGGGACTAATACAGAGAGTCCCTTACTGAATATAACAAACTTCTAAAAAAGTTCTTGGAGAAGATTTCGTGAAGAAATAGATGATCTCCCAACGGCCTCAAGACAAAAGGTGTTATCAATCACCCCGATAGATATCGGACTCTTGGAGAGACCGAATGGGTTCTCAACTAAAAGCAGCATGGAAACTCTTGAAGTGTTTTTGGTAACACATTTCCCAAGCTCCAAGATAATTAACAACAATGAAGATTTAAAGGCAGCGGAAAGGACGTATCGTCAATCTCCGTTCAGCAAAAACATTGCTGGTAAAATCTTCACTCCAGAAAGATTAGATGGGCGACACCTTTAAGCACCTTCAATCAGCCGGTGTATATAAAATATTCTCTTATTGCAGAAGGGTTTAGAGATCCTAATGCCAATAATGATAAAGATCTTTAAATCCAGTATTGTGTGGGGATACATCCCAAAAATCTGAAGGAAAGCGAGAGTGGTATTTGTACCGAAGACAGGGAATCGTCCCAATGATGAGCCTAAGTCATATCGCCCTATAAGCCTTACCTCCTTCTTCGCCAAAACGATGGAGAAGTTAGTAGACATTCACATAAGAACAGGGTCTAACAAGGTATGTCTAAATAATAATCAACAAGCCTACCAAAAAGGCAAATCAACAGAGTCAGCCCTTCACGGTTTGGTGAGACAAATCGAAAACGTAAAATACTATAAATAAATTGCCCTTTGCGCATTCCTAGATATAGAAGAAGCATTTCACAATACTCCCCATGAAGCCATAATAGCGGCAGCTAGGAAAAAGGGTTTGGAAACAGCCACAATAAAATGGATACACGCCATGCAAAAGAGCTGAATGACAACCGGATCTAGGTGATAGTACACTCACTACACAGACTTATAGAGGCTGTCTTCAAGGAGGGGTATTATCTCCACTTCTTTGGTCAATTGTAGTACATGAGCTCCTGGACCGCCTAACAGAAAAAGGATACGAGGCAATATCCTATTGCCTCGTAATTGACCTCGTAATTGTCATTAGAGGTAAACATGATTTAATAATATCGGAAAGGAAACAATCAGGCTTAGAGGTGATAGTGAACTGGTGTCAGCCTAAGAACTTGAACATCAACCCAAGTAAGACTGAGATAGTACCATTTACAAATAGAAGGAAAATCCACATCATACCTCCTTCAATAAATGGAGCACCAATACTCTTTTCAGATGAGGTAAAATATCTAGGTGTTATACTGGATAGCAAACTCAACTGGAACAAACTTATAGAATGGACTTATGCCAAAGTACTGAAGGCATTTTGGGCCTGCAAGAGCTTATTTGGCAGAAAATGGGGATGAAAGCCCAAGATGATCTCCTGGTGCTACAGAACAATCATTCTCCCAATAGTCACATACGGATCAACGATATGGCGGACTAACATTTTAAAACAAAAAGCACAGCTTACGCTACAAAAAATCCAAAGGCTAGCTTGTCTTGGTATCACAGTGGCAATGAAAAAAGGGGTGTTACGCATACAGAGGGAAAACAAATACAAATCAGGGGATTTTAGAGGTCATCTCAAAATCCTACAAGACCCAAAAATAGAGGTTCTAACCTCCAAACAAAAAAAAAAGTGGAGGATATTTTAAAAATCAGCAAGAGTGATATTAGAACTCTAATCGGCCTAATAACGGGGCACAGTGGAGAAGACTACCACCTCAAACATATGGGCTTAGCTGAAACCGACATCTGCCGCCTCTGTTTCGAAGACTCAGAAACGACAGTAAACATACTATGTCATTGTGAAGCAGTAGCTAGGAACAGATACAATTTTCTCGGAAAAGGTTTCCTTTCTACCGAGGAACTAGCTAACATGACTCCCTTAAAGACACTTAGATTAGCCAAAGATATTGAGTTATGGTAGGGTAAAGGGGCAATAAACGCAGAATAGGCCGAGAAAGTCACAGTGCTCTCACGTGTTCTCCAAATTATATAAAAAAAACGAAGTAAAATTGTTATTTCCGTAGACTGGAGTTTCAATTCTGGATGGAGCCTAGTGGGTAGCGTGCTGGTCTATAAAGCGCAGTTCGTTAGCTCAAATCCCGGTCGACGTATGATTCTATATATATCGAGCAAACTGCCCGCATCGGTGCGAAATTGAAAATCGTATATCTACGACCCAGTCCATGCCTATCGAGGGTTGTACTGGGGACGAACAACCAGTCCACAATAACAAATAAATGATAAGAACCCGGAATGTCAGGAGGACAATACCTGATATGGGTTGTACTGCCATTGAAGAAAAAGTTTCATTAGGAACTTTCCAGAAGTCAATACGACCACAAATGACAGAGATATTAATAAATTTGATGGATTACAAGTATATAACGCACCCTGTAAAATGGTCAAGATGTTGATTTTCAAGTATTTTTCCTTACAGGCTTCCTTCTGGTTCACAAGTACTTGCATCTTTAGGGTCGATTATGTAGTAGATGTACGTCACCTATTTTGCAGAGTGATAGTAAATATCGAGGTAGTTACAAAAATATGAAAATCGCAATTCTTGAACAAATAAGCAAGAAAAGGAATCAAGTTCCGAGGAAGGTCCGTCGTATGTACGAAGGTTAGAGTTCAAGTGCTATAAGTCTGTCATTGTTGTTGACATATGGTTTTTTAATCTGTAGAAAAATTCGATAGTCGCACCATGGCAAATATGGTGAGGGTTTCACATTATGAACTTAAGCGTACGATCGAAGGACACTTTTAAATCATTTTTGGTAAATCCTGTCGTACGTATCAAATGAGGTCAGAAAGTTAATCTTATACGACATGGCAACCAGACATTTCAGACAGGAGATCCATGCAGACGAAGTAATACGAATATTCACGGAGCAATTTAATTTCCTTACATACTATGGTGCTACAGCCCAAATCGAGCCTCGGCCTCCTCTGACTCCATCCTCGTCGATTCAGTGACCTCTAGTTTAGAAATCTTATCCGTAAGCTGCTCAGCAGAGACCGAAACGTCACGAATAATAAAGCGTAACAGTGTAGAATCCGGAAATCTTTTTTTTCATTTCGAAATGCACTGTGAAAACATTCACCAAACCATCAATTTAATTTTCTTACATACTATGGTGCTACAGCCCAAATCGAACCTCGGCCTCCTCTGACTCCATCCTCGTCGATTCAGTGACCTCTAGTTTGGAAATCTTATCCGTAAGCTGCTGTCTATCTAAGTTAATAGAATCCTCCCAGAGCTTCCGCAGTTTTCCAAATGGTTTTTATCTATTGGCTTTCCCCTTTAGTGTGCTTTTGAAAATTATTCCGTTATTCATCCGCTCCACATGACCAGAGTCTTGAATTTTATAGGAGATAGGAGCTGACACTTTTGGATTGTTGAAGATGGCATACAATTTTCTATTGTATCGTATTCTCCAGATTCAGTCTTATTCACAGGTCTGAGAATTCTTCTGAAGACTTTCTTTCAAAGGCGTTAAGTACATTCTCGGGCGCCTGAGTTTATAGCCACGTTTCGCTGCCATAGCATAGCACAGGTCTTATAATCCTCTTATATAGTTTAAGTTTAGTTTCCTTGTGTACGTTTTTGGTTTTAATTTTTGGAAGCACAGAATAATACGTCTTATTCGCCATCATTATTCTTCTTTTAATATCGATGGATTCGCTTCCATCATTCGATAAGTTTGCCCCTAGATTTCTGGATTATAGTTACCTAATAATGTAATAAATAATGTAATATTTTTTCTGATTGTGTCTGGTTGGCTCCTACAACTTTTGTTTTCAACTTCCCTTGCTACCAAGTTAAGGTTTACAAATATTTCTTTAGCACTCTCCAGAGATCTTTGCCAGCATGTTTATCTTTTCGGCATTTGCTGCGAGTTGTGGGGATTTGAAGCATAGTGTTCCCTTGGTGTCAACGGGAAGTGTCCGAACATGTTCGAGTGTCAAAAAAACAATTTCAGGTCATCGGCAGATTAATAATGAAGAATATAAATAGTTGAGGACCATGGATCGAATCTTGTGGGACACCGGAGTTAGCTACAAACTCAGCCGATGTACGTCCATTGAACGTAGACGACGATCCGTTAAAGAAGAACTAAACACATTCTGGAGAGTCTGCGCAAACGGACATTTCAAGTTTTCAAATGAGAATTTTAAGATTTACAGTGTCAAAAACATTTGCAAAATCAGTGTATGTATATGACATACGCACTTTTATGGCGCGTTCTAAAAAGTTTGCTAAGAAATAATGTTAGAATTGGATCTTGCTATGTTGGACGGGTGATATTAAGTGATTAGGTTTCTCTCAAGCATTGTGAACTAGTCTTCTAAAAAGTTTTCCGCAGCAGTTTAAGCTAGAAATTGGGCGATAATTAGAAACATTTTCCGGATCCTCCTTTTTTAATATCAATACAACGTTAGATAGCTTTTAGCGAACAGGAAAAGAGCTTCCTCAAAGTATTTAACAAAAAATTTAAACATTGCTTGCGAATTGGTAGTTGTGATATTTCCAAATTTAGGTTCAGAAGAAATATATTGGTTGGTGTTAATATAACTTTTTTGTTGTCACATGCGGTAAAAGTTTTGTTATAAATTCATATTTATTGATGAAGAAAAAGATATAGTGGCAACCAACCAGTTGCGGTTTGTGTATCGACTTAATAAAAAAATATATATATACCGCGCCATCTCTGTCATAATAGCTTAACTTTGGCTATTTCTCATTTCACCATGCTGAAGAATTACAAAAACAATTTCGCCGCAAAACATAATAAGAAAGTAAACAAAACATACCTGTGAGATTATCAAGCATGAATGTGAGCAGCTTTTGTGTACCATTCGGCTCATTGTAGATGGAAAGCAATTCCTTACCCATCGGATTTCCATGCAATCCTAAAATATGTAAATGAAATAGTTTTCCTATTTCGTAGGGCAAAGCGCGGAGATAGTTGTTGTTCAGAAGAAGTTCCCTATAAAGTAATTGTATATTTTCCGATAAGATTATTCGAACAGAAACTCTTATTATCTGACTTACCGCAACTGGATAAGCTCACCCAATTCAGCCGGCAAACTTCTAAGCTTATTAGATGAGATATCCAACGTTCGAAGATTGATGAGCATGCCAATGTCGTTCGGTAGTCTTGATAAGTTATTATCGTTCAGATAAAGGGCAGTGAGATGATTGAAGTTCCATAATGATGGGCTTAAATTTTTTACATTGCCTACGAATTGAAAATTATATAACAGATAATCGGATGAGCAGATGAAAGGATTAAAATAAATTTTATTTTGTGAAATCAAAAATAGCTATTACCTGTTATCTCAACTCCATGCCAAAAAGGCTTCCGACCCGACGCAAGCTCATCCGCCGACAAGAATATTTGCTGCCTTCTTGCATTATTATTTTCGTATTTGTCTTTGTTTCGAGACATTTTGTAAGAGTTCCCTGTAAAATATCGCATAAGAAAATTCTATTATTAATATATTCACATTGAAAATGTTGAAAAATTAAAAAAGTGTGTTAGTGAATTGAATTTCTGATATGTTTTGGCCATCTATAAGACAAACATGCATCTGGAATGGAGAAAGGATGAAAACGTTCGGAAAACGTGTTTCAATTCAAAAAGGCTAGCAGTAAAATAATAAACAGTGAGCAGTAAAATGAAGCGATAGAAACGTGTTTCACAGCGCCGGCCGTAGGTACCATGTGAGAGTTATGTCTGTTTTTAGAGTTTGAGTTATGCACTTACATATGTCAGTAACGTGAAAGTGGTTTGCTCATACTGAATACGCAAATATTTACTGATTGGGACCGCTTTCAAGCATAGTAAAACAAATCGAATTCGAATATGAGCATTGTATTATTTTTTTTATATAGATTATTCTATAGATATTGTAAACATAAGCTAAAATCTTGATCACGTGAAAAATAATGCTCAGCGTCCTGATTTAACAAAATCACACGTTTCATTAAAAAGACATAACCGAATTGTGATTGAGCGTAAAGCCCAATCATGCGATACTCTAGATTAAATGGGAAAGATATTATTGTATCGGAAAATATCTCATCTCAAATTCTTCACTATTCGAGGATAGTGACTTTGTATGGGAGGTGGTGGAAGCAGAGAGGAGATGGTTTTTATCTTTTGTTTTAATGACACCGAACATGGTATGCAAAATGTTTCGTGCTAATTTTCAAGGAAATTTGACATTGTTTTACTGAAATTGGGGCATGTGTATGGGAGGTGGCAGAGGAAGTGGAAGGTCTTGGATGATTTTGAAACTGCTAATCAATATCGCCATGCTTTGTTTCAATTTAAAAGTCGATAGCTCTCATATGTTCGAAAGAGAAATGGTTTCCTTGAATTTCTAATTAATAAATTTTGTATTGAAGGGGGTAGAAAGAGTGAAGCGAAGTTTACATTTTTTTAGCAGTTATTGTAATTATTCACGGACATATTTTGGCTACTTTTCAATGCATTTACCAAAATATGCATTTGAATGGGAGGAGGTAGGAGTGAAGTGAAGTTGCAATTGTAACAAAAAAAAAAAGAATCCTTTCGGCTTTGCTAGTTTCAATGAAAATCGCAGAAATGCGTTTTTAAAAACTGGTGCATTTGTAGGGGAGGAGGTAGAAGGAGTCAGAGGATCGGATCAATATTTTCTGACGTTAATGATATTCACATCTTTATACTTTACTTTGACCTAATTTTCAAGTCCATAGCTTAAACGGGTTCGAAGATAAATCTATTTCTTTATATTTCGAAATTTTGTGAAACTTGAATGGGAGGAGGTAAAAGGATTGAGGAGATGTAGCTCGTTCACGAACTTAAGTTTTTTTTTTTTTTGCTAAAAATGACACACAAGAATTTCAGCACGATAGCTAAAAGCGCTCGGAAGTTATGTTGTAGACAGACGGACAGACAGGTGGACAGACAGACCGACCGACAGACGGTCGGGAATCGAGCTATTTGAGCGACAAAAAATATTTCCGTACCCTTGGCGAATCTCTGCGAGCATTATTTTTTAACGTTACAAACATTAAGGCAAACACAAAATACTCTCAGTTGTCATTTAGAGTATAAAAAGTTGCCATGTTAATTTGATTAATTAAGATGTTGTGTCGCACAAGTGGTGAAGTGATAAAAACTAAGAAAAGCTGCTAATTGAAACACTGCAGCACTACGAATTTTTTCGCAGTAATGCAGTAAACTTAACTAATTTGCCACAGAACATTAAATTTACAAGCAACACAGTTTTAAATGCTCGAGCAGCATTAACACGTTCGACTGAACAATTGCGATCGAGCTTCACAAATACTATTGCATGCAATGTCAACATATCAACTATCGCTCTGAACACTACCTCTAAACTTTTTCTGCCGGCTGAACCATTGCAACCGGACCTCACCATGGCAACGTGCGATGCAAAAACATCGGCATCAGCTGACGGCTGCTGCCACACATCAACTAACTACACCGGTCCTAGCTATATTTATGGTCTCTGCTGCTCCGCCAAACAGCTGGATATTTATTTCGAAGTGTAACAACAAAACGTCAGTCGCGAACATCTTGTATTCCAAATGCTTGAACTAAATGAAGCCAACGCCTGCGAACTTATCAGCTGCTACCGACTAAAGATAAAGAAGGCCAATATATATTATCTTAGCTTTGTGCCATTCTAACTGCAAGTTTCTTCGCAATATTTCACTAAGATCTTCGCTCAAGGATTCCGCCCATGACTACATTGATAAACGACGCGAAAATGTTCAATAACGAGCCTTCCGTCAATCGTCAAATAATACATTATGCAAAATTTATTTTCTATTTAATCATTCATTACGGAAATGTGCGTGGCTTAAGATCCGCCGGTTTGCGATGACATGCCCGGTATTATTTGTATTACAGACACTTCGCTCCCTACTTCTATTAGCCCTAACCAGAATAGACTTAAGGCACGTTAAAATCTTTTCGTCAAATGCATTAAGGTACGTGAAGTTTTTGGCAAAACCTAACGAATCTTATACCCAACCATAATAACCTTAAGGTAAGAGAAGTTTGACAGCTGAAAAAGATAAATATCGGCTGTCAAATACTGATCAACAAGTTTGTGTCGACAGATTGATAATCCAAATAATTTTTTTCTTAAAATGGAGCTGACCAAAGACATTTCATTCGAGGATAGTCTTATTATTAAAGTGCAAGCCAATAGTGTACTTTACGATAAATCAAACAAAAAGTACTTCGACAAAACTTACAAAAATAAGATTCGGAAGCAAATCGCTGAAGAACTGAAACAAAACAGTATGTGTTTTCTTACTATTTTGATAAGTTGAAGTAATAATTTTGGTTTATTTTTCAGCTGAAGACTGCAAAAAGAAATGGAAACATTTAAGGGAAACATTCGTACAGAAATCGAAAGCACTGCCTAAAGGGAGTAGGGCAGAATATAATATTTTTTCTTCTGAATTCTAGGCTTTATTAAACTTAATAAAAAGTCAAATCTTTCCGAATTCATTCTGCAATTTTTGAAAAATTGTCCGGGATCGTGCGTTTTCATTGGATTGAACATCACTCGGTAATACCCGTTTTTTTTTGCCGATCTCTATTTATTCTTCTAAAACCATACTTTTTTTTCCTTTTTAATTTTCCCGACAAGTCCAATAAATCACTCAAATCTTCGAATAATTTAAGATCTTCTATTTTAGAGAAATACAAATCACAAATCCGAAATAACAAACTACAAAAATCTCGGCAAAACTGTGAAGAAATGTCAAACGCAGAAGATTGCTTAAGTTTCTACGCTCAGAACCGTGCTCATAAGTTTTAACGAAAGTTTGAAAAAGTCAACGAAAGATTCCTTAAGTCTATTCTGGCTGTCAACGTGCATTTCTATACAGTCGTAGAAAGACTTAAGGTGCCTTAATGCTCTCTAAGTCTATTCTGGTTAGGGCTATTAATGGGTCGGAAGGTTTCCCAGCAATGATGTTGTTGTGTATCGACGTGATCGTGATATATCGCCCTCAACCAAGACGGACGGCGGTAAAGTTCTTGAGTGAAAATCTGATTTCAATCGACTGTTCGTTTCCCATTGAATCAATAATGGTCAAACCTTGGATAGATGATGAGCTGACAAAATGTCTTACTGCCAGAAATTATTAGTATAGTAAATTTAAGGAGGTCAAAATTAACATCATCTTTCAAAAAGAGTTTAACTTCTCTAGAAACAAAACGAAAACGCTCAAGAGAAATAAACGAGCGCTCTATTTTGCATGTATATTTGAATGGAATTTGGACCATGCAAAAGCTACCTGGTGTGCCATTAAAGAAAGCGTTTACAATGGCACGCTACCATCGAAAAAATGTCAATTTCTACATAACATGTCTGACGATGATTCTAAAACTAAGACTGCTAACTACATAAACAATTATTTCATTTCAACTGCTGAAATCTAGCTATTTCGAGCCGAAATACGTTTGTAAATTTTTATGAACGCAGTTCTATAACTCCTCTCTTCGAATTCGCGTTGAAGGGGAAAGATGAGATAGCGACTGTTATCGTGAAACTAAAAAATTCTCAATCTAAGGGACTTGATAACATACCAACCAGGCTACTCAAGGACTGAAAAGAAATGCTCTCATCACCTATCTCAACAATAAATAGTTAATTTTTAGTCGAAGGAGTAGTGCCAACCTGCTTGGAGATTAGCAGAGATATATCTAATTATAGACCTCTTAGTTTATTGGGAGTTGGGTACAGATAGAGTAGCCATATGTTCGGCGTCATACACACATCAATTGTACTTATCATGCCTCCACGAGGGTAGCTACCGGATACTGGTATTGCCCATCTGGACTTGACTTGCTGAATTGATAAGTGTGAGTGCTAATGAAATAGAAAGATCCTAACACTATAAAATGACCCTCCAAGTTAAGGGTTCAGCGATGTGTTAACAACTCATTCTCGGAAAAACCAGACTTATTTCGAAACCTGGAGTATTGCCTCGGACTGGATTGATTCAATGGCAAATACCTCGCAAACGAAAAATGGACTATTCCTTTGGATCTTGAAACGTGCGATCCCTGTACAAAGCAGGAACAGTGAGAGCGCTTCTGGAACAGACAACAAAATACAATATGAATATCATTGCACTTCAAGAAACTAAATTATTAGGTAGCGAGATTACTGACATTGGATCTCACACAATTTTCAAAAGTGGGAAAAAAAAACATGAAGCCGGGAGTTTGGAGTTGCGTTTATCGTGGACAACAAGTTTAAACTCCAAGTTGCTAACTTCAAATCCGTCAAAACGATTGTGTGAAATCCGCATCAAAACAAGTTTCTTTAATGTTTGGCTTATTAATGTTCATGCCCCAACAGAAGACAAATACGACGAAGTTAAAGACGATCTCTACAACACCTTAGAATCAACATTCGACTTCCTTCCGATATTAAAATAGTATTACGTGGCTTTAACGCGAAAGTGGCCAAAGAAGAGACTGACATAGGAACAGTCTATAGGACATTAGGAACGATAACGGCCAGAGGCTGACTGATTTCGCCAGCAGCAAAAACCTTATTGTAAGCACGACATGCTTCTCTCATTGTGACATTCATACGAGAACATGGGCATCACCCGACGGGCGAACATTCAAGCAAATAAACCACGTTCTAATAGAGAAAAGGACGGTCTCCTGTATTCTCGACGTGCGTACATGTCGACGGGCTAATTGCGACACAGATCATTATTTACGAGAAAATAGTTGCGAAATATGCATAAGCCTTGAACAATAACGCCAGCATACTAATAGAAAGAATGAGGCAAAATATCAAAGATGACATTACATCCGATGCAGAGCAACGATCCCTGCGCAAAAGAAATGATTGGTTTGACAACGAATGCTAAGATGCCCTAGAGCGAAAAAATCATGCTTTCAAAATATCAACGGAACGGCCAACACGAGCCAAACAAAACAAATATAATGATCTTAGACGATTTGCAAACAAAATATGCAGAGGGAAAACACGGAAACACAATAATGACGAAATTAAAAACATGGACGTATATTTTAAATTACGCAGCACAAGAGCCGCGTATTCCCTAGTTTAAAGGATGAAAAGGGACACCATCCAAAGACGACCCTCTGCAAGGATGCAGAAGGCAACTTTATAAGTAATGCCGAAGATGTAAAACTAAGATGAGCGCAATACTTTGAATACCTTCTCATTTCGAGCCCATCATCCGCACAAATAGCAGCAGCACACATAACAACAGGCATAATTGATGTTACAGCTGATGAAAGTTCCTCTTTGAGTCCTCCTACAGTCGAAGAAGTAAAACAGCCCTGAGGAACCACCCAAACAACAAAGCGCCAGGCACTAATCAAATTCCAGCTGAGCTTCTAAAAGCCGGCGACACCTGCATAGCACTTCTCCTATACAGAATAATCACAGACATATGGACGCAGGAAACACTTCTTGAAGGTTGGCACAAGAGCATCGTATATCCAATTTATAAAATAGGTGGCAAACTCTGCTGCGAAAAATACCGAGGAATATCTCTATTGTGTACGTTTTATAGCATTTTGACGAAAATTCTGGAAAAGAGAATTAAGCCTTATGCTGACAAACTGATTGGTGAATACCAAGGCGTATTTAGAGCTGGACGATCGACCACGGACCAGATATTTTCAGACTCGAAGGAGCATTATTTGATGTCGTGGCTAAACTCCAGCCTTCTTGCAATAAAAAATTTCAAAATTTTTCTTTTTTTTGTAAGCAGGTAGGACTGTCCTTAATTATTATCCCAAAAATCAACGCGGTCTGTTAATCAGTTAGTCTACAGCAGCTGGTTGAATGGGTACACCTCAGTAGTCCACGGCGATTTTTACAATAGATAAAAATGAAACAAAGAGTTTGCCTCAAATTTTGTGTTTCCAAACAAATTTGATGTGCCACAATCGTACATGAAAATGTCTCCATTAAAAAGCTGTGTTCAAAGTGGGTGCCGCGTTTGTTCACAGTTGACGCATATCACCGTATCACAAGTTGATGGTATCGATGGTAACTATAATCAAATTGCACAAATTGAAGTTCGAATTTCTTCCACACACCGTATTCTCCAGTTCTGGCGCCCAGCGACTACTTGCTGTTTGCAGAACTCAAAAGGATGCTACAGGGAAAGTCCCGAGCCTGACATATAGGTGGCGCTGTTAGGGATAAATCCTTTTGATTTTAAAGAAGTACCAACCTTCACATGATACATATCGAAATTTCATGACATTTTGACCATTACATTACAAGTTATAGTGGATTTAGTGACGCTACTTTTGATATTCCCAAGTCAATGTAAAGAAAAGAACTTTGTATGTTGATTAAACATTTCTTTTTAATGGGACAAAATACCGTTCAAACAAAAGTTTGGCTTGATAAGTGCTATGGGAACTCTGCTCCATCGAAAGCAACAGTAAAACCTTGGTTTGGCGTTAAATGCGATCGTAATGACACCTTTGATGCTGAAAGCCCAAATGAAGCTGTTATTATAGAAATCATAAATCATTTGGAGTGAAATGGCTTCATTTATTGAAACCCAATGTCAGAGCAGAGAACATTTCCATTGCGGCACCCAAGGTTCGACAATTGCTAGTAAGTCACATCGAAAAATCGCTATGATTACTACGGAGGATAAATACAATTGTTTGATATGTAGTTCGGGCAAACATAAAATACTTAATTGTCCAAAATTTCTAGAAAAAACTCCTTCGGAAAGGTTTGATTTGGCTAAACAATCGAGACTTTGCATAAATTGCCTTAGATCCGGCCATCTGTTGAGGGAGTGCAAGTCAAGCTATTGCCGTCATTGCGGCAACAAACACAATACTTTACTTCACATGGGAAATGTGGATCCGCAACCAATAACAAACGTAGCATCCTTACCAAATGTTCCTGCATCACAGTCACTTTCTTCGAGTTCAAATAATTTTCGAAACGTGTCGCTTATAGCCAGACGTGAATGACACGTATTTATTGTTACAGCAATCGTAGAAATAAAAAATAAATTTGGAAAGTTTATTAAGTGCAGAGCACTGCTCGACTCTGCCTCTCAAATCAATTTCGCAACGGAACGTCTTGTCCAACAATTACAAGTAAAACGTATTCAAGTCGATGCTCCAATAAGTGGCATAGCAACAACTAACACCAGAGTTAAATTCAAATCGGAATTAACTCTACGCTCACGCCACAACAATTTCGTTAGAAAGTTGGAGACATTTATCTTGCCCAAAATAACCGAACTTCAACCAGATCGTCTCGTGGATACAAGGGAATGGAATATACCCAACAATATCGCTCTCGCCGACCCTTTACTCAACCAACCGCAAAAGGTAGATTTACTCATTAGAGCTGAGCCTTTCTTCGATCTTCTATGCGCTGGGCGAGCATTATCCAACAGTACAAAAAACACTCCTTGGATGGATTGTCTCAGGAATTTTTCGATCACCAAGAGCGGCTTCCTATTGCCATGTTTCTTCGCTTCCTACTCTCGTTTCGGACGATCCATTGGATCCACTACTGAGGCAATTTTGGCAAATAGAGGATCCTAATCCATCGAATATCAGAACTGCAGATGAAGAAGAATGCGAGTCGCATTTTTTAAACACGCATCACAGACTAGCAGATGGTCGATTTAGTGTACGGCTTCATTTTCTTCATAAACCTGATGTTCTCGGTAATTCATTTCGTATCGCGCAAAGGCGTTTTCTCAGTTTGGAGAGAAAGCTACATAAATCTTCTATTCTCGAACCATATTCTAGATTCTCCCTCATCACGCCGTTCTAAAACCAGAGAGTAGTAGTACAAAGCTCAGAGTCATATTCGATGGCTCATGTAAAACAGACTCAGGATATGCACTAAACAATATTCTTCGCGTTGGACCGGTTATTCAACTAGATTTGTTCACGATCCTTCTTCGTTTTCGGCCTCATCGTTATGCATTAACAGCTGATATTTCTTAAATGTACAGACAAGTCAGAGTACAAGATCCCGACAATTATCTACAATGTATACTTTGGCGTGATAGTCCTGAAAAGCCTCTTAACACAGTCTTCTAACCGTCACCTATAGAACGGCTTCGGCGTCGTTTTTAGCAACACGAGCGTTGTAAGCAGCTCGCACTAGAAGACAAAAATGCTTTACCTATTGGCTCGAACGTTGTTCAAAATAATTTTTGTGTGGATGACATGCTAACTTGTGCTGATTCGACTGGTGACTTGCTTCATATAAAGAATGAGGTCAATAAGATACTCAGCAAAGGAGGATTCACCTTGTCAAAATGGTGTTCCAACAATAAGGAAGCTATTGAAAATGTCGACAGCGCGCATAGAGAAAAATTTATGACTATCACGGAGCCAGCGACGTCATCAAAACACTTGGAATGATTTGGAACCCTACACATGACTATTTCACGTATACTCAAATAATGCTATCCCTCATTGCACGCTTATTTCATCCTCTCGGCTTAATAAATCCAATCATCGTTAAAGCAATTGCGATTGGCTTAAATTCTCAAAAGATCTAAGAGGGTTGTGCGAAGGGCTAACAGCCCTTCCACAATAAGTAATGAAATGACATCAAAATTCCTCGGTTCATCATATCTTGGAAGTCTTCTATCGAGTTACATGGATTTGCAGACCCCAGCATGAAGGCTTCTGGAGCATGCATACATTGTCAAAATGGTCAACAACAATTTCATTTCTTCTTCTATACCACCTCTAGTTGTTGGCGACCGTACCGTGGTAGATCCTAGCGAAAAAGCCAATTTACTAGCAGCAAATTTTGCAAGAAACTCTCACCTTCCACCATCAAACCAATCGCCTCCCGCTGCAAATCCTTCTGGTTTCTCACTGCCTGCACTGCATTTTCGCACGAGACTTATTTCTCGGATCCTTACAGAGCTCAATATTCACAAATCCGCTGGTCCGGACGGTATTCCCCCCATTACCCTTAAAAAGTGCGCCTCTTCTTTAGCTAAACCTCTTCGCAATCTTTTCTATCTTTCTTACTCTTCTGGGTGCTTTCCGCGTATGTGGAAAGTTGCGAATGTTCAACCCATTCCCAAGAAAGGAAGCAAAGCGAGCCCCGCTAACTACCGCCCAATAGCCATTACTTCAGTGCTCTCGAAAGTAATGGAAACTGCTGTCAATCGTAAAATCGTCAAATATCTGGAGGATAAACAGCTCCTCCATGATCGTCAATATGGGTTTCGTTCTGGACGGTCGACGGGTGATCTTTTAGTCTACTTGACAGAGCGTTGGAACTCATGCTTACATAAATATGGTGAAGGTCAAGTCCTCGCACTTGACATTACAAAAGCTTTTGACAGAGTTTGGCACGAATGTCTCTTAGTTAAGCTTAGGGCCATCGGCCTTAATGATACCCTTGTTCAATGGATTGAGAGCTATCTCTCAGAACGCACTATACGAGTAGTATTAGATGGCGTTACTTCTTCCTCCTACCCAATTGATTCCGGCGTCCCACAAGGTTCTGTTTTATCTCCAACTCTTTTCTTAGTTTTTATAAACGAGCTTCTGTCGTCCACTCTCAATCCAATCCATAGTTTTGCAGATGACATCTATGAATTTAACTCTGCTGCGGAATCAAACATTCATTCTATTGCATCCAATCGCAGGGAGTTATTCAGTTCGCTGAACTCGGATCTCAACTTAATCCTGGAATGGGGCAGGAAAAACAGAGTAGAGTTCAACGCATCCAAAACACAGGCCTGTCATCTATCCCTCAAACGGGATGCTTCAGTGTTGTCTCACAATGTAACCTTTGATGGTGCACGGCTTACCACTTCTGAGAATTTCTCACTGTTAGGCGTCAAAATTAGTGACCACCTAAATTGGGCCCAGCATATCTTTGATATTGCCCTTGACGCCTCTAAACGCCTAGGTGTTCTCCGAAAATGCAAAAAATATTTCACACCCATCGACATAGCAACCATTTATAAGGCCTACATTAGACCACGTTTAGAGTACAACTCGCATGTTTGGGCTGGGGCACCCAAAACACATCACCGTTGCTCGATCGTATTCAAAAACATGCGTTCCGACTGATTGGAGACGAAACCATCAAGTCTTAGATCTGTAGATTCTCTTGAGCATCGCGAAAATGTCGGAATACTCAGCATTTACTATCGATATTTCCACGGTAAATGCAGTACGGAACTAAGCGCACTCATTCCTCCACTGCATACTTTTTTCCCGGAATACTCGCCAAGCTGAACGCGCAAACGAGTACACGGTCAAACCCTTGCCTTCTCGTACAGTGAAATACAGGCAGTTATTCATTTCCCGAACGTCAAGACTTTGGAACGATTTGCCAGCTAGTTTGTTTCCCAACAAGTACAGCCTGCGGTGTTTCAAGAACAATGTCCACCGTTATTTTCGTCTCTCTCCACCTTAATACCTCCACTTCCTCTTCCTATACCGACATAGCTGTATATTGCATTAAAGGTAACCCCCTAAGTTATACTCGGTGCTGTAAAAAAAAAATACATCGTTGTTGACTCTTCTATCTTTTCATCAAACTTGCTGGTAGCAAAGTCGCACCACTCAAATCTACTTCGATACCCAAGCTGGAACTTTGCGCTGCCCTTCTTCTTGTGTAATTATTATCTCGAGTTCAAGACGCACCGCAAATAAGTATTTCCGCATCGTTTTGCTGGTCGGACTCGCAGATAGTTTTAGCTTGGATTTCTTAACCTTCAGCTAAGTGGGCTACATTCGTCGCAAATCGCGTTTCAAAAATTCAACAGCTCTTTAACGGCATTCAATGGAATAATATCGGAACTAAAGAAAATCCTGCTGATCTACTAAGTAGAGGGACTTGGCCTTCTGAATTACTCGAAAATTCATTGTGGTTTCATGGGCCAGATTTTTTAACTAAACCGAAAAATTCTTGGCCAAAGCATGACGCTATTTACACTGCTGAATTACCAGAACAGCGTAACGTCAAATCATCATTGCTCGCAAAGTCAGTTCCAGACCTAGTACAGTCTAGCACTTTCCACAATTCTTATCGGAAGCTGCAAGGGATATTTGGATACGCGCACAGGTTTATTTATAACTCTAAATCTGCTACTGCAATCAAACTAAATGGTCCTTTGCAAATACAAGATCTTGAATACTTACTACATATGTACTTACTATTTTTACTACCTTTCATAAAAATTTCACTGATTTCGAATTTTTTTCTTTGATTATTTTAAAACTTTTGGCTGGCAAATTAACGTTCATCTTTTCCGTAGCAACGATAACCAAAAATGGAAAAATCATCGAAAAGCCACCCACCTTTTTTAGCACAACCAATCTATACATATAAATATAATTGTAGTGTCTGTCTGTTATTTGCTTATAAACGGCTAAAAGTTAGTTTTTTGAGTTACTTTATCACTAACTAAGCATAAAAATACATTTTTGAAATTTTTGTCTGTCTGTCTGTCTGTACGACCGCTTTTCACGCACAAACGGCTGAACCGATTGTAATGAAACTTGCATAGTTTGTTAGGTGTCCATCGGAATGAAATCTGCTTTTGGTTTCATTTCACTCCCCTCACTCCTTCTACCCCCTCCTATACAAAGTGACTAATTTTCAAAATATATATTATTCAAATTTTCTTGGAAACTATAAAAGCTATTAATTTTAAATTTGGAATATATTATTTCTATTTTAAATGCAGTCTTTTGGTATACAAATTGTTTGAGTTTAGTCACTCCTTTCACCACCTCCCATACAAACTACACTTTTTCATGAATCACTTTATACCAAATTTCTCAGTACGTGTAACTTCCATCGAGCTTAAATATTGTACTAAATCCTTAATTAACATTATTATTAATATCTGGAAAAAATTAATCGATTAGCTTCACTCCTTCTACCCCCTCCCATACAATGTGACACAGTTCCACGACTTAACGAGAATTCGATTTTCTTGAAAAGTGTGAATGTTACTAATCTGAAATTTAAAATATATCAATTGCATAATGATTATAGCTGTTTCTCAAAAAATCACCAAAAATTCCCTTCTCCTTCCACCACCTCCCATATAAACCGCATTTTTTCATGGAATACTCTAAACGAATTTTCTCAGTACATTTAAATTTCATCGAGGTAAAAATTTGAACTTAATCCTTAATTAGCATTATTATTAATATCGGGAAAAATTAACCGAGTAGCTTCACTCCTTCTACCCCCTCCCATACAATGAGACACATTTCACGACTATATAACAATTCGATTTTCTTGAAAAGTGTGAATAATACAGATCTTAAATTTAAAGTATATCAATTGCATGATAGTTATAGTTGTTTCTCGAAAAATCACCAAAAACCCCCCACTCCTTCTACCACCTCCCATACAAATTGCACAATTTCATTAAATTCAATGCACTAAGTTTCTCAGTACCTACTCAATTTTTGAAGCTTAAATTTGGTACGAAACATTTTTATAGCTACTCTAGCATGATGTGAAACAAATTAGTTCACTGCTGTCACCCCTTCTACCACAAAAACATACAAAATTTCTTAACACCGCAAAAATTTCGATTTTATCTATACATATTATCGTATGATTGGGCTTTACTCACAATCGTAGTCCTGTTATGTTATTAAGCTTAATGTTAGTTTATTTGGATTTTTTTTTTAAATACCACCAGCTACAATTATTCACATGTCCTTAACGCTCTTCAACACATATATGATCTCGAATCACGGGTTTGATTTGATCACGAGCCTGTTCCATAAAAATGGGAGTATCATGCTTTCATTCGTAATAATTCAAGGTTCTGATTCCAACAATATTCAAACCATTTTCTTCAATGAGCCATTCAAGTAAGCAGATTATATATCACACATAATATCTTACTAACTACACTCTCAAAAATTGGTTATTATTGCTATTTTTATGCGAACGAAGTCGCGGGCGTTTGCTAGTTTAAAATAAATGCCAATTTTCAGGTCAATAGCTTCCAAATAGTCGAAAAAAACAGTTAAACTTGAAAATTCTAAAATCAATAGGACCTGGTTTCCAATAAGTTTTACGATTTTTTCCAGGGATAAGCTAAAATTTCTTTGAAACTTTGGGGGTATATTTAGCCGTGTAGTCGTGCAATATAGTTGACGCTTCGCACAACGCCGATACAGGTTGCAATTTGGATCGGTTTTCAATGAAATTGTATACCATTCAAATATTTGCATAGACCTTGTATTGGTCTATAAGTTGAAAATTGGAAAAATTTTACCTAAAATTTCATACTTTAACAGTTTCACTGCTTTGCTTTAATTGCCATGTGCACAAACATAAAGAATTAAACATTTATGGTTTTCCTCTGAAAAACTAACTGATATGAAATATTTTTATAATTTAAATTGTCATACATTCGGAAAAGCAGTAACTACTTTCAGAGATATTTGACACTATTAAACAATCGAACGAATTTCATTAACATAAACTTTAGATATTTAAAAAAATAAACTGCCAACAAGTCGGGCGAAACTTTAATATTCTTGGGACAAGTTGCGTATGTGTGGAAAGTCAATATGCAGGTTAGAGTGGTTAGGGAAGACTAAGTTAAAGGGGGTTCTTGGGAAGGGCAATTGTCAATTTAACACTTTGCGGAAACGTTCAAAAGCTCCAGTACATATAATCAATATTTCGTTCGTTTATTTATGCAAGTTTCAGTTTTTATGAGTGGGTGGATGTTAATAGTTTTTTAATTGATTGCTTGAATGACGTCCAATATTCTCTGTATAGAATGTCAGTTTCATAAACGAAGTTGCATAGAATTTTCATAGGATTCGGTGTATTTTACATTTACGAAACCAAACATTTGTATGGGAAGGAGTAGAAGAGGTAGGGGAATCGTAAAATTTGTGACACAATTTTATTTCCTTTCTCTTGTAGTGTGCTCGTACAAAATTTCAAGTTCGTAGCTTTTAATTTGTTGGTTATTAGTTGATTCAATGAAATAGGTCGAAATGATACTTTTGTATGGGAGGGGGTAGAAGAGCAAGCGCGATTGCAAAACTTTTAAAGTAATATCATTTCAATTATTTTTATAATTTTGTGCGCAAAATTTGAAATTGGTAGCTTTTCAGAATTAGCTGATAACTGATTTCCTACAAATGGTCGAAAAAATAATTTTGTATGAGGTAGGGGAATCGCAAAATTTGTGACGCAATTTTCTTTTTTTTCTCTTTTAAGGTGCTCGAACAAAATTTCAAGTTCGTAGCTTTTAATTTATTGGTTAGCAGTTGTTTTATTGAAATTGGTCGAAATCATACTTTTGTATGGGAGGGGGTAGAACGGCAAGTGTGATATCAACTATTTTCAAATGATTTTGTGCAAAATTTCAAATTGATAGCTTTTATTAATTAGGTGATAATTAATTTCTTAAAAATGGTCGAAAAAATCATTTTGTATGGGAGGGCGTAGAAGCTTTCAAGGTATTCGACCAGTTAATATTTCATTCTTTTAACGATTTTTTTAAATACATTTCGCAAGTTTTCAAGTTTCTACCTTCAAATTTCATTCAAAAATTTTCAGTTTATGTGGTTTTTTCATTGCACATGAAACACCTTGTGCACGGTAGACCAGGGAGGTCGGTGCATAACAATTGTGGAATTTTTATTATTTTTTCTGTATGTACAACAAATTGATGTATCCAAATGGAAAATTTAAATTTTGTATCTTTCACCAGAGCCCTTAAAAAATCACTCAAAATTTTCGACTTTTTTGGTTACCACCTCCCGACGTAAAATCTACCAAATTTAAAAACTACCTAGTTCTACAATTTGACAAAATTTTAGTTTGATATCTGTACTCAATTTTGAATTATAACGGTTTGAAATTTTGGAAAGTGCATCATTTTTGAAATGCTCCCCATTTCCTCCCACTACTATTTTGTCCAAATGTTATATTTTTCTCGTATTTCTCTAGTATAGCTTAATCTAGGTTCCAAGATTCAATTACATAGCTTAATAAATAGCCGAGATATTGATTTTTATGTGTTTTTCTTTGCACCCCCCTGACCCTCCCCCTTACAATAATTAGCTTTTACCTAAACAGACTCTAGTGGACCTATATGCCACCTTAATGGTCTCAAAATATCAATTTTTTATGGTAAGTAATTTCGAAGATATAATCATTTGAAAAAAAAATTCGGCCGAGAATTGGTTCTTAGCCCCCCCTTTTCGCACCCCAATGGATAAAAAAATTAAATTATTTTTAAAAGTTGTCCCACGAACCCTTCTGTATGTATGTTGAGTTTTAGCTTCCTAGCTGTTACCATGGTTGAGATATTTGAATTCGTATTTTTCGGTTTAAGCACTCCTCCCGCCTCCCCTTGAACCCTTACACTCCCAAAAATGAGTGTCCGCCTGAGATTCGCAACTATCTACAATCCCCCAAAAAATTAACTTTCTATCTTGAAGGGTTTGGGAGTTAATGTGTGCTGAGCGTACACGTCGGCGTACGGCGTACAGACAGACGGATTTTTTTTTTTGCATTTTTAGGCTAATTTAGTCATGAAACGCGAAAAAACAAAATTTCAGGGTAGCAAATTTTTTTTTTCCCAAGTCGATCACAATACTTTATTATTAAAATAATAAAGCTAATGTGAAATTTTTTAAATTGAGAGATAATAATTGAAGCAAATTTTTAAACTAACGGTTGAAATTATGATGGGACAATTTTTTTCGTAGTTCACGTTTATTTATTTATTCATTACTTTCATTTATACATACAAAATTAACAAATTAAAAATTTTGAATTACGTATGAAACTACGAATTTTTCTTTGTACGTAATTTCCTAATCAGAGAAAATGTATAAACAAACAAGTCTGTTCATACACTTACATACATGATCTAAATATAAGATGTTTGCTATATTCTTCCATACTTCTCAATGTCACAGCTCCCAGTCTACCATATTCAGAAAAACAATAACAATCAAGCTCCAAACTACTGCGAATAATTTTTTCAAATATCGGTTAGTTCGATAAGATACGAGTTGATTTTGTGTATGTATAAATAATGCTTATCAGGTTCGTTCGATTTAATCCGCAATCGGAGACCCATCCTTATCACCTGCGCAACACAACGAAAAAAACAGTGCTCAGATCGTTCTTTAAAATTTAACACAAATTAATTGAGTGTTGTCCTACTTTTTTGAGAGCTTACAGTAGAAATTTTATAATTTTAACCCTTATTTAAATAATAGTTTTTTTTTTCATAGTTTCGACAACTTATATCTTCGTATGCATATGTAAGTTTATTGAGCAGGCAGTTTGCAGATAAACGAATTCACGAAGCCGGTTCTTTTAATTAAATGTGCATAATTCGATTTCGATCAATGACATCAATGCTTTCAACAAAAACCGGAATATTTAAATTTGAATTTGATTAGAAGTTTGTTGAGTTCCTTCTTAAGACGTAAAATTTTTTAATAATCACGGTGTCCTTTTCAACGATGTTCATTTTTTATTTATCTCTTTAATTTAACCGGAAATCGAAAGACGAATTGTCTTAAAATCAAATGAACAATAAATCGTAACAATAGAACAAAAACATATTTATCTAAAATTTCAGCTAATTTATAAAATAAATACCAACGTATTACCAGTAGGTATATAAAGAAAGTAACAATAGAAAACGAGGTCAAACAAAACTGGCCGATATTTTTGGATTATATTCGAAATGTGAAAACCCGAATTTATCTGGCACAGTGCGAGTCAGGATTATTTTTCGGGGCTAATTCCTGGATCAAGGACGTTCATTTCACCTGTAGATCGATTTACTCACAC
The DNA here is from genome assembly GCA_963669355.1 of Chorisops tibialis. Classification (NCBI taxonomy): domain Eukaryota; kingdom Metazoa; phylum Arthropoda; class Insecta; order Diptera; family Stratiomyidae; genus Chorisops; species Chorisops tibialis. Next base: position 130,151,715 of record OY770264.1, read on the forward strand.
GCTTAGGTAGGTTCAAAATAGACTTATGAGATGTTTTCAAACTTCGGAGGACCGGTATAAGAAGAAGCTTTTAGTATTTGACAGTGATATATGTATGTGACATAACATAGTATATTGGAAGCGACTTAAAGCATTAGTAAACACGACATATAATGCGATTGGTTTTAGGTGAACTTAAGATAGGTCAAGGTGGTTGGATGGATATAGATAGGATAGGCATCTGATCGGCGTCATTATGCAATGCCCAGAGTTGTAACTATCATATACACATCAATTATGCTCATCATAGCTCCACGTGGTATCCATCTGGATTTGACTTGCTAAACTGATAAATACGAGTGGAACAGAAAATTTCTAGCATTATAAAATGGCACTCCAGGTTGGGAATTGCGCGATGTGTTAACAACTCATCCTCGGAAAAGTCAGACTTGTTTCGAAACCTAAAGCATCGCCTTGGACTGGATTGGTTCAACGGCAACGACCAGGCAAACGAAAAATGGCCTATTCCTTCGGATCTTGGAACGTGCGATTCCTGTACAGAAAAAGAGCAGGAATACCGCTTCTGAATACAATGTAAATATCATTACACTTCAAGGAACTAAATTGTTAGGTAGCGAGATTACTGACATTGCACACAATTTTCAAAAGTGGGAAACCATTGGGAAGTCAGGAATCTGGAGTTGCGTTTATCTATTTATTTACTTATTCTATTCTATTTATTTACTTATCTAAAGAGGTTATATCAACAGTAAAAACATCAGAAACTGTATATAATAATTTAAAAGACGCAGTGAAGCTAATCAAATATTTTTTTCTGATCTTAGTTATAATGTTAAATAAGTATTTATTACAAAATGTGAGCTCGATAGATGTTATATGTTCTGAGGAAATCGGCTTAGAGCATTTCATGAAAAAGTGTAGTTTGTATGGCAGGGGGTGGAAGGAGAGGAAAGACGCAAATTATTTTTATGCTGTAGAATGAAGTTATTATGTAAGTAAATATCCCGAAATTCAGACTAATAGCTTTTATAGTTTTCGAGCAAATCCATTTATTGTCGAATTGCGAAATTGTGTCATTTTGTATGGGAGGGGGTAGAAGGGGTGAAGCTAATCGTTTAATTTTTTTTGGCCTTACTAAAAAATTTTAATAAATATTTAGTGCATAATTTCAGCCCGTTAAATTTTATACGCACTGAGTAAATTGGCTTAGAGTAATTCATGACAAGTACAGTTTGTATGGGAGGTGGTAGAAGGAGGAAAATGACATGCATAATTTTTATACGGTACATTGGTATTATCATGAAAGTAATACATTCCAAATTTCAGGTCAATATTTTTTATAGTTTTCGAGCAAATCCGTTTACTGTCGAATTGCGGAATTGCATCGTTTTGTATGGGAGGGAGTAGAAGGAATGAAGCTAATCATCTATTTTTTTTTCGGTCTGATTAATAATTCTAAATAAATATTCAGTGCAAAATTTCAGCTCGCTAAACTTTATACACACTGAGTAAATTGGTTTAGAGTATTTCTTTAAAAAGTGCAGTTTGTATGGGAGGTGGTGGAAGGAGGGGGAGGACACACATAATTTTTATACTGCAGATTGATATTATCATAAAAGTAATATATTGAAAGGCCAAAAGCTTTTATACTTTTCGAGCAAATCCGTTTATTGTCAAATTGCGCAGTTGTGTCATTTTGTACGGGAGGGGGTAGAAGGGGTGGAGCGATTTGGCCCGTTCACGAACTTGTCCTTACTTTTTTGTCAAAAACGACGTGTACAAAATTTGAACTTTCTAGATCAACGGGTTCTCAAGCTAGAGAGGACACGGATGGACAGACGGACGGACGGACGGACATCCGGTTTTGAGATTTTTGAGTGATTATATGAACTTCTGTATCATTAATTTTTTTCTCCGAGCCTTATTTCTTAGCGTTACAAACTTTGTGGCATACTTATAATACTCATAGATTTCATCTAGAGTATAATTATATTTAAAAATGATAGAATTCCAATTAAATTGACTTTGAACTGAGCTCGACTTTCACTAAAATTAATTTTGTCGCATATTAAAGTATTAGGCAATGCTTCTAGAAATAGGTTCATTAAGTCCATAATTTGTGCGGATAGGATGAAAAATCGTTTTCTGCCTCAATGGTCTTTTTGCAACATAAGTTGGACGATGACTTAGCAATTCCGAGCAATTAATGCGATAAGAGATAATATCCATAATGAATATCACGCATAAGAGCTTTCTTCGTTGAACCACAGATATGACATTTACTTTCATACGCTGGAATGTCAGGACTCCAGTTCAACTTAAGAAGAGCAAATCTTGTGAAATTACGTTGAATCCGCTCAATTTGCAAGACAAGAATCAGATAAACAGGATCCCAAATCACACAGCAATATTCCAAAATTGGCCTCACAAGAGAAACAAAGAGTGCCTTTACAGTATAAAGATCAAAGAAATCTTTAAAATTACGTTTTATAAAACCAAGATTTGAGTTAGCTTTGGAGATTATGTAGTCAATGTAAGAATTGAATTTAAAATTAGAATCGATCAACACGACCAGATTCTTTGCCTCCGTGGATCTCTATTCAAATTATAATCAAATAAAATGTGAAAATATTTTCTACGCGCAGAAAATATTTTGCACATATCAAACTCTAATAAGTTAACGTCCAACCAATTACAGAGCTCAGAAATATCAGCCTGAAGTTTAAGATAATTATCCAAGCTTGAGATGTTAGAAAAAAATTTATCATCATCGGCGTACAAAAGAGAGCTTCAAATATGGAAGGAATATCATTAACAAATAAAACAAAAAGTAAAGGCCCTAAATGGCTTCCTTAGGGAACGCCAGATTTAACATCAAAATACGACGAAGAAATTCCAAATTTGTCCACCGACAAAACCATTTTGACAACTAGAAATACCATCTTTGACATGAAAAAATAACTTTGCCTTATAACTATGCTTTCAAATAATACAGGGATGGAGGATAATTTGGATATTGGTATATAATTTTCAATCATATGCCTGTGACCAGACTTAAATATCGGTAATGTGGAAATATCCCGTACGCAAGCGAATTATTGAAAATAATAGTTAACACCTCAAAAAGCGAGACAGCGCAACCTTTCAGAAACAACTGAAGTTTGATCATAACCAGCTTCTTTTTGAGTATCTAAGTTATATGTCAATTGAATGATGTTATTCATTATTTCAATAAGTCATTAAGACCTCCCGACTCCTTTTACCACCTCCAACACAAACGATACAAACTGCACAATTTCACTAAATCCAATACACTAATTTTACAAGTAGCTTTTTAATTAATGAAGCTTAAATTTTCAATACAACTTTTTCTACAATGGCACTACAGCCCAAATCGGACTTTGGCCTCCTGACATTCAGGTTCCTTAACATTTTTCATTATTTATTGCGGAAGGGTGGTTAGCCCTTCGCACAACCCTCTATCTACGAATTTTTCATTTTCGTAGATTGAGGTGACCAAGGTATACTCAAGCAAGTAGTGTGCTAGAATTATGCGCCGACCGGGATTTGAGCTCACGACCTTCGCATTACAAGACCAACACGCTACCTACTAGGCTACACCCTAGCTTTATATACAACTTTTTAATAATGCATAATGGGAAAAAATTACTTCACTGCAGTCTCCCCTTCTACCACTCCACATACAAAATTTCTTAAAATAATAAAAAATGTCTCTTTCATCTAGAATATCGCATGATTCGGCTTTACGCCCAATCGTAGTCCTGTTATTTTTCCACGTAAATTTGATTATAATGTCATTAATACAAAGTGCAGTTTACCTCCACAAAGCTCTTGAAGAGCTGAGTGAATTACGGTAACTTTTAGAAAACAGCACCAAGTCGACATAGCGCAGTTTATCTCTGAGGTCCAGATGGTCACCTGATATTTACGAAAAAAAAATATTATAATATACAAACTGGTGTGCGTCTATTGTTCAATACAAACAGCATAGAAGTGTAGAGCTTGACTGTTTTGTGTTCTCTAGAGGTTTAATATTAGAAAAACATTTTAAAAGTGCTATCGGTGCAGTTCTTATTGACACAGTAGATCTATAATTTTGCAAAATTATCATTTACTAATCTTATACTCTTTCAACACACACATTTAATCTAAACCAAATCATAGATGCGATGTAGTTTTATATGACAAATAGCTCTTTGCATTGAAATCATTCATTGTGTGATTGTCGTCAAGATGCGTTTTTCAGCAGCTGATTTCATTTGATTTGATAAGATAGCTTGACTGATAAGAATAAGTTGAAATTTTTCTGAAGAAACTTTATTAATAATGAAAAATTTTGACATTTACTTTTTAATGGAGTTACATGTTATGGGGTCCCAGGTGTCCAAAAAGTGTTTTTTTTCTGTTGCAACGTGTCTCTTGTCCATCCGAATGTTTGCCAGAGATATTTAGTGGGTGTGCTAGCTGTCTCAAGCAATAATGACGGTTTTCAAACGCCATTGTTCAGTTTTTTTTACAGAATGACGTGCATGCAATCCACAAACAGTCATGGAGGGGAGGAATGAAATCGGGAAGGTAGGGGAAGGGGAGTGAGAATGACCGTAAGGTATGATGAAGCTGGTATATTGTTCAGTTGTACTGGGTGCCAAATATTTGCAGATCTTATGGGAGACCGAATTATAGAAAGCGAACAGAAACCATCTACTTAGTATATAGACCTTCTAGTAGTGGGACTGTTTCACTTTTGCATCGTTTCCCCATTTTATTTCGAGTAAATTTCCTATGCCAGTAGCAACTGAAATAAACTGCCAACAAGTCGGGCGAAACTTTATTATTCTTGGGACAAGTTGCGGATGAATGGAAAGTTAATATGCAGGTTAGAGTGGTTAGGGAAGACTAAGTGAAAGGGAGTTCTTGGGACTGTTAACAATATTTCATTCGTGTCTGTAAGTTTTTGTTCTTATGAGGGGAGGAGTAGGGGTAATAGTAAGGGTGGGTGGATGTTAATAGCTTTTTAATTAATTACTTGAATCACGTCCAATATTCTCTGAGTAGAATGTGTTTCATAGATGAAGTTGCATAAAATTTTCATAAAATTCGGTGTATTTTACATTCACGAAACCGAACATTTGTATGGGAGGGGGTAGTGAAGGTAGGGGAATCGTAAAATTTAATATGCAGTTTTATTTCGATTCCCTTGTAAGGTGCTTGTACAAAATTTCAAGTTCGTAGCTTTTAGTTTGTTGGTTATTAGTTGATTTAATGAAATTGGTCGAAATCACAGTTTTGTATGGGAGGGGGTAGAAGAGCAAACGCGATTTCAAAATTTTTAAAATAATTTCATTTCAACTATTTTTGTAAGTTTTTATGCAAAATTTCAAATTGATAACTTTTAATAGTTAGATGATAATTGATTTCTTAATAATGGTCGAAATCATACTTTTGTATGGGAGGGGATAGAAGGACAGGTGCGATCTCAAAACTTTTGATGCAATTTTATTTCAACTATTTTTAAAAGTTTTTGTGCAAAATTTCAAATTAATAGCTTTTAATAGTTAGGTGATAATTGATTTCTTGAAAATGGTCGAAAAAAAAAATGTTGCATGGGAGGGGGTAAAAGTTTTAAAGGATTTCAACCAGTTGATATTTTGTATATTTAGGGATTTTTTTTAAATGCATTTCGAAAATTTTCAAATTTCTACCTTAAAATTTCACTCAAAAATTTTCAGTTTATGTGTTTCTTTCAATATACATGAAACACCTTGTGCATGTTAGACCGGAGGCTCGGTTTATAACAATTATGGATCAAGTTATTATTATTTTTCTATGGATATTAAATAGATGTATCCATATGCAAAATTTAAACTCTGTATCTTTCACCAGCGCCCTAAAAAAATCACTTTAAATTTTCGAGAGTTTTGCTTATCACCTTACTCCCCTTACACCTCCCAACTTAAAATGTTTGCCAAAATTAACCGTTATGTAGTTCAACAATCTGATTTTCGATTTGATATCTGTACTCTTTATTGAGATATAAGGATTTGTAATTTTGAAAAGTGTTAAATTTTTGGAATGCTCCCCATTTCCCACCACTACTATTATTTCAACATGTTATATTATTTTTAATTTTCATAGTATAGCTTAATATATGTTTTAAGTTTTAATTGCATACCTTAAGAGATAGTTGAGATATTCATTCTTAAGTGTTTTTCTTCGCACCCCCTGACCCTTTCCCTTACAATAATTAGCCACTCTCTAAGCTGATTCCGGTGGAACTATCGGGTTTTCCAATAGGGACTTGACAACTTTGAATTCAATTTGTGAACGGACCCTTTCACTAATCATCGAACTGTCACTGTCAATTTATTCAGTAAACTTAACATTTTTATCATGGTAAATAATAAAGTTTTTGAAATATCTCAAATGGTTTGCATTTTATTTTGAAAAAAAGTTGTCAAGTCCTTATTGGAAAACCCTTTATATGCCACCTTAACGGTCCCAAAATATGAATTTTTTACGATAAGTAATTTCGAAGATATAATCATTTGAAAAAACAATACGGCCGACAATTTGTTTTTAGCCCCTCCTTTTCGGACGCCAATGGATAACATTTTTTATTATTTTTAAAGTTTGCCCACATCCCTCTATATCTCTACTGATTTTCAACTTCCTATCTGCATTCGTAGTGGAGCAAGTGTAATTTTTGACTTTTTCCCTCCCCCGTCTCCCCCTTCCACTTAACACCACCCAAAATTTAGAAAATAGAGCTCACTTACCCAATCAACAATCCACCCAAATATGAACATTCTACCTTTAATGGTTTCGGAGATATGAGTCCATATGTACGGCGGACGGCGGGACGGATTTTTTTTTGTATTTTTAAGCTAATTTAGTCATGAAACGCGAAAAAAAAATTTCAGGGTGGCAAATTTTTTTTTTCCTGTGTCGATCACAATACTTTATTATTATAATAAATAAATAAATAAAAATAAAACAGCCTTTATTTCGCCAAATCACTTTACACAATGCTTTTTTTTTCTTAATTTGTTGTATGGCGTGTCCTTTACTGGACGAAGGCCTCCCCCATCGTCTTCCGCTTCTCTCTGTCGCGTGCCAACCTCATCCACGTTCTACCGGCTAGCCGCCCTATATCGTCATCCCATCGTAATTTCGGTCTTCCTCTTGGCCTGTTTTCAACTGGTGGATACTAGTGTTGGGTTACTCATACAAGAAGTGGTACAAATGTCCCATTCATGCACGTCAAAATGTCCCATCACTACAAAAAATATTGTTGTCCCACTTCAAAGTTTTTGTCCCACTTCAGAGCTTTTGTCGCATCTGAATTAAAAACATGCATTTGTATGGCTGCTGTACCAATTCATTTGTAACACTCAAATCACACTCACTTCACCGGGTTTTGTCCCATGCATTTGTATGGCTGAAAGCAAATCTCTCAGCACGGAAATATTACGAACCGGAGAACTCTGCACATGAATGACAGATTCTCTTCGATGGGAGAAACCGAGATTTAACTTTCATCGCACTTTTTTTGATTAAAAATCTATTGCACTGATATCAACGTGTAGTAATTACATGCTGAGCACTATTAATAAAGTATTTTGGAAAACTGAACTATTTTTAACACTGCATTTAAGAATAAACGCGATTCTTACGAAGCCCGCCGTGTCCGCTACATACAAAAGCTGGCGAACGGAACTGTCATTTTTATTGTGACTACAACTTGTTGTTGTTGGATTGACTTACATGGCTAGTATAGTGTTTTAACCCTAGTGAAACCGAATAAGTTTAAATAAGAATAACTGAAATAAATAAGAATGTATTTTTTTGTGATATTAATTAAGGAGATTTTGTATATTAATTTTTAAAATTAAATAAGAATAAATAAAATAAAAAAGAATGTATATTATAAACACAACCCACAAATGCCACACCTAATAATACGTCATTTTACTACCGCATCTCAATAAGAAACGGTGTTAGTATGGTTAAAATACTCTACGCGCATACATAAAAGCGCAATATACGTCATTTTTCGCTCATTTGCTACCATTGCTCCTCAAAAAGGCAAATTGTATGAATGGGACGGACATTGTATGTATGAATGGGACATGGAGCTTTTGAATGGGACATTGTACCACCTCAAATTTCAAATGAGCCCCTCATACAAACATGGGACAAAAATTCTTGTCCTACCCAACACTAGTGGATACCATTCGGTCACTAACTTTGTCCATCTATTGTTTGTGCACCTTGCGATGTGACCCGCCCACTTCCACTTCAAAGATCTTGCTCTTCTCTTGCAGCTTATGATCCCGGTTCGTTTACTAATGGTGCAACAATTTCTTTGCCTGTGCGATCGATTGATGCCCAGCATTGCTCTTTCCATAGCACGTTGGCAGACTTCGAGCTTTTCGGTGTTGGAAGTCGTTAATGCCCATGTTTGTGAAGCATATGTTAGTGCGGGAAGAATACAGCTGTCATGAAGCTTTCGTTTCAAACTGACAGGTAGTTCACTTTTCAAAACGTCCTTTAAAGACCAGAACCGCTTCCATGCCGTAGAGATACGTCTGTTAATATCCTTCGTTGTATTATCTTGCATGGAGATTATACGACCTAAATACACGTATTCGTCGACGTATTCGATTGCTTTCCCATTTAATAAAATAGAAGGCTTCTTCGCGTTGGTCAAGAGCTTTGTTTTCGTAACATTTATTAGAAGGCCAGCATTTCCACTTTCTGCAGCTAAGTTTTGAATCATTTGTTGAAGTTCGTAGTGATTTTCGGCGAATAGAACGACATCATCTGCAAACCGAAGATGCGTTAGTCTGTCCCCATCTATTCGTAGTCCGAGCGAGTCTCAATTTAGTTTTCGAAAAATGCTTTCAAGGACAGCTATGAAGAGCTTCGGTGATATTGGATCTCCCTGACGAACTCCCCTCTTCAGGTCAAACTTCGGACCTATAGTTTCCAATTTTACCCTTGCTGTGCTGTGCATATAAATTTTTTTTAAGGATGGATATGTAACCGTTTTCTACGCCCTGTTCCTCCAGAGCTTTCCATATCGCATTGTGCTTAATGTATCAAAAGTTTTCGTGTAGTCAATAAATGCAATATAAACTTTTTTGTTAAATTCCGTATATTTTTCTATAACTTGCAGGAGTGTTTGAATATGGTCTATAGTCGAATACGATCTCCTGAAACCTGCTTGTTCTCGTGGTTGATTGGCGTCGAGTACATTAGAAATTCTGGTTAGGACTACTTTTGAGAATATTTTTAAAAAATTCGCCATAAGACTAATAGGTCTGTAGTTCGCAATATCATTTCTGTTCCCTTTTTTGTGAAGGAGGATGATATTGGACGTTGTCCATTGCTGTGGTATCGATTGAGTTTGTATAACATGGTTAAAGATTCCTGTCAAAAATTCTAGAATTGATGGTATAGCTACTTTTATATTTTCTTTAGTGATGCGGTCGTCTCCTGGGCTCTTATCTGATTTTTGTGTGTTGATCGCTTTCTCTACCTCAGCGTTGATAATACTTGGGACTAAATATTCTTTCTGAGTACTCGTGTATCGTGGGTTCTCTTCAATTTGTGTACTGTTGTTTGAGTATAAATCCTGGTAAAAGGAAGTTGCATTTGCGAGTATGTCCTTTCTGTTAAATGATTGTATGCCGTTATTTCCGTGCAAGTTTGATATCCATTCCTTTCCTAGCTAGCAATATATTTTTCTAAAAGTTTCGTGTCTTGTAATCTCTAGCTATACTTTTCTTTATCCTCTTGTTAATTTCCGATTTAGCTTTCCTGTCGTTACCTAATATGCTTCGTTTCTCAATTAGCAGTTTTGTTTCGTCCGAAAGTATTCTTTTCTTCCTGGCCTTTTGTGAGGACAGGCGATCGACGTTCGATAAAATGTTTTTTTCAAGAAAATTGTATGAAGCTTGCGCGCTGCAGTTTTGATTGCTATTTTTAAACATCGCTAACTCCTCAGTAATTTTAGCGTTAAGCTCTGTATGCTTTTCAGTTGGCAGGGATCGTATTGGACAGTGGTATTTTTTTCTGCTTTTCTTAGGTAACGCAATAGGTATAGAGCATCTCACCATACGGTGATCGGTATCGAAGTTAACTTGATTCAGAACTTCCAAGTTTGATATTATGTTGATGTGACTTGCAAGTCTGAAGTCAAACTCCCATTTCGTTAGGCAATTTGGAGACATCCAAGTCCATTTCCGACTGCTTTGTTTTCCGAAGAATGAGTTTAGAATTTTGAAGTTATATTCTAAAGCGAAATTTATTAGCTTCTCTCCTCTTTGGTTTCGGTGTCTGTAGTTGTACAACTTCTAGGACCGTGTTTTAGATGAAACTGAGTCCCCGTAAGGATTTTCCAACATTTTCGATAATTTGAAAGACAAAACTTCAAACACACTCTTTACTCTACAGTTTTAGCACCATAGTAAAAAGCACCGAACGCTCTTGAAGTCAACTAGCAAAATCAACAGCTGGTAATTAACAAATTGACAGATGGCGTGTTAGAATGAGTAACAGTATTACCAAATAACACACAAAAATTTGAACTGATATGACAAATCGCCGGCATTTTTTTTCAATGGTTTGTTCAATTAGTTTATTATTCTAATAATAATGAATTGTGACCAACATAGAAAATAAAGATTGCTGTCTTGAAATTTTGTTTTTTTCGCGTCTCATTACTAAATTAGTCCACAAATGCAGCAACGAAAAATTCATCTGTCTGTGCGTCGTCCGCCGTACATACAGATGTATGGACCCTTTTATCCGAGATCCTTAAAGAAAGGAATTTTTATGTGGATTGTAGATTGGGTGAGTTACATTACCTAAATTTTGAGAAGTGTCAGATGAACGGCGGAAGAGGGCTAGAGTAAATAACTGCACTTGCTAATATCTCCACTACGAATGCAGATAGAAAAATAAAGCGTGACATTCGGATTTATGGGAAAAAAAAGAAAAATATATTAATTGTTGTATCCAAAGAAGCGCTTATTCTCAGTTTTCTCTATCTGCTACCACCCTTATCTGTATATTGACTTCCCGCCGATCCTCAACTTGTACCAAGAATAATAAAGTTAAGCCTGACTTATTGGCAAATATTTTTCGGTTTTTGATTGAAGAGAAACCACTATTGACTCCTCTAAGCAGCTGAAAGACGAAAGAAGGCGTTATCAAGAGATCCTGTACTAAATGGTACATAAGCTAATTGAATTTAAGGAAACCGTGAGAGGATTGAGCCAAAGTGCGAAGCGGATTAATTATATGAAGAAATTTCACGAAAGTGTTTATAATTTTTTCTACAATGGCGCTACAGCCCAAATCGGGCCTTGGCCTCCTGACTTTCAGGTTCCTTAACATTTTTTTCATTATTAACTGTGGAAGGGTTGTTAGACCTTCGCACAACCCTCTATCTACGAATTTTTCATTTTCGTAGATTAAGGTGACTAAGGTATACCCAAGCAGGCAGTGTGCTGAAATTAAGCGTCGACTGGGATTTGAACTCACTAATATGGATGGGAAACAAGAGTATACGTGTGTACTTATGCTAATTTTTATTGAAATCTATGTATTTTAATCTCACGTCATGGTTTCACAGCAAAAATTTGTATTTTCAAGTAGATAGTTGAACAGGATTACGAAGACTCTAGATGAAATGAAATTTTTGTGATCTTAAGAAATTTTGTATGCTGGGCTGTTAAAGAAGTGAACTACATTTTTTCACATCATGTTGTAGTAGCTGAAAAATGCTTATACAAAATTTAGGTCCCAAAAATTGCATTGTTTAATACTTGTGACACAAGCGGCTGAACAGAAAAAAGTCGTTGTGGGACGGTATTTGTTGAATTTTTAACACAAAACTCACGAATAATTATAAAAAATTAAAAAAAAAAATTCAATGACTTTGGAATGAGTTTTGCTGCTTAAAGTCTCATACCCAATTTATCGCTCAAAATCGATTTTACTGATCCTCCCGATATTTTAGTATCTTCAACTGACTCCCTGACACTCAAGCCACAATTTTCCGGAAAATTGGTGATGCAGTTTAAGTTTCTCTTGAAAGGTGGTTGTACAAAATTTTAAGTTCCAAGCTTTTAGTTTGTTGATTAGATTTATTGAAATTGGTCGAAATCATACTTTTAGAAGCTAGGGTATAGCCTAGTAGGTAGTGTGATGGTCTTGTAATGCGAAGGTCGTGAGTTCAAATCCCGGTCGGCGCAAAATATAATTCCGGCACATTGCTTGCTAGGGTGTAGTCTAGTGGGTAGCGTGTTTGGTTTACAATGCGAAGGTCGTGAGTTCAAATCCCGGTCGACGCATAATTCCAAGCACACTACCTGCTTGAATATACCTTGGTTACCTCAATCTACGAAAATGAAAAGTTCATAGATAGAGGGTTGTGCGAAGAGCTAACAACTCGTCCGCAATAAATAATGAAAATGTTAAGGAACCTGAAGTTCAGGAGGCCAAGGCCCGATTTGGGCTGTAGCGCCATTGAAGAAGAAGAACATTGCTTGCTTGGATATACCTTCGTCACCTCAATCTAAGAAAATGAAAAATTCGTAGAAAGAGGGTTGTGCGAAGGGCTAACAACCCCTCCACAATAAGTAATAAAAAATGTAAAGGAACCTGAATATCAGGAGGCCAAGGTCCGATTTGGGCTATAGCGCCATTGTAGAAGTAGATACTTTTAGAAGTGTTTCTACAAAATTTCAAGTTGACAGCTTGTAGCTTAAAATTTCAATCAAAAATTTTGTTTTTTCTTTTTTTTTACATGAAACACCTCGTGCAGTTTAGGACTCCCCTTCGGTGGATAACAGCTATGGTTCCAATTATTATTTTTATACTCTAGATGAAATCTGAGAGTATATTGTGTTTGCCTTACCGTTTGTAAGGCTAAGAAATAACGCTCGCACAGAGCCGCCAAGGGTACAGAAATACTTGTTGTCGCTCAAATATCTCGATTCCGAGTGACCGTCTGTCCGCCTGTGTCTACAGCATAACTCTCGAAACCTTTGAGCTATAGTGCTAAAACTTTTTGTGTGTCATTTTTAGCAAAAAAGTAACTTTAAGTTCGTGAATGGGCTACATCCCCCCACTCCTTCTACCCCCTCCCATATAAATTTCATGAAAATTCGAAATATTAAGAAATTGATTTTCTTTGAAACTATTTAAGCTATAGACTTGAAATTTAGGTCAAAGTATTACAATATAGATGCCATTAATATCATGGAATATTGACCCGAACCTCTTACTCCTTCTACCCCCTCCCATACAAATGCACAATTTTGAAAAATACATATTTTCGATTTTCATTGAAACTAGTAAAGCTGAAAAGATGAAATTTTGCCAGAATAAATTCTATTATAATTGCAATTAGTTTTAAAAAAAACTATCAACTTCATTCACCTCACTCCTTCTACCCCCTCCCATACAAATTTCACGAAATTTAAAAATTAAATTAAATTATTTTTCTTCGAAACTGTCAAAGCTATCAACTTGAAATTTTGTATAAAATATGACAATAGAAATTTAAAAAAAAGTTGTTTGTGTTGTTGTTTGTGATCCCTATACTCCTTCTACCCTCTCCCATGCAAAAGGATAATTTTTGTTAAATGCATTATATCGATTTCCATTAAAACTAGAAATTTACAAACTTAAAATTTTACCAGAATTTGTTTCTTAATAATTGGAATAAATGCTAGAAAAAATTATCAGCTCCGCTTCACTCGTTCTATCCCCTCCCATACAAATAACTTTAAATTCAGCACGAAACAATTAGCATGCCATGTTCGGTGTCATATACGAAAAATACAAACGTCCCCTTCTACTTCTACCACCTCCCATGAAAAAGTCTCTATTTACTATTCGAAAGAATTTGAGATGACATATTTTCCGGTACATTAAACTCTTTCCCATTTCATCTAGAGTATCATATGATTGGGTTTTACGCCCAATCATAGTTCTGTTATGTTTTCTTTATGTATATCAAATGAATGTATGCACATGCAAAATTTTAACTTGTATCTTTTACCACATCCTAAAAAAAATACTCAAAGTTTTCGACTTTTCGACTCTCCACCTCCCTCCTCTTACACCCTTAACTTAAAAATTTTATCTATAGGCCGTGTACATTGTTCTACAATCTGACAAAATTTCAACTTAATACCTGCGTTAAATTTTAAGAAAAAACGGTTGGAAATTTTGAAAAGTGCACCATTTTTAAAGTGTTCCCCATTTTCCTCCATTACTATTATGTCCAAATGTTACATTTTTCTCATATATCGCTAGTATAGCTTAATACATGTCCCAAGTTTCAATTAAAAAGCTTGAAATTAATTGAGATATTAATATTTAGGCGTTTTACTTTACACCTCCTGACCCTCTCCCTATAAAGTATTGGTCTCCCTCTTAGTTAATTATGGTTGACCTATGAGTCACCTATTTGCTCGTAAAATATGATAAACAATTTCGAACATAGTCATTTGAAAAAAATCCAGCCTACAATTGGTTTGTATTTTCACATTTTTCAACATGATGAATGTCGAGTTTCAGCTTTTTATCTGTGTTCGTAGTGGAGACATTAGCAATCGCAGTTTTCGACCTAACCCTCCCCGCCTCCCACTTTCACCTCACACACCACAAAACTTAGGCAATGAAAGTTCCCCAACCAATCTACAATCCACTCAAAACTTAATTCTCTATCTATATATAAGGGTTTTGGAGATATGGGTCTTTGAATGCCAGCGTACAGACAGACGAATTTTTTTTTGCATTTCTAGGCTCATTTAATCATGAAAAATCAAATTTCAGGGTAGCAAATTTTTATTTGTCTGTGTCGATCACAATACTTCATTATTATAATAATAAAGTAAAAATTAATAAAACCTACTCAACCTTCTACCTTATCCAATATACCATAAATTCTATTATCGTAGAATATACACATCACAATCTCATTGCATTAAAAATGTTCACATTTCTTTTGAAATATCGTGCATAAATTTGTTCATAATAAACCGATAACTAGCAGAATTAATGCGCAATCACTTGGAGGCCTGGTGTCTCACACTTATCGAGTATATGTATGTTTGTTATCAAATCTTCAATGTTTTTAATTGTGCTATAAATCATTTTTTAAAAACATATGGAAGTATGAAAGTGGTCGTTCTTGAGAGATAACTAGAAATATTTGATTTGCAAAAATACTGACAAAATATTAACGACAATGAAGACGTTCGTTCAGTTAAACGCTATCTCAGATTACATAGGTCATTCGGTAAATTAGCTTCATTGGTAAGGAAAACCATTCAAGGAAATACAG
This sequence comes from Chorisops tibialis, assembly GCA_963669355.1. Classification (NCBI taxonomy): domain Eukaryota; kingdom Metazoa; phylum Arthropoda; class Insecta; order Diptera; family Stratiomyidae; genus Chorisops; species Chorisops tibialis. The sequence continues at coordinate 130,167,103 of OY770264.1, forward strand.
AATGATTCTTGTAAGAACGGCTTTGACCGCTTATTACAAAATTTTTAAGAAAAAATTATTTGTGGTTGAATTAATTTCCAACCATCTGAAAGAGTCGAAAGAACTTGGAAGTGTGGATTGCGATCTTGAAAAAGAGACAATCTTCCAACATTGATTAAAAGGCCATTTATTTCAAAAGCAAAACGATCCTGCAAAATGCATTAAACACGGTTCCCTCATCGTCATCGCATACATGTGCGGAAGATTTGTTCTATTTGTTGAAATTTTACGCAAAGAAAATATATTTTTTGAATTGTTTAGAAGCATATTAAGTTTATTTGATTTTTGAACAGTTCCATATCAAAATGCGAATTTAATTTTGGTTGAAATCGTGAATATTGAGCTCATTATTGGTATGATAATTTTCGACACAATTATGTAAATATTTCACAGAAAATGTAAACTTGGACTTGTGGCCCTTGTATGGGAAGCCGAGTGTTCCATAGACACTTATGCAATCGTTCCTAGCACGGCCCACGGGTAACCTGAACGATCCACAACCAGGTAAGGTATCGTATCACATAGGGAATGTTTGGCTATTTAAGAATTCGCTGGAATGATTCGATTTTCCCTATTATCTGTAATCTGTCTGTACATGTCAATCGTCTGCAGATATCTCGAAAACGGTAACTTCAAAAATGTTGAGCTATTACGTCATGTTGTTTGTCTTAATCGTATTTATCCCTTCATATATAAACTCTAAATACAGGAAAAATACAGTAGATATCGTATATAACGACACCGCTTACAACTTCGATCTGAAAAAAGAGCGAAAAATTTGTTGAGTCCTATTTTGAGTAACCATTAATTCATTTAATGTGGAAAACTATTAAAATTACACATTTTCTCGATTCTTTCAAGGAACCTTATATACTATTTCAGTGTGAAATAAATAAATAATAAATATAATCAATTTATACTATTATATGTTTACGAGGCACGTCCAGAAAGTAACAGTATTTGATTTTTCTTCGTAAAAAAATGTATTGGGACTACAAATTGAAAACCGCGTTTTTTTTTAAAAATTCGAGCCTTAATAGTACAAAAATGGTTAAATATTTATTATTCAAAGAAATGCCCATCGCTAAACACAACTTTTATCCCATCTTTCCGGCAGCGTACGGATTCCGCGTAAAAAAAAAATGCTCTTTTTTTAGCCAATCCACGAATCGACTCATTTTTTGGCTTCGTCGTAAGAATGAAAGTGCTGCTTAGCCAGGCCATGCGTCATCGATCGGAATAGGTGGTAGTCGGAAAGGGCGATGTCTGGTGAATACGGCGGGTGGGGTAGGACATCTCAGTAGACTGTTCCCAGGTTGATTTTTATAACCTCTCTTGGTACTCTTTCAATACTCGGCTCAAACGCATCAATTGTAGTCGACAGTGATCTTCCGTGATGGTTTAACTCGGATTTAACAGCTCATGATATACCAAAAAAAAAGTTCTCTGTTCCGTCGCGATGTCGGCCCCCAACGTCAAAATCACCGCTCTTGAAGCATTAAAACCACCCACGACACGTTTTTTTCACTAACAGCACCCTCACCATAAGTTTCAACAGTCATTCGACACGCAGTTTTTTTTAATAGAAGGCAAAAAGCAAAGCTTACCGCCCGGTCGAGAAAGGAGGAGGGAGCATGGAGTTAACCTGAATGGCCAGTAACACCAGTGCGTCCCACGATGTAGGCAAAAAGTATGACATAGTTGGACTCGCAGCACAGCTGTGAGACCCCCAGCATATCGTATTGAGCTGAAAACTCTCACCCTTTTTCTACTAGGGTGTAATAAATAAGTGGAACCGGTCCTCCAGGTCGGGTGACGCGCCGACAACGCATCACTGGAAAAAAACACTGTCCAGAAACCAGAAGAACAGCTTCGGAAAGGATGGACTCAACGGCAACGACCCCGCAAACGAAAAATGGATTACTCTTTTGGATCCTTATTTAGGATAGGTGCTCTGAAAGTGCTCCTCGAAGAAGTGGCAAAACACAACATCAACATAACTGTCATCCAAGAAACGAAATGGCTCGGTAACGAAATCATGGACATGAGATCACACACAATCTATCCAAGTGTAAAATTGTCGGGAAGCAGAGAGTTTGGAGTCGCTTTTGTCGTTGACAAAAAATTGAAATAGCAGCTATCGAGTTTCAAACCAGTAAGTGAAAGATTGTATGCAATCCGAATAAAGACTAAATTTTCAACACTTGGTTGGTCAACGTTCACACACCAACAGAAGACAAGGACAATATAACTTAAGACGAATTTTATGCCACCCTAGTGACAACCTATAATTCACTGCCCTCGAATGACCTAAAAATTGTCTTAGGGGATTTTAACGCAAAAGCCGGAAAGGAGAAGGCTCATAGAGGAACAACAGCAGGGCAGCACAGTCTCCATGATATAACAAACGACTATGTCCAACGTCTTATTGATTTCGCAACCAGCAAAAATATGATAGTACGCTCTACGTGCTTCCTGTATTATTCTTATTGCAAAGGAAACGATTCTATTTAATAAAACTGATTTATTACTGATAACTCTTTTTGAGAAGACCGCACTCTGTCAGGGCTCAGACCAGAAGGGCTGCACTCTGTCGCTCGTCATGACAGCTGCCAGTTACAGTTCAGTGGAGCTTCGATTCTATTACAATATACTACTTCGATTCTATTACAAAATACTACATCTCCCCTTTTTTGCTTAAATGTTAATTACAATTCAGTATTACATTCGTTTCAATTTCCATATTTTAATTTTGTCTTCATTTTATTTATTTTTTATTATCCTTTCAAATTTCTTATTTCATTCCAACTTTTACATTGTCTTAAAATTTCAGTTATTATTTATATTTAATACAATTATTTACAAATTATACAATGTTAATAGTATATTCACATTTCAGCGTTTTTCATTTCAACTATTTTACGTTTAACTTGATGCGTTTTAATACAAATATTGTTGTCGTTTCATCTATTAAGACCAATATACGATATGCAAAAACCTATATAACTAAGTGTAGCGTTTTCTGAGAACATTCGAATTTCGACGCAATACCCGATCCATTTTCCAACTCAATCCAGTACGATCTTGGACTATTGTGAATCCCTACAATACGTGCTCTAACCCAACCAAGTCTCTTGTTTCTATAACACCATATATCAGCAGTTACGGTTCAGTGGAGCTTCGATTCTAATACAATATACTACTTCCATTCCATTACAATATGCTACACTTCCCACTTCGCGATATTCACAAACGAACATGGGCATCACCAGATGGTCACACCTTCAACCAAATACACCACGTTCTTATTGACAAAAGGGCTGGTTCCAGCATACTTGATGTACGAACCCTCCGCGGTGCGAATTGTGACTCTGATCACTATCTAGTCGGAGCTAAGTACCACTGCCGAATAGCTTGTCGTGGATATTCGAAAACGAGTAGGCTCCCAAATTTAATAAACAATAATAATACTCATATAGATATATATTAGTATATAAAATTTTAAGAAGTACAGTATAATACAGGCTTACATGTTAGCATCTAATAAACACTTGACACCGATACATGAAAACATCAAAAATATGCCAGTGAAGAATGTGTGGAAGAAAATAAGAGACGGCATCAAATCCCCCGCATATCAAGAACGGCGAAAAAATAACGATTGGTTCGACCAAGAATGTCGCGATGCAATAGATAGAAAGAACGAAGCTTAGAGAATTTTTACTGAACGACCAACACGAGCCAAAAAAGAAAAGTACGGCGAGCTTAGGCGATATGCGAAAAAGACCTGCAGGCGAAAATAAAGGAAGTACCATAATGACAAGATACAAAAAATGGACAACGATATGAGACAAAATAAAACGCGGGACGTATACACTATAGTAAAAGACATAAAAAAGGAATATCAGTCAAAAACCTGTCTCTGCAAAGACGCAGAGGGCAACATCATCAGCGACACACAAGAAATCAAAAGGAGAAGTAGGAAGCCCCTTTGAACGTTTTCTCAATCCCACCCCATTAGCACCGATCACGACAGACAACATTTCAATTGAGGCCTCAACAGATGATGAAGAAGAACCATCATCGACACTACCCACGCTTGTTGAAATCAAAGCAGCCCTATGTGACCAAAAACTAAACAAAGCACCGGAAACGACGAAATACCAGTTGAACTTCTGAAAAACGGAAACTGTGTCGCTGAAATACTGCACAACATGATATGTTATGGCAACGCGACGTGGACATTAACATGAACTTCCGCAAAAGCAGTTCTGAAGAATTGAAGGAAGGAACGGAATGGCGAATAAGAAACAACGAGCTAAAAGCTTCAACGTTCATCAAGCTACCTAAACAAAGACAATAAATTCCATCAATGGTTGATTGATGGACGCATTCACCAGATTTGGCCCCGTGTGACTTTTTCTTATTTCCGAAACTGAAATTACCGCTCCGTGGAAAACGTTTTCAGTCGATCGAGGACATAACACGAAAATCGCCGAAGGAGCTGAAGGTCATACCAAAAAGCTCTTATGAAGGCCACAAAATAAATGTTGCCAATTAATTAATTATTTTGCATTTTATTTACAAATTCCCGGTACTTTTCGGGCACAATGTATATCGAGTTGTCTTGAAAATCTCATGGTCAGTGTAGTGTACGAAAACAACCTAAACTTCCAGCTCACAGGAGCCATGCCCATTCAGTATTCCTGTTAAGATTCGTACCATATCCCAGTTTAAGTGAAACAGCTTGATGATTAAAGAAACCTACGAAGATGCAGGATGTGACGTCTTACATAAAGGAGAGCTGTCAGACAGCTTTCCCGTGCGAACGAGTATTAAACAAGGCCGCATATATCCACCAGCCCGGCTTCTGCCATCTTGAAAGCTGCACTGAAATGTAGGGAAGATAAAGGTCTTCGGTGGGGACTATTTTTTTTTTGTTTTTTATAAAGAGAATAATTAGGTACACCGCAGGAATTCTACAATGATAACAGCCCCTATTTTAAACCGGGTGACTGTTTGTCTCCAGACGCGAACATGAAATATTTTTGGCCTGTAGAAGTGTTTGAACTAATAAGTAATGAAAAATTGGAAAATCGACGCTAATATACAGTGCTGGAAAAAAAATTTGCAACCGAAGTTAGAAACAAGGTTTCTTGGTCAAGACTTTCTCTGTTTTGAATTGAGCTTACCAATTTCTTAACAGAACAATTTCCCGTAATGTAGTCAACACAAAAGCTACAACCAATAATAGTTTTCAACTCCCAGAAAAATAAAAAAAAAAAATTTGTCAATTGAGTCATACTTTTGGTTGGACAAAACATTTGCAACTTTTATTTTAAATGTTTAATTTTTTTAATATTTATTTGAATGGCCATGAATTTTGATGACTTGTGCACATCTTCTGGACATAGATGAAATTAAGTTAATGATAATGCATTTTGGAATTTTTTCCCACTATTCTTTAACGGTTGTGTATAGGTCCAATTTCTTAAGAGAAATTTTGCTTACGAAATTATATTTTAAAATCTCCCAAAGATTCTCAATTGGATTGAGATTGTGCTGGCCAATCCAAAAGCCGGATTCCATTATTCCTAATCCAACTCTTCACCAATTTTGAAGTGTGTTTAGGATAGTTGTCATGTTGGAACGTCCACAATAAAGGCATATGCTCATCAGCATACGGCAGCATCGCTTCCTCTAAAAAAAATTTATATTTAGCCATTATACCATCAATTTTAAAAAGAGGTCCAAGGCCATGGCCAGAAAAACATCCCCAGAACATTAAATTAGCTCCACCAAATTTATTTGTGTACCGAAGATTCAGTCTTTCACCTTTAGGCCTTCTTACGCGACGTAACCCATCAGTACCTCTTAAGTTAAATTTACTTTCGTCCGAAAAAAAACACGGTCTTCCACTTTAGTAAATTCCAATCGATATGATTTCTGGCAAATTCTATTCTGGCTGTTGTTTTTTTAGAAATCAATTGCTTCTTTGCTGGTCGGTAGCTTTTAAGTCTAAATTCAACAGCTCTTCTTCGAATGGTTGTAGTGGTTACATTTAAATTCAGTTCTTCTTTAACTGTTTGGATGATATTTCAGGATCGTTTTTTATTTTTATTTTAATATTTAAATCATCTCTTTGGGTAGTTTTTCTAGGTCGCCCTCCTTTGTAGATTGTCTTTACTGTTTCACCTTTTAACTATTCTACTTTTAGCTCTTTTCCATATTTGTTCTAAGCCGTTATTCATAAAATCTTTATATTAGTTTTAAATTTACCAAAGAATAACAAACTAATCACGCAGAATATAACCACGGTCACAATAGTCTTCATACACTGTGATTTGTGGGTTATAGGCTAATAGATAAATATTTTCCACATGAAATATAAGCCATATGATTCTCTTGAATACGAAAATAAATGTATTTAATGTAATTCAAATTTTCACAAAAACTTTCACATAGAAAAATAAAAAAACTGAAAAAACTCCACAAAAGTCTTCATACAAGAGAAAAAAATAAAAAAATATAGATTTTTTCATAGAAATAAAATTAAGGTTAATATCTAGTTGGGCCTCCATTAGCACCGATGACCGGTTGAAGTCTCCTTGGCATCGAAAGAATAAGGTTTTCAGTAATAGATAGCGTTATTTCATTGTATGCTGTTTGTAGAACTTTCATGAGTGAGTGCTTGTTGCTTATTTTATATTTACGTACGCGTCTCTCTAGTTCATACCAAATATGCTCGATCAGGTTGAGATCCGGCGATTGGGGTGGTGAATGCAATTGCTTTGGCACATTATACAAGATCCATTCTTTAACGATCATAGCGGTGTGCTGGGGGTCATTGTCTTGTTGGAATACCCAGTTTGTTTTCGAGCTTTAAGCACTCTGGCGATAGTCTTAGTTTTTCCCGCAATATATTGAAATACTGATTTCGGTCCATTATCCCTTCAATGAAGTGTAACTTTCCTACCTCTGTCGCAGCCATGGCTCCCCAGACCATTACGTTTCCTCCACCATGTTTAACTGTAGGAGCGAGATTTTCTTTCTTCATTTCAGTGTTGGCCTTCCTCCAAACTTTTCCTGGTTTATCGCAACCACACATATTAAAGCGACTTCCATCCGTAAAAAGTACATTTCTTCAAAATTCGAAGTCCTTTCTTAGATGTATCTTCGCGAAATCAATGTTCTTCAGACGGATTCAGGATGTAAAACTTTACTGAAGTCATTCTCAATATATTTCGCCAGTTCACGTGCACTTATCTTAGCATTTATTTCACACTTTTTCTAAAACTGATCGAATATCACGTTCACTTAACACTCTAGGTCGCCCAGATCTTGGATTATTATCTATACTGCCAGTTAAGTTAAATTTTTTACAATGCTTTGGACGGTGGGACGACTTACTTTAATTATTCCGGCGATTTCGACCAAAGATTTTCCTTCCTGTCGCAATCTAACAACTAAAAGGCGTATATCCTTCGAAATTTCTTTTCCAGAGCTCATTTTTCCACTGTGTCAATTCTAGCGCTTATCGAAACCAATGAGGATATATAATAAGGAGTGGCTATGAGCATGCTTTGCCGTGTAAGAAAATTGGAATGAAAGTACTTCCCTCCCTTATTGGCGAAATGCTCGAAATGTTTCGAAAAAAATCGTTTCGCTATCTTTGTCTGGCACACTTAAAAATATTGCAACTAACTCTTTCCCACGTTAAATTGTTCGAAACAATTGTCAAATTTTCGAAACAATTGTTTCGCTATCCTTGTTTGGCATACTTAAACCCAATGCAATTATCTCTGTCCCGCGTTAAATTTTCCGTTGTTAAAGTGCTTTGCTTAGACACGAACCAAAAACTATTAAAAATTGAAAAAAATAAAGATTTCTGAAATAAAACAGCAAACTCCATTGTACTGAAAACTATTTTATTGCTGACTGAATATTAGTAACCAAGAGAGAATACAAATTATAGTATTTTTTTTTTTGTAAAAGTTTGAAGCCAAGTTAAGCTTGGACAAAATTTCCGAATCAAAAAGTATTCTCACATGAGACAGCCTATCAGGCACTCCATTTTATATATATTTCCTCCTTGATCGAAACTAACTCTAAACAAATATTGAAATACAAAAAAAGCAGTTTTGAAATTTCGGAGAAATGTACAGTTGAGAAAATGCAAGAAGAAGAATTAATTTTGCTGTATGTAGACTTTTGTGGTGTGCTCATCGACCCTTTTTTCGTTTTTCTAAAGAAATAACGGATTATTTTGGTATTTTTTGTTACTTTATTGTTTCGTTTATACTATTGCATATTGTAGCCTTTTTGATTTGAATCTAGTCTTTGTTGTTTTCTTTATATAAGATAATTAAGTGGTGCATGTAGACTTTTGTGGCCGAGTGTATTTATTGCAACAATGACAAGTGGCAATACCAACTAACTGATAAATGATCTGTAAATAAAACGAATTAGCTCGACCAACGCGTATGACATACACTAGGCACAAAAAGTCTGCGTACACACTCAACACATCCAACATATCTATAAAAAACATCGTTTTAAGTAATTTATTTCATAATATTTTTTTTTCTTTTTTTTCATGGCTTTATTACAAACATAAAACAAAACAAAAATGATGATTATTGTACTCCATAAAAATATTAAAATTAAAAAACGAAAAAAAATCTTGAATTGCAACAATAAAAAGTATGCGTACAAATATTTCTTTTCAAAATAAAACAATTGTTTTTCCTCGTTAATAGCTTGTGGAATATCCTCGTCTCTTTATTACTTCCCACAACCGTTTTTGCATGGAATCTACCAGCTACTTAATGAACTCTGGGGTTATTGAATTCCACTCCTTGATCAGGACTCTCTTGAGCATTACCTTCGACGTTATTGTGTGCGCTCGAATGCTTTGTTCCAAGTGATGCCACAAATGCTCTATTGGATTAAGGTCAGGAGATTGGGGCGGTATACGAAGCTGATTTTGGGCATTATACAGCAACCAGAGTCTTACTACCTCCGCATTGTGCTTAGGGTCGTTATCTTGTTGGAAGTAAAAGTTGTCGATTAAGCCCAAATGTTCTGCACTTTTCTTCAAATTACGCTTTTGAATATTAAGGCAGTCCATTTTATTCATAATACTTTCAATAAACTCCATTTTTCCATTTTTTCACTAGTCATACACCCTCATATCATAACACCTCCACCACCGTGCTTTACTGTTTGACAGATATTTTTTACGTCGAAGGCCGCGCCAGTTTTTCACCATACAATCTTCCGACCTTTGATTCCAAAACTACAAAATTTACTGTCATCCGAGAAAATAACTTGTTTCCAAAATTCTTTTGTCTTATTTATGTGTTCCTTATCAAACGGCAGCCGCTTGAGTCTGTTTACTGTTGTTATAAATGGCTTTCTACTGGCAACGCGTCCGTGGTACCCATATTTCCTAAGAATCTTACGAACACCATCATCAGAAATGGACTTGCGATACTTTGCTTTGATGTCCTTTGCCATATCAGCTGCAGTTAATCTAGGATTAGCCTTCATCGTTCGGAGCAAACTCCGAGTTTGCTTAGGGCTCAACTTTGGAGGACGGCCAGATCTGGGTTTTGAAACCAAAACTCCTGTGTTTTTGAAGTTGTTTACGACTCGTTGGACAGATGAATGGCTTCTGCTGACTATTGCACCTATTTCACGATATGACGTATCTTTTTTCCACAAATCCACGATAATTTTCCTTTCCCCAAATTCAATTTCCTTTCCTTTATTATATATCTCTTACTTAACGTTTTTTAGCAATTATTTTTAACGCAAACCGGAGATAAAAACACGTTTATCAACTTTCCTGCACAAACTTTATTGTTATTAATGATTTAACTGCAACTCAGAGACTTTGACTTCGTTTTATACGCTTTGTACGCAGACTTTTTATTCCTGGAATTTCAGACTATTTTTCGTTTCCGAATTTCACCGTTGTTTTAGAGTACAGTAATTCTCATTTTTGTTTTGTTTTATGTTCATAATGAAGTAATGAAAACTAGGAAAAAAAATATTTCGGAATAAACTGTTAGAAACGATGTTTTTTATAAATATGTCGGATGTGTTGAGTGTGTCCGCAGACTTTTTCTGCCGAGTGTACGTACTGATAGCTAAGCACACAACAAAATGAAAAAATACAAAAAGGTAGTTTAGCACTAAAACTGTTACGCATATGATGCCGTTATTTTCAGAAGTTGCAAATGTTTTGTCCAACTAAAAGTGTGGCTCATTGACATTTTTATTTTTGTTATTTTTTGAGAGTTGAAAACTATTATTTGTTATAGCTTTTGTGTTTACATTACGGAAAATAATTCTGTTAAAAAATTGTTAAGCTCAATTCAAAATAGAGAAAGTTTTGAACAACAAATTTTGTTTCTGACTTCGGTTGCAAATGTTTTTTCCAGCACTGCAATTTAGAGTTCCAAGTCTAAGAAGATAGGGGGGAATATGTCGAACAGATGACTGTCGGCTCCGTATCCTACCTATGGTCTTTGGCGGATGTAATAAAGGGGATTGAAATCGTTCAGCTAGCTGTCGGTTCCGTATCCTTTCACAGAATGGATCCTCTTGAAATCTGGACTGGCCATGTTTCAGGCAGTTCTCAAAAGGCTCTATGGTTAAAAAGGGATTTATCCCTATAGTGATTCGGAAGTGTACGTACTACCGACATGGTGACCATTATAAAGTACGACTAAAGAAATAAACCTCGTATATAAAAATCCCCTAATCCACGGTGGAACAGCATATGCTAATGGATGAATGGTTAGTTGGTAACTAATCATCAATATGCGAACTCTGGATACCTGGTGACCTCCAGTTTTAATCAGACTTCCCCTGGTAATGCGGAGCTATGCTAGGGGTGACTCTACTTTCTCGCGCTACTCGTGGGAATCTCATGAATAAAAATAAAAACAAAAACAAACAAGGGGCTGATGCTTCCTTCAATGCATCACAAACAGCGGTTAATACCGCAAAGGTAGTGGGTAGCGGAACAAGCATCCCTCCAGAAACCACGCTTGAATTGACTGTAGAGGCTAATCCTTCGGTCAATAAAAAGCTTATAAGACAAGAGCGGATAGCAAAACCGCCAGCAAACCATAAACGGACGAACAACTGCTATTTGCAGAGTTGAAGCAGTTGAGTCTGAAAGAGAACAAAAAGAGGTAAAGCGGTGCCGCTAGAAAAAGGTACATGTACCATCGTAATCACGGCAAGAATCCAAACGAGGCATACGACCTTGCCTTGTCAAAGGACACCCCGATAGATATCGGACTATTAGAGAGATCGGATGGGTCCTTAACCAAAAGCAGCATGGAGACTCTTGAAGTGTTATTGGCAACACATTTCCCAGGCTGCAAGATAATTAGCAACAATGAAGATTTAGAGGTAGAGGAAATAACGTATCGTCAAACTCCGCTCATCAAAAGTATTATTGGTAAAATCTTCACTCCGGAAAAGATGAGATGGGCGATCAACACCTTAATGCCCTACAAATCAGCCGGAGTAGATAAAATATTCATCACATTACTGCAGAAGGGGATAGAGATCCTAATGCCGATATTGATAAGGATTTTTAAAGCCAGCTTTGTATGGCAATACATCCCAAAAATCTGGAGGAAAGCGAGAGTGGTATTTGTACTGAAGGCAGGAAATCGTCCCTATAAGCCGTCATATCGTCCTATAAGCCTTACCTCCTTCTTCGTCAAAACAATGTAGAAGTTAGTGGACCTTCGCATAAGAACGGGGCCTAATAAGGTCTGTCTTAATAATAATCAACATGCCTACCAAAAAGGCAAATCAACAGAGTCTGCCCTTCCTGGTTTGGTAAGACAAATCGAAAAGGCAAAAGGCTATAAAGAAATTGCATTTTGCGCATTCCTAGATTTAGAAGGAGAATTTGAAAATACTCCCCTCTCCTAGCTGCTGCTATTATGGCTTCATAATAGCGGCAGCTAGGAAAAAGGTTTTGTAAACGGCCGCAATAAAATGGATACACGCCATGCTAAAGAGCCGAATGAGAACCGCGGATCTATGTAGGTGATAGCATATTGACTGCACAGACCTATAGGGGCTGTCCCCAAGGTGGGGTACTATCTCCACTTCTTTGGTCAATTATAGTAGGTGAGCGTCTGGACCGTCTTACAGACCAAGAATACGAGGATATGCCGATGATTGATTATCATTAGAGGCAAATATGATTCAATAATATCGGAAAGAATACAACCAGACTTAAAGGTGATAATGAACTGATGTCAGTCTAAGAACTTGAACATTAATCTAAGTACAGTAACTTGCCAAATTATTAGACCCATTGTCAATAAATTATTCGTTTTACTTTGGATAAAATATCTTACAACTAATTTTATGGATTATGTGGTTTTCTTATTCTTTGTTGTGTTGGCAACGCTTTAATGTTAACATTGTTGCCTAGCAACTCGAATAATGGCAAAAAAATTCCTGTCAAGTGGAATAACATACCCGGAAAGTTTTTTTTAAAATAATCACTTGATATAACTAAGGGCGCAATATTTGTGAATTAAGGTAATAATAATAAATTTTTTTTGGGAAATTAGATAACAGGTAAGTTGATTAGTTTCTATTTTGTAGAATCTATTTTTTATTACCGAGATTTTGGGCATATTGTGTTTTATAACAATGGGTAAGCGAGGTGACTTAACGTCCCGTGAAAGCCGCTCAGTATTGAATGCGGTGAAGACGAATCCACGCTTGACTGCATTGCAAATTGCAAATGATGTTCAGGAAAGATTTGCCAAAAGTATTTCTGTCGTTACTGCACGAAGAATTTTGAGACGGTCTGGTTTTCATGCTAGAATTGCACGAAAGAAACCGCTTATTTCTGCAATCAATCGAAAAAAGCGCATTGCTTTCGCAAAGCATTACTTAAATATGCCCTGAAGAGTTCTGGAAGAACGTGCTTTTCTCTGATGAATCGAAGTTCTATATGTTCGGTATAACAGGACGCAAATTAGTATGGCGTAAGCGAGGAGAAGCATACAATAGGAGCAATCTTTACCCAACAGTAAAACATGGAGGTGGTGCAGTGATGGTTTGGGGTTGTATGGCAGCCAATGGTACGGGCAACCTGGAGTTTGTGGAGACAACGATAGATAAGCATATATATTTGAATATTTTAAAGCGTAATATGCAATCCAGTGCTGACAAATTGGGACTGCAAGAAATACTTTATTTTCAACACGACAACAACCCCAAGCACACTGCGGGAATTGTGCGCACTTGGTTACTGTACAAGGTCCCCAAACAATTGCACACGCCTCCACAATCCCCAGATTTGAACCCTATCGAGCATTTATGGGCTCTATTGGAAAGAAAAATACGCAAACATACGATTTCAAGTAAAAAACAGCTCAAAGACATAATATTAAAGGAGTGGACAGGAATAACAGTTCAGGAGACCAGTAAGCTTGTAGCTTCGATGAAAAACCGTTTGGTGGAAGTTCTTAAACGTCACGGTTATCCGACTAGTTAATAAATTGTATGAAAAATTTAATTTAAACATTGTAAAACTTTTTTGTACTTATTGCTTGCAGACTTTTGATCCTTTGTTTTGTTACACAGAAGAATAAACATGCCGTTATCACATTTGTTTTGTGAAAACGTTGAAAGAAATTTGGCGTCAACATTTTACTTTTATTATTGTATAAGAAAAATAAAAATTGAATTGAATAAATTGATTGATATTTAAAATACATTCTTACGAACACTTTTTTATTGGTTGCTTATAGACTTATGACTCTGAGTGTATATTAACACGTGTTTTTAGAAAACAACAAAAATAATACCGGTTCTTCTTTGCTATTAAGGATTTTATTTCTTTTTAAGTACGTAAATTCCAATTTTAGCTGTGTAAAAAGTATAGCCGCAGTAAAAATAAGTGCAATTGCAATTGACACTCGACCAATTTGAGTTCAGTTGTTGAAGAAGAAAAGGGGGAAATTATTGCGTATAAGGACGAAGGACGGAGCAACAGAGCGATTGCTGCAAAAATAAACCGAAGTGAAAAAGTGATAAGAAATTTTCTAAGAGATAAAGAAAACTATGGGAAAAAGAAGAAAACAGGACGACCGAAAATTTTAACGGAAAGAGAACGACGATTGATTTTAAGGATTGCACCAAACTCAGCATTATCCGCTCGTGAAATTGCCAATCGAGCAGGAATTAAAACAAATATTAGAAATGTCCAAAATATTATAAAAAATCCTGCAAAGAAAAAAACTCCAAAGAAAACCGCCTTTAACAAGGAAGCATATCGACGCAATGTTAGATTTCGGAAAAAACACATGTCCTGGACGGATGAGTGGAAGAGAATTATTTTTACGGATGAAAAAACATTTAACATGGATGGACCGGATTTATATGCCCATTATTATCATGATTTAAGAAAAGAACGACATATTCTTTCTAGACGGCAAATTGATGGAGTATCGGTGATGATATGGGCTGCTGTTAACTTTAACAAAAAGGCCAATGTTCTCTTATTACCGACGAGAGTAAACAGCAAGGTGTATAAGCAGATTCTCGAAGAAGAACTGATACCATTTCTCGATGATTTGGAAAACCAGGAAATGATATTTCAGCAGGATAATGCCGTCGTGCATACAATCAGATCAATAACTGAGTGGTTTCGAACCAAACAAATCGATGTAATGAAATGGCCGGCGAGGTCTCCAGACCTTAACATAATAGAGAATATCTGGGGGTATTTATCACGTCGGGTTTTTAAAGATTGCAAGACCTACAGCAATATTCCTGAATTAAAACATGCCAAGCCTGGGAGGAATTACCACAAGAACTTATCAAAAACCTATATGAAACTATTCAAAATCGTATTTGTGAACTATTAATAAAACAAGGCAAAAACACTAAGTATTAAAAATTAAATTTAAATAACTAAATTAGTTGTTTTATTGGGTTTTTCATAACTGCGACTATACTTTTTTCGCAGCTAAAATCATTTTTTCAAACTTAAAAAGCAATAAAAATCTCAATAGCAAAAAATAAATGTTTATATTGTGGTTTTCTAAAAACGCGTATTAATACACACATCTCAGAAAAAATTCAACCAAATAATTCCAAGAAATATCATTAAAGGCGATTATATTCATGTGCGGCTATACTTTTTTCGCGAAGTGTAGGTGTTATACCGGATAGTAAACTCAACTAGAACAAACATAGAATGGACTCATGCCAGAGCACTAAAGGCATTTTGGTCCTGTAAAAGCTTATTTGGCAGAAAATGGGGACTAAAGCCAAAATGATTTACTTGTGATACAGAATAATCATTCTTTCAATAGTCACATACGGATCAACGATATGCTGGACTAAGATTTTACAACAAAAAGCACAGCTTACGCTACAAAAAATCCAAAGGCTAGCTTGCCTTGGTATTATAGGAGCAATGAAAACCTGTCCTACAGCGGTAATGGAAATGTTCCTTAACATCCCTCCGATACATCTCCAAACAAAAAAGGAGGTTATCAAAGGGGTGTTACAAATCAGGGGATTTTAGAGGTCACCTCAAAATCCTAAAAGATCCAAAAATAGAGATTTTAACTTTCACATTATCGGACGCTATGTCGACAAAATTCAACTTTGAAAACCCATTCAAAGTTATAATCAGAGAACGTAAGGACTGGCAATCGATGGTATCTGAAATGGAAGAGAAATTGCGCACCTCTGAGGGGACTGGAGCCAGAGTCAAAAATTCTAACTTCTCGGTTTCAAAACCACTCGGCAAAGAAGCCGCAATCATTTAGGCCGAACTAATTGCAATGGAGCTGTGCATCTAAGAGAATATAAGGAGAGCTCATCGCAACAAATCAATTTATATCCTATCGGATAGTCAGGCGGTTCTTAAAGCCCTAGCATCCAATAAACACGGATAAGGATAGTATGGGAATGCCTTCAAAACCTTATTATCCTGGGAAAAAGGAATGATGTAACCTTAATGTGGGTACCAGGACAAATGGGAATTGAGGGTGTTTAATATCGACCAATATTATATAAGTATCTATCAATAGCAACTGAATGTACATATATGTATCAATATAGATATCTATTAATATAAAATAAATACGTATCAATGTCAATACACTAATAATTTCAATTCATTCATCTCAATTAAAATTATCTATTATTCAATGTAACATAAAAATTCCACATAGATTGTATTTAACTACAAATATGCATTTTTAGCGAATTCATTAAATTCTATTCTCATAAGTCTTTCATGCACGTGTCGCGTAAGCCGCATCATATTGCATCTGCCAGTTCGTCAGTTGAATCAAGGCATCATATTGCGTCTGGTTTCTTATCGCTAGAACTGTGGAAGGGCTTGTGGACCAAAAATTCTTATATTGTTTTCCACGGTAATACGATGTAAATAATTGTATTTATACAATTAGATAAGTTCAATAAAAAGTTAGTTATTCATTAACTCGAGCGCGTTGTACTACGTTCTTCGTACCCGAACAAATCGTGTACTGGTCCAAGAACTTTACACATCCACAAGGAATCTTGGTGTTACACTAAGTTTCAACCCGACTCAAAATATCTAAACAAAACAGTTCAGATCAAACATTGGTGACCCCGACGTGATATTACGAAGTATTCGCGATCGACACAGTTAAGTTCACGCGAAAAATGCAAACACGATCGGTAGTTTTTTAACACGATCGATAATAAAACGCGGTTAAATCGTTTACGCGATCGATACAGCTTTAACGTGGTCAAACAGTTAGCGGAACATATTTTAGTGCGTGATCAACAGTTCCTGATTTTAATCAATATCAGCGATCGACAAAATTCAATATGAATTTAGATGATTTAACCAAACAACAAGGCGAAACCGGATCAGAGATTGAAAGGCTGATCCGAAATTACAAGAAGGATTCACCAGACCGAAAAACGCTGGAATATCTAGATGAGAAGGCAACGGAACTAGCCAAACTTTGGGAAATGTGCCAGGCAGCTGATTACGATATCAACTGCAAATACGTTGATCAAGGTCAACATTCGTATTTTGCAAAGGGATACTACGCTAATATGTAAAAGGGATACAACTGGTTCATGCAGGATGTTGCACACAGACGTCTTCAGCAACAGAACCCAGATCTTAAACGTCCTGGTATCACCGGAAATCCGTCATCTGCTTCTCTGGCACAAACGAATCCTTCTATACGCCAAATTAAGGCAGCAATGATGGCATTACAGAGAACTCTTCCAATCAAGCCGCAAATGAGTGAAATCTTCACATCTTGTCAGGTCAATCTACGAATGGCTAAATGTCGAGCAGCTTCAACAGAAATTATGGGCAGATTTGGACGATCCAGTAACCTCAGGATTTGATGAAGAAGAATATTATGACTTGGAAATCAAGGCACGAGAAGCAACTATTCTGCTGCAAGAAGCATTGAACACAACTGCTAAGCCACACAAGGCGACAAACATCGAACCGCAGATTAAATTACCATCAATATATACTCCAACGTTTGATGGCAACTATCTCAATTGGACTCAGTTCCACGATTTATTAGACCAAATGGTCCACCAACAAAATTTGGGCAATGCACAAAAGATGTGGTATTTAAAATCTAGCCTAAGCGGCGAAGCAGAGAGGCTCATACACCATCTAACATTGTCTGACGACAACTATCAGTCCGCCTGGAATATGCTGAAGGAAAGATTCAACAATACCAGATTTTTGGTAACGGCCTAGTTGAACAAACTCCTACAACTAGGGAATGTTTGTGTGGCCTTCGGAATCTCAAGGTGTCAACCGAAAATTGGGATCCGTTATTGCTACATCTACTCATCCGGAAACTCGATACCAGAACTCACATGCTCTACGAGCAAGGTTTAAAAAACCCAAGGAATCTTCAATCAGTAGAAGATTTCTTGAAACTCATTCGCTAGAGTCATTGTCGAACACAACAGTTAAGAATGGCTCTGAGGAGCGGCGATCAACAAAACATTCATCATCTAAGGTCTTAGCTGCATCCACGCAAAGACCTTGCTGCATTCTCTGCAAAGCAGATCATCCGCTGTTTTCTTGTCGGATGTTCTTGCAAATGAGTACTGACAAAAGGTTGCGAGTCATTCAACAAGCCAAGCATTGCGTAAACTGGCTAAGACCCGGTCATCGCTCCAGCGAATGTAAGTCCAGGCATTGTTCTAAGTGTTCCAAGAAGCACAACACATTGCTTCACTTGGAAATCAAAAATAATCAGGAGCAACCCAAAGGTTCAACCAGTCTACAGCCATCCAGTTGCGGAGCAGGCACAAGGCCCGAAGCAACCGCAGCAGCATCTGGTCATACAGGATCGGTCGACCAGGCAACGTCTCTCAGTACAAATACTTCCTTGAAAACTCGTGCTTATGTTTTACTGAGCACAGCCATTATCAAGCTCACGGATGCGTCAGGAAATCAAATAGAATCGAGAGCAATATTAGATTCTGGTTCTCAATTGAATTTCATCTCCGAAAGATTGCTGAAAAAACTGGGACTTCGTGGTACAAAACACTCCATGAGCATTGAGGGCATTGGTCAAAGAAAAGAAGAGAACCAAAAACGTGTGAATGTGCAAATCCATTAAAAAAACAACTGGGTTCAAGGCCAACATTGAAGCCCAAGTTCTAACAAAAATTGTATCGCCGCAACCGTCACAAAAAATCGACATATCCTCCCGGTCAATTCCTAATAACATAAAACTAGCTGACCCACTATTTTATCAACCAGGTCCCATCGACATTACGTTGGTGCTGAGTTGTTTTATGCCACATTAGCGATAGGCCAAATCAATTTGGGAGATTGCTTGCCTATACTACAAAATACAGTGTTCGGTTGGACAGTTTCTGGGAGAACCCAGAATAGCAAAATACTGCGTATTGTCGCATATGTAGCGACGATGAATCACTCGACAAACATATTGGAAAATTCTGGCAGCTAGAAGAAGCAGGCGAACAATCAAGAAACTTCACTATGGCTGAAAATCTCTTCCTACAAACTACTAGAAGAGATCAAAATGGACGTTTCGTGATCAAATTGCCATTCAAGGTCGAACCTAGCAAATTAGGAGAGTCAAGCGAAACGGCAACTCCGGCGCTTTCACTCGCTTGAACAAAAATTATCGCGAGACCCAGCTGTCAAGGCACAATACGTACAATTTATGAAGGAATATCTCGACCTTGGTCACATGGAGGAAGTATGCTTCACGATGATTCAAGAACCATACTTCTTTCTACCACATCTTTGCGTGCTCAAACCAGAGAACACCACAACAAAGCTGCGCGTCGTCTTCGATTGGTCCGCGAAGACAACATCAAATATGTCGTTAAATTTTATCCTGGCAACTGTTCCCACCATTCAAGATGACGTCTTCACCATTCTATTGAGATTTCGTCTGCCTCGATTTGTATTCACCGCTGATATCGAAAAAATGTATCGGCAGGTTCAGATCGATCAACCTGATCGGAAATATCAGCTAATCTGGTGGCGAAATGATTTGCCGCTCAAGTGCTATCAACTCAGAACGGCGACATATGGCACCACCCCTGCATCATATCTTGCAACAAGAAGCCTGCATAAACTGGCAGACGAAGTGGCATGCCAATACCCGTTGGCCGCACAAGCGCTAAAGCAAGATTTTTACGTCGATGACGTTATGGCAGGCTCCGACAGTTTAATGATAGCACTGAAAAAACAAACAGAGTTGATATCAGCTTTGAAAACTGCCGGATTCAAGCTACATAAATGGTGTGCGAACCACCCACAATTGCTAAAAGCCATTGAACCAAACCAGAAGGCTATTGAATTGAACTTCGCACATCATTCGAAGGACAGCATTAAGACCATGGGGACCACATGGCACCCAACAAATGACTCTTTCGCAGTAAAAACAACGTTGAGCCCTCAACACAAGATCACTAAAAGAACGGCATCGTCTGACATAGCCCACATTTTCGATCCATTAGACATTCTAGAACCAGTCGTAATAACGGCCAAACTATTTCTCCAGCGACTCTGGGAACTGAAACTTGACTGGGATGCTGCATTGCTGCAAAACTTAAATACCACCTGGTCAAAAGATACTTACTTACGATGGCGCTACAGCCCAAATCGGGCTTTGGCCTCCTGAATGATTTGCCTCCATCCATCTCGGTTCAGCGACCGCGTCCTCCAGTTTGAAAATCTTAGCAGTGATTTGCTGTCTGCGTCAATCGAATCCTCCCAGCGCTTTCGTGGTTTTCCGACCGGTCTTTGTCCGTTGACTTTCCTTTTTAGTGTGCGTTTGGAAATTCTTCCGTCATCCATCCGCTCCACATGACCAGCCCATTGTAACTTTTTAAATTTTATGAGGGTTGACACTTCTGGATCGTCGAAGATGTCATACAATTCTCTATTGTATCGTATTCTCCAGATCGAGTCTTCCCTCACAGGTCCGAGGATTCTTCTGAGGACCTTTCTTTCAAAGGCGTTAAGTAGTTTTTTGGACGTCTGAGTTAATGTTCACGTTTCGCTGCCATAGCATAGCACAGGTCGTATAATCGTTTTATATAACTTAAGTTTTGTTTTCCTGTGTACGTTCTTGTTTTTAATTATGGAAGTACCGAAGAATACGTCTTGTTTGCCATAATTATTCTTCTTTTAATTTCGATGGGTTCGCTTCCATTCTTCGATAGGTTCGCCCCTTGGTATATAAAGTTGTCTACGTTTTCTAGGTTACAGTCTCCTACTGTAATATTTTGTCTAATTGGCGTCTTTTACCTAGATTGCGTCATAATTTTTGTTTTATTTTCATTAATACGTAGTCCAACTTCCCATGCTACCGAGTCAAGGTCAAGGTTTACAAATACTTCCTTAGCACTCTCCAGAGATCTTGCAAGGATACCTATGTCGTCGGCATATGCTACGAGTTGTGTGGATTTGAAGCATAGTGTTCCCTTGGTGTCTACGGGAAGTTTCCGAACAACATATTCGAGTGTTTAGTTGAAAAGCATTGGTGCGAGGCCGTCACCTTGTTTAAGGCCGTTGTCTGTTTTAAAACTGGAAGTCAGATCATTTTCTACTCTGACTTGTGACAAAGACTCAGTCATTGTCATTCTTGTCAGTCGGACCAGTTTCGGTGGGACTCCAAACTCCAACATGATTTTATACAGTACGCGCCTGTCGATACTGTCGTATGCTTGTTTGAAGTCAACAAATATCTGGTGCACATCAATATTATATTCCCAGCACTTTTCCAGCACCTGTTTAACTGCGAATATCTGGTCCGTGGTCAAGGATCCAGCTCTAAATCCGCCTTGGTATTCAGCAATTACTTTGTCAGCATAGGGCTTAATTCTCTTTTCTAGAATTTTCGTCAAGATCTTATAAGACGTACACAACAGAGATATTCCTCGGTAGTTTTCGCAGCAGAGTTTGTCAACTTTTTTATAAATTTATTTATTTATTTCAAATTCATCAAAACAATGATTACTTACAAAATATTGTTACAAAGAAGTACGTAAAAATACATCATACGAGTATCCAATTTAAAACAATGAACAATCACAAATTATTTATCGCATAAAGCTGACTTTAACTGCATGCTAGATAAATTATAATCAATACGGTAGTAACTATTGTTGAAAATACGCGAAAGAGATGCGATTGGTTCGTTTTGTCCGTATTTGGTGCGATGATGAGAAATGTGGAGTGGCACATACCACATCGGTCAATAAGTCCGTAGGATGACCCACAGATGGCACCTCTGTGGCCGAACCAATTGTATTGACAGAGAGTATCAACTTTCAGAAGCGATGCATCAAAATTCCATGACATTCTGATTCTTTGTTTACAAGCTACAGTGCTCGAAGTGACGCTACTTTTGTTATTTTTGAAAACATAGAAAAATCCGAAGTTCGTGTGTTAATAAAACACTGCTTCTTGATGAGAAAAAACACCGTTGAAACAAGAGTATGGCTTGAGAAGTGTTATTTGGAATGTGCTTCGTCGAGACAAACGGTTGGGAAGTGGTTTGCCGAGTTTAAATGTGGTCGTAGCTCGACTGAGCCCCGCAGTGGAAGACCAAATGAAGCTGTTACTCCAGACAAGTGGGTGCCGCGTTTTCTCACAGTGGACCAAAAGCAACAACGTGTCGACGATTCGGAGGTCTGTATGAAGCATTTTCGACGCAATAAAAAAGATTTTTTGCGGCGGTATGTGACAATGGATGAAACTTGGATCCATCGTTTCACACCAGAGTCAAATCGGTAGTCATCCGAGCGGACAGCAGCGAGAGAACCGCAAACAAAGCGACCAAAAACTCAAACATCGGATGGCAAGCTAATGGCTTCAGTTTTTTTTTTTGGGATGCACATGGTATAATATTCATAGACTATGAGAAGGGAAAGAGCATCAATACCGATTATTATATACCATAACTCGAACGTTTGAAGCGACCACACATGCAGAGGGAAAAATTACTGTTTCATCAAGACAATGCTCCGTGTCACAAGTCGATCAAAACAATGGCAAAATTGCATGAATTGGGCTTCGAATTTCTTCCGCACCCACCGTATTCTCCAGATCTAGCCCCCGGTGACTACTGGTTCTTCGCAGACCTGAAAAAAATGCTCGCTGGCAAAAGATATGGCTCAAATGAAGAAGTAATTTCCGCAACTGAGGCACATTTTGAGTCGAAAGACAAGTTGTTCTACAAAATTGGTATCGAAAAGTTAGAGAGGCGTTGGACGGATTGTATCACTCTTGAAGGAAACTATGTCGAATAATAAAGCAAAATTAGACCGAAAAAGCTGTGTTTTCTTTGTTATCCTACGGACTTATTGACCGATGTGTTAGTTTCTCAAGGATCGACGCGGAATACTAAAAGTTATGGCTTCGAGCAAATATGGGGGAGTCAATTTCTCCTAAGATTAATTTAAATACAAAAGTCGCCCTAAGGATAATCCGTCTATTCTCAAGCGACTCTAGAGAAAGGAGTTTTAGGCGCTGTTCGTAAGGAGGAGCACGCAACGTATCAGACCAAGGAAGGTCTCTTAGAGCGAACCTTAAGAATCTTCGCTGTACAGACTCTTATGTTCCTCGTAATACGGAGCCCATACCTGATACGCATACTCCAATAGAGCGTACAAAAGTACAGTATAAAGTCTTAGTTATATAAGGATCATTGAAGTCCTTGCACCATCTTTTAACGAAACCCCAAACGGAGTTGGCCTTGCTGATTATGTAGTCAATATGATCGTCAAACGTAAATGCGGAAATAAAATATACACCTAGATCCAGTACCTTATCTGTCTGTTGTAGTGTGCTACCGTCTAGGACATAGTCGAAATGTATGGGAGATTAGGTCCTAAAGAATGAGACGCTTGCACATTTACTAATAGTCAAAGGCATACAGTTTAATGTACACCAGTCAAAAAAACGTTGCAAATCACTTTGAAGCAATGCGCAGTCATTCTGATTCGAAATATCGCGAAACAATTTCGCGTCGTCAGCATAGAGCAAAATTTTCGAGTGGGAAATAACCGAACTCACGTCGTTAATAAATAAAATAAATAACAGTGGTCCTAGATGGCTTCCCTGTGGCACACCAGATGTGTTGGGTATAGCAGAGGAATAAACACCTCGAAAAATCACTTTTTGGGTACGATTAGATAGGTAAGATCTGATCCAAACTATGAAAATAATAGGAAATCCAAGCGCGTATAGCTTGTAGGCAAGAATAGTATGGTCAACTTTATCAAAAGCTTTGGTAAAGTCGGTATATATGCAGTCAACCTGCTTACCGGCTTCAATAACAGGAATAGTTAAATTGGAAAATTCCATCATATTTGTTGTGGTCGACCTACCTTTGGTAAACCCATGTTGGGCAGGACTAATGATTGATTTACAATGAAAATTCATTATATCACAAACAACAGCCTCGAACAACTTAGGTATGCAAGAAAGATTAGCAATAGCACGATAGTTACACACATCACTTCTTTTACCTTTCTTAAGCAATGGTCTGATAGTGGAGTATTTCCACAAACTAGGAAATATCCCCGAACTGAGAGAAGCGTTAAATATATGGCATAAAGGCAGAACCAGAGAGGAACTACAACACTTTAATACGGCAGTAGGGATGCCGTCTGGACCTTTGGAAAAACTATCCGTAATGCTTGAAATAAACTTTAAAATGGTCGCTTCCTCAATATGAAGATCTTTCATCTCTAATGAGGTAGAAGGAAATTTCGATATGTAATGAAAATCCTCAGGACTAATCGTACGATTTGAGGTAGTGAAAGCAGTACGGAAATGGTCAGCAAAAAAGTTGCTTATAATGGTCATCACTGACTACACCGTCGAAAGGCATAGAAGCGGGATAACCATCGGTGCGCCTTTTGGAATTCACAAAATTCCAGAATTGCTTAGGCTTATCCTTGATTGATCGCTTAATTTTACTGACGTAATT
The DNA here is from genome assembly GCA_963669355.1 of Chorisops tibialis. Lineage (NCBI taxonomy): Eukaryota > Metazoa > Arthropoda > Insecta > Diptera > Stratiomyidae > Chorisops > Chorisops tibialis. The sequence continues at coordinate 130,191,681 of OY770264.1, forward strand.
ATTATACGCCGCAGTAGACTGACTAACGAACAAATCACGTAACTCAGAGTAAGAAATGTAGTCCGCATCGGTTCTCGAGAGACAGTACGACTTCCATGCTTTAATTTTGAAATTTTTCAAATGAGTCAAATCGTCATCGAACCATGGAAATCGTTTTACCTGCTTCTCGTGGGTGAACGGTACACACCGTGTAAAGCAAGTAAAAAGCGCGGTGTAAAAATTTGAAGTAGCTATCTCAACATCTTGTTCTTTAAGAACGCGCGACCAATCGCATGATAGTATGTCCTGGTTCAAAACAGTAAAATCAGCTTTATTAAAATTAAATTGATATGATACTTCGTTAGCAACGTTACTTTTTGCACTTGAATCCAAATGAAAAATTGCGTGAAGCGCAGGATGAAGTGCGGATTCTGGCAGTAGTGGAGCAATACAATGGTTAATAGTCATGCTGCTTGAACTCGAAGAACAAATTAGGTCCAAGTACCTTCCAAAACTGTTGGCTATATGATTGGACTGAACTAAACTTGTCGATAGCATGCAGTCCAAAAAATGTTGGTCTTGCCGTGAAGCCTTTCCAGTGAAAGATGGCATTAGGCAATCGTCATTTTCGGAGCGACACCATGTCACATAAGGTAGATTAAAATCTTTGAAAATAAGCAGCTCATCGGAAGGACGCATAAGATCGCAGATTCTCTCAGTGGCATTATAGACGGACTCGTAGACGCTAGAATCACTTGATGTTGAGAGGTAGGTAGTGACGATATAAAGCTTTCTATCTCCAATTGCAAGAGCCACGCAGATAAACTCAATTCCACTGGAATCAGGAACCTCGATGGTCGTAGCGGAGAATTTCCGATTAACAGCACAGAGTACACCGCCACCAACTGGTGCGTCAAGGAGATCGAGGTGACGATCACGACGAAAAACTTGATAGTCGGAGTCAAAAAGTTCAGCATCCTTAAAATTGGCACAAAGCCAAGTTTCAGTTATACATATGACGTCGAAACAGGATGCAGCAGCTGCGTCGTAAAGTTGTCTCGTTTTAGAACGCATGCCGCTTACGTTGTTGTAATAAAACGAGATGTTATCGAGTTTTTTGATCCAGAGGTGCGATGAGCTTTGCGACGAAGCGGCAGGAATTCGCGTACAATTGCAGACGGTGTCCAACAGTTTGAGCCAACAACAGCTTCAAAAAAACACGGTATCGGTAAAACAATCCTGAACGAAGCAACGCGAGAATTGCCATCTCGCGCGGCCTGACCGATTTTTTTGCATGATATCGATCCAAGTGGGGCAGTAACATGACTATGTTCAAGGATAGTCGCGATATTGTTTGAAACCTCTGCTTCCGTGGTGTTCGGGTCCAAGCGTGAAACAAAAAGCACCTTTGGCATTTCCACAGCCTTCAAGGTTCACTGCAGGTCCCACGTAGAATCAGCAGTAGAACTATTATTCACAGCAGGGCACTGCGACGATGTTCAACAATATTATCATTATACTCCCTGGGATTAGCCGCTTTTGTCCTCTTGATTGTGTTATCTACCTTTCCCCTATTATTGTTTTTCTTTTTACTCAAAACTATGGGAACAGTCTCATTATACTCCCCGGGATTTGCCGCTCCTATCCTGTTGATTATGTTGTTGTCTACTTTTTCCCTATTATTGTTATTCTTCTTTCTTAAGACTTTGGGAACAGTCTTTTTTGGAACCAAAGTAGATTCATCCGTCTGACAAGAAACATGAACACCTGAACATACGCTCTTTGATTTTTTTAACGGTGGTGACATGGATAAAAGAGTTTTATCCGAACTCTCCGCAATTAATTTTGCAACTTTAATGTCATCGTGCATAACATCAAGCTTTTTCGCAATAGCATTACCATTGAAAGTTTTATCCTCATTTGAGTATAGTGGGTAACTAGCCTTAGCGTCGCTATCAGCTAAGTTGTTCAGAAGAGCATTCAATTTATTGTCGGATTGTGCACATTTCTTGGTCAATTTAGACATGTCGTGCTGCATAAGACTACAACAAGCATGTAGTTTATCAAACAATGGGACATATGATGCTCTTGCGCCAATCTTCAGGAAATATTTCCTGCGTCCATATGTCCGTGGCTAATCTATGTAGGAGATGCGCTATGCAGGTGTCGCCGGCTTTCAGAAGTTCAGCTGGGATTTGATCAGTGCCCGGCGCTTTGTTGTTTGGGTGGTTCCTTAGGACTGTTTTTACTTCTTCGAGTGTGGGAGGACTCAAAGCGGATCCTTCATCAGCTGTTCCATCAGTTATACCTGCTATTGTATCTGCTGCTGCTGTTCGTGTAGGTGATGGGCTCGGGTTAAGAAGGTGTTCAAAGTATTGTGCCCATCTTAGTTTTATATCTTTCGCGTTACTTATAATGTTCCCTTCTGCATCCTTGCAGAGGGTCGTTTTCGGTTTGTAGGAGGGATTAAGATGCCTGGGAGAAATCAGTTTTCCACGACATGGTTTCACGCATTACCCACCAAAAAATGTGCAACTTCACGTGTTTGCAGATGCCTCAGAACGGGCATATGGAGCAGCAGCCAAATGAAGAGGCTGATCGCCTAGCAAAAAAACGGCGCAAAATCAAATTTTATTGGTCCAGAGCCATTCCGCGGAAAACTGAAATGGGTACTCCAACCCCATACTTAGACAGTGGGTAGAACAAGAACATAAAATCTACTGGAATAGACTTGTCAATCAAAAAAAACTGATCCTACCACAAAAAAAAAAAAAAACAACAAAGTGGAGGATATTCTAAAATTCAGCAAGGATATTAGTACTCTAATCGGTCTAATGACGACAGACAGTGGAGTTAACCCTCACCTCAAAAATATGGGCTTAGCTGAAACCGACATCTGTCGTCAATGTCTCGAGGACTCAGAAACGACAGTACACATCCTATGTAACTGTGAAGCTAGGAAAAGACACAATCTTCTTGGAAAAGGTTTTCTTTCTACCGAAGAACTAGCCAACATGGCTCACTTAAAGATCCTTAAATTAGCCAAAGCTATTGAGTTATGGTAGGGTGAAGGGGCTATAAACGCACAATAGGCCGAGAAAGTCGCAGTGCTCTCAAGCGTTTCCAAAATAATAATAATAATTAGAAGTGGGGAAAGAAGTGCAGACAAGCTGCATAGCATGCAGTCAGTAGTCTACGGCATAACTCTGAAATTCTTTGTGTAAGGGGATAGTCAAGTGCATTGCATGTAACTAAATAAAAAAATCAATGAAAAATTGGTTAAAAAAATAATAAAAACAAATAACAAAATAATTAACCTCTCATGATGGTGCACTTTTTTTTGTCTTATGCGACCCACAAAAATGAAAACAAAAACGACGGCTTCGAACAAAACTCATCCAAGTTGGTTTTAGTAAGCTGAGGGCGGATTTTCGTCGATCGATGCGGTCGTTAAATTCAGAAAAAAAGAACCGGACGCTAGCAATTTCCTTTACACGCGTTTCAGGTGCAACAGCAACAGGTGATGCAGCGATGACGATACCTAGAATGCAACAGCTTTTGTGATAACAGCGCGTTGCGCTTGCATCTAGTTCCAACCTTGGACTTGATAACAAAAATTTGTTTCTTTTGGGCTATCACGATGTCAATGAACTGCCAATTTTTTTAACTGTCGCGCGTCAGAGGCACACTAGTGATCGACGTTATTGGAGCTTTAAACTTAAAAAAAATTGTTAATTGGCAAAAACGAACACAAAACTATCTTTAAATTAAAAAATTCATAACTGTTATGGAAAATAAACAAAAAAAATCACAGCATTAATTTAAACAGCGATGCAATAACTAAAGCACTTATTTGATTGAAAAATTTCTTTTTTAATTTTCGAGGGTACGTGCAAGCCTGGGCGTTAAAACTTTTCTCATCGGGGGTCTCAAGCGGTTTCGAGCAGATTTTTATCGTTTTAATGAAGCAAACTACTTGGACTTTTCGCAACTTATTTGCACGGGTCAATAAAAGCAGCAAATCTACTCAAAAATCCAACAAGAACGAAAAAGAATGGGAATAACATGAATTTCGGATTAAGTTTGATGTTTTTTTTTTCGTGGTAGTGGTGATGTGTTGTGGATTGGTTGATAGTTGTGCAAACCTTCATCGACTTCTTGAATTGCTTTCGATTTTACGGGAATTTTTGGACCCTTTCGAGTGGTCCAAATGCACAGCGTAATCCTCAAATCCTTCGACTTGGTCGTATCGCACACAAAACCGAAAAACAAGCACAAAAAGAAACACCCTGAAGTTCCGCACAAAGTCAAATGCTCACGCTCGCGACCGGCTTATTGATTTTGGTTTTCCCTTCCAATCAGTTTTATCGTGGTTTTTATTATGTTTCGGCGATTCCGAGCTTCCGACACGACTCGATATAAATACGCGCGCTTCGCGAAAAACGCAGAATCGCACTCAACAACACTCAGAACAAATAGTGAAAAAAAAATAAAATAAACGCACGCAAACGGCAAATCAAATCCGAAACGATGTTTGGGGAGGAAAAAACTCTTCCTGTGCGGGCGACGGGGTAGCACAGGATACCGCAAATATCGGCAAGGAAAATTAATAAAAAATACACAAGAGAAAAATTCGGGGGCGACAGAGCACTAGCAGTTCACTGGCAAAAAAAAATAATAAACTTCGCGACGTTTTTTTTCCTACCACGGTCGAGTTCCTTCAAAAAAAAATTGCCGCCTTAGGAATTCACCACGCTCGCACACACCCTCATGCACACGAGAAACAAACACAAAACACCCGCTCGCATCCATGCACAACAAATTTCACGACGAAACGCCAAAGATTTTGCCCAACACTTTTTTTTCTCTCTCTCGCTTCGGAGAGCTGAAATGCGGCGTTTTTACGTTTTCCGATTAAAAAAAAAATTCGCTTCACTTATGACAGGAAACAAGCACCCACTTATTTATTTTTCGAAATTATTCCAGCCGGGAGAAAAAGGAATTTTCAATCACAAACACTCGGTACGCACCCACACGAAGTCACGGCGTTTGATTCGCACTCGCGAGCGCTCGATTGAAGCCGCAGCACAAACACACCCGCACACGCCGTCCAGCACTTTCTTCTTCTTGCGTAGAAAAAAAACTTTTTTCTCTTTTCTCACCTATTTTTCGGGCTTTCTTTCGCCGATTTTTTTCTAGGTTTCCCGGGAACTCTGAATTATTTGCTGGGCGTCGTCGTATTTAAGATGTTCGGGGCACGAACGGTCGATTTGGAAATAATTATTACGGGTTTTTTGCGGCTCTCGTTCTTTTCTTGTCGTCCCAAAAAGTTAGATCGCGCGTACTGAACTGGCCAAGACGGTGGTGTTAGTGAGGTCGTCGAATTTTCTGATGTCGCGCGCGCGAATGTCAGTTGATAAGTTAGTTGGTGTGTGTTTACCGTTTTTTCACCATGAAATCTGACGGTCACTGTAGCGATTGTGTCTAGTCTGGTGGCTGTTTTCTCAACTTCACGTTCGCAAAGTTTTGAAATTTGCTGGCGTTGCGATTTGAATGCAAGAAAAATCTTAGACAAGGAAACGAATCGTTGCGATTTGAATACAAGATATTTTGAGCAGCTGCAGTGGCAAAAAACCAGTACAATTGAGGAAAACTATTTTCAATTATTCTGATGAATAAATGGTGAACTTGTAGCAGTATCGACACTTAGTTTTAATTCAGTTAAGAAATCGGATTACTACATAAAAATCCTAACGTGATTTTACTTAGTTCAGATCTTATTAAAAATGCATGAATTGTACGAGAGTAAGATAAGCAAGTCATGATCTTAAAAAGATATCAAAATAAAAAAATTAAATTTAATTTAATTTAAAAAATATTAAAAGAAATAGATTAAACGAAGTTTTAATAATATTGTACTAATTAATATTTAAAATGTTATTTAAAATAAATTGTTAAATAAATAAACAAGTATTAATTAATTGGTGCAATAAACTTCTCATTTGCGAAGTTATCAGAAGTAATTATAGTTGCCAAGAAACTCTCCACTATTTTCAAACAAATACGCACAAGAAACCCATCATGGACATTCTAAAACTCCTGTCCGAAAAAATAAACTATACAAGAAGTCTAGAAAAAGTCCTGCGGACGAGAAAACTAAAATAGACAGGTACGAAGCGTCGAAGAAACAAAAAAAGACATTATCTTCCCAAAGAAAATCACCACAAATCATTTTCACCTTCAGTGTAAAAACTTTATTATTAGAATAATAAAGTTAAATTAACATAGCAGAATATGTATACTTATTGTAATATATCATAGAGAAAATAATTCAAACGATAAAATAAACCTACAATATAGAGCCATGGTGCCTGTTACTTAGGTAAAAATATATTAAGATAAAATTTTCAATTCTAACGCTCAAAAAATTGAAAATAAAAAATAAAATGCAAAGCCCGCATATAAGAATATCGCAAAAGGACGGAGAAACCTTCAGGAATTTTCAAATAAAGTAGTACATATGTACCCGAATAAAAGTCGTGTAACGCGCAAAAATACTGCCGACTGTGGAATGGCATCAAGTGCCGTTGTTTTATCACCGTCAAATGATAGGGATATTCTCAGCAAGCTGGATCACATACAAGCGAGCTTAACGGCTGAAATCCGTGGTCTGAAAGAAGAAATGGGCCTCCGCCTAAAAGAGTTGGAGGGTCGCTACGAAAAGCGCGTTGCATCATTGGAGAAAGAAGTGCAGATTCTCCAGCAACGAAATCATGAACTTGATGCCAAATCTCGGGAGACTGACGTCATGATTAGTGGCATCCCACACGCCGAGAAGGAAAATATTCCAGAAATTTTTCAAAAGATCTGTACTAAACTGGCGTATAAATTCAGTATGGGCTTTGATGTATTCAGGATTCCCGCGCTTTCAAAGAACTCTACATCCAGACCCCACCAATTATCGCCAAATTCGCCTCGTCATATGAAAAAGGTAGTTTCATACGTCACGTAAATGCGTCTTCAGTGACTTTGAATGACGTCGGCTTCCAATCTGGCTCGCGAGTATATTTCTCTGATAGCCTGAATCGTCATAATGCGCATCTGCATTATTTAGCTCGTCAGCTGCGTAATACCGGTATACTGTCTACGGTTAAAATTAAAAATGGTATGGTGTATATCAGTCGCACCGGCTGCCAGACGCTCTACAAAGTTTTCGACGAAAAAGATCTTCCGGACAGCGTGATGCAAGAATCCTCTACGTGAGTTATGAGCTCGAAACGAGAAATGAATGAAACTGAACTATGGCCTACATGTATGCAATTTTATTCTATGTTTTTCTTCTTTCTACTATTTACTTTAATGTATTAATATTTCTTTTAAATGATTATTTTTCTACTGTAACTTTTCATACCAACATAATCTATGTACACAAATTGTCTGTCTGTGCTTCTACGGCTCATCGTAACAAAGTGTAGTGAGTTGAACGCCTAACAGTACGGACGTCTTTTTATTTAGCTCCGTAGTTACGAATCCAACAATCACAAACGACATCGGGACACCCTGTACGGAGTCATCTCAAATTGAGACATCAGTGTTCAACAAAGCTTATCATAACACAAACAATAAGTCATCCGAAATCGAAGTATCAGTATTTGGCAAAGCTTATCAGAAGTCAAATACTGAATAATTTAATTGAATTTAAACAAAGCGTATCACAACCTAAATACTCAGTGATTTCAAAATAAAAACTTATCAACAAAATCAACAACAGAGATGAATATAAAAACCCCGACTCAGAAGACATCAGCAGCTTTCAATTTTAGATCTTAAACGCGTAAGGCGAAACCCTTAAAGTTCACCTCATATTAGATCGAAAGTTCCAAACAACAATTTAAATAAAATATGATTAAATAAAAATTAAAGAATTTATAAATAAAATCATTCATTTCAAGTTGTTTGTAAGAAATCGTTAAAGTGAAAATTCGATAAAAGTCGAATTACATAACTGGCGCAGTCGGCGCGGTTCACGTATGCAGCGTGAATCTAATCGAAAATCTCGTGAGTTTTAATTTTATAAAAAAAAGTGAATTAATCAATTTTTTTTTTAAAAAAAAAAGAGCCTATTGCAACTGGCTTATACCAAGAATCTTCAAAAGATTCGAAACATAAAATAAGTGCTTTTAGCCAACACGGTGTGTTAACTTTTAACCGTAACAGACTAGGAACGAAAGTCCAGTCTTAATAAAATAAAAACTAATATAAACAGTGGCCCTAAAAAGATAATAAATTAGTGTTTCTTTCAAACAAACGCAAAGTGCAGTGGAAATCAATAGCAGAAGGCGGAGTAAGAACCGGACAAGATGGCAGTGCAAGGTAATGGTGATTTGGTAATTAATCCTTTAAAGTACATCCAAAATATTAAACCTTTTGATGGGAACAGAAGAGAACTGTTCTCATTTATACAATCAGTAGATGATATAAGTGAAATTATTTTAGGATATAATGAAAATAGTAGAATTATTATATTTAATACAATAAAAGCTAAAATAATTGGAAAAGTCCAACAAATATTAGAAACATATAATAATGTAGGTAGTTGGGATGGCCTTAAAAATTTACTTATCAATCATTTTACAAATCCGCGAAATTCCGCGCAATTATACGATGATCTTAGAAACGTATGCTTCAAAACAAGTGTGTTAGATTTTCATAATGAACTGCAGCTGGTCTTGTGTGAATTAAACATTAAAACACGCCAAGAAGGTCATTTACACCAAATCCCTTCAAATATATCAAACGCATTGCATATTTTTAAATGCAAGCTTCCAGAACCAATGAAAGGTATACTTTTTTCTAGAAATCCAATAGATCTAGAGTCTGCACTTAGCATATTAAGTGAGGGAGGTTACCACAATTATCAAATGTATACAAATAAAAATACTAGACGAAATAGTAATTTTAATCCTCACATAACTAATAGACAAGATCGAAGACAAAACGTTGAACCCATAAACCAGAATCCGTTTCGTCCTATTTCTGAACAATTCAGACAGTCTCGTCACTTAAACAATAATTATAGTAATCAGAATAATTATCAGTACAGAAATTATAATAGGAACTATAATCCTAACAAATATTATAACCGTGAACGAAATAATGAAGTTGAGCCTATGGATATTGACCCATCAGGACAGTCAAGGCAGAATTTTAATAACGAAACTGGTGCAACTGGTCAAGTTGAAAATTTTCGAATACCAGCCTCAGATGTCAATTGCCTCATATAAAGTTACAAGCTCGTAATGGATTTGTTAGATTTCTAATTGACACAGGATCTACAAATAGCTTAATTAATCCCGGAGTTTGCCAATCTAAATATATTATTAATATTGATCCAATAAAAATTAAAAACATGAGTGGAACAAAAATTACTACATTAAAAGCAATAATCCCCAAATTTGAAAAATTAAATACTGTAGACAATCCTGAATTTTTGGTCGTCAAGTTTCACGACTTTTACAATGGTTTAATTGGAAATGACATTTTAATAAAAAATAAATTCGAAATAAATTACGCAAGTAAAACAATGAAATTAAACAATCAAGAAGCAAGAATATTTTTTAACGAACAAGAAGAAAAAACCTATGAAAATATTGTACCAATCGAAATAAATAATATGTATTGCAATATAGATTATGTGTTAGACACAAAGAAAGAAATTAGAATTTCACATTTAAATGAAGAAGAGAAACGAAAACTTTTGGAACTAGTAAGCAAATTTTCCGACGTATTTTTTAAAGAAAGCGACGATTTGACTTTCACACATGCTATTAGGCATAAAATACGACTAACTAACGAAAAACCCATATATACAAAAACGTACAGATATCCAGAAGTTCATAGAAAAGAAGTTGAAAGACAAATGGATGAAATGTTAAAGCAAGGCATTATAAGGCATAGTTCTTCACCATATTCTTCACCCTTGTGGGTGGTTAAGAAAAAATTAGATGCCTCAGGTTTACAGAAATGGAGAATAGTTGTAGACTATAGGAAGTTAAACGAGTTGACAATAGACGACAAATTCCCTATACCAAACCAGGCAGATATATTAGATAAACTCGGTAGAGCAATGTATTTCACCACTTTAGATTTGGCTAAAGGGTTTCATCAAATACAAATCGAGAATGAAGATATTCACAAAACCGCTTTCTCAACAGATACAGGGCACTATGAATTCTTGCGTATGCCATTCGGATTGGAAAATGCTCCCGCTACTTTTCAGCGATTAATGAACTCAATATTAAGAGAGTTTATTGGCAAAATTTGTTTCGTCTATATGGACGATATCATAATTTACAGCACTTCATTACAAGAGCATTTGCAGTCTATCAAGTTAATATTGACGAGATTACGTGAAATGAATCTGAAAATCCAATTAGATAAAACAGAATTTTTGAAAAAAGAAACTGAGTTCCTCGGGCATATTGTTACAACGGAAGGAATTAAACCAAATCCCGATAAAATAAAAGCAATCATGCATTTTCCAATGCCAAATACCACAAAAAAAATTAAATCATTCCTCGGACTAGTGGGATACTACCGGTGATTCATTAAAGATTTCGCTCAAGTAGCTAAACCAATGACATTGCGGTTAAAGAAAAATCACAATATAAATATAGAGGATGATGATTATAGGGAAGCCTTTGAAAAACTCAAAATATTAATTATGAATGACCCAATCTTAAAATACCCAGACTTTGAGAAACCTTTTGAGTAGTGGGTATATGCCGGTTCTGGAGCGGAAGTTCATATGGCAATACTTATTTAGTGGAGATCCAAACCGGAAGTTCATATGGCAATACTTATTTAGTGGAGATCCAAACCGGAAGTTCATATGGCAATACTTATTTAGTGGAGATCCAAACCGGAGGTGGCTTATGGCAATACTTATTTAGTGGAGATCCAAACCGGAGGTGGCTTATGGCAATACTTATTAGTGGGGCCATCTTTTGTCAAACGGCGGAAACTTATTAGTGGGGATCCAGACCTATAGTGGGGATCCAAACCGGTAATACTTATTAGTGGGGCCATCTTTTGTCAAACGGCGGAAACTTATTAGTGGAGATCCAGACCTATTAGTGGGGATCCAGACCGGCAATACTTATTGTTAGTGGGGACCTAAGTAAAATTTTCAACCAACTGACCTAAACTGGAAGTGAAATAGATAGATGTTGGTTCTCCTAACTGTTTTTTTTTTGAAATGTCAAGATTGATAAGAGTTGTACGAATTATGATTCACATATGATGAAATTGATATTTACATTGATAGGAATGAACACGTGGGTTATATTTTTAGTTGGACTTTAAGAATGCTTTCGTTGTTTATATTGTGAAATAGGTTTTGATCAGCTTGTTTTGTTTTATGAATTAGGTGTCATATACATATGATGAAAATTGATAGATTGTGTGTATGGAGATTGTTATTGTTATTAATAGCGTGATATTTTTTTTTATGAAGTCATCATCGAGTAGGAATAATTCTTTCGAATTGTTTATGGTTTAGAGTATTCATATGATAGGTTGTTTACATTTTTTTGTGTATGGAATTTTTTGGTTTACGAGTGAGATTGATATGAAAATTTCACCTCAATTCGCTAACATATATGATCATTTTTTTTGATGAACGAGTTCAAGGTCTAAGATTTGTATGAAAATAACTTATATTTGTGGTAGATGAAGCACTTGTATGGTTACATGGATATAACGCTGTTATGCAATAGGGGTAAGCTTTGTATGGGATGTTGGTTAGTGATGATGTACTGACGTTCCATGACGTCATCAATTAGGGTTGCCATAAGGTCATCGATTATAGTTTCATGACGTCATCATCAATTGGGGTTGCCATAATGTCAAAAAAAAAAAAATAAATAAAAAAAAATTTAAAAAAAATTTAAAAAAAAAATTAAAAAAAATTAAAAAAAATCAATAAAAAAAAAAAAAAAAAAAAAAAAAATCATAAATTTACAGATTCGCATGACAATGTTCCTATGCCTAATACTGATAAACCCGATTAATGGGCTATTTAACGTACACGAACTGACAGGATTTACAGAAATACAACAAAGTAGAAATAGTGACCAAAGCAAATATTATCATACACATAATTGACATAAAAGAAATTTTAGACGTAATAAACGAATTTTCAACCAATACAGCTAATTTTAACGGAGAACAGAAGAACTTACTTATTACAGAATTAAAACAATTGACAAACAAAATTAAAAATATTTTAGGAATTATATAGAAATAGATAGAAAAGTGCTTTATTGAATATAGTCCGATGTACAGCAAAATGGTTATTTGGAACGATGGACGAACAAAACAGACTAGACACATAAAATCACATGAAGACGACAGACGAAAATAATCATAGTCTCATTACCGTAATAAACCAACAAATAATTATAAACAACAATTTAATGAATCTTTCAGACAGCTTAAAAATTGAAAAATAAATATATAGAACCATATCAACTACAACAACAACAACTACAACACTATAAAATACAACCAAACAACCATACAAACACCTGATACCAACTTGTACCCATATGATACCAATTTACCTTATTAAATTTTACTATAAGTTAAGAAATAAAAAAGAGTCTTGTGTGTTGTTATACTTGTATACCAAATTCTGATTAATATGCATATTTCAAGAAAAAAACAAACTGAATGATGGTTTTAATCATATTTATTATCAAGATATTTTTTTTTTAAATAAATAAACATAAGAAAATTACGATATGTATCGGTTATATTATATATAGAATAGCTATTTCTTTAACAATGAAACAGTTTTCAGATCCTCTAAATTTAATATTTATATTATTACTTCAGCTTTTCTCAATGCTTCAATGATGGCAACAATCTCGTTGATATGATAAATATCTCCCGCCTGTAGCGCTGATACAAGCAATTGTAACCGGTCCACCAATTCATTGGGGTCATCCCAAGAAATATACTGTTTTGGTTCGATTGATGTTTGTATTAAATCTCCTCCTCTATGAGTTAAAAGTTTGTTAATAGTTTTTGTATATTTATAGCCACGGTTTCCATTTATTTGTCTTTTGCTGGGTTCGATTGATGTTTGTATTAAATCTCCTCCTCTATGAGTTAAAAGTTTGTTAATAATTTTTGTATATTTATAGCTACGGTTTCCATTTATTTGTCCTTCGCTGGTATAGTGACGTCTATAGGCATTAGTATCGAGCAGAATATTTCTATAATTCTGTAAATCATCTTTATTGTACAGAGTCTTATCTGGAACTTTCATAAATAGTAGCTCATATATGCCCGGAGTACCCTCATAGGTTTTATCTTTTATTAATATTTGACTACCATCGATTGTAAAAATTGAGTTTCCAATTTTCCATTGTTCATTTTCATGATAAACACCATAAGTACTATCAATGAAATCCGGATTATTTACAAATATATTTAAATATTTTGTAGGTATTTCATCAAATTCTCGCTCGTTCATATATTCAATGAGTTCTTGCCGACCTGAAGGAGTTGTCACATATTTACGTATGCTTCTTACATCCGGAGACTTTAATGGTGTTTCAAAAGTATCAGTTAGATTAAGCTTTCGTCCGAATTTGGGTGTTGGAGTTTCAAAGTCTACGTCACTTTCAATATCATTTGTAGATTGAGTTTCCATGTTTTCTTCTTTTTCAGGTTCATATTTACTATGATTATGATTTTCTACATCTCCTACTCTTTTAGGCTCGAATTTACTGTGTTCATACAGTTTAACTAATTTTTTAAGAGGTCTTGTGATTGGCTTAAAAGTTTGTTCTTGTCGAGTTTCAGCATTAACTCTACCTGTTTTGAATTGCTTATATTTTTTACGTAACGAGTTACTAGACTTTATAATTTGTCTAAGAATATCTTTATCGGTCGACTTCTGCATTTTTCCTTCTTACACAACAACAACAGATTAACAGATATCGTACTGCTTTGTACAGCTTTAATACTGCTTTAATACTGCTTCTGTACTGCTTTGTACAGCTTTAATACTGCTTTAATACTGTTTCTGTACTGCTTTGTACAGCTTTAATACTGCTTCTGTACTGAGATGTACTGCTTTATACAGCTTTAATACTGCTTTAATACTGCTTCTGTACTGCTTTGTACAGCTTTAATACTGCTTTATACAGCTTTAATACTGCTTTAATACTGCTTCTGTACTGCTTTGTACTGCTTTAATACTGCTTCTGTACTGCTTTGTACTGCTTTAATACTGCTTCTGTACTGCTTTGTACTGCTTTAATACTGCTTCTGTACTGCTTTGTACAGCTTTAATACTGCTTCTGTACTGAGGTGTACTGCTTTAATACTGCTTCTGTACTGAGGTGTACTGCTTTAATACTGCTTCTGTACTGAGGTGTACTGCTTTAATACTGCTTCTGTACTGAGGTGTACTGCTTTAATACTGCTTTTGTACTAAGGTGTACTACTTTATACAGCTTTATTACTGCTTTCAGTTTTTAAATATAGTTTTTCAAACTTTTTTCTCATATTACTGAATCAAAGTCTTCATATTGATTATATATAGTTGTATTTATTTGATATTGGAATCAAGATAGGAAATAACTTCTCTTGGATGCTGAAAGTGAACAGAATTCAAAGCATATATACAGTATTCATATAAATCTAGAAACATGACTGCTGAGTGTTGAAGGGAAAAGTATAGATTTTTTTTTTTTTTTGGTTATTCGAGCCTCAATGTGATTACAACCAACTATACAACCTCACAGCTGTACAACCAACTATACAACCACACAGCTGTACAACCAACTATACAACCACACAGCTGTACAACCAACTATACAACCACACAGCTGTACAACCAACTATACAACCACACAGCTGTACAACCAACTATACAACCTCACAGCTGTACAACCAACTATACAACCACACAGCTGTACAACCAACTATACAACCACACAGCTGTACAACCAACTATACAACCACACAGCTGTACAACCAACTATACAACCACACAGCTGTACAACCAACTATACAACCTCACAGCTGTACTTGGTTGATTGTAATCACATTGAGGCTCGAATAACCAAAAAAAAAAAAAAAAAAATCTATACTTTTCCCTTCAACACTCAGCAGTCATGTTTCTAGATTTATATGAATACTGTATATATGCTTTGAATTCTGTTCACTTTCAGCATCCAAGAGAAGTTATTTCCTATCTTGATTCCAATATCAAATAAATACAACTATATATAATCAATATGAAGACTTTGATTCAGTAATATGAGAAAAAAGTTTGAAAAACTATATTTAAAAACTGAAAGCAGTAATAAAGCTGTATAAAGTAGTACACCTCAGTACAAAAGCAGTATTAAAGCAGTACACCTCAGTACAGAAGCAGTATTAAAGCAGTACACCTCAGTACAGAAGCAGTATTAAAGCAGTACACCTCAGTACAGAAGCAGTATTAAAGCAGTACACCTCAGTACAGAAGCAGTATTAAAGCTGTACAAAGCAGTACAGAAGCAGTATTAAAGCAGTACAAAGCAGTACAGAAGCAGTATTAAAGCAGTACAAAGCAGTACAGAAGCAGTATTAAAGCAGTACAGAAGCAGTATTAAAGCAGTATTAAAGCTGTATAAAGCAGTATTAAAGCTGTACAAAGCAGTACAGAAGCAGTATTAAAGCAGTATTAAAGCTGTATAAAGCAGTACACCTCAGTACAGAAGCAGTATTAAAGCTGTACAAAGCAGTACAGAAGCAGTATTAAAGCAGTATTAAAGCTGTACAAAGCAGTACAGAAGCAGTATTAAAGCAGTATTAAAGCTGTACAAAGCAGTACGATATCTGTTAATCTGTTGTTGTTGTGTAAGAAGGAAAAATGCAGAAGTCGACCGATAAAGATATTCTTAGACAAATTATAAAGTCTAGTAACTCGTTACGTAAAAAATATAAGCAATTCAAAACAGGTAGAGTTAATGCTGAAACTCGACAAGAACAAACTTTTAAGCCAATCACAAGACCTCTTAAAAAATTAGTTAAACTGTATGAACACAGTAAATTCGAGCCTAAAAGAGTAGGAGATGTAGAAAATCATAATCATAGTAAATATGAACCTGAAAAAGAAGAAAACATGGAAACTCAATCTACAAATGATAGTGAAAGTGACGTAGACTTTGAAACTCCAACACCCAAATTCGGACGAAAGCTTAATCTAACTGATACTTTTGAAACACCATTAAAGTCTCCGGATGTAAGAAGCATACGTAAATATGTGACAACTCCTTCAGGTCGGCAAGAACTCATTGAATATATGAACGAGCGAGAATTTGATGAAATACCTACAAAATATTTAAATATATTTGTAAATAATCCGGATTTCATTGATAGTACTTATGGTGTTTATCATGAAAATGAACAATGGAAAATTGGAAACTCAATTTTTACAATCGATGGTAGTCAAATATTAATAAAAGATAAAACCTATGAGGGTACTCCGGGCATATATGAGCTACTATTTATGAAAGTTCCAGATAAGACTCTGTACAATAAAGATGATTTACAGAATTATAGAAATATTCTGCTCGATACTAATGCCTATAGACGTCACTATACCAGCGAAGGACAAATAAATGGAAACCGTAGCTATAAATATACAAAAATTATTAACAAACTTTTAACTCATAGAGGAGGAGATTTAATACAAACATCAATCGAACCCAGCAAAAGACAAATAAATGGAAACCGTGGCTATAAATATACAAAAACTATTAACAAACTTTTAACTCATAGAGGAGGAGATTTAATACAAACATCAATCGAACCAAAACAGTATATTTCTTGGGATGACCCCAATGAATTGGTGGACCGGTTACAATTGCTTGTATCAGCGCTACAGGCGGGAGATATTTATCATATCAACGAGATTGTTGCCATCATTGAAGCATTGAGAAAAGCTGAAGTAATAATATAAATATTAAATTTAGAGGATCTGAAAACTGTTTCATTGTTAAAGAAATAGCTATTCTATATATAATATAACCGATACATATCGTAATTTTCTTATGTTTATTTATTTAAAAAAAAAATATCTTGATAATAAATATGATTAAAACCATCATTCAGTTTGTTTTTTTCTTGAAATATGCATATTAATCAGAATTTGGTATACAAGTATAACAACACACAAGACTCTTTTTTATTTCTTAACTTATAGTAAAATTTAATAAGGTAAATTGGTATCATATGGGTACAAGTTGGTATCAGGTGTTTGTATGGTTGTTTGGTTGTATTTTATAGTGTTGTAGTTGTTGTTGTTGTAGTTGATATGGTTCTATATATTTATTTTTCAATTTTTAAGCTGTCTGAAAGATTCATTAAATTGTTGTTTATAATTATTTGTTGGTTTATTACGGTAATGAGACTATGATTATTTTCGTCTGTCGTCTTCATGTGATTTTATGTGTCTAGTCTGTTTTGTTCGTCCATCGTTCCAAATAACCATTTTGCTGTACATCGGACTATATTCAATAAAGCACTTTTCTATCTATTTCTATATAATTCCTAAAATATTTTTAATTTTGTTTGTCAATTGTTTTAATTCTGTAATAAGTAAGTTCTTCTGTTCTCCGTTAAAATTAGCTGTATTGGTTGAAAATTCGTTTATTACGTCTAAAATTTCTTTTATGTCAATTATGTGTATGATAATATTTGCTTTGGTCACTATTTCTACTTTGTTGTATTTCTGTAAATCCTGTCAGTTCGTGTACGTTAAATAGCCCATTAATCGGGTTTATCAGTATTAGGCATAGGAACATTGTCATGCGAATCTGTAAATTTATGATTTTTTTTTTTTTTTTTTTTTTTTTTTTATTGATTTTTTTTAATTTTTTTTTTAAATTTTTTTTAAATTTTTTTTTATTTATTTTTTTTTTTTTGACATTATGGCAACCCCAATTGATGATGACGTCATGAAACTATAATCGATGACCTTATGGCAACCCTAATTGATGACGTCATGGAACGTCAGTACATCATCACTAACCAACATCCCATACAAAGCTTACCCCTATTGCATAACAGCGTTATATCCATGTAACCATACAAGTGCTTCATCTACCACAAATATAAGTTATTTTCATACAAATCTTAGACCTTGAACTCGTTCATCAAAAAAAATGATCATATATGTTAGCGAATTGAGGTGAAATTTTCATATCAATCTCACTCGTAAACCAAAAAATTCCATACACAAAAAAATGTAAACAACCTATCATATGAATACTCTAAACCATAAACAATTCGAAAGAATTATTCCTACTCGATGATGACTTCATAAAAAAAAATATCACGCTATTAATAACAATAACAATCTCCATACACACAATCTATCAATTTTCATCATATGTATATGACACCTAATTCATAAAACTAAACAAGCTGATCAAAACCTATTTCACAATATAAACAACGAAAGCATTCTTAAAGTCCAACTAAAAATATAACCCACGTGTTCATTCCTATCAATGTAAATATCAATTTCATCATATGTGAATCATAATTCGTACAACTCTTATCAATCTTGACATTTCAAAAAAAAAACAGTTAGGAGAACCAACATCTATCTATTTCACTTCCAGTTTAGGTCAGTTGGTTGAAAATTTTACTTAGGTCCCCACTAACAATAAGTATTGCCGGTCTGGATCCCCACTAATAGGTCTGGATCTCCACTAATAAGTTTCCGCCGTTTGACAAAAGATGGCCCCACTAATAAGTATTACCGGTTTGGATCCCCACTATAGGTCTGGATCCCCACTAATAAGTTTCCGCCGTTTGACAAAAGATGGCCCCACTAATAAGTATTGCCATAAGCCACCTCCGGTTTGGATCTCCACTAAATAAGTATTGCCATAAGCCACCTCCGGTTTGGATCTCCACTAAATAAGTATTGCCATATGAACTTCCTGTTTGGATCTCCACTAAATAAGTATTGCCATATGCACTTCCGGTTTGGATCTCCACTAAATAAGTATTGCCATATGAACTTCCGCTCCAGAACCGGCATATACCCACTACTCTTTTGTTTTGACAACAGATGCATCGAATTATGCATTAGGAGCAGTATTGCCACAAAGTAATCATCCAGTATGTTTTGCGAGTCGTACGCTCAACGATCATGAGATAAGCTATTCGACCATAGAAAAAGAATTGCTAGCCATAGTTTGGGCAACAAAATACTTCAGACCGTATTTACATGGACGCAAATTTAAAATACAAACGGATCACAAACCTTTACAATGGTTGAGCACGTTAAAGGAACCAAACTCTAAATTACAGCGATGGAAAATTAAATTAGAAGAATTTAACTTTGAAATCGAATATATTAAAGGAAAGGAAAATGTTGTAGCTGATGCACTTTCCAGGGTTGAGATCCATGTCAATGAACATGGCGGTGAAATTGCTTCGGATGCCGCAACAATACATAGCGCTAGAGAAGATAGCACACACTATATTGAAATATCAGAAAGACCAATAAATACGTTTAAAACACAAATTATAGTCAAAAAAGGAAATAGTAATAAAACAACATTAGACAAAATATTCGAGAAAAAAAGAATAACAATGATTTCAAGAGAACCTGATGATAAATTATATAAATATATATTGCAAAACCACTCACCCAAAAATGGAACAGTAGGAATTTTAATAGAAAACGACAAAATTTTTAAAGATTTTCAAAGAATCTATGTAAAATGGAAAGCACAAAATTCGAATGTTAAATATGTAAAAGCTAGTTATAAATTAATGGATCTAAATAGATAAGAGTTACAAGAAGAAATATTAAAAACACATGTAAGGAAAAATCACGTAGGAATTAGTAAAGTTTATGAAGATTTAAAGAGAAAATACTATTATCCTAACATAAAGGATGAAATCACTAAAATTATAAATGTTTGCCAAATATGCGAGAAATCAAAATATGAGCGTAAACCTGTTAAAATACCATTCCAAATAACGGAAGATATAGAAGGACCAAGAATAAGATATCACATGGATATTTGGTTTAGAGATAAAAAGAATTTCTACTTGACATGTATTGACAAATTCAGTAAATATGTTTCAATGACGAAATTAAAATCACGAAATTGGTCAGATGTATTGAATGGAATAATAATTATATTTAATAATATGGGAAAACCAACAAAATTAACTGTAGATAATGAAAGCTCACTAAAAAGTGAAATGGTAAAAAATTATTTTGCAAAAGAACAAATACAAGTACATTACACTACACCGAATTACCATACAGGAAACTCAGATATAGAGAGATATCATAATACTTTAAACGAACATTTGCGAACATTTATAGTTAGACAAAAAGAAAAACAAACATTATTTTCAGTGGACCCGGTAATGGAATTCCTACTCATATATAACACAACTATTCATTCAGCAACAAGTGAGGAACCAATCAGAATTCATCAAGGAGATGTTAGTATTGAAAAAATTAGAAAATTAATAAAAGTTAGAAAAGAAAGGTGTATTTTAAATTTAAATAAAAACAGGAAAAATGAAGAGATTAACCCCAATGTCATAAAAATAGAAACAAATAAAAAATTAGAACCTAAAGCAAAATTTAGAAAACATAATGATAAAAATGAATATCATTTACAACAACACAAGAAAAGAAAGAAGTATCAAACTAATAATGAAAATATACATTGCAGAAACCCACCTGAAGATGATAATAATGTTTCTAGTAGCATTAATGGCAACAAAATACAACCAAGTACAAGTAGAAGGACAAATAATAGAAATTACTAACGCAAACAATGGAAATGGATTCACCATAATACAGACAAACACCATCAAAATTATAGATCATTATACACATATACTACACACAATAAATATTAGCTTATATGAAGAAAACTTTAAGAAAATTCAAGAAAGTGTAAAAATAATTCAACAAAATTTTGTAGATACGGATTTCGAATACATTGTAAATCAATTACACCATTTAGAACACGAAATACATTCGCTAAAACCACGGACAGAAGAAGTCAACGATAGGAAACCAGTAAATTTATATGAACGATTATTAGAAGCTAGACAGTCTTATACAAAATGGAATATTAACCAACAGAGAACACAGGTCATACAGATTAATAACATTTCTATGATAGAACAACAATTATTACAATGGTCCAAAGAGACATGGGACAAAAAATATGTTATAGAGAACCAGATTTCGTATTTGCTAAAAAACTATATAGAATCAATAGAAGATTGGGAACGGAAATGTGTAGAAAACTGTGAAAATAGCAGAAAATCATTAGAATCATATTCTAACATTACTTATAATGACATTGTTTCACTTTTAAAAGATAGGGACCTTGAACGAAGAGCAGGAGTTAGATATTTAACAAACGAATATTGTAGAATGCTAGGACTTAAAGAAAAGTGTGTAAACGCAGACGAATATAAAGTTAGTAGAAAAACGAGAGGTCTCATTAATTTGTGGGGAAGGACATTAAAATTTTTGGCAGGAACAATGGACGATGAAGATGCTGCAATGGTTGAAGCACATTTTCAAGCTATAGAAAAGAATCAAAAAACGTTACATGAAAATCAAAACAATCTTGTGAAGCAAAGCAATTCATTTCAAAAACAAATCAAAACTATTGAAGACAAAATTAATAAAAATCACAGAATAATTAAAGAACATGTTAATAAATTACATAAAGAAACCAATTACCTACAGAAAATTCATTTTCAAAAAGAGTGTGAAACTATAATTTTATCTAACATTAATATATTGTTGCGAGCTAGGGGATCGCTGATTTCAAAGAAAAACACAATTCGTTTAAAAACAATGAATAATTTATTTAATCGCACTTTTCTTAATTTCTTGATCACTTTTAATTAATTCGCACTATATTCGCCGATTTGGCAATGCCGTCGATCTTATTCTTTCGCTTCTTACTTGTACCGATTCGCGTTCTTCCACCGATAGGTGTCGCCGAATGACTATGCCTGTTGTCTGAAAGTTGGCGGATATTTATACTCCAGACAGATGTCGTTGTGTGTGTGTGTCTCGGCTATTCTAGATTGCGTACATTATGGAGTTTAGTAGAAGTGTCTGGAAACATGTTTATAGCGTTTTACATGTTGATGGACTTTTCTCGGTGTTTCTGGCAACATCCAAATTGCGTGATTGCAAGATCTATAACAATATTAAATAAAAATATTGAAAAACTAAAAGAAATAATATTAAATTCAAAACTTGGTACACTCAACAGATATATTTTGGAAGATGAAGAAATAGATAAATTTCATATTACGATTGAACAATATTCTGATATTAAATGTGCGGTAGCGTTAAGAAAAAATAAAATAATTGTAATAATCAGTATTCCACAATACAGTGATGGAGAATATAAAGAGTTAATAATCGAACCAATTCCTAACAATAATAATATGCAATTAGTAAGTAAGATTAAAAACGTACTAAGTTTTCAAAATGTATTATATTATACAACAAAAAATAAAAAAGATTTAAGATGGGTAGAAGACAAATGTACGCGTGAGTTATTAAAAACTGAAATCATTGGATGTAGATTAATGGAAAACAATAAAGAAGAAATTGTACAACTCACGGAGTCGATAATAATAGTCAAAAATATGAGAAATAAGAAAATGATTCATGATTGTGAGAAAACAAAAATAAAACAAGAAATAATTTTAAATGGACATGATATTATTCGCTTTGATGGATGTAAAATAAAAATAAACAATATAACTTTTAATAATTTCAAAATTCCATACTATCAACATTTGATTTTGCCTAACATGGCTAAAAACATAAACTATACTAAATTTCAAGAAATTTCCTTACAAGATGTACATTGGAAACAATTAGAACAAATTAAACTTTATGAATTGGAAAAATTTAATAATAAACAAAACTATAGCAAACAAAGTTGGATAAATTACACATTATTATCAATTGTTATACTGATTATGTTAGTAATAGGAATATATATATTATAAAAATAAATATAAACTCCGCCATAGACGGTCCCAAGCCCGAGTTGAGAAAGGAGGAGGGTAAATGGAGTTAACCTGAATGGCCAGTAACACCAGTGCGTCTCAGGAAGTAGGCAAAAAGTATGACATAGTTGGACTTGCAGCATAGCTGTGAGAACTCCAGCATGTCATATTTAGCTCAAAACTCCCACCCTTTTTCTACTAGGGTGTAATAAATAAGTAGGACCGGTCCTCCAGGTCGGGGGTTGGGCGAGGCGCCGACAACGCATCACCGGAAAAAGAACACTGTCCAGAAACCTGAAGAACAGCCTCGGAAAGGATGGACTCAACGGCAACGACCCCGCAAACGAAAAATGGACTACTCTATTGGATCTTGGAATGTTCGATCCTTATTTAGGACAGGAGCTCTGAAAGAGTTTCTCGAAGAAGTGGCAAAACACAACATCAACATAACTGCCATCCAAGAAACGAAATGGCTCGGTAGCGAAATCATGGACATGAGATCACACACAATCTATCCAAGTGGAAAATTGTCGGGAAGCAGAGAGTTTGGAGTCGCTTTTGTCGTTGACAAAAAATTTAAACAGCAGGTCACGAGCTTCAAACCAATAAGTGAAAGATTGTGTGCAATCCGAATAAAGACTAAATTTTTCAACACTTGGTTGATCAACGTTCACGCACCAACAGAAGACAAGGACGATGTAACTAAAGACGAATTTTATGCCACCCTAGAGACAACCTATGACTCACTGCCCTCGAATGACCTAAAAATTGTCTTAGGGGATTTTAATGCAAAAGTCGGAAAGGAGGAGGCTCATAGAGGAACAACAGGAGGGCACAGTCTCCATGACATAGCAAACGACAATGGCCAACGTCTTATTGATTTCGCAAGCAGCAAAAATATCATAGTAAGCTCTACGTGCTTCCCACATCGCGATATTCACAAACGAACGTGGGCATCACCAGATGGTCACACCTTCAACCAAATAGACCACGTTCTTATTGAGAAAAGGGCTGCTTCCAGCATACTTGATGTACGAACTCTCCGCGGTGCGAATTGTGACTCTGATCACTATCTAGTCAGAGCTAAGTATCGATGCAAAATAGCTTGTCGTGGGTATTCGAAAACGAGTAGAGCTCGCAAATTTAATGTCGACATGCTTAACGACGAAACGGTGGCGCAGGCTTACATGCTAGCATGTAATAAACACCTGACACCAATATATGAAAATATCCAAAATATGCCAGTGGATAATGCGTGGATGAAAATACGAGACGGTATCAAATCCTCCGCGGAAGAGGTATTAGGATATCAAGCACGGCGAAAAAGCAATGATTGGTTCGACCAAGAATGTCGCGACGCAATAGATAGAAAGAACGAAGCTTACAAAATTTTTACTGAACGACCAACACGAGCCAAAAAAGAAAAATATGACGAGCTTAGGCGATATGCGAAAAAGACCTGCAGACGAAAACAAAGGAAGTACCATAATGACAAGATACAAAAAATGGACGACGACATGAGAAAAAATAATACGCGGGACGCATACGCCATAGTAAAAGACTTGAAAAAGGGATATAAACCAAAAACCAGTCTCTGCAAAGACGCAGAGGGCAATATCATCAGCGACACAGAAGAAATCAAAAGGAGATGGGCTTCATACTTCGAACATCTTTTGAATCCCATCCCAATAGCACCGATAACGACAGACAACATTTCAATTCAAGCCTCAACTGACGAAGATGAACCATCATCGACACCACCCACGCTTCCTGAAATCAAAGCAGCCCTATGTGACCAAAAACGAAACAAAGCGCCGGGAATTGACGAAATACCAGTTGAACTTCTGAAAAACGGTGGAAACTGTGTCGCTGAAATACTGCACAGCATGATATGCAAAATTTGGACAGAGGAAATCATACCCGACGACTGGCGAAAAAGCATTATATGTCCAATTTACAAGAAAGGAGACAAACTCTGCTGTGAGAACTACAGAGGTATATCATTGTTGTGTACGTCCTATAAAATACTGACAAAAATAATTGAACGTCGTCTTAAGCCCTATACAAATCAAATAATTGGCGAATACCAAGGCGGATTCAGAACCGGACGATCTACAACAGACCAGATATTCTCGGTGAAACAGGTGCTTGAGAAATGCTGGGAATATAACACAGACGTGCACCAAATATTCGTAGATTTTAAACAAGCATACGACAGTATCGACAGGAGCGTACTGTACCAAATCATGCTTGACTTTGGAATTCCTCCAAAACTAGTCCGACTAACAAGACTCACAATGACGAACACTGAATCCCAAGTGAGAATACAAACCGATTCCACAACCAGCTTTCGAACGGAATGTGGTTTAAAGCAGGGAGATGGTCTAGCTCCTATGCTTTTCAACTTGGCACTAGAGTATGTCATCCGAAAAATCCCAGTCGACACCAACGGGACACTACTATTCAAGTCCACCCAACTAGTAGCATACGCTGACGACATTAACATTCTAGCAAGATCCTTCCCTAGTGCTAAGGAGGTATTTGTCAATCTTGACTCCGCCGCAAAAGAAGTCGGGTTGCGCATTAATGAAAACAAAACAAAAGTAATGACGCAAACAAGAAGGAGAACGCCAATCAGACAAAACATAACAATTGCGGAATATAATTTGGAGAGTGTGGACAACTTCATATATCTTGGGGCTAATCTAGCAAAGGACGGTAATGAAACAGACGAAATCAAACGACGGATAATACTAGCAAATAAGACGTATTATTCGGTACTTCCAATAATGAAATCCAAGAAAGTGCACAGGAACAATAAGCTGCGGATTTATAAAACTATTATACGACCTGTGCTCTGTTATGGCAGCGAGACGTGGACATTAACGCGAACTTCCGAAAAAGCAGTTAACGCATTCGAAAGAAAGGTCCTCCGAAGAATTTTGGGACCTGTGAAGGAAGGAACGGAATGGCGAATAAGATACAACCATGAGTTGTATCAACTCTACGACGAGCCAGAAGCTTCAACGTTCATCAAGTTACGTAAACTGCAGTGGGCTGGCCATGTAGAGCGAATGGAAGACAGAAGAATCCCCAAACGTGCTCTTAAAGGCAAAGCGAGTGGTAACCGGCCGGTAGGCAAACCACGCAAGCGATGGGAAGACTCGGTTGATGAAGACAGCAAAGCCATTCTAAAAATTAGCAGCTGGAGGACGCGGTCTTTGGATCGAGACGATTGGAGGCGACGACTTCAGGAGGCCAGGGCCCGATTTGGGCTGTCGCGCCATTGATGATGATGATGATGAAAAATAAATATAGTAAAAATAATATAAACATAAACTTATCACCATTCAAAAAGGCATCTAGCCAGGAGTCTAGACCTAGTGAGGGAGAAGTTACGAATCCAACAATCACAAACGACATCGGGACACCCTGTACGGAGTCATCTCAAATTGAGACATCAGTGTTCAACAAAGCTTATCATAACACAAACAATAAGTCATCCGAAATCGAAGTATCAGTATTTGGCAAAGCTTATCAGAAGTCAAATACTGAATAATTTAATTGAATTTAAACAAAGCGTATCACAACCTAAATACTCAGTGATTTCAAAATAAAAACTTATCAACAAAATCAACAACAGAGATGAATATAAAAACCCCGACTCAGAAGACATCAGCAGCTTTCAATTTTAGATCTTAAACGCGTAAGGCGAAACCCTTAAAGTTCACCTCATATTAGATCGAAAGTTCCAAACAACAATTTAAATAAAATATGATTAAATAAAAATTATAGAATTTACAAATAAAATCGTGTTTCATTTCAAGTTGTTTGTAAGAAATCGTTAAGAGAAAATTCGATAAAAGTCGAATTACATAACTCCGTGTAAAATTAAATTTATACTCAAGCATTTCTTTTTTTTTCGTTCTACTTTTCGATTAAAATTACTCGGCCGTCGCGTTGTTTACTGTGTTAACCGCTTGACATTACGATATTACCGACTTACAGTTTGTTTTTAAAATTTCATAAGGTGACCTATTGATAATCGATCGGGCTAACTTGACATAGTTAAAAATCAGCAAACTTGACATAGTTAAAATAAAAAAAAAGAAATCGCTGATTCTGTGATTCTAGTGAATCTTTTTTGTCGTCGTCCTTGTGTGGTGTCTGCGCGAAGGCGGTTAATAATGTAAACTGCATTTCATGTGATGGAATTTGTGAGCGCAGCTTCCATAGTGACTGCGTTAAATCTCTTCGGGCCTCGACCAGTGGAGTCAGTTTTACATGTGGCGAGTGCTCTGCCATTAAGCCCTGCCACGTTTTGAAACTGTTTAAAATAGCTTCATCACGTATTGGCTCAAATAACTCGGACTTAGAAGATTTAAAAAGTGTTTGCTCTTTTATTGCGAACACAGTCAATAGTCTCGCGGATAAATTAACAACATTAAGCGAATATATAGACGATTTTCGTGATTACGGGTCCCAACTGGACAAACTGCAATCATGTTGCGGCTTAATACAACTCGACGCATCTAAACTACAAAAAAAGTGGTCACAATCGGACTCTAAGCTAACGACAATTCTAAATAGTTTATCGGACAATATCTGTGAAAATGGTGTATCTTTATCTACGGATAACATTTCGCTTGCTCTCACAAGCAAGCTGACCAGAATCCAGGATGATGTCGAATCAATCAAGCTTCTTGTAACCAAGACTGACAAATCTCTCGCGACGGTATCTAACCATTTATGTCACACATCCGGATCCGGAACTAGACAGCTCAACGATTTAACAACGAAACTTGTTGATTTCGAACCCGATTTGTTAGCGGTTCACCTTCGCAAGACAATCTACACATTCGAACAGTTTCGGTTTCGCCTGAACGGACTCCTTCCTTGCCAAAGGTACACCTTCCTGGAAAACTGTCTGAAGCACCAAAAAAGTCACTAGTGAAATTCAACACAACTTGGTCACAAACTGATTGGGACGCCAGGATAAAAAGGCTTAACAACATCAACACGCAAAAAATAAAAAAATCACCAGACACCCGTGCCTATTTTGTTACTGGAGCTCCTCCAAATTCAGATGAATCGTGGCTGTGCAAAGCCCTCGTGGATCAATTTGCGCTAAAAGGCTGCATTTGCGAAAAGCTACCGACCAGACTCAGTGGGATTACACATAAGCACACCAACTTAAATTTTATATGCCGATGCAGTACGACTGGTTATTCTTTAACACAGACTCGGATGTTTTTAAATGGAAAAACATAGTAATCCGACACTGAAATTCAAACCTAAGACGTAAGAAACATACCTACAATACAAATAATAAAAATATTAGCAATAAGCATAACAACAATAATAAAAAAAATAGGTAAAAGTAATAAAAATTTCAATAACTCCAATAATCATAGGAACACAATAGCGAATAAGAACAAAACTTCTCCCGTTTCGTTTCCCCATAAATCCAGTAACTCTATTACTAAAGAAAAAACTAATAGTAGCAAGTCTAGTATCAGCCTACCTCATCCTATTAAGCACACAAATATTCGTAGTAACTCTAGTATAACGTCTTTGCCTCAACCTATTAACCTTCCAACTTCGAAACCACTCCCTAAATCGTGCCCAGCCCCAATTCCTGCTCCGAAATCTGTCCCAGTTCCTGGTCCATACAAAAACTTCATACGAGGCGACACAATCAACCCATATCCTTCGTCATCTGTAGCATATACTGATGATAAAAACGAAAATGGGAAGCTACCTTGCCCAAATCTTGATGCTGCAGTTAATGATCGTAATAGCCCCCCTTTCCTTGACCCAATTTTTCCTCCGGTCGTAAAACTTTCTTTAAATTCCGCAACTTCCGAGGAGAACAGGTATTTATTATCAAGGTTGAGAGAGCATAGGTTGTTTCACAATGTGCGGCTGTATCTTGCTTACATGCACGATAAACCTGACTCGATCTGTATTAATGGAAAAACGAAGACCAGTCTTATGCTTTCAATTCAACAGGAAGGGCTCCCAACTGATCTAAAAGGTTTACGGCAGATCTACACGCGCTTCCACGAACAATTCAATCTTTCTTCTGAACAAGTTCATAAAGATCTCGCCACATACGGTTCCCATGTTTCCTCAAAGCATATATCTGATATGCAAGAAAGCCGTGAAGATCATAATCGGTTTTTTCGTTCCTAACTCCATAAATAACCTACGACTTTTCTACCACAACGCAGGTGGCATTAGAGGGAAGATAAATGATCTCTTTATTGACGCGAAATCATGCCACTTCAATATCATAGTTATTACGGAAACTGGGCTTAACGACTCTTTCAAAAATGAAGAGATACTAGACAACAACTGGAACATATACAGAAATGACAGGGATTATAGCGCAACAGGTCTGACAAAAGGAGGGGGTGTCCTAATCGCGGTTCATAATTCTCTATCTAGTGAGATTGTCAACACAACACCGACAACATCTTTCGAACATAAATTTATCAAAATCAGGCTGATTAATAGATACACTTACATCGGCGTTGTTTATATTCAGCCTAGCTCTGAAATCTACAAATACCATGATATTCTGGATATTTTTAATAATGTCAATTGTACCTTAAAGGAAAATGATAATATTTTTCTTCTTGGCGATTTTAATCGCCCTAGCATTTCTTTTATCACTGACCACTCTGATAATACAATTATTCCGGGCAACCTTACGTCTGATATTGACACCACTATCATTGACACGATGTATAATAATGATTTACATCAAGTAGTAAATTTCCCCAATAAAAGTGGAAGGTGGCTTGACATGATCTTTACCGACGCCTATGATGATGTGATTGTTAACCCTGCCTCTGACGCTGAGAATCTTTTCTCTAATACAAAACATCACTCTGCCATCATAGTAGATCTACCATATGAAGACACCAATATTGCGCACTCATACAACAATAATGTTGCATTTGACTTTCGAAGTGCTGATTTCATTAGCATTAATAATGAATTATCATCGACAGACTGGTCTTCCCTTTTCTTATCTAATGATCTTGATACGGCCATAGCATCTTTCTATGAGCTGATCTTTGAAATTGTTGACAATCATGTCCCCTCAATCAAACTAAAAGATACGGTATCAGAACCCTGGTTAGATAAAAATCTCAGGTCACTGCGGAATAGAAGGAATAAGCTTTTTAAAAAGCTTAAGAATGGGAGCGCCTTCACTTTTAATCTTCTTTTAAGTCCCGGATTGCGTATGAAAATTAGGTAAAAAAAATTGGGGAAGGCATTATAACAGACCCTAAAACATTTTTCGGCTTTGTTAATACAAAACGTAAAAACTCGGGCTACCCTGTAAGCATGTCCAGTGGAATCAAGCAATCTTCCTGCCGGCGTAATACCAGCAATATGTTTGCTGACCGTTTTCGCGAAGTCTTTGGTAGCCAGACGGATTCAACCCAAAACGAACCCGACATTTCAATTCTTTCACTAATTGACAATATCTCATTGTCAACTGAGGAGATGTTTGATGCTCTTACTACCATCGATATCAAAAAAGGTCCAGGTCCTGATCTTATTCCTCCTCTATTTCTATAAAAATGTGCACACCAACTTTCATCACCTCTTCATTTTCTTTTTAACAAGTCACTGTCATTGGGAATTTTCCCATCAGTTTGGAAATCGTCGCATCTCACACTCATCCATAAAAATGGAGACAAACGCATGGTTGAGAACTACAGAGGTATAGCAATTCTATCAGCTATCCCCAAATTATTCGAAAAAATTATCTGCGATAAATTGACCACTATGATCTACCCTATTCTAAACGAACAGCAGCACGGCTTTAGAAAAGGGCGATCAACAGTGACTAACCTCATAAGTCTTGTATCTGATACACTATGTGCAATGGAAGAGGGACATCAAATTGATGCAATATACACAGACTTTAGTAAAGCTTTCGATCGAATTGATCACAATATCCTGACTTTAAAATTAAGAAAAATTGGTGTGACTGGATCCTTACTTGATTGGCTTAAATCCTATCTTAGCAACAGGACTCAATTTGTTAAGTTTCAGGGCTTTATTTCCAAAAAATAGGTGTACCCCAAGGAAGTCACTTAGGACCTCTCTTATTTAATATTTTCATTGCAGATCTTTCGGAAGTATTAGAAGGTATTCCACATTTGTTATACGCTGATGATCTAAAAATATATCATGTCATATCCTCCCCCGCAGATGCTGTATTCCTGCAATCCAAGATTATTGCTCTAAATGAGTGATGCAGCCAGAACAAGGTAGAGCTTAATGTCGGTAAATGTCACGTGATAAGTTTCTCACGCAAAAAAAAACACATGCTACCATAACTACTTTCTAAATGGTACTGAACTTCATCGAGTAGTACAAATTGAGGACTTGGGCATTCTACTCGACACTTAACTCTGCTTTAAATCTCACTACAACAGTATAATCTCAAGAGCCAATAAACTTCTCGGGTTCATTAAGAGGAGAGCTAAGGAGTTCAAGAATGTTTGGGTCACCAAATCATTATTCTGCTCTCTTGTTCGCCCTCTCTTGGAATATGCATGTCCCATTTGGGATCCTTTTTTCCAGATTTACAGCAACAGAATAGAATCAATCCAAAAGCAATCCCTTCTGTTTGCCCTTAGGGTCTTGTATGATCCGAGAGACTTCGAGAACCTCCCACAGTTAGGCTACATTTGTAAAATCTTTTACCTCTTAGTTCTAGAAGAACTATGCTCACATCTTGTTTTACCTTAGACGTTTTGAATGGCGATATTAAGGTTGACCACCTTAAAAATAAAATCAGACTCAATGACGATGTCAGGCTGACGAGACATTCAAAACCTCTTAAGGAATACCTACATCGTACTGACTACGGTCAAAACGAACCAATTAACAGGTGTTGTAGAACATTTAACAAATTCAGTGTGCACTACACACCTCCAATTAGTAAGCCAGCATACAAACTGAGGCTGCGTTATGCTTTATCAGACAAACTTCCTTTTTAATAATCCTTCCACCAGTGCCTATCATATTAATTGTATTATAATTTAAATTGTATTAAGTCATGTTAATCTAACTAAATTAAGCTAATCATTATTATTATGTATTACATTGTCTTGTTTGATAAATAAAAAAATAAACACTATTTTTATTATTATTGAAAATGGCTAAAGATTTGGAACTGGACGCAACAGGAACTCTTACTACTTTCAGAGACCAGTCAAATGCTTTCCATATTTGTCATATTAATGCAAGAAGTGTGAGAAACAAAATGACGGAACTATTGAACATAGTTGTTTTATGCCTCAGATATTCATGTTATTATGGTTAGTGAATCGGGTTTGAAAGACCGCGTTTCTAGTGCTGCAGTGTGCATTCCCGGTTACGCACTATACCGTAATGATCGCAAAGATCGTGCTTTAGGTGGTGTTGCTATTTATATTAAAGAGCACTTTGTCTCCAAGACCATTGCAGTGTCGCCATCGGGTCCCTTTGAGGCTTCCGTGGCGTAGTGGGCAGCGTGCTTGCTTCTCAGTCAATAGGTCGTGGGTTTGATTCCCACTCCAGACAGGGGATTTTTTTATGCGCAAATTTTTCAGTTGCTACTGGTGATAAAAAATTATTCGAAATAAAATGGGGAAACGGTGTAAAAGTGAAACAGTTCCACTTCAAGAAGGCCTAGATACTCAGTAGATGGTTTCTGTTCGCTTTCTATCATTCAGTCCCCCATAACATCTGCAAATATTTGTCAGTAAGCAGCCAGTACAACTGAGCAATATACCAGCTTCTCCACTCGCTACGGTCGTTCTCACTCCCCTTCCCTAAACATTCCCAATCCCATTCCTTCCCTCCATGACTGTGTTTGTGAATTGCACATAAAGGCCGGAATTGCCTATAACACAGGTCATTCCGTAAAAAAAAAAAAAAATATGTGTTGAAGTTATTTGTGGGGTTGAGAAAGTTGTCCTCTCGTCATGTTATTGTCCTCCTGATGCTTTTAATCTGGAGATTGCTGACCGTTTCGCTACAATCATGTTAGACATTACTCATCGTTACAATAATGTACGCGTATTTGTTTTGTATTGTTGGGGGTGACTTTAATGTTAACTTACTATGCGAAAATAATCGGACCAATAATTTCTTACATCTTCTTCAAACTATGAATCTTAGCGTAATTAACTCTCAACCTACTTTTTGTAATGTTCCTCGTCCTTCGCTGCTCGATTTATCTCTTGTATCTGACTTCAATCGTGTTTTGCTCTTGCATCAATCATATCCACCCAGTGTAATGGATCATGACATCATTTTTATGTCCTATGACGTTCAGCTTACTGATAACTTACCTAAATCGTTTGCCTTTCGGGACTATAATAATGTTTACATTGTCGATCTCATTGCTGAGTTACACTCACTTCCGTGGGATAGCTTATTTGATACTACTGACATCGATGATAAACTAGAATTGTTCAACAGTCTTGTTCTATACCTTTACGACAAACACGTACCCATCAGAACTTTAAAACCGACTAAAATGTCTTGTCCTTGGTATTCGGGGGAAGTTGCTCGACTCATTGCGAAAAGGGAGTTCCTCTATCGTAATTATATGACTAGGAGATCAGATAGCGCTCGTAGTCTATATAAATCCGCACGTAACGCAGCAACTTGTGCTATACGCAATGCAAAGCGTTGCTATTTTAGCAGAAAGCTTGATCCAAATTTACCCGCGAAACGCCTATGGAGCAATTTAAAGAGGGTTGGGGTGTGTGGCAAGGAGCGATCTGGTACTAATGTAAATGCAGACAAATTAAATGCCCATTTCGTAAATGCATCTAGCTCCTACGCATCTTCTTTGAATAGTAGATCGCCCGACTGCCCAAGAATCAATAATAGCACCAACTCCTTCTCCTTCCGTTGTATCAGTCTAAGCGAACTTTTCTCTGTTCATAATAGTATTAAATCTCTTTCCGTTGGCGCTGATAAAATATATCCTGGTTTTTTAAGAATACTTTTTCCATACCTATGGCAATATATTCTTCATATTATGAACTCTTGCTTAACAATGAGTTATTTTCCTCTCGCTTGGAAGATTGCAGCCATTGTGCCTATCGCAAAAAATAAAAATCCTTCCTGTTCTAATGATTTCCGTCCAATCAGCATATTATGCATCCTTTCAAAAGTATTGGAAAAAATTATGTCCATGCAAATGCGAGAATATATTTTGGACAATAAAATGTTATGATCTTTTCAATCAGGGTTTCGGCCTCGGCACAGCTGCGAATCTGCCCTGATTAAAGTAACCTCGGACATTAGAGCTGCTATGGACAAGAATATGATAACCTACCTTGTTCTCTTAGACTTTTCTAAAGCCTTCGATACGGTGGACCACAGAAGACTCCTAGACAAGCTATCGTCAATTTTCAATTTTTCTACAAGTGCAGTAAAGCTTCTTGGTAGCTACCTAACTAACAGATACCAGCAAGTCAGAATTGATCATGTTCAATCCTCTTCTTTACCCCTTGTGTGTGGTGTCCCACAAGGGTCAGTCTTAAGTCCACTGCTTTTTAGCATTTATATTAATGATTTGCCGGATATATTGCACGACTGCAGCCTTCATCTGTATGCGGATGATGCACAGATCTACTTAAGCAGGCCTATTGGGTTAGTTGAAGACTATGTTGAACGCGTAAATCAGGATATTGCTCGCATACTAAGTTGGTCTCAACTTAACCATCTTGCGCTCAACGAGCAAAAATCTCAATGCATTGTTTTCTATACCGGACTAGATAATCCAAATTCCTGGGATCTTCTCCACCCAATAGTCAACGGCACACCCTTCTTTTTCCAAAACTATGTAAAGGATCTAGGAGTAATGCTTAACTCGTCTATGAGTGGAAGCAAGCATGTCGCTTCTGTCCTAAAAAAGGTTTACTGTAGTCTGCGAAGACTATGGGTATTTGCTAGTGTCCTACCCTCGCATATTAGGCTAATCCTCGTTAAGTCACTAATTATACCTTTCTTCACTTACGGTAGCCTAGTATTTCCTAGATATGACTCTAATTGTCAACAGAGACTAAACGTGGCTTTCAACGACTGTATCCGCTTTGTCTTTGGACTAAGCCGTTTTGACATGTATCACAATATCATACGAGCATTTTAGGGTGCCCTTTATCCTCTCTCTTGAAGCGCAGATCACTAATTTTTTTACATAATTTTTTACAGACCGGAGTACCGCTTTATTTATGCGATTATTTAATACCTCTGAGAACCATTAGGCACCGTAAATTTCTTGCTCCGCGTTTCTTTAAGACGGTTGGTGAGTATTCCTTTTTCGTCCAGACCACAAGAATCTGGAACAATCTTCCGCCTCATATTCAGCGTGTTGATGATTCGAGTACATTCAGGCGATTTGTGTATTCCTTAGAGTTTTGATTTATTTTCCTTTCTTTTGTTGTAACTTATAGTTTCTTCAAAACATACTTTTGGCTTCTTTAGTACTGTATTTTCTTTTCTGTTTTTTTTTCTACTTCATTATCAAATAATTTTTTTATTTCTCTATTATTTTTTATTTTTTTAAGTTTCTCTTAGAGTTATTTATAATATTTATTTTTGATTTAATTTTAATATAATTTTTATTAGATTTGAGTATTTACCATATTTATTATACTTGACAAAAGTCTACGTACGATCATGAGATCCACCAAAAAATTCATTAAGGAATTCACATTTCATTTCAAAACTTAATATTAATATTTTGTTGGGGCATCTATAACTGGCTGCAAGCATCTTGGCATTGCTGCAACAAAATTTTCTAACTCGTTAGGCGTTTATCCAGAAGCTCCCAAACGTGCTCGATGGCATTCAAGTCCGGACTTTGTGGGAGTGTATTGAGCTGTCTTGGAGCATAATATAGTAGCCAGTCCTTCACGATTTGAGCGGTGTGCTTGGGATCATTGTCCAGCTTTCACCAAAGTCCAACTTATCGACCGATTCCCTTAAATTATGTTGCAAGATGGTTTTATGGAAATGGCGATCCATGACACCATCAATGAACACCAAATTTCCTACACCCAACGCTGCGACAGCACCCAAACCATCACATTGCCATCGCCATGTTTGACTGTAGGAATTAGGTGTTTCGGGTCCAATCCCGTGTTTTCCTTTCTCCAAACTTTAGCTCTACCGCAACTTTCAAATATGTTATATTTCGATTCATCAGTAAATAAAACCTTCTTCCAAAAATCAAGTCATTTGTCTAGATGCTTTTTGGCAAATTCTAAACGAAGTTTGCGATTTTTTTCGCTTATAACGGTTTTTTTGCGTGGTGTTCTGCTGTGATAATCATTATTATTTAATGTTCTTTGAACTGTTCTTGGATGCACCGTGGTTCTTGTTCGTTTTGCTATGTCCTTTGCCAATTTTGTTGTATGCGCCTTTGGGTTTTGGTTCACTTCTTTCAAAATAAAGGAGACATCTCTGCGAACCAGCTTCTTCGGTCGACCACTGCGCTGCTTGTTTTCAACAGACAACCTGCTTTTATAGCTGCTGAATGTGTTTTAAACTATCGATTTGCTTAAATTCAACAATTTGGCTATTTCTCCGAAAGATTTTCTTTCGTTTCGATGTTTTACCACCAAGTTCTTCTGATGAAACTTTCTTCCGAGAAGCAAGCGTCAAAGCTGCAGCCTTTTTGAAACTGCCCAAACTGTAGCCTAACGCGAAGCGCAAATGCCAAAACTTGATAAACGGTACTTCCCGTTATAAAACAGATCCGCACAGTAGCATAAAGAATGATTTACCTAGCCGTATGTAGACTTTTGTCAATGCATTTTTTTAATTATATATGAATAACTTGTCAAAGTAGTGGGTATACAGGGCTTCTGGACCACGGTAATGCAGTTCGATTTCTCCTTAGCGACACTAGCGCCACGAGCGGAGGTGGCTAATAGCAATACTAATTAGTGGGATGGGGTAATGCAGTTCGTTTTCTCCTTGGCGACACTAGCGCCTAGCAGTACCCCTAACTGACTCTTTTTTGAAATGTCAAGATTTATAAGAGTTTTATAAATTATGCCCCTAACTAACTCTTTTTTGAAATGTCAAGATTGATAAGAGTTTTATAAATTATGCCCCTAACTGACTCCTTTTTGAAATGCCAAGATTGATAAGAGTTGTACGAATTATGATTCACATATGATGAAATTGATATTTACATTGATAGGAATGAACACGTGGGTTACATTTTTAGTTGGACTTTAAGAATGCTTTCGTTGTTTATATTGTGAAATAGGTTTTGATCAGCTTGTTTAGTTTTATGAATTAGGTGTCATATACATATGATGAAAATTGATAGATTGTGTGTATGGAGATTGTTATTGTTATTAATAGCGTGATATTTTTTTTTATGAAGTCATCATCGATTAGGAATAATTGTTTGAATTGTGTATGGTTTAGAGTATTCATATGATAGGTTGTTTACATTTTTTGTGTATGGAATTTTTGGCTTACGAGTGAGATTGATATGAAAATTTCACCTCAATCCGCTAACATATATGATCATTTTTTGATAAACGAGTTCAAGCTCTTGCACATTACCTGCTTAGATACACCTTGGTACCCCTTTACCTGTCGATATTAATTTTAGAGTAGATTATTGGTTGTAAGAGATTATTGGTTATTGGTGAGTATATACAGGGTGTTTGGTACTCCGTACATAACCTTGTAAGGGGTTATTTCCGGATATATTTTGAGCAAAAAATTGTTCTACGGAGATGGTCAATTTTCAATATCCACGGAGATACAGGGTGATCAAGAAAAGTCCTTCGGACCTGTACCCTCACTCACTCAAAACGCTATATCTTGAAAACTAATAATCACAATTCAAAGTGTTATAGCTTGTTTTTTAGGGAATCAAATTACCTTTCATTTGGTGTAATAGTCCGCATTGTAACTGTATCCAATTCTGAGATATTTGCTTCAGAACACAAATTTTTGACAGTTTGACCGTCAAAATTCTAAGATCAATGTAGTTTTTCTCTAAAAAACCCATTATAAAAATGTAATTTTAATGTTGTTTTCTTATGTGCCATATTATTGCCTACAAAAGATGCATACACTTGCTTTGTATAAGTTTTATAGTTTAGAAGAAATTATCATTCCAATAATTTAGCACTTTTGTCAAAAAAGCAAGAATAGGTTGATCAACACTCTCCGCTTGAACTAAAAGAACTTAAGAATGGTTTTTACGGTTTATTTCAAATTTCCTTAATTACAATAAATGTTCAAAATGGCTACCTTCATTTTGAATGCACGCTAAAGCTCGTTTTGCCAGTGTTCTCTTTGTGTTCATACTCCTCAACTGCTGCCTTACTTCTGTTGCTGCCGCATCGATTCTGGTGTTTAGATCCTGCAACGTTACTACTTCCGTTGCGTAGACAAGGTCCTTCATCCGTCCCCATACAAAGAAATCCATAATAGTTAAATCAGGGGATCTTGCAGGCCAGTGTATCGGTCCATTTCTACCGATCCAGCGATTGCTATAATTGGAATTTAACCAATCTCTGATCTGTCGGCCGTAATGAGCTGGAGCACCATCGTGTTGGTGAAACATGGAAGCCAATCGTTGCAGTGGCATATCATCCAATAACTCCTGTAGATCATTTGTCAAAAAATGCAAGTAATTGGAACTATTTAAGGTAGGCGGAAGCCTAATAGGACCAATAAAATCGTTGCCAATCACACCTGCCCATAAATTGACACTGAATCTGTGCTGAAATGATGCCTCTCTTCTTGT
Source organism: Chorisops tibialis (assembly GCA_963669355.1). Classification (NCBI taxonomy): domain Eukaryota; kingdom Metazoa; phylum Arthropoda; class Insecta; order Diptera; family Stratiomyidae; genus Chorisops; species Chorisops tibialis. Next base: position 130,230,580 of record OY770264.1, read on the forward strand.
ATGTGGATTGCTCTCAGCCCATGTGTGTAAGTTGTGGAAGTTTGTGATACCGTCCCTGGTGAATTGGGACTCATCCGTCCAAAGAATGTTGCTGATAAAATTCTCGTCACTTATTTGTCGTTCAAGGAGCCAATTGCAAAACTCCATCCTTTTGGGTAAATCAATGGGTAACAGCTCCTGCACTGGTGTGTGGTGGTAGGGATGCAAACGTTCTGCTTTCAGGACACTCCAAACTTTCCACGTAGAGACGTTAAACCGCAATGCCAAGCGTCGTATACTAGTTGATGGATCATTTTGAACTGCAGCTAGGATTCGTTGATCAATTGAAACAGCGATTACCGGCGCAGGATTTGCATTCACTCTGCTTGTCCTAACACTGCCTGTTTCCCCAATCCTTCTGTAAACGTCTTGGAATACTCTCGCGTAAGGTATTCGACGATTGGGAAATCTGTGATGATACAAAGATCGCGCCGCTTGCTCATTTCCCTGAAACTCTCCATAGAGGAAAACTATGTCTGCATATTCTTCGTTCGTGAACTCAGGCATTTCGAAATTCTTTTCTAAATTTTAGTGACACCTTGTTCTTTTACAAATTTAACTAAAACTGATAAAAATATGAAGTATGGTTTGCTTTTATAGGCTTTTCATTTTGTTAGGTAACCCATTAAAAAGGGCAAAGTGCTGCACCTAGTTGTGTTGAAACTCATTTTAATTTAATTCATTTTCTCGATAATTTTAATACTACCTAAATGACATTCATTGATAATTTAAATAGTAATTAAAGGACACAAAGAATATTTCAGTTTAACAACATTTCAGGTAGTTTTTTTAGAACGAGGGTTGGTTTATGGCATATTTTATTTTTAAGCCATATGTATTTTCGCTTATTACCTGGAAAACGGGAAAACCTAAGTCATAAGTATGTGTGCATCTTTTGTAGGCAATAATATGGCACATAAAAAAACAACATTAAAATGACATTTTTATAATGCGTTTTCTTGAGAAAAACTACATTGATCACAGAATTTTGAGGGTCAAAGTATCAAAAATTTGTGGTCTGAAGGAAATACCTCAGGATTGGGTACATGTACAATACGGACTATTACACTGGGGTATAGATTGTGGTGTATGTGTATATGTGTGTGTGTGTGTGTGTGTGTGTGTGTATGTGTGGAGATTGTTATTGTTATTAATAGCGTATTAATATTTCATGACGTCATCATCAATTGGAGTTGCCATAATGTCAAAAAAAATAAAAAAAAAAATAAAAAAAAAATAAAAATAAAAAATAAAAAAAAAAATAAAAAAAAAATAAAAAAAAAATAAAAAAAAAAATAAAAAAAAAAATTAAAAAAAATTTAAAAAAATTTAAAAAATAAAAAAAAAATCCAAAAAAAAATTTTAAAAAAAATAAAAAAAAATCATAAATTTACAGATTCGCATGACAATGTTCCTATGTCTAATACTGATAATCCCGATTAATGGACTATTTAACGTACACGAACTGACAGGATTTACAGAAATACAACTTACCAAAGTTGAAATAGTGACCAAAGCAAATATTATCATACACATAATTGATATAAAAGAAATTTTAGACTTAATAAACGAATTTTTTCAACCAATACAGCTAATTTGAACGGAGAACAGAAGAATTTACTTATTACAGAACTAAAACAATTGACAAATAAATTGTAAACTGATAAGAAATAATAATAATACGGAAACCATTTGATTTTTTTCAACGGCTTTCTAATAGGTTTAAGCTCTCGTTCACTTTTTTCCAGTTTTCAATGTTTTATATGTTTATTTTGTTCTCTGAATAAGTTCTTTTGAATATCCCAACGATCCATTTGAAACTTGTTGACGGCATTTATTGAATTAAGGTTCATAGGTTTTGATTATCAAGTTCTTTATCAGCCTTCTCTTTGATTTTCTTTCAATGGTTCACTAATAGGTTTACAAAATTTTTATTTACAAGTCGATCACAATACTTTATATGTTTTTCTTTGGATATTATTTGTTGATTTTATGCTGTTTTTCAGGAGTTTTTTTTGTTTTTTAGTTCATTGTAAGTCAACACCCGTCTTTTGCTCAGTATGAAAATAAATATATAGAACCATATCAACAACAACATCAACAACTACAACACTATAAAATACAACCAAACAACCATACAAACACCTGCTACCAACTTTCCTGATTAAATTTTACTATAAGTTAAGAAATAAAAAAGAGTCTTGTGTGTTGTTATACTTGTATACCAAATTCTGATTAATATGCATATTTCATGAAAAAAACAAACTGAATGATGGTTTTAATCATATTTATTATCAAGATATTTTTTTTTTTAAATAAATAAACATAAGAAAATTACGATATGTATCGGTTATATTATATAGAATAGCTATTTCTTTAACAATGAAACAGTTTTCAGATCCTCTAAATTTAATATTTATATTATTACTTCAGCTTTTCTCAATGCTTCAATGATGGCAACAATCTCGTTGATATGATAAATATCTCCCGCCTGTAGCGCTGATACAAGCAATTGTAACCGGTCCACCAGTTTATTAGGATCATCCCAAGAAATATACTGTTTTGGTTTGATTGATGTTTGTATTAAATCTCCTCCTCTATGAGTTAAAAGTTTGTTAATAATTTTTGTATATTTACAGCTTCGGTTTCCATTTATTTGTCCGTTGCTGGGTTCGATTAATGTTTGTATTAAATCTCCTCCTCTATGAGTTAAAAGTTTGTTAATAATTTTTGTATATTTATAGCTACGGTTTCCATTTATTTGTCCTTTGCTGGTATAGTGACGTCTATAAGCATTAGTATCAAGCAAAATATTTCTATAATTCTGTAAATCATCTTCATTGTACAGAGTCTTATCTGGAACTTTCATAAATAGTAGCTCATATATGCCCGGAGTACCATCATAGGTTTTATCTTTTATTAATATTTGACTACCATCGATTGTAAAAATCGAGTTTCCAATTTTCCATTGTTCATTTTCATGATAAACACCATAAGTACTATCGATGAAATCCGGATTATTTGCAAATATATTTAAATATTTTGTAGGTATTTCATCAAATTCTCGCTCGTTCATATATTCAATGAGTTCTTGCCGACCTGAAGGAGTTGTCACATATTTACGTATGCTTCTTACATCCGGAGACTTTAATGGTGTTTCAAAAGTATCAGTTAGATCAAGCTTTCGTCTGAATTTAGGTGTTGGAGTTTCAAAGTCTACGTCACTTTCAATATCATCTGTAGATTGAGTTTCCACGTTTTCTTCTTTTTTAGATTCATATTCACTGTGATCATGAGTTTCTACATCTTTTTCTCTTTTAGGTTCGAATTTACTGTGTTCATACAGTTTAACTAATTCTTTAAGAGGTCTTGTGATTGGTTTAAATGTTTGTTCTTGTCGAGTTTCAGCATTAACTCTACCGATTTTTAATTGCTTATATTTTTTACGTATCGAGTTAGTAGACTTTATAACTTGTCTAAGAATATCTTTATCGGTCGACTTCTGCATTTTCCTTTCTTACACAACAACAACAGATTAACAGATATTGTTTGAAGAATGCTCTGAACTGGTTTTATATAGTTATTAAACTGCTTCTGTACTGAGCTGTACTGCCTTGAAACTGCTTTGTACAGCTTTAATACTGCTTCTGTACTGCTTTGTACAACTTTAATACTGCTTTGTACAGCTTTAATACTGCTTCTGTACTGCTTTAATACTGCTTTGTACAGCTTTAATACTGCTTTATACAGCTTTAATACTGCTTCTGTACTGCTTTAATACTGCTTTGTACTGCTTTGTACAGCTTTAATACTGCTTTGTACAGCTTTAATACTGCTTTAATACTGCTTTGTACAGCTTTAATACTGCTTCTGTACTGAGGTGTACTGCTTTATACAGCTTTATTACTGCTTTCAGGTTTTTAAATATAGTTTTTCAAACTTTTTTCTCATATTACTGGATCAAAGTCTTCATATTGATTATATATAGTTGTATTTATTTGATATTGGAATCAAGATAGGAAATAACTTCTCTTGGATGCTGAAAGTGAACAGAATTCAAAGCATATATACAGTATTCATATAAATCTAGAAACATGGCTGCTGAGTGTTGAAGGGAAAAGTATAGATTTTTTTTTTTTTTTTTGGTTATTCGAGCCTCAATGTGATTACAACCAACTATACAACCACACAGCTATACAACCAACTATACAACCACACAGCTGTACAACCAACTATACAACCACAAAGCTGTACAACCAACTATACAACCACACAGCTGTACAACCAACTATACAACCACACAGCTGTACAACCAACTATACAACCACACAGCTGTACAACCAACTATACAACCACAAAGCTGTACAACCAACTATACAACCACACAGCTGTACAACCAACTATACAACCACACAGCTGTACAACCAACTATACAACCACACAGCTGTACAACCAACTATACAACCACACAGCTGTACAACCAACTATACAACCACACAGCTGTACAACCAACTATACAACCACACAGCTGTACAACCAACTATACAACCACACAGCTGTACAACCAACTATACAACCACACAGCTGTACAACCAACTATACAACCACACAGCTGTACAACCAACTATACAACCTCACAGCTGTACTTGGTTGATTGTAATCACATTGAGGCTCGAATAACCAAAAAAAAAAAAAAAAAATCTATACTTTTCCCTTCAACACTCAGCAGCCATGTTTCTAGATTTATATGAATACTGTATATATGCTTTGAATTCTGTTCACATTCAGCATCCAAGAGAAGTTATTTCCTATCTTGATTCCAATATCAAATAAATACAACTATATATAATCAATATGAAGACTTTGATCCAGTAATATGAGAAAAAAGTTTGAAAAACTATATTTAAAAACCTGAAAGCAGTAATAAAGCTGTATAAAGCAGTACACCTCAGTACAGAAGCAGTATTAAAGCTGTACAAAGCAGTATTAAAGCAGTATTAAAGCTGTACAAAGCAGTATTAAAGCTGTACAAAGCAGTACAAAGCAGTATTAAAGCAGTACAGAAGCAGTATTAAAGCTGTATAAAGCAGTATTAAAGCTGTACAAAGCAGTATTAAAGCAGTACAGAAGCAGTATTAAAGCTGTACAAAGCAGTATTAAAGTTGTACAAAGCAGTACAGAAGCAGTATTAAAGCTGTACAAAGCAGTTTCAAGGCAGTACAGCTCAGTACAGAAGCAGTTTAATAACTATATAAAACCAGTTCAGAGCATTCTTCAAACAATATCTGTTAATCTGTTGTTGTTGTGTAAGAAAGGAAAATGCAGAAGTCGACCGATAAAGATATTCTTAGACAAGTTATAAAGTCTACTAACTCGATACGTAAAAAATATAAGCAATTAAAAATCGGTAGAGTTAATGCTGAAACTCGACAAGAACAAACATTTAAACCAATCACAAGACCTCTTAAAGAATTAGTTAAACTGTATGAACACAGTAAATTCGAACCTAAAAGAGAAAAAGATGTAGAAACTCATGATCACAGTGAATATGAATCTAAAAAAGAAGAAAACGTGGAAACTCAATCTACAGATGATATTGAAAGTGACGTAGACTTTGAAACTCCAACACCTAAATTCAGACGAAAGCTTGATCTAACTGATACTTTTGAAACACCATTAAAGTCTCCGGATGTAAGAAGCATACGTAAATATGTGACAACTCCTTCAGGTCGGCAAGAACTCATTGAATATATGAACGAGCGAGAATTTGATGAAATACCTACAAAATATTTAAATATATTTGCAAATAATCCGGATTTCATCGATAGTACTTATGGTGTTTATCATGAAAATGAACAATGGAAAATTGGAAACTCGATTTTTACAATCGATGGTAGTCAAATATTAATAAAAGATAAAACCTATGATGGTACTCCGGGCATATATGAGCTACTATTTATGAAAGTTCCAGATAAGACTCTGTACAATGAAGATGATTTACAGAATTATAGAAATATTTTGCTTGATACTAATGCTTATAGACGTCACTATACCAGCAAAGGACAAATAAATGGAAACCGTAGCTATAAATATACAAAAATTATTAACAAACTTTTAACTCATAGAGGAGGAGATTTAATACAAACATTAATCGAACCCAGCAACGGACAAACAAATGGAAACCGAAGCTGTAAATATACAAAAATTATTAACAAACTTTTAACTCATAGAGGAGGAGATTTAATACAAACATCAATCAAACCAAAACAGTATATTTCTTGGGATGATCCTAATAAACTGGTGGACCGGTTACAATTGCTTGTATCAGCGCTACAGGCGGGAGATATTTATCATATCAACGATATTGTTGCCATCATTGAAGCATTGAGAAAAGCTGAAGTAATAATATAAATATTAAATTTAGAGGATCTGAAAACTGTTGCATTGTTAAAGAAATAGCTATTCTATATAATATAACCGATACATATCGTAATTTTCTTATGTTTATTTATTTAAAAAAAAAAATATCTTGATAATAAATATGATTAAAACCATCATTCAGTTTGTTTTTTTCTTGAAATATGCATATTAATCAGAATTTGGTATACAAGTATAACAACACACAAGACTCTTTTTTATTTCTTAACTTATAGTAAAATTTAATCAGGAAAGTTGGTAGCAGGTGTTTGTATGGTTGTTTGGTTGTATTTTATAGTGTTGTAGTTGTTGATGTTGTTGTTGATATGGTTCTATATATTTATTTTCATACTGAGCAAAAGACGGGTGTTGACTTACAATGAACTAAAAAACAAAAAAAACTCCTGAAAAACAGCATAAAATCAACAAATAATATCCAAAGAAAAACATATAAAGTATTGTGATCGACTTGTAAATAAAAATTTTGTAAACCTATTAGTGAACCATTGAAAGAAAATCAAAGAGAAGGCTGATAAAGAACTTGATAATCAAAACCTATGAACCTTAATTCAATAAATGCCGTCAACAAGTTTCAAATGGATCGTTGGGATATTCAAAAGAACTTATTCAGAGAACAAAATAAACATATAAAACATTGAAAACTGGAAAAAAGTGAACGAGAGCTTAAACCTATTAGAAAGCCGTTGAAAAAAATCAAATGGTTTCCGTATTATTATTATTTCTTATCAGTTTACAATTTATTTGTCAATTGTTTTAGTTCTGTAATAAGTAAATTCTTCTGTTCTCCGTTCAAATTAGCTGTATTGGTTGAAAAAATTCGTTTATTAAGTCTAAAATTTCTTTTATATCAATTATGTGTATGATAATATTTGCTTTGGTCACTATTTCAACTTTGGTAAGTTGTATTTCTGTAAATCCTGTCCTAAATAGTCCATTAATCGGGATTATCAGTATTAGACATAGGAACATTGTCATGCGAATCTGTAAATTTATGATTTTTTTTTATTTTTTTTAAAATTTTTTTTGGATTTTTTTTTTTATTTTTTAAATTTTTTTTAATTTTTTTTAATTTTTTTTTTTTTATTTTTTTTTTATTTTTTTTTTTATTTTTTATTTTTTTTTTTTTTTTATTTTTTTTTTTTTTTTTTTTGACATTATGGCAACTCCAATTGATGATGACGTCATGAAATAATACCACGCTATTAATAACAATAACAATCTCCACACATACACACACACACACACACACACACACACATATACACATACACCACAATCTATACCCCATCTGGACTAATACAACATCCCCCTATCCAGCATCCTATCTGGATCAATACCAATACATCATCTCTCTCTCTCTCTCTCTCTCTCTTCCATTAACCAATATATATACTCACCAATAACCAATAATCTCTTACAACCAATAATCTACTCTAAAATTAATATCGACAGGTAAAGGGGTACCAAGGTGTATCTAAGCAGGTAATGTGCAAGAGCTTGAACTCGTTTATCAAAAAATGATCATATATGTTAGCGGATTGAGGTGAAATTTTCATATCAATCTCACTCGTAAGCCAAAAATTCCATACACAAAAAATGTAAACAACCTATCATATGAATACTCTAAACCATACACAATTCAAACAATTATTCCTAATCGATGATGACTTCATAAAAAAAAATATCACGCTATTAATAACAATAACAATCTCCATACACACAATCTATCAATTTTCATCATATGTATATGACACCTAATTCATAAAACTAAACAAGCTGATCAAAACCTATTTCACAATATAAACAACGAAAGCATTCTTAAAGTCCAACTAAAAATGTAACCCACGTGTTCATTCCTATCAATGTAAATATCAATTTCATCATATGTGAATCATAATTCGTACAACTCTTATCAATCTTGGCATTTCAAAAAGGAGTCAGTTAGGGGCATAATTTATAAAACTCTTATCAATCTTGACATTTCAAAAAAGAGTTAGTTAGGGGCATAATTTATAAAACTCTTATAAATCTTGACATTTCAAAAAAAGAGTCAGTTAGGGGTACTGCTAGGCGCTAGTGTCGCCAAGGAGAAAACGAACTGCATTACCCCATCCCACTAATTAGTATTGCTATTAGCCACCTCCGCTCGTGGCGCTAGTGTCGCTAAGGAGAAATCGAACTGCATTACCGTGGTCCAGAAGCCCTGTATACCCACTACTTGTCAAGTTTATATTGGAGAAAAAATTTTTGTTTGTTAAATATCAATTAAAATAAACTTAGAACATAACTGCATCATTACTTTTTTTATTAGTGCCATGGCGCTCGTCAAGTAGCGAAAATAGGGGTCGTATGTAGACTTTTGTCGGCCACTGTATCTCACAGAAAAAAATCATGAAATCACTGCTCATCTTTTCGACGACATGTAAAAAATGTATACCTCTTGTAGGTTAAATTTTTCTTCGTCTTTTAAAATTATCCACAATTTTGACCAAAGTGTTGGGCGGCCAAATGGTAGTAAAAGGTCTCGGGTCTGCATTGGTTTACTGGTTTCCAATAAAGTATTAAAAGCCGAGAAAAGCCTACTGTAAGAACATCGTCAGCTCTGCTACCGAATCCTACCTACACCTCCTCGTGGTGGCCGCTGGGAACTCTCACTTGAGAATTGCTAACGTAGGAGGGTGAAGGCGAGTTTTCCGCGCCTGATAACGGAAACAACAATAATAACCACTCCTCCAGAGCGGAGGTTGGGCGAAGGGTTAACTCCCCTGTCACCGTAAAAAATCTTCATTGTTTTGGAACCCAAGACGAAGCCTCGGATAGGATTGGACCAACGGAAACGACCGCGCAAACGTACAACGGACTATGCTTTTGGATCCTGGAATGTCAGATCATTAAACAAACCTGGTGCTGTTAAAGAATTACTACAACAGGCCAGTCAGTACAAATTAAATGTGTTGGCAGTCCAGGAAACGAAATGGACTGGTAGAGAGATTCAGGACATGAGATCGCACACAATTTTTAAAAGTGGGAAGCCCTCAGGAAGCCGTGAATTTGGAGTCGCCTTCATTGTGGATAGGGAATTTAAATCACACGTCATCGACTTCAAGCCAATTAACGAACGGATGTGTGCGATCCGCATCAAAGCGAAATTCTTCAAAATATGGCTAATAAATGTACATGCCCCGACGGAAGAAAAAGATGAGGAAACGAAAGATGCCTTTTATACGAGCCTTGAAAGGCTATTCGACTCATTGCCCTCAAACGACGTTAAAATAATACTTGGCGACCTCAACGCTAAGGTCGGGAATGAAGAGACTCATCGTGGAACAACTGGAGGGCATAGCCTCCACGACGAAAGTAACGACAACGGCCAGCGCCTGATAGACTTTGCATGCAGCAGAGACATAGTTATAAGTTCGACATGCTTCCCACATCGACGCATCCATAAAAGAACATGGGCATCACCAGATGGCAATACCTTTAACCAAATAGACCATGTCCTTATCCAGCGGAGATGGGCCTCCAGCATCATTGACGTTCGAACATTCAGAGGAGCAAATTGTGACTCGGACCACTACTTGGTCAAATCCAAATATCGATGTCGTATGTCAAAGGCGTATCAAACAAAGACCAGCCCTCTTCGTAAGTTCGACATCGAAAAGCTCCAAACGGCGTCAGTTGCGGAAAATTACGCAGCAGCACTTGAAAGAGAGCTCACTCCGATTCTGCAGGATGACATAACGAAGCCTGTGAACCAAGTTTGGATGGATATAAAGGCAACCATAAAGACCGTTGCGGAACAAGTGGTTGGGTATGAAGCTCGGCGCAAAAGAAATGACTGGTTCGACGACGAATGCCAGGATGCGTTAGATAAGAAAAATCAGGCGTACAGACAGTTTCTCGAAAGGAATACCAGAACGAAGAGAGAAAAATACGAAAATCTCCGACGAGTAGCAAATAAGGTCATTAGATGTAAGAAAAGAAAATATTATGACGACCAATTGAGAAATATCGATGACAATCTTGCGAGCAATAAAACAAGACAAGCCTACAAAGTAGTGAAAAGCCTAAGACGTGGATATCAGCCTAAGACAACCCTCTGTAAAGACAGAAATGGCACTATCATCGCCGAGGATAATCAGATTAAGGAAAGGTGGGCGTCATACTTTAAAGAACTCCTTAATCCCGCACACGGCTCCCGAACATCGGAGCTGATAGGTCTCCAAACCTCCGACGAATGTCCACTGGATCCTCCAACGTTGGAAGAAGTCGAATTTGCCATCAGAAGCCAGAAAAGCAATAAAGCGCCGGGCATCGACGAAATTCCAGCGGAATTAATTAAATATGGCGGAAGCTGCACCCGAAATGCCATACATAAAGTGATTCAGTACATCTGGAATCAGGAGCAAATACCGGAGGAGTGGTGCCAATGCATTATTTGCCCTATCCACAAAAAGGGAGACAAACTGCAGTGCGAAAACTACAGAGGTATCTCACTACTTTGCACGTCATATAAGATACTGACAAAAATATTAGAAAATAAGATTAAAATTTACGCTGACAATGTGATTGGGGAGTACCAAGGCGGTTTTAGAGCTGGTCGATCAACGACTGATCAACTTTTTACGGTCAAGCAAGTGCTTGAAAAATGCTGGGAATTCAACATCGACGTTCACCAGGTTTTTGTGGACTTTAAACAAGCATACGACAGTATTGATCGAAACGTACTGTACAAAATAATGCTGCATTTTGGCATCCCAGCAAAACTAGTCCGACTGACCAAAATGACGATGACATCAACAACATCACAAGTCAGAGTCAACAACCAACTAACTGATGCCTTTGACACAAATGTCGGACTAAAACAGGGTGATGGGCTGGCCCCTCTGCTTTTTAACCTAGCTTTAGAATACGTCATCAGAAAGTTACCCGTTGACACAAGAGGTACGCTGCTTTATAAATCCAGCCAGCTAGTGGGTTATGCGGACGATATCAACATATTATCACGCTCTTTCACATCCGCAAAAGAAATTCTACTAAGCCTCGATCAAGCAGCAAAAGAAGTTGGCTTGAAAATCAATGAAACAAAAACGAAAATAATGACACAAACAAGGAAAAGGACCCCCAATAGACAAAACATTACAATTGACGAATATAATTTGGAAAATGTGGACGAATTCATATATTTAGGCACAAAATTGACAAAGAGTGGAAATGAAACGAATGAAATAAAAAGACGAATCCAGCTCGCAAATAAAACGTATTATTCAGTCTTAGCTATTCTTAAGGCCAGCTGCGTACACAGGAAGACCAAACTCCAAGTCTACAAATCAATAGTAAGACCTGTGCTTTGCTACGGATGCGAAACATGGACCCTTACACAAGCATCCGCAAATATGTTGAACGCTTTCGAAAGACGGGTCCTGAGACGAATAATTGGAGCGAAACGTGATGGTGACCGATGGCGAATTAGATACAACAGTGAGCTGTATGATATATTCGACGAACCGGAGGTTTCTACTATCATCAGACTGCGGAAGCTGCAATGGGCTGGCCATGTACAAAGGATGGACGAAACTCGAATACCTAAAAAGGTATTCGAGGGAAAAACGGAGGGCCGGAGGCCAGTGGGAAAACCCAGGAAACGCTGGTCCGACTCTGTTGACGAAGACTGTTCATCGCTGCTCGGATTTCAAAATTGGAGGACGCGGTCACTGGACCGAGATCGATGGAGACTTCGGCTACGGGAAGCCAAGGCCCGAAAGGGGCTGTAGCGCTGCGACGAGGCGAGTCGTTGTTCGGACTATTAATTATATATATTATGAAGCTGTTTGTGGGTTTCGAGAAGGAAGCCTTAAGCGCGATTACATATGAAATGCTTTGCGCAGGAGAGGTATTCCAGATAAGGTCATAGCTATGATTAAAGAATCCTACGAAGATGCAAGGTGTCTCGTCTTGCATAGAGGAGAGCTGTCCGAGAGCTTCCCTGTGCGAACGGGTGTCTGGCAAGGCTGCATATTATCTGCAGCCGTGTTTCTGGTGGTAGTAAACGACATCTTGAAAGCTGCACTAGAAGTTGGGGAAGATAAAGGTCTTCAATGGAGACTATTTAACATCTTAAGTCACCTTGATTATGCTGATGACGTGTGTTTGCTTGCACATAACCTTTCGGACTTAGACTCAAATGTTCCCTCGTTGCATTCTAAATGCAAAGAGGCGGGGCTGAAAATAAATGTGCGTAAAACCAAGTACATGCACATGGGTTCGAACGCAAGCACACCGATTGTTCTTAACGGACAAAATGTTGAAGAGGTGCAAAATTTTTGTTATCTCGGAAGCATTGTCAGCATAGACGGTGGAGCTGAAAAAGATATTGAGGCTCGTCTGAATAAAGCTCGTCAGGCCTTCGGTATCCTTTCCCCTTTCTGGAGGTTAAGAGAGATCTCCCTTCGCACGACGAAGCTGCGAGTTTTTGACGCATGCGTCAAATCCGTGTTGTTATATGGTTGTACTACGTGGAAAGTGACCGTTCGACTTACCAAGAAACTACAGACTTTCTTGAACCAATGCCTCCGATGCATTTTAGGAATATTCTGGCCAGAAGTGATCTCCAACGACGAACTTTGAAGTACAACTGGACAGATAAAATTGATATTGAGATTCAAAAGCGGAAGTGGCAGTGGATCGGTCATACTTTGAGGTAACCAGAGCGAAACATCGCCAAAGAGGCTCTGGACTATAATCCTCGAGGAAGACGTTGGGTTGGTTGTAACACATGGAAGCAAGCAGGTGAGCAGGAGGTCAGAGAAATAAACAAGTCCTGGCAACAGCTTAAGGGCGATGCTCAGGATCGCGCTTTGTGGAAGTGAGTTGTTTCTGACCTATGACCCTATAGGGGGTCTTAACAGGAATTTGATTGATTGATTTCTGGAGGGCCTTGCTTCGAGCCAGTTTATCTTGGGATTACTTGGGCTGACCAACTCACTCTGGTCTTCTCTCAGGAGGCCTATACAATAACTGTAGCATACATACAGTAAATCGATTTACATCTAAGTTAAACGAAAAAAATCCAGAAAATCTAGAAATTCACAAAGTGCAAAAACACGTCCAAATAATTTGCATAGTGTATATCTGTCCCATAACCAAACTAACAAATTACAGTTTCCGTTAAAAGAAAGGGGAAGTCCGCCAGCAACTTTATGCGACTAGCAACTTTATGCAAGTGCGAAATTTGTAGCGCAGCCATCTTCACGTCGTGGTGAAACCTTTTGCCAAGCCCAGCAACTTTATGCCAAAAAAAAATCTTATGAAAACTGTCAGTTAGTAGTCAGTCGTAATGACAGCTCTCCGTCGTGCTGGTGCGATGTACAAATTTTCAATTACGTTTCGGGACTTACTAGTTAAAACAATGCCAAAAATTAGCTATAACCTATTCTTAATTAGTCTTATTTTATCGTTTTGTTTACATACTAGTGCAGAGTACGGCAGCAATGACTACATGAAGCGCGAACACTCGCTGACGCGGCCCTATCAAGGTATATTGGTATATTGATTGCGTTGCCGTAGATTCGGCGTCGTTTTCTACCATTTACACCTTTGTATCCGATCCTTACAGGTGTTGGAATGAACCTCCCGTACTGGGACTTTCTGGGCGATACGTTTGTAACGAACAATTATGTTCGCTTGACGCCCGATCTACAATCGAAAAGTGGCGCTATTTGGAATCAAGTGGTAAGGAAAAGAAAATTTCTTTAATTTCGCAGCAAAATTCATCGAAATTTGATAATGAGCCGCTAGTTGCATACTGCGAATGATTGGGATTTACTTGAACTATTTTCAGCCTTGTATGTCAAGAAACTGGGAGCTCCACGTTACGTTCCGAGTACACGGCAAAGGAAAGGATCTTTTCGGCGACGGGTTTGCCATTTGGTATGCCATGGAGAGGATGGTTGGTGGGCCGGTCTTCGGCAGCAAGGATAAGTTCAGTGGCTTGGCCATAATCTTGGATACGTACAGTAACCACAATGGTCCGCACAATGTAAGTATTTGAATTGCAAATTTCTGTCTAATTAGCTTCGCTCGCTTTTAACTATATTTTCGCGTTGCTAATTCGATCCGTAAATAACACTGCCTTCATTTAAAATCGAATGCGAAATGTTCGTGGTAATTTGAAGAAATCTTATCTTTCACGTGGCGCTATCGCTTCTGATAATTTTTTGTATAAAGGTGCCGGAAATCGAGTTAATAAGATAGAGGGGCGTGAAGAATATTCGTTGTGTATCAACAGCTATAACGATGAATCAGACCGGTTGCGAAAAGAATTGTTATCCGGCAAAGTCCACAAAAAAAAACTAACCCTGTACCATAGAAGTTTTTTTTCTACTTGGAAAAACATTCGCGGAAATTGATATTTATAACAGCCAGGAAATTTACCTGCTCTAAAGCGTTTTTATCCCGATAGTTTCGGTTACTTGCCTGTCGTTCTTTCTTGTTTTAAAAATACACGATTGAAACATTTCCCGGAGCTCAGAGGCGAGAGTAACTGTAATAATTATGTATAATTATTAAAATAACGATTGAAGAATGTAGAAATTAATTTAATTTATTTTCAACCTCCTAGCTGTCAACTCCAGAATACATGAAAAATTGTATAAGCTACTTAGTTACAAAAAACATAAGTTGCTTTGCACAATATTTTTTTTTAAATGAAGTAAACATGAGTCCCTAGCTCGGATCAAACACGTCTACCATCCATATCTCTTGGGCTCACGAACGACACAACCCGAACGAGTCCTTTTCTCTGTGGTAGAAGGTAAATCAGAAACAGGACAATTAACGATCGGTATTGGCGTCTCAATTGCTTCAAACTCCGCTCCTGACCTATCACTACTAGTGGTTTTGTAATTATCGGACTCCGCTCCTGACCTATCACTACTAGTGGTTTTGTAATTATCGGACGCGTTTTTGCTATTATCCACAACCACTGTGAGACCTGGTTCATTTACTTCACACATTTGACGGTCATTGCATTTTTCCGTTATCACAGTTTGACCCCGTGGCGGAACGATTTGTATTTTTTTCATGTTGTCGTTTGGTGTAAATGATCCACCCTGAATATGATCTTCATACAGGAAATCACTAGCGTTGAAACCATCGTTCTTTGTTCTAACAATAAACCGTCGATTCCGTCTGAAGTGACTATTAAAGCTATCCCTAATGATGTATGACCGTTCATTAACTCGACCAACAATGGTTCCGTGGAACCATTCTTTTCCTCTTTTCTTAAAAATAACGAGATCACCAATGTTGAGTTCCGGCAATACTCTTGCGTTACGATTGAAGTAATACCTCTGCCTTTCTCTCTTTTGTTCAATCTATTCTTGAATTTCTTTTTCCTTCAAATCATTTCTACACAAAAGCGACTTCGATACTGGGATTTTCGTTTTGAGTAATCGTCCACTAAATAATTGATAAGGTGCTAATTGCATGCTTGCAACAGGAGTTGTATTATATTCAAGAACGCGATACTGATATTGCTTTGTCTCATTTGCCTCATAGCAGCGTTTCAAGATATTTTTTGCTATATCGACGCCCTTCTCAGCCAATCCATTACTTTGCGGATGTCTTGGACTAGAACTGCATTACGATATTGCATTCATCCGAGAATTTGTCGAATGGCTCACTGTTAAATGGATTGTTGTCACACTTGAGCTTTGTTGGATATCCACAATAGTCAAACCGTTTTCTTAACTTGTCAATTACGTGACTTGCTGTTTTGTTTTTTAAATATTCCACAATTATAAATCCCGAGTATGCGTCAATAAGCGAAATGAAATTTGATCCCGCATATTCAAAAATATCCATTCCAGCTATATGAAAAGGATATTCCGGCGTTTCGTCTTGCATCAGAATCTCTTTTTGATTATTACGTGTGAATTTTTCACAGATATTACATGCAGTGACCAGTTCCTTGATTTGTGCGTCCATATTCGGCCAATAATAATGCATTCTCGCACGTGCAAGTGTCTTTTCAATTCCTAGATGTGGCGCATGTAGCCATTTCGTGATGCGGTTTTGGAATTCTGTTGGAATTACCAGTTTGCAGTACGGAACAGAAGACCATTTTCAAAGTGTAGTTCTGATTTGTATTTGTAAAATTTCTGACCAAAGTTGTCCAATTGATGGTATGACGGCCAACCACTTTCAACATATTCACAAATTCGTTTGTATTTCTCATCGCGTTCAATGATTGAACAATAAAATTTGTAATTTTCTTCCGATAGACATGCTGTTCGCGTTATTGTATGAATCATGTTTGAAAGTTCAAGGACCTCTTCAACCCTGGGCAACTGTGCTCGCGACAAGCAGTCAGCTACGAGCATTTCTTTGCCCGGTTTGTATTCCACAGTCATTTTTGGATATTTGAGTAAGTACATTAACATTCGCTGCAAGCGAATGGTAACATTATCGATATCACGCCTTACTAACGTTTCAAGTGGTTTATGATCACTTTCCACCATGAATTCACGACCATACACATAATAATGGAATCGCTCACACGCGAACACGATTGCTAAAAGTTCTTTTTCGATTTGTGCCCATTTTTGTTCGCTCTTGCTCAATGTACGAGACGCATAAGCCACTGGCTGTCCGTTTTGCATCAGAACGCATCCAAGCCCATCTTTTGACGCATCCGTCTGGATGACAACCGGTTTGGTTTTATCATATACATCCAAAACTGGATCGGATAAGATGATGCTCAATATTTCACTCAGCTCACAATCATGCGCGTTCGTCCACTCGAATTCAACATCGTTTCTTGTGAGATGATGAAGCTGTGCCGTTTTTTGTGACAAATTCGGAATGAACTTTGCCAGATATTTGAAAAACCCTAAGTTTCGCAACACGTCTTGTTTATTTTCCGGTTTTTTAATATTAGCAACTGCCTCACAGTATTTGCTCTTTGGCTTCAGCTGACCATGTGACAAAATATGACCCATGTATTCAACCTGCGTTTGTCGATACTAAACTTTGTCAGGATTGAATTTAACTCCATTTTTTCTTGCCCGCTCCGCTGTTTTGTCATGATCTTCTTCCGTTGCACCTGCAATGCCTAAATCATCAAAGTACACGATGACTCCAGGTATATCTCCAAATATTTGCACCATGTTTCGTTGAAACATTTCCGGAGCACTGTTTATACCGAATGGTACGCGATTGAATTTGTATCGACCAAATGGGGTCATAAACGTTGTTAAATCAGAGCTTTTTCCGTCCAATTCCATTTGCCAAAATCCACTAGACAAGTCGAGAACATATCCGCTAATTGGCTGGTAAAGTCACCAATCGTAGGGATCAAAAAATGTTCGCGTTTAATTGCTTTGCTTAACGGCTTTGGATCCAAACAAAGTCTTAATTTACCGTTAGGTTTCTCAACTATCTGCGAATTGTTTACCCAATCCGTGGGATAGGTCACGGATGATATAATGCCGTTCTGTTCCATTTGCTTCAATTCTTTTTCCAAGGTCTTGAGTAGACTGTAAGGTACTCGCTTTTTATAATGTAGAGCCGGTTCGGCGTTTTCCTTAAGAATGATTGATTGCTTACGAGGGAACTTACCCAGCCCCTTAAACAAATCACGATATATTTCCACAAAGTTTTCTTTTGTTGCAGGCAAACATGCAATGGAGTCAATGTCCAAACGCTTAATCAAGTTAAAATCAACAGATGTTTTCAATCCAAGTATTGGTTCCCGATTATTATCCACTACGAGAAATATTGACCTATTTTCCGTTTTTCTTTTTCCATCAAAACAGTCTAATTTTACAGTACCGAAAATTTCAATTTTATTATCGTTGTAATCGTAGACTGGATAATTCAAATTCTTATTCTCCATTTTTTTATTTAATCTTTCGACCACTTTGATTGGTACACAATTAACATCAGCGCCGGTGTCAATTTTGAATACAACAGTTTGGTCTCCTATTTGATACTCCTTAGTCCACTTCAGACTGTTTGATCCGATACTACTTATTCTAAAAACTGTTTCATCTGCCCAGTTAAGTGTTGATAGCTTCTTTGCATCATCTTGATTTGGTTTTTTTTCCAATCCACTGGTTCTAACTTTCGGCTTTGATTTGCAGAATTTACTGAAATGTCCTTGTTTTCCACATGAATGGCAATTAATGCTTCGTGCACGGCATTCCTTGATGTGGCCTGGTCCAAATAGTCCACCACAATTGTAACAATGGCGCGAAATTGTATTTACGGAATTTGATGACACTTCTTCGTTCAAGGTGTACACACTTTGATATCCAACACTTTTCTCCAGCAACAATTTGTTTTGATTCGCTAACTCGAAAGCTTTGAATCTGTCAACGATGTCCGCCAACTTTTCGTTTTTCATGTCGAGTAATTTCAATTGTAACTTCTTGTCGTTCACACCAATAATGATTCGGTCAATCAGCATGCGTTCTTCAAATGATTTACCGCAAGCACACTTGAATTCGCAATACTGGATTTGTTTACGTAGCTCCATTTCGAAATCCACAAACGCTTGCTTTTCCTTTTGCGTAATGTTATTAAATTTAAAAGATTCCATCGAGACGTTCCTCCGTGGAATACAATATTCGAATGCTTCAATGACACTTTCCAATGTGCGAATCACAGTTGGCTTTGCTTCTCGGTTTTCATTTGCCGGTACAGCCGCTTGGTATCCAAAGATGCCGTCAGCTGTTCCATTGTTTGGGAACAATGTATTATATATTTCCACTGCACGTGGATCAACCAACCATAAAAATGTTGCAATTTTTTTCGGTTCGGCTTCCTCATCCTTTCCCGTTGCCATCATGTACATTTGGAAAGTACGTTTCCATATTGGCCAATCGCGGATTAAATTTGCACAATCGGTCCATTTTCCACAATTTTTTTAATTTTTCTGGGGTTTTTTTTTTAATTTTTCTGGCGTTTAAATTAGCCGTTGATTTTTTTCTTCTGACACCATGTAATAATTATGTATAATTATTAAAATAACGATTGAAAAATGTAGAAATTAATTTAATTTATTTTCAACTTCCTAGCTGTCAACTCCAGTATACATGAAAAATATTGTATAAGCTACTTAGTTACAAAAAACATAAGTTGCTTTGCTCAATATTAAAACAGTAACTATGATCTGAACACACATATAGTTACAATTAAGCCGTTCCTCGTGTTCTTGATGAAATTTTGTCGAATATAAAAAAAATGGACAGTAAATATTTTCAATCGGTTTAAATTTGCAAAACCAGATTGGACTATTCTCTCAATGTAACGGCATAGCCCAACAATAGGTAAATATGGTGTTATGCCGAAAGCAAGTAAAAGTAGTCATGTACGGCAAATAATTTTAGAAACTCAGGAGAGACTGGTAGATCAATATAAATAATTATTGTACTTCTAAAGCGACTACAACCTTGACAACGTTGGACATATTAATAATTGCTAGTTTGATAGTCTCGGGGACATTTAATCGTCAAAGTGATGTTAGTTTGTATCAATGAATTTCCTGTTAAGACCAAGAAGTAGTTTTCTCTTCCACAAGGCGCGATCCTGAGTATCGGACATCGTTTTCGTGTGGATTCTGATCTGTTGCTCGTAGGTTAGAATCTGTGAAACTCTCATTCTACATCTACAACCAAACTTGAAGACTAGATATACTTACATTGAGCGAACGCAAGGTATGACAAGATAGTGAACAACTTTATGCCTTACTATTATCTTACCTTCCTGCTTTCTCCAATAGTGTATTGCTCTTTATTTTCGTAACGATGCATAATTTTTCATCGCCAGTAGCAACTGAAAATTCGTGCTTAAAAAAAATCCCACTGTCTGGAGAATCGAAACCACTGTGAAGCAAACACGCCTTTTCACGCCGCTGTGATTATATTTGTTGAATATCTAAACTAAATTTCCCCCTGTGCATTCGTGTTAAGGGCTATCAAATGTCAAAATTTCGAATTAAAATTTATGAAAATCGTTACCATCATCAACAAAACCGAACGTTGCCATGCGAATTAGTGATTTAATTGATGTGGCGTATATTTCAATGTAGAAAATGCGTAAAATTGTGCACACTTTTTATGAAATATGGTGCGAAGTTTCAGTTTCATGAACAGCTGATGTTAAACCATACCACGTATGGGCAGTATATCAGCCTTCGTAGTATACTATACCATGTTTGCAATACCAGGTATTGTATACCAGCAGTGTATCATAGGTATAAAATTGAAGATGTGTTCCAGAATTTAAAAAACCGTGTAAGATGAAAAAATAACTACATATATACTGTATAGAAAATCATGCAAAAAATTAATGACACATATATTAATTCTATAAAAAAAAAATTCAAAATTTTCAAGGAAAATAAAACTTATTTAGTAACTATCATTACTGCTTGAAAATAGGCCAGCACGTTAATTGCTGACTGGAGCAACATTGCTTTCATCGCTTGATGTGTCTAACACGTTTAGTGAGGTTGAACATATTGAAGACTCCCGTTCTTTAATAACGTCCTTTGATGTTGACTTTCTTTTTATTAAGAAATCTGTTTTTAGATTTTGCTTTTTGGGTTTTCAAGTTGCTTATACCTCGTCGTGTTATAAGTTTTGTTACAAGGAAAATTTTGCAATAGAAAAAGACGATTTTCACTTTGTAAATTTATATTTTCAGGAAATTTTCCGAACAGTATTATTAATTGTTAAAAATCAAAATGATCTCCTTCTGTGTCAAAACAAGGCAGGAGTCTGCGTGAACAGTCATCAATTGAATTACGCATTTTTTCCCGCGGGATTCGTCCTTTGCCTTGGGTAGGGACCTCTTCTGGCTCTCCGAATTCGGGTGCCGTCTTTGGCAGGCCACTTCCACAAGAGTAGACCAGAAGGGGTAGTCCAACGGATTGGGGTCTGCGCTCTTAGAGGGCCAATCTGAAGACCCTATGAGATTAGGAAAGTTTTCCTCAAGCCACAGCTGAGTTGATCTGGCCTTGCAGGTGGGAGGAAAATCCTGCTGAAACACCCAATGTCGTCCCCCACACATGGTATCGCTCAAATGCATCACAATATGCCGTAAAATATCTTTTTGATAATCACTGGGTCCAGCTTTGACGCCGTTTTCACAAAACTGAAAGTTTGTGGTGCCTTCATAGCTGACTACCACCCAGACCATCAATGACCCTTTTGAACCTGCTTCCCGAGAGCTAATAGTATAGATCAGGTCTTTTGACAGTAAAATTTATCTTCGACTGTGAAGATCAAAAGTTGAACTGGGGGTTTCTGTAAGCTTGACATGGAAAATAAACAATCGGATAAAGAACATGTCATTGATTGTTGTTCAATGAGAATTAGCAAAGCCCAAGCATGTAACAGAACTTATGACAGGACCAGGGGTGCAAACCGGCAAATTAATTTGAAACTTTAATGCACGTTTTACGTTGGTATCATGAGTGAGAAAATGATGCGCTATACTTGTAGCAAATTTCAAAACCTCGCGAATTAAACGAGGACTGTATAATAAAAATGTAAAATGCAACTGATATAATAAAATTCGGGAGCTTTCTAACTGTATTTTGTTTTTGTATCGTACCCCGCAAAAGGGTAGTTGTAGGATGAGGTTTTTACCAATTCCTGCAACTACCTTTGGAGACTAGCGACTCCACGGACCTGAGCTAACTATCCCCCTGTGCGATGGGGGCAGAAAAATTCACCCACAGCCAGTGCTGGTTGCCCTAACAAATGGCAAATGGACACTCACTGGATCATGAGCTTATCACCCGTGATTTTAAATCATAATTGATACGAGAAACGGATACAGCGCCCCTGATACGGACTGATTCTACGGTATCGACTTTTGGCGTTCGAAAACGGACTATGATTGGTTTCTGGAACGGTCGAACATTAAATGACGGGGGAAGGGCTGGGGTCACGCGGTCTTTGCACCGCCAATCAGTGATCGACCGTGAAATGGAGCACTATAACATCCAAATCTTGGGCTTGAGCGAGGTCAGGTGGACAGGATCAGGAGAAGAACGAGAACCCCGAGCAGAAACTCCATTCCTTACGTTGGCCCTGAGAGTGAAGCCAAAAATGGCGTGGCGTTCGTCATTACAGCGAGAACGAGAAACAGTATCATCAGCTGGGAACCAATCTCGGATGGGATTATCGTCGTCAGGCTCAGGATCAGTGTCAGAAACGTCACAATTCTACAGTTCTACGCACCAACTAATACCGCAACACCTGGTGACAAAGAGGAGTTTTATAGCCAACTGAGTGCCACGTCATGGGGAGGCATGGTGACCCTTGGGTTGACGCGTCGCGACCTTGGATTAAGAGACCCGAAAACGGCAAATTATTTGTGAAGTTTTGTAGTTCTCGGCAAATGGTCAACGGAGGGAGTCATCATAAAACATCTTGGGTTTCCCCTGATGGTGTTACTCAAAACCAGACCGACCATTTGGCTATAAGTCGCCGATGGAAGATGTCTCCTCGATGTGCGAACGAAACGTAGAGCTGACGTGGGAAGCGATCACCACTTGATGGTTGCCTGCTTGAGATTGTGTACAGCAGGTATCCGACGATCAAAACTTCTTCAAATGAAGCGCAACCTTAATGTGGATAAACTCAGAGACCCCAACAAAAAACGCGAGTACACCACCATTCCACGCGAAAAGTCATCCACATTGGGCGAATATGAAATACGCACACTGAACGCCAATTGGGAGGCAACCAGAAACACTTTTCTAACTAGTGGGATATGTGCAAGGCGGTGAGAAACCCTGGATGTCGCATGACACATGGGACTTCGAGAAGGCTTCCAACAGCGTTAAGCGAGATTACATATGGAATGCTTTGCGTAGGAGAGGTATTCCAGATAAGGTCATAGTTATGATTAAAGAATCCTACGAAGATGCAAGGTGTCGCGTCTTGCATAGAGGAGAGCTGTCCGAGAGCTTCCCTGTGCGAACGGGTGTCAGACAAGGCTGCATATTATCACCAGCCATGTTTCTGGTGGTAATAAATGACATCTTGAAAGCTGAACTGGATGGTGGGGAAGGTAAAGGTCTTCAATGGAGACTATTTAACATCTTAAGTCGCCTTAATTATGCTGATGACGTGTGTCTGCCTGCACATAACCGTTCGGAGTTACATGCCCATGGGTTCGAACGCAAGCATATCGATTGTTCTTAACGGACAAGATGTTGAAGAGGTGCAAGATTTTTGTTATCTCGGAAGCATTGTAAGCATGGACGGCGGAGCCGAAAAGGATATTGAGGCTCGTCTAAATAAAGCTCATCAGGCCTTCGGTATCCTTTCCCCTTTCTGGAGGTTAAGAGAGATCTCCCTTCGCACGAAGCTGCGAGTTTTAGGAATATCCTGGCCAGAAGTGATCTCCAACGACGAACTTTGGAGTACAACTGTCCAGACTAAAATAGGCTTTGAAATTCAAAGGCGGAAGTGGCAGTGGATCGGTCATACTTTGAAGAAACCAGAGCGAAACATCGCCAAACAGGCTCTGGATTATAATCCTCAAGGAAGACGTCGGGTTGGTCGACCACGTAACACATGGAAGCGAGCAGTTGAGCAGGAGGCCAGAGGAATAAACAAGTCCTGGCAACAGCCTAAGGCCGATGCTCAGCATCGCGCCTTGTGGAAGAGAGTTGTTTCTGTCCTATAGGGGAATTTGATTTGATTCATACATTTTATGTAAGACTAAAATTTGGAGGAATTACTGAACGAAGATTCATGCCAAACGCAACAACAACTTGGAAATTCATTGGGCGTGACTCAACAAGCAATTTTTGCACAATAAAAGCTCGAATTTTGAAAAAAAAAAAATTGGTGGTTTTTAATTTGTACTCCCCATAGCTTTTTAATTAATTTGGCACTTGAGAACATGCTCCAATCCACAGTTAAGCTTCATCTGGATGAAAATCAGTTCTCAAAAGCATTTCATGTTTCTGTGTTATGTGCATTGATTGCAGAACATATCACCATAGAATTGGATAATTTGGCAAATTCTATCCAATCTATGCTGCTATTCCTGACCTTGAGATTGTTATCACGGACGATCCTAGTTATCATAACAGAGGATGATTTAAACACTCATTTACATACGGCACAGTTGGTAGATAGTCCTACTCGTTCTACCTGATATTGTAGATCAATTCGCAAGTTTACTTAACATTTTCTTACAATTCATCCTTTAAAATATGATGTCCCTGTTAGCACCTATCGAAAAGTCCGACCATTATCTGGTTCGCGCCACAAAAGCTTCCTGTTGAATTGATTAGCATTTGGACAGAGTCAATTGTGGGGCACTAGACGGTTTTTTACAATGCTGTGGGAAGGCTGTGCTTTGAGGTGAGAAGTTGTGAGACGGTCGCAAGATCTGCAAAAATCTTTTTATACCTTCGAAAGATGCCTGTCTCATTGCAACTAGAGCTGAAAAGCCGTTTCCGAATTTATCGAAACAACCAGAGTGCCGGTAATAGAGACTCATTTATTATATATTGGTAAGAAGCACAATACAATTCTAAAATTGCTAATTTCGAGCATGACCAAAAACGTCGACTTCTTCAATGGCACTACAGTCAAAATCGGGCCTTGGCTTCCTGACCATCAGGTTTCTTAACATACGAGGGGCATTCAAATATAAACGGGACTTCTTTTTCTATAAAGATTGTATTAAATGAAAAGACAATACTTGGCCGTATGAGAATTTTCACTCGCAACTACACGATCACTTAATCGTAATTCCAGAAAATTCTCACTTTAAACATTCTAGAATTTTCTATGCTATTTGCGCAATTGTCCTTGACGATTTTGTTCCGTCTCATAATTTCGATTTTCACAATTTCTCAATTATAACTAACAATTTTGTCCATCTCACAGTTTCGCAACTTTCACTCACGGTTTTTCCTAAAATCCCTCACTTCTGACACCAATTGAAGTACCCACGGGGTCGCTGGATTTCAAGTAAAAATAAAACAACGATCTCACTTATAATTTCACCGCAAAAATTTATTTCAACTTTCCACAACAAATTATCGCTTCTAAATCTTTCACTTGTCTCTTATCTCGACTACCCGTCGATCGCTCTAACTGGACTCTTTCGCTTCTGAGTCTCGACTATTCGTCCACCAGAAACGCTCGCCTATTTATATTGCTTTCCATAAAGCATTTTAATCATCGCCCGAGTTACCCGATCGCAGTCGACCGCTTTTCCTCGTTCCTGTGTTGTTTTTACTGCCATCCATCAAGCACTTCGTCGTTACCCGAGTACACCCGATCACTGTCGTTCGTCATCGGTCACCTCTGAGTCTTTTCCTTGTTGTTGTTGAACATTCCAATTGGTATTCGAAATTATTTCATTTTTGTTCGGTTGTTTTTTCTGTCGGCCGGGTCTCGTGTAGTTTGCTAGTTGATGGAACGCTCAAGGTCGTGCGCGTGTTCATTTTCGAGTGCGACGAGAAGAATGCAATTCATATGTTCTTTATGGCTGATGATCGCGCGTATATTTGTTTTTGGGTGAAGACCTGGTGTTCGTACGCGCGCATTAATTTGATTATAAGCAAGTAGAGAGTACAGTGGAAGACAGCGGATATTTGACTAGAGCTAACATGTAGTAATAATATACTCTCAGATTTCATCTAGAGTAAAATCAGGAAATAAATAAATAAGGGAGAAAGGAGTTTTTCCAGAATCACGAGGTAATGCGAGGTATTTTTAATACTTTAAATTCAATTACGATAAAGAAATTAGTTTGGACGATCGGTTGGCTGTAGCTGATTCATTCTGCTCTCGTACGGACCGCGAGCTTCGTGTTTAACAAGCTTAGTCTAGAGTATCGCATTGTTGAGATTTTCCCTCAATCACATTTTTCTAATTCAATAAGTAATCAGTAACTATAAAAACGAAATGTACATTTTTCAGCACCAACATCCATACATCAGTTCGATGGTCAACAACGGATCTCTCAGCTATGATCACGACAAAGATGGAACACATACGCAACTTGCTGGCTGCGAGGCACGCTTCCGCAATTTGGATTTCGACACTCTTATTCGAATAAGATATGAAAACGATATTCTAACCGTTTCCACAGACATTGAAAACCGATCCGAATGGAAAGTCTGTTTCACCGTTACCGGCGTGCAATTGCCTACCGGTTATTTCTTCGGAGCTTCCGCTACTACTGGCGATTTATCCGACAATCATGATATTTACTCCTTCAAATTCTACGATTTAGATCCTGTCACGGATGTAAGATTTTTCTTTATTCACAAAATCGAGACGAATGATTCCAATAATATAATTTTTATGTCTTTTTACAGCAATCGGATCACAACGATCGACGCAATATCATACCGCAAGCATTGACATTTGAACCGCCACGAGAACGCAGCGAAGACACAAAGCCTAGCATGTCGAACGTGAAAATATTCTTTATAATTCTTTTCGGAATGATTTCTGCAGTGGCACTTACTATTTTCGGTATGGCTTACTACAAAGAGAAAAACGCTAAAAAGCGTTTTTACTAATAACACAGAATTGAACTACTTCTAGCTCTTTTCGTGGGTTAAAATTATTTTATGTAGGCAGTCTTATTGTTATCTTATCATTAATTAATTATGTGTTATAATTATTTCTTTTGAATGATTTTCTTTAATTAGTTTAGTTCTTATGGATTCAGTTCACTGCATAGGAAGTTTTTATATACCTATTTGATTTTTTTTTTTGTTTCCCAACTTGTGATTCGTTAAGTCTGATAAAATGAAAAGAGCTAAGACAGAAAACGGTGAAAAATAAAATTTGTTGTTTAGTCAAAATGTCTCTAAATAATATGCTCGTACATTTATTTTTAATGTATTTTTATTTCATTTAACTGAAAAAAAAACACGGATATTCATCTCATTTCGCATTGTTATTGCAGGCATTCATTTGGAAAATAATAAATATGGTTGGCAATGTTTTTTATTTTGTATATTTCTAAATAAAAGTTTATAAAAAAGGGTCCAAAATTCAAGCATTTTTACGATAAATGTTCATATTTCATAGAATGGAAAACGTATCTTGTGATACTGTGAAAGGTAAATCTGTGACTCGGCAGTTAGTGAGCCGCTTTATTTATGAATGAAATAGTCTAATAACTACTTACTAATCTTTTTTAGCGGTAATTTACAACGAATACAAACGAACACTGCAAAATATTTTTGAAAATTGTATTATAACTTTGTTTCAATTTTAGATTGATGTCAAAACAAAATCGTTCCAGTACATTTTTCTAAAATTTGGCCAATGAAATAAAATATGTAAATATAATAAAGAAAATTAAATTTCATTGGCTTGTGTGCCTTGCTGATACCGACATAGTAAGAACTAATAGCGTTTTCCACTGGCTGCACTAGCTAGAACTTAGATCGAACTTTTCAAAGTTTTAGTTTTCCACTTGTATTTTGAACGCTCTGAGGACGAACTTTTGGAACTGTTATGGAGCGTTCACAACACGCTATGCCAACCAACCAAACCATGCCAAACACAAAAACTTTATTTATCCTTTTTCCTCCTGTGGTGATTTTTTTGTGACAGCTATCGTGCTTGGAAAATTCCTCGTGGTTTGGTTGTTTGGCATGCTGTGTTGTGAACGCTCCATACGAAAGTTACAGTTCGAATCATGCATGACACAATAAAAGACAGATAAACGATACGCGGAGAGTCGTGAGATGCAAAAAAAAAAAAACATAAAAGGAGTACGATTGGGCGTAAAGCTCAATTATGGGATAATCTAAATGAAAGAGAAATTTCTGTGTTATCAAGAAATTTTGTACGGGAGTGTTAGAACTAATTTTTCACATCATGCTAGAGTTGCCATCAAATGCAAAATTTGAGCTTCAAAAATTTAAGAGGTACTGAGTAAATAAGTGTTTGTTCAGTTTGTGTGAGGTGGTAGAAAAAGTAGGGAGTTCTTATTGACTTTTTCAGAAATAACTTTAAATATGATTCAGTTGACATGTTGGCAAAAGTTGGGATGCTCTTAAAGATTTGGAAATCATTTTCCTTGTTCCGGATGGTCGTAAGACAATCTTTGGTGAATCACGTATCTTTCCACGGTTTGATTTGTTTATAACTAAAGGGTATGAAGAGCATCATACCTTTAGTTTCGGTTTTAATCTGACGAGTTGTACCAAAATTATTAAACTCGAACCACAATTTCCAGTTAAAGGACCTGCAAAACTATTTCAATGCTCCCCAGTCTGCTTTTTTTTTAATACCAGACAGACTTTCGAGGCATTTTGTCTCTTAATTTATTTACTGTTGTAATCGGAAATTGTGCTCGAATCAGGAAGTGGTCAGTATTGGCAACTTGGGATGGCGATATCACAGTAACAATATTTCTCAAGTAGATTCATGAGAAAAATGTCAAGCAAGTTTGAAGAATGGTTTGCTATTTCAGGCAATCGAGTTGGTTTGGCTAACAAATGCACTAGTCCATTTAGTGAAACGAAGAGTTCAGTGTCCGTATTGGTAGAATGCTTAAACCAGGCATTATTATGAAATCAGGGCTTGCATCATACAATGCTTGAATAGAGTCAGACAACTTATCCAATTCTGTTCTTGTGCTTGCTACAGTCAATACCGGACTTCTGCAAACAGATGATGTCGAAACATGAAACATGAAGTTTTACCCAGAAGAAGTTAAATTCTGGATTGGAGCAGGCGGCTAGATGGGAAATGTTAGTATGAGATTGTAACCAGGCATAGTAAGAAACTGTTCCGTGGGTTGGGCAACCTATTAGGTGCGTTCTCAGGTGGTGGATCGAGAACGCCGCGGTGTGTCGCAAGACATTCCCATGTATGAAACCAGATGCCAATTTATTGTCTTGCAATCTTTGGCTCATCGAAGAAAGTTATTATGTGTGATGTTTATAAAGGATGTTATCTCCTATCGCATTAAAAGCCCTGAATTGCTCAGTTATCTCCCAATTTTTGCTCCATTTTCCATCCCATCGCGCACCGCACAAATTATGGACTTAATGAACCAATTTCCAGATGCATCCATCACTTACTTTAATATGATATGCGACAAAATCGATTTTACTGATGGTCGACCGCAGTTCAAAGCCTATGTTGTAGCATATTTATAAATAAACTGCCAACAAGTCGGGCGAAACTTTATTATTCTTGGGATAAGTTGCGGATGAGTGGAAAGTCAATATGCAGGTTAGAGTGGTTAGGGAAGGCTAAGTGAAAGGGAGTTCTTGCGCAGGGCTTTTGTCAATTTAACAATATTTCATTCATTTCTGCAAGTTTGGGTTTTTATGAGGGGAGCAGGAGGGGTAATAGTAAGGGTGGGTGGATGTTAATAGCTTTTTAATTAATTGCTTGAATCACTTCCAATATTCTCTGTATAGAATGTGTTTCATAGACGAAGTTGCATAAAATTTTCATAAAATTCGGTGTATTCTACATTCACGAAACCGAACATTTGTATGGGAGGGGGTAGAGAAGGTAGGGGAATCGTAAAATTTGATATGTAGTTTTATTTCGCTTCTCTTGTAAGGTGCTTGTATAAAATTTCAAGTTCGTAGCTTTTAGTTTATTGATTATTAGTTGATTTAATAAAATAGGTCGAAATCATAGTTTTGTATAAGAGGGGGTAGAAGGGCAAGCGCGATTTCAAAACTTTTAAAGCAACGTCATTTGAATTATTTTTATAAGTTTTTGTGCAAAATTTGTAATTGATAGCTTTTAAGAGTTAGCTGATAACTTATTTCTTAAAAATGCTCGAAAAAATAATTTTGTATGGGAGGGGTAGAAGTTTTAAAGGTTTTCGACCAGTTAATATTTCGTATATTTAGGGATTTTTTTTAAATGCATTTCACAAATTTTCAAGTTTCTACTTTTCAATGCACATGAAACACCTTGTACACGTTAGACCGGGGGGTCGGTTTATAACAATTATGGATCAAGTTATTATTATTTTTCTATGTACAGCAAATAGACGTATCTAGAATAACGAGAATAACCCTTTGTGAACAGCTGATAAGGTAACAAATTATCCAATTCACAAATTGACCAGGAAAGCCCAGCCTAATTAATTTATAGCATAATCGATTGTGGTCTAACCTATCAAAAGCTTTACTGAAATCTGTATAAATACAGTCAACCTGAGAACTAGCTTCTATGCTATGCTATAAAATTCAATTTTTCTGCAATAATTGCTTATAAAAGCTTGCATGCATGGCAATTTTGCTATGGGTCTGTAGTTCGCAATATGTCGCCTAACACCTTTTTGTGAAGAGGGGTTCCATAAGACAATTTCCATACCTTAGGAAAAGTACAAGTTTGTAATGATAAATTAAATAAATATACAAGCGCACACAAAATTTGAAGAAAATTTTTTCAAGACAACAGGAGTGAAACTATCGAAACCACTCACAAAACTATCGTTAATATCATTAATACGTTTCAGAATACAAGGATCATATAAACGAAGTTCATTCATCGTAAAACTAGACACTGGAGAAGACATTACATAATTAAAATATTCAGAGTTAATATCACAGTTAATCTCAATAAATGATGAACGAACAGTTTGCAAAAAAGTTTACTTAATGAGTGGATTGATACTAGACGAGTTACTGAAGTACATGGAATGGGAAAGCCATCAGTTTTACGGCTGGAAACTTCCAAAAACATTTTGATTCCAAGTACAAAAACGAACAAATTTTTTTTCCAAATAAGCCTCATAGGCATTCGTCAATAGGTTAGAGTATTACGCATTAAGAGTAAGAGAATCCTGATAATCAGTGTCGCTCGCTCCTTGAATTCTGGACTTTTTCCACGCCTTAGCCTTTAAATTCTTCTTCTACTTCTCCTCTTCTACAATGGCGCTACAGCCCAAATCGGACCTTGGCCTCCTGACATGCAGGTTTCTTAACATTTTCATTACTTATTGTGGAAAGGTTGTTAGCCCTTCGCACAACCCTCTTTCTACGAATTTTTCATTTTCGTAGAATGAGGTGACCAAGGTATATCCAAGCAGGCAATGTGTTGGAATTATATATTGCGCCGATCGGGATTTGAACTCACGACCTTCACATTACAAGACCAACACGCTACCTACTAGGCTACACCCTAGCCTTTAAATTACGCATGTTTATTATATTTGAGTTATACCAAGGTGGATTATGATTGTATGTATGTATATTTATTGCGTATGTTTTCAACTTAAATTTAATTAATGATTTCATTTTCAGAGCTTAGACTAAACATTGTCTCTACAACTTTGTTTTGTACTGAGTAGCAAATGTGCAGATTATTTATTAACATTTTTAGTAAGTTTAATAAGTTTGGGAAAAAGTGCAAAACCCAATGTTTAAATTATTAATCCTACTTATTTAACTAAAATTAAATTAACTTAAAACTACCTAGTCTAGCCATAAATATTGTTACAAGGTTTGGCAACCCTGCAGAAAGGAACCGTTATATTGCATTTCTTAAAAATTGAGCTAATCGCTATAGTACGCTTGTGCTTGATGCATTTGTCATCATTTGAGTTTAATTTTTAGTGTAGTGAACATGGATTGGGGTGACAAAGAAAATAGAATTGCTGTGATTGCACTTCATAAAGTAGGAATGCAACCAAGTGATATTTTTAAGACTCTGCATACCCTTGGTATAAGCCGAATGTTTTTATATCGGGCTATTGAAAGATTTAATGATACGTCTGGAGTAAGTGACCGTGAAAGAAGTGGCCGTCCGCGAACTACTCGAACACCTCAAGCGGTTAAAGCCGTGCGCGAGAGAATTCGCCGTAATCCTCTTCGGAAACAAAAAATTTTATCGCGTGAGATGAAAATACCCCAAAGAACAATTTCACGTATCATCAAAAGTGACTTGGGGTTGGGTGCTTATCGTAGATCTACCGGGCATTTACTATCAAAAACGTTAAAAAAAATAGAGTGGAAAAATCAAAACGATTACTTTGCCGGTACTTACTGTCGAAGAAACATTTAATAAACAAAACGATAGGGTTTATGCTCGCAGTGCCAGAGAAGCTTCTCAAGTTGCCCAAAAGGTTCAAAGAGGTCATCATCCAGCCTCAGTAATGGTTTGGTGGGGTGTTAGCTACAACGGGGTGACAAAGTTGCATTTTTGTGAGAAGGGCGTCAAAACGTCTGCCAAAATTTATGAAGAAAGTGTCCTTGAAAGTGTAGTGAAACCTCTCAACACGTCATTATTCAAAAATCAGCCTTGGAGTTTCCAGCAAGATTCTGCACCAGGTCATAAGGCGAAGTCAACCCAAAAATGGCTTGAAGAAAATGTTCCAGATTTTATTAAAGCTGAAGATTGGCCTTCCTCTAGCCCAGACCTGAATCCGCTGGATTACGAATTATGGTCTGTCTTAGAGCAAATGACGTGCTCTAAAAGACATCCTAATATCGAATCCTTAAAGAAGTCTCTTACACATGCAGTCGCCAACTTTCCGATTGAAGTCGTGCGTGCTTCCATAGATAAGTGGCCAGCTCGATTAAAGGCTTGTGTAAAGGCAAAAGGCAATCACTTCGAATAACTTGTTGCAATTTCCGTTGTTGACAATGCATTTAATAAATAAACAATGATTTCTTAACATATAACACCTCTTTCATTGAACAGTGCTTCAAAAAGTTTGTAACAGTATTTATGGCTAGACTAGGTAATGACTATTCTAATCGAAGATCGATTCGATTGTAGTAATGCCGCAATTCAAACATTTATTTGTAAATTTGAATTCTAATTCATTGGTAAGATCATTAATCTGTTGCGTTTTTGCTAATTCGTGCAAAAGACGAGTTGAAAAGTGCCACGGTTTATTTAGAATAATTTAAGGAACTTATTTTGTATGATTTGCAGCTTTTTACGATGGGTAGCTGCACAGATTTTCCAAATAGGAGCTCTGTATGTTAAGGCTGGTTGTACTACGATTTTGTAATAGCAGCTTTTATAATAGCAGCTTATTTTCTTGGGACATTTGCAACTTTCTATTGATCAGTGGATACAAAATTTGAATGTTTTTAGCCGTTTTTGAGATAGTTTGGTCAACATGATTTTGGAAAATTAGTTTACGGTAAAAAAAAACTCCTAGATATTTCACAGATTTAGACCATGGTACAGGTTCGCCAAGTATGTTGATTGTAGGTGGAGGTAAGTAACGTGAGGATCTACGTTTCGTGAAGAATATAGCCCGCGTTTTGCTAGTATTAATCTTAATTTTCCATTTGTGGAAGTATTCTGAGACTTTTTCGAGTTGATCTTGTAGGTTGCTTATTATTGTTTGATGATCTGGAGCTGCAGATAAAATAGCGGTGTCATCTGCAAATGTAGCTAGTTCGCAGGGATTAAGTTTAGGGATATCTGCTGTAAT